>OZ012736.1:261454275-262118025 GCA_963859935.3 Lathyrus sativus | reverse complement strand
CAGCTCTTCAGTCAATCTCAATTGAATCCTCTTCATAAGTATCAACTTAGTCTTCAAGCTTCAGCTCTCTTTGCTTTACCAGTCTCAACTTGGTCTTCTCTTCCTACAAGTTTCAGCTTCTCAGAGTAACCTTCAATCACTTAGAAGTATCAACTTCATCCTTCAGTCTTTAAGCCTCAGCTCTTCATTCAGTCTTTACTGGATCTTCAAGTACCAACTTGCTCTCCTTGCTCTCCAAGCTTCAGCTACAATGGCAATGCTCAAGGAATCATCCTCTTCCATACTCTGCAATGAAGTCTTCATCTTCACACTCAATCCCAACATCCTCATGATACTTAAACCAGAAGAAATCACTTAATTGGATAAGCTGGGGTGTTAAACTGCTTATTGACCACCAAAGGTGACCTATAAGGGTTTAACATCAAAGGAATGGTTCCCTCAAAAGTTCTACTTCCTAGGTACCATCACTTATCCCTCCAAAGGAGGGAGGTGAATACCATGGAAGGACTTTGAATCATGGGGAAGAATGGAGGTGAAAGATACCATCCATGTTTAAGAAAGAAATTGACTAGGTCTAAGCTCTACTTAATTCCTAACCCTAAAACAACAACAAAACAAACAAGGCTTCAAGCTCTCAAGCTCCTTCTTCAATCTTCAAGTCTTCTACTATGCTCCTCCATGCTTCTCAAAGCAAGGCCAAGCCCACCAAGCCAAGCAAAAACCCACAAAGCAAGGCAAAACAAAAGGCAAGCCCACAAGGGCAACACAAACAACAATCAACTACAAAAATCAATTAAAAATAGTATACTATTATATTAAAACCTAATATAATTTCTAGGGGATCCTACATGCCTATCCTTAATACCCTATATGCCCCAATATCTATCTTGACCTAGAAACCCAAAATTCTAGTGTTATTGTGGACCTATGTTAAGGATTGACCTAAATCTACACAACCTAAAGTCATCTAATCAAAACTAATCAAAAATTAATCACAAAATTATGGAATAAATCCAGAGGGGATCTAAATTCCTAATCTAACTATCCTAAAAAGAATGGCCTAAAAATATAAATGGAACTAGCTAAACAAAATTCTACAAATCTATGCATCAACATAAAAGGAATTAAAAAGCTATTAAAAGAGAAAATACACAAAAAATATTAAAAATGCATGAAATGAAAATATTTTGATTTTATAATTTTCAAGACATTAACATGAAATAGGAGAAAAAATCCCCATGTAAAAATCATCATTTTTCTATTTAATATGATTTTTCAAAGATTAAAGAAAAATGGAGAAAAGAAAATAAAAATATGAAAACATTGGTGCAGATAGCAATGCCATACAGTTCAATATGAGAGTGGGCCCTAAATGGGGGTACATAAAGCAATGCGCGCCAGGCCCAAGATTTAATCAGAAAATCAATTCAAAAATATAAAGAAAAAGAAAAGGACACGGTGCATTTAGTAACAAAAACCAGTTCAATATGCAAATGGGCCATGAAAGGGGGTGGGGATATCAATCAGTCCACTAAAGCCCAAACGAAAGTTAAATGAAACGCAACGTTTGGTGGTATCTTCATAACTCTTATTCAAGCGTGGAATTAAATCACAGCCCTTAGATCTGGCTTTGGTCAACCGGTCCTTGCACGATCCAATGGCCATGGGGTTATCTTCTTCCTCCAGCCATGAAAATGGAGGGAAAGCTCCATAGTTGCAGAGCTCAAATCCCTAACTCGAACTCCCTCTAAACTCAACCAAAATCCATGGTTCAAAGCCCTAACCTGTTCTAAATTCAACCCTGAATCCAACCATGGCCTTAAAATCAATTGAAATGCCCTAAATCTCTGAACCCGATCCAAGATCAAAACTATGCTCAAACTTCAATTCTAACAATTCTTGAAATTGATTACCTCAGAATGATCACCACCTCACACTGGTTAAATCTTGATATTAAACTCATGTTATACCTCACTATACATCGTGTTCTTGATCAAAACAAAAATGGTGTCACTAACTCAAACTTCACCAAATGCCTTCAAACTTTCCAGAATACATCTCCTACTTGTCTCTAACCATTCTAACCTAACAATTCTAACTAATTATGCTTAAATTATGGTGTAGAAGAAAAGTTACAAACCTGTCAAATCTTGATTATCAGATAGGGCAAAGTTCCACTTCAACCTCTCAAACTCTTCAGAAACACTCCTTGATTGATGTTAAAGCTTCTGTTTGCAAAAGATTTGATCCAAGAAGACTGAATCTTCAAACTCGATGGTGACTTGCAGCTCCCAAAATCCAAAAGCTATCTCCTCAATTCTTCATGATCTTGCCCTCAATTTGGTATGCACACATTCAGTATGATCAATGGAAGGTGTTGGGATTGAAAGAAGCAATGGAAATGGTGTGGAATGTGGAATTTGATTTCAACTTGCAATGGAAGAAATTGAAATGGCTATCTCACTCTCCTCTCTAATCTCTCACCAACCTTGCATCTGAGCAAGTTCTAATCCATATATAGGATGGTTCAGACCCATCCAGAACTTTCTAGAATCATCCAATGAGAATTTGGGATTCTCATGCCATGAGTTTTTGATTTCCATCCATCTCATGTACCATCTCATGCTATGCCTCTTGCAGCAACTTGTTCTGGCTTGAAAATCTCCTTAGATGAGATATATGATGTGTTAAGGTACCTTGCTAGCTTGTGTATTGAGTTTCCTTGTGTTTTGCATTTGTACCTTAATATGCAAGCAACCATTTTCCAAAGCAAGTCCATGATCTAACCCTCAAATCAAAAATGTGGCTGAACCATTGTTTTTAAAATGCTTTCTAGAGTCAAAATGACCTATTACATGCCATGGTTTGGCTGTGTAGCTTGGAAATTTCAATTTCCAACTTTGACTTATTTAACTTATGCCTCCATTTTAGGTCATTTTTACCATTTTGAGCTACAAGCTTTTTCAACATCTCATGACCTCCCTACTAGCCTTAAAAAATCATTTTAAGCAAGTTTTATGTTGAAGATTTTTCCATTTGAAGCTTGGAAATAGGAGTTATGGCCTTATGCTTGAAATGACCTATAATCTCCAAATTACCAAAAGCCCTTGCCTTGTCAAAGCCATAACTTGAGTTATACAAATCCTATCAAGGACTTCTAGTACTCTCTAGAAAGCTAAGAAGATGAGGAACAACATTCATTTTGACCAAAAGTTCATAGGAATCATCCTTCTTGGGCAAAAGTTGGATGCAAGTTGGGTGACTTTCAAGGCCCCAGATTCACATACCTCAGATGACCTGTAACTTGTCAAAGTCATAACTTGAGCTCTACAAATCCTATCAAGGACTTCTATTACTCACATTAAATCTAAGAGCAAGCTTTACAACATTCATGTTGGGGGTAAGATGAGATGACAACCACATCTTGAGCTAAACTGCCTTGAAGTTAGGGGTCAAACTAGGGGATTTTACACTGTCAAGCCTTAGAAACCCTAGCTTGAAACTTCTCAAACTCTTCAATCATGATGAGTTGACCTTGGAATCATCCTTATAGCATCTCAATGCATCAATCCATGATCACATGGCTCTTGGATTAGGTCTCAATCCATGATCACACAACCTTGGTTTCAACCAGTCTCTCTGAGGATCTCTTAACTTCTCTGACAAAGATATCAACCCTTGAACACTTGAATAACCTTCTTGGCTAGCTTCAAAGTCTTAATTGGTACTCATACCTCTTGATATCTTGCATACATGTCAATGAAATGCAAGTGATAATGCTAATGTGAACGAGATGAACCACAAGCTAGGTAAAGAAATGTTGGTCAAATTTTGGGGTGCAACAGCTGCCCATATTCAAACGGCTTGGACCTGACTGGGTGAGAAGCGAACGAATCTCAAACAATCAAGGTAAAAGACGGTTGGATACCAACAAACCCGAAAATTTGCCAACTGCACAAGTACACGGTACTCTGACGGGAACAAATCTTCGAAAACTGAAATATTAGCTGCACGGCAACTAGCTGGAGAATGGGTCACACGGTAACCGGTAATACATGATCGATCATGCCGTCAGGCATCAAGATTCCTCGGGACTCATCAGGTCAACAATCAGGTTAGTCATGCCATCGGGCATTCAAAGAAAACTTTCGGGCATCATCCAGACTTCATCAGTAAGTCGGGGATAGAATTCTCGGTCAATCATGAACCAATTGGGGATACCCAAACTTCTGCCATCAGGCACTCCGCATCAGCTGAGAGAACTGCTTCGTCAACACGGTCGGACTTCAATCATCAAGTCTTCGGGGGATGTTTCAACTTCGCTGTTCAGAAACCTGCTGGGGATGACGCATCTCCGCTGGGGATTCTGGAGAACTATCAAGTAACTCTGCTTCGGGGATCCAGGAATCATTCTGGATGAATCAACTCTGCTGAGGACTTCAAGAATCATCTTGGACAAATAACTCCGCCGGGGACTTCAAGAATCATCCTGAACCGATAACTATGCTGGAAATTTCAGGAATCATCCTGAGCAAACACTCCGCCGGAGACTCTAAGCATCAACTTGAGCAACCAACTCTGGCGACTGCACTGGGGATTTTAAGAATCATCTTAGGCAAACGACCTTGCTGGGGAATTCAAGAATCATCTTGAGAAAGCGACTCCGTTGGGGAGAATTCAAGAATCATCTTGAGCAAGCGACTCCGTGGCGGAACATCTGCAAAACAAGAACGGTAACAACCTAGATCATGCTTATTATGCATATGCTTCGGCAATGGCGCAATGCTCCACACGGTGGAAATGCTACGCGTTTATGATAAATGCTATGCAGTCATGCAAAATGATGCGATCCCGTCAGCAAAATAAATGCTGAAGGGAGAATCCTCCTGTCAAGGAGAAAGGACCACTCAGATAGGGGGAGGAATCATCCTGCTGAGGAGAACAAGGTCACGCCAATTCCAATCGGGCGTTGTGAGGAGGTGAACTTCAATTGACTGCTGCAGGGGGACGAAGCTCTACGAGAACCTGGACCTGCTGAGGGAAAGCGATGTCAATCGCGGGGATACACTGCACGACCTTCACGGCTACTTCCCCAGAGATAACGACTCTGGTGGGGAAATATGGCATCAGCTATTCAACACTCCATTGGGGAAAACCAATCATGGCCCGAGCGGCTTCCAAGGACTCGGCTCTCTTGGGGATCTGCAAACTCGGCTGAGGAAGAAGAAATCATTCTGCTTGCTGGGGAAAGTACGACTCTGTGAGGAAACTCAATTCTGCTGGAGACTTCAGTCTGGCACCATTGGTTGCTGCACACTTCGGTATGAATCAGCTGGGGAGATGACGTTCCTTCAGGATGCATCTGATCGGGGAGAGAATCTTCTCTGCCTGGGGAGACATGCTCACGATCTCGCGTTCAGACTTTGTGGGGAGAGACTGCTGAACTTTGCTGGAGAAGGAGGAATCATCCTGCTTGGGGATGCACACGGCGCACTGTCTAGAACATGCTACACCTGTAACAACACAAACAAACAGACAAGATACCCTTCTCAAAGGGACCTATCAAGGTTATTATCTTGTGACAATGTTCAAGTAATTCATTATTTCAACAATCAGTGGCCTAGGCCAGTAAGTTTATGTATGCGCATTTTATCAAAAACATCGGCGTTCTTTTTCGCAAACAAAACAGATAAATGCTAAACAGGCAAACAGAATTGCTGAATAGTATACATTTTATTGATAACGAACCCCTGAATGGGTAAAAATGTTTTACAACAGATGCAAGCTCCTGGGATGAGGAAGCCGCGCAAAAATAAAACATAAATATACATCAGTATATACAAATGTCGGCAACGAGGCGTAGACGAACACCATGAGTTGATCCCTTTATGACCCACTCGACTTCGATACTTCTCCGAGGCTTTAGCTTCAGAAGAGATTGATTCAGATAAACGGCCCTCAGGTCTTCCAAACCACCAAACAAAGAAAGTCCACACGCGGAACGCAGTCATTTGCTTTTTCAAATCCCTAACTTTTGCGTGAACCGCCCTTTGCGGGTTTTCAGTTCACCGGGATACCCTTTTTTGCCAAAGTCGCCCATCCGGGTTTTCGACTTTGCGGGTGTACATTTTTTCAATTTATATCCCTAATTTTTGCCCGAACCTTTTTCCTTTTTTATGGTTCGCCGGGATGCCCCATTTTTGCCTGGACTCTCTTTTTACTGTCCAGCGGGTTGCTTTCAAGCAAAGTATTTTTTTAACTGCGTCCGCGTTCACCGGGGATGCAAAATCTTCACCATCCATCGTGGATAACAACAAAGCTCCTCCCGAGAAGACCTTGCTGACGACGTACGGACCTTCGTAATTGGGAGTCCACTTGCCCCGGTGATCGGAGTGTGGAGGAAGAATCTTCTTCAGGACGAGATCACCCGTCTGAAAGCTTCTAGGACGCACCTTCTTATCATAAGCTTTCTTCATTCGGCTTTGGTACAGACGACCATGCGCAATCGATGCTAACCTCTTCTCGTCCATTAGGATGAGTTGGTTCAGTCGGTTCGTAATCCATTCTGCCTCGTCGAGTTTCACATCAACCAAAACTCGCAAAGAAGGGATCTCCACTTCTAACGGTAGGACAGCTTCCACACTTCTAACGGTAGGACAGCTTCCATACCGTACACCAAGGAGAAAGGAGTTTCCCCGGTTGACGTACGTACCGTCGTATGATAACCGTGCAGTGCAAATGGCAGCATCTCGTGCCAATCTTTGTAGGTTACAACCATCTTCTGAACAATCTTCTTTATGTTCTTATTGGCCGCTTCAACAGCGCCATTCATCTTCGGCCGGTAAGGAGATGAGTTGTGGTGTTCAATCTTGAAACTCTGGCACAGCTCCTTCATCATCTTGTTATTCAGATTCGAACCATTATCAGTAATGATCCGCTCGGGAATTCCGTAACGACAGATGATGTCCCTCTTTATGAATTTAGCCACCACCTGCTTGGTCACATTAGCGTATGAGGCTGCCTCCACCCACTTGGTGAAGTAGTCGATAGCTACTAGAATGAAGCGATGACCGTTAGATGCTGTGGGCTCGATCTTGCCTATCATGTCGATGCCCCACATGGAGAACGGCCACGGGGAGGACATGACATTTAACGGGCATGGCGGCACATGAACTTTATCAGCATAAATCTGGCATTTATGACATCTCTTCGCGAATTTAAAGCAATCCGATTCCATCGTCAGCCAGTAGTATCCTGCTCTCAGGATCTTTCTCGTCATAGCATGCCCGCCGGCGTGCGTACCAAATGTGCCTTCATGGACTTCTTCCATGAGCATACTCGCCTCTTTCTCATCTACACATCTGAGTAGCACGAGATCGCGGTTTCTTTTGTACAAAACTCCATCAGGATTGAGATAAAAATTTCCAAACAGCCTCCTCAGAGTCTTCTTATCTTGGGTTGACGCACCCGCAGGATACTCCTTAGTCATAAGGAAAGTCTGAATGTCATGGAACCATGGCTTGCCGTCGGCGGTTTCCTCGATCGCAAAGACAAATGCAGGTCTATCAAGACGGGAAAGGACAATTCTTGGAGCTTCATTCCAAAAATTGACTTTATACATCGAAGCCAACGTGGCTAAGGCATCAGCCATCTGATTTTTGGCCCTGGGCACATGATGGAGTTCCACTCGATCAAAGAATGGAAGTAGCCTTCTGGCATAGTTCATGTACGGCACCAAATTCGATTGACGAGTTTCCCACTCCCCTTTAATCTGGTTGATCACAAGCGCCGAGTCACCATATACGTCTAGGTTCTTGATTCTCAAATCAATTGCCTCTTCTAGACCCATGATGCATGCTTCGTACTCCGCCTCGTTATTGGTGACTGGAAACGTCAGTCTCGCAGTGAACGGGATGTGGGATCCGTAGGGAGTCGTGATGATTGCCCCGATGCCACTTCCGTAAGAATTAACCGCCCCGTCAAATATCAATTTCCACTGGGATTTCCTATCTGACCCCTCGTCGGGCCACGGCTCATCGCAATCCTTTTCTTTGAGAAACATGATATCCTCATCAGGGAATTCAAATTTCATCGGCTGGTAATCTTCGATCGGCTGTTCGGCAAGGAAATCAGACAATACGCTTCCCTTGATGGCCTTCTGGGAAACGTACTGAATGTCATATTCTGTCAACACCATTTGCCATCTGGAAATCCTGCCCGAAAGCGCTTGCTTCTCGAAGACGTACTTGATCGGATCCATCTTCGAAATTAGCATGGTGGTGTGATTGAGCATGTACTGTCGTATACGTTTGGCAGCCCAGGCTAGTGCACAACATGTTTTCTCCAGCATCGAGTAGCGAGATTCACAGTCAGTGAACTTTTTACTCAAGTAGTAAATGGCATGCTCCTTTCTGCCCGTCTCGTCGTGCTGACCGAGAACACACCCCATACTATTCTCAAGAACTGTCAAGTACATAATTAATGGCCGTCCAGCCACTGGGGGTATCAAGATTGGAGGTTCTTGAAGATACTGCTTTATCTTGTCGAATGCCTTCTGGCAATCCTCATTCCAGGTAATCGCCTGGTCTTTCTTTAAAAGCTTGAACATCGGTTCACACGTGGCCGTGAGCTGAGAGATAAACCTTGCAATGTAGTTTATTCTGCCCAAGAAACCATGAACTTCTTTTTCTGTTTTTGGCACTGGCATTTCTTGTATGGCTTTTATTTTCACAGGATCAACCTTGATGCCTCTTTCGCTCACGATAAACCCCAGTAACTTTCTGGACCGTACTCCGAAAGTACACTTGTTAGGATTCAGCCTCAACCTGAACTTCCTAAGCCTCTCAAAAAGCTTCAGCAAATTGACCAGATGTCCCTCCTCCGTTTGGGACTTCGCAATCATGTCATCAACATAGACTTCAATCTCATGATGAATCATGTCATGAAACAAAGTTACCATAGCTCGTTGGTAAGTGGCCCCTACGTTCTTCAGACCGAAAGGCATTTCCTTGTAGCAAAATGTTCCCCAGGGAGTGATAAACGTCGTTTTCTCCATGTCCTCCGGCGCCATCTTGATCTGATTGTACCCGGAGAAGCCATCCATGAACGAAAACACGGAGAACTGGGCTGTGTTGTCGACCAACACATCGATATGAGGCAGCGGGAAATCATCCTTAGGGCTCGCCCTATTCAAATCCCGATAATCGACGCACATGCGTACCTTACCGTCCTTCTTCGGTACAGGCACTATGTTGGCGACCCACGGAGGGTAAGTAGTGACCGCTAAGAAGCCAGCATCAAGCTGTTTCTGCACTTCTTCTTTGATCTTAACGGCCATGTCTGGTCTCGTCCTCCTAAGCTTCTGCTTAACGGGAGGACAATCTTCTCGCAACGGCAAGTGGTGGACCACGATGTCCGTGTCAAGTCCGGGCATATCTTCGTATGACCAAGCAAAGACGTCACTATACTCTCTCAGCATCTCGACTAATCTCTGCTTGACATCACTCTGCAGTGCAGCCCCTATCCCGACGTTTCTGACGAGCTCTTCAGAACCCAGATTCACGATCTCGATCTCCTCTTCATGAGGCAGAATAACTTTCTCCTCTTGTTTCAACAAGCGGGCCAACTCTTCAGGAAGGTCTTCGTCTTCATCAATCTCTTCTTCGGCTTGATATATCGGGCAATCGAAGTCGAAGTGAGCCGTAGAAGGTCCAGAGTCGATGTCATCTGTTATGTGGATCCTGCAATAACAAGGGTTAAGTTTAAAACAAGGATATGCAGGTTAGCACAAACCCCATTGCCATTTTATTGTTTTTCAAAACAAATATAAAACAGTAATAACAGAGATCACAATATTTGAATACAAAGAAAACGCCTTTGATTTATTAACAAAATGCATGTACATAATCCAACAAGGCCCTGACAATAAAACCACTATGCCCCGGGTAAGACATAAGGTTGTACAATGATTGGAAAAAGTAAATCATTACTCTTCGCTTGTCATCTGGATGATATCCTTGACGGACCAATTGTTGAGGCCCTCGCCTGGCTTGCTTGGCTGGATCCAAGAGTCGAGGTCACAGTCGCTATCTCCGCTGTCTTCAAACACCGCATTGATGCTTTCGAAAATCATTCCGCCACTGGTAAACTGGATCGGCCCTTTACCTCGAGACGCACTGCTAGAAGAAGAAGCTTCAGCTCCGGGAGAATATCCCAACCCAAACTTATCTTGCTTGTTAGGTATCTCCAAAATCCGCCCCCAGCCTGGGGTAGATCCGGCTTGGACAACGGCCCGAGCTTCCTTGAATGAGGAGAGAGTCATCTCTGGCTTTTCGGTGACTACAGGAGCTATGTCCTTCACTTTGACAGCTTCGAACGCTTGGCATAGAGTCTCATGGATTTCGCCATCCATCTCCACATACTTGAAGGACGACAAATGGCTCACCATTATATCTTCCTCTCCACACACGGTTACGATGCTACCCCTGACAACATATTTGAGTTTCTGGTGCAACGTGGAGGTTACGGCACTAGCAGCATGGATCCACGGCCGGCCCAAGAGACAGTTGTAGGCAGGCATGATGTCCATAATATAAAAAACCACGTCGAACGTTTCCGGCCCGACTTGGATTGGCAGGGTCACCTCCCCGAAAACGTGGCGTTTGGTCCCATCGAACGCCTTCACAACCAGATCACTGGGTGTGCAAATCACTCCACGAGTATCCAACTTCATTAATGCCTTCTTCAGAAGAACATTGAGCGACGAACCCGTGTTCACCAACACGTGCGACATAATCGTGCCCCTACACTCTATCGAGATGTGCAGGGCGCTATTGTGATTACTCCCTTTTGGCGTCAGCTCTAGATCAGTGAAACCTAGCCCATTTCCAGCATTCACGTGGGCTACGACTTCTTCTAGCTGATTTACCGATATTTCCTGCAGTACATATGCGGTGTTCAACACCTTCAGCAACGCGTTGCGGTGTGCTTCAGAACACAGCAACAAGTTCAGGATGGAAATCTTCGAGGGCGTCTAATGGAGATGATCTACAATCTTGTAGTCACTCTTTTTAATCAACCGCATAAACTCCTCGACATCTTTAACAAGCAAATCTTTTTCTACCCCACACGGGATCTCTTCAACTACTTTACTTTTACCTTTATCGGCCGCATCAGCTCTGACCGCTTTGTCCGCCACGACCTCTGGTGGTGCAAACACTCTTCCGCTGCGAGTAATACCACTGATTCCCGCAAGGTTCTCCACAGTCGACCCGAACGGTTCCAGCTCCAACTTCTGTCCGTTGCAATAGACTTCAGCCCCATAACGCCACGGGACGGCGTTAGTGCTCTCGAAGGGTATTGGCCCAGCTCGGGTGATGGTAATTGTGGGCGGTCTGGGCGCAGAAATAGTTATCGTCTGGCGAGGGATGGTGATGGTGGCGACCTCATCAGCTTGCTTCAGCACTACCTCTCCTGACCCACTTTCGGCCCTTCGGCTAAACTGCAGAATCCCTTCAGTCATCAGACTTTGAATTCCCTCTACCAACTGTTCACATCCATCAGAACGTGTGGCACAGTCCATACATAGCTCTCCGCAACCTGGAAAGAACCCTCTTTTCATCAACTTAGCTTTAACGAAGCTAAGCAGCGTCTTCAGATCTCTGACGTCAGTCAACAAATCCGCACTCTTGTCTTCGATAATGGCGTTCACTCCGCCTCCCCTATGATTCGGCATAGGATTCTTCGTAACATTTGGCACATTATCGGAGAAGTTGATGACCTTGGCATCCACCATGTCCTGCACCTTGTGCTTGAAGGCTTTGCAGTTCTCTATTGTGTGGCCTGGTGCCCCCGAGTGGAACTCACAAGTGGCATTCGCGTCGTACCCTGGCAGAGGTGCCCCTGTCAAGGGAGCCAGTGTTCTCTTCTGGATCAACTGTAGCTGAAGCAAAGTCTGCAATAGTTGTGCGTACGACATGGGCGGTGTCTCGAGGTGACGGTTCGCCAAAGGTGCCCGATTCTGGTACTTTCTGTATCCCTATTGATTCGGTTGTTGCTGCTGCTGCTGTTGAACTGCTGGGATAGTTATACTGGCCACCTGCTGGTGAGTACCTTTACCTTCCTTCGAGCGTTGGTCACAACGCTCGCTTCTCCTTCTCGTCTTTTGCCACTATAAGGTTTCTTTTCGCCTCCCCCAGCTGAGGATAACTCACCTTGAATTTTCCCGATTTTGATTCCATTTTCGACGTGCTCACCCGTGATAATGAGATCTGAGAACGTCCCAGACATACCGCTGACCAACTTCTCATAGTAAACCCCTGGGAGGGTGGCTACGAACATCTACACGAGCTCACGTTCAACCATCGGCGGCTGAACCCTGGCTGCCAACTCACGCCACCGCTGGGCGTATTCCTTAAACCCTTCATTGTTCCTCTGTGACAGATTCTGCAGCTGGACTCGGTTCGGGGCCAAGTCGCTATTGTATTGGTAGTGGTGCACAAATGCTTCAGCAAGATCCTTCCATGTGCGCACACTAGTAGGCTCCAGACTCATGTACCACTCAAGGGACGGCCTGGAAAGACTGTCTTGAAAGAAGTGCATCAGCAACTTCTCGTCCTCAGAATGAGCAGACATTTTTCTGTAGTACGATCTCAGGTGGACACGAGGGCAAGTGGTGCACTTATATTTTTCAAAGTCAGGTACCTTGAACTTAGGAGGCACCTTGAAGTCAGCAATCAATCCCAACTTGGACATATCAACGCCCAAAGTATTCTGATTCTCGATATCTCTCATCTTATCTTCAAGTGCCTTGAATCCAAGTCGTGCTTCAGCATTCAGCTCCCCTTCAGCACCTCTCTGAGAGAATACATCGTCCTGACGATCCTCTAGCCATGGCTGTGGTCCAAATAGATTCCCGACACCTGCATTGCCGTTGCCCGACCCGAAATTGACATTAGCTCCCAGACTCCCATTACCGACGCCCGTCGTATTGAGTCCGATGTTGGCCATCACATTGCCGTTGGCACTGCCGTTTCCCCCCGGTCACGGGGACACCATTCTGTGGAGTTTCAACTGGTGGAGGAGTGGGCACAGTCCCACCATGAAGTATGCCATTGCTATCAACCCTCGAAATCAGAGGTTGAACCAAAGTTCTGAGCTGATCCTGGCCATTGGCAACCACTTGCATGAGCTCCATGAAGCGATCCATTCTTTCGTGGAGTTCCTGAACATCAGTTTGCACTTGCTCCATGATCCTGGTCTGATTAGCTCTAGTCGGATAGCGGTGAATAGGTCTCTGATCAATCCTGGAACCACCTGAAACAACCTGTCAAACACAAAAGGGTTAGGAAAAACCACAAAATGCTCGTTATGCAAATGCTTCATGCAAATGCAAACGTGTGTCTGTGCGTTAGGGAGATCTCCCCTGATCCTAGTGCCTGAGTGCCAGTGTTGATAATAATAAGAAGTCCGAGTCCAATCATGGAAATAACAATCTCATATATAAAGAAAGCCCATCAAGGCAGTACACAACATCAGCGAGTACAAGATGAATCAACAGCGTGACCTCAGCCAACAAGCCTAGTGATGGTCAGCATACAACAATGATCAAAACAAAAGGAATACAAATAGTCAAGTACGGCCATGGGCGCGATACTCTTCTAGCAACTCCTTCGTTTCTGGATGACCAGGCAGAGTGAGCAACCCCTCGACGAGTAATTTCCTCTGCACAATGGTGTACTGAAGTCCTTCGACCGAACCTTCCCATGCTCCTTCGTCGAAACAATCTTCTAACTTCCGCTTCTTGGACTCAAACGTCAGTTTGCGCTCCTTCAGGTTAGCGAGAGCCCTGTTGAGCTGGCCTTCGGCGGCGTATCTGCGAGCGGTTTCTTCATCAAACCTCTTCTCACTATCCTTCACCTGGGCTTCCAGCTTAGAGATCTGTAGCATCAGCTTATCCTCCCGTTCTTTCCTGGTGGCCAGGGAAGCCTTCCAGTGCTGGTTGAACTTGGATATCCTCCGATACGCTTCGTCCAAGTGCTGCTTCTTCGTAGCCAGTACGTCGTTGACAGCTTTGAAGTCCTGACCCATGCGTTCACGCTCGGCTATCTGCTTAGTCAGGTCTGTCCCCAGCCGGTTCACTAGCTCTGTCTGCCTCTTGAAGGAATGAACGGCTTCGTTCCTCTCGCTTCGGAGCTGAGCCAACTCTTTCTCCAGTTCCTTGTTTTCCCGCTTCAATTCATCTCTCTCAGCTAACACTTGATTATGCTGCTGAATGGGCACGGCAGTAGGCTCTTCAATCATTGGAGGGTTTTCTGGCTTGGCATGAGGAAACGACATCCCTATAGCATCTGCTCTGGCTCTGATCCAAGTCACATACGGAGGGTAGGCTTGATTGTTGCTTCTCCCCAGCAATGGCTTTCCCCTCTTACTGATGCCATTCCAAGCGCGCTGAAGCTTGGACAACATATCCCCCTCTAGAAGACCAATGAGGTACAGAGATTCCTGTACCTCTTCATCCTTCGGCGGAGCTCTCAAAGCATACGCGAACTGTCGGACTAGCAAAGACGGATTGTAGTTTATACAACCTTTCTTGCCTATCAAAGGCACGTTTGGAAACCCGCTGCAGCTGAAGATAATCTCGGTACCCAGCCTATCTTTGTCAAACCAGTCAATATCCTCTGTAGATAAACTCATCAAACGCTCGGACCACTCAGCTGTGGCTGCAGACGAAACAAAGGGACCCCTCTTGGGCAGATGACTATCAATCCATTTATAAAGCAAGGGCACACAACATGAGACATTCTTGCCCCTCCTGTTCTCGTTTTTGTAGTGGATGGAATGGTAGACATCTCCTATCAAGGTAGGGACTGGATTCCCTGATGCAAAGATATGAAATGCGTCGAAGTCTACAAAATCGGGCATATTAGGGAACATAATGATGCCACATATGCACAGAGCGAGGATGGCGTTGAACGCGACCCAACATCTGTCTTTGGCGCACTGCTGAGCCTTTCCCACTAAAAACTGCAAGGAGAAACCAGGGACCTTGTTCCAACTAGACAATACCAACTCGGAGGCATCCAGATGAAGTGAAGGAGCTAAACCAGCCAGATCAGGCTCAGCGTCCATATGAACAAAAGGCATCTGCCTCTTGATAGGCACACCTAACAAATCAGCATATTCCTCTAGCGTAGGTGCGAGAACAAAATCCTGGAAAGTGAAACATCTCAACGGAGGGTCGTAGAACTGCAGCAGAGCGTGCAACCCGTTCAACTCGAACGCAGAAGGTTTACGAACCAAACTGAGCAATTTGCCGTAAGATTTTCTGAACTCATCCCTCACAGAATCATCTGCTAAAGCTATCAAACCAGTCAGCCGAACCACATCAAGGGCAGGGAACTTGTAAACCACGGTCTTCCTCAGAGAACCCATAACAATACAATAGGAGGCAAGAAATCCTGGATCGGGGAAAACGGTACCTGCAACACAGACACACATTAATGAAATGTAGATGAGTATGCAAAGCAATGTAAAATGCAATCATGCAGAAGGAGATCAAGGCAACTGTGCTGTGGAGATTCTGTATCAACAAAACCATGACGCTGCTCTGTCAAGAACAACCATTATATCTGATAATAAGAAAACCTGGTATCGGACCACAAATCTGCTCTGTCAAGAACAACCATCTGATAGGGCCATATACATAGGACCATAATTCTGCTCTTTCAAGAACAAACGGCTGATAATAAAACTCTGCTCTATCAAGAACAAACATCTGATAATGAGGACCTCTGATACAGGACCAAAACTCTGCTCTGTCAAGAACAAACAACTGATAATAAGGACCTCTGATACAGGACCAAGAAATCTGCTCTGTCAAGAACAAACAACTGATAACCAAAACTCTGCTCTATCAAGAACAAACATCTGATGATAAGATCCTCTGATCAAAACTTGCTCTATCAAGAACAAATACACATCTGATGATAAGATCCTCTGATCAAAACTTGCTCTATCAAGAACAAATACACATCTGATGATAAGATCCTCTGATCCCAATCAAAAACCTGCTCTGTCAAGAACAAATACACATCTGATGATAAGATCCTATGATCCCAACAAAACTGATCCACTATCAAGAAAACCAGGTGGTCTGAAGGTCAAAGTTTCCTGCAATAAACCCAACCCTGCTCACAGGTATGGACCTAAACTGACTCAAGTTCGGCATCCTATGCGTTCATCAGCGTCACAGACATTCAAGAGGGGTGATACGATACCCAGAAGGTGTGGCATCACCAGCTCATGAAGCAGCCTCACTCGGCTGAATCACAAATGATCGGTCCCCAGAGTCGACAATCCTCCAAACCAGCAACCGTCTCAACCCAAAGGGTTGAAAGAGAAGCCAATCGGGAGAACCTCGTCTGAGCGTGGATTTCATGAGACACTAGTGCCTGCAAGGCAAGCACGCGCCCACTAATTTCCACAACTAATGCTATGTTCGCTTAAGCCTGGGTCTGGCTTCTCACTCATCAGAATGCCCCTTCCCACAACAGCACAGATAATCATATCATACTGAAAATAAAAGGCGGGAAATAAAAATGCGATAAATAAACACAACCCAACAAGTAATCATACAAGCGCTAGGATTGACTCTCGCAGGGGACGTCGGATCCCCAAACTGACTCGCATACGGGACGTTGGATCCCAGGAAACTATCAAGTCCCCAGCAGAGTCGCCAGCTGTCGCTTCCGTGAAAATAAGGTTCCGGCAGAACAGAAGAGTCGCCACCTTTCGTTATTTATCCCTCGGAGCGGGAAAGGAAACGATCGGAAAAACCTGACGAAAAAGGGTAAGGCAAGGTCATCGCAACCGTTGTCTGGGTTCGGGAGTCAGTTACGCAAGGGGAAGGTATTAGCACCCCTCACGTCCGTCGTACTCGACGGGATCCACGCTTCTTGTGTTTACTGGACGAGTTGGTTTATCTATCTACCTATCAAGGCTGGCTTAAAAAGAAAAGAAAATGACTCGGCAAAGTGTCGCGCTTTATGCCTACGTATTCTCATCAGAGAATGAGAAATCAGAGTCAACGTAGTTCGACCTACTACGTGTTATGGGGAAGGTAGCTCGCCAATACATCAGTATTGTGCCTACGTACTCTCAACAGGTATGAGAGATCAGAGCTTACATAGTTCGGGATACTACGCGTTACGGGGGTTCAGATTCATCTGTTTTATCGAGTAGGGTTAAACAACAGTTCCAGCAGTTAGGGACAAAGCCTGTTTGCGTTGGCGCTGAAGTTTAACGACACTCTTTTCTTCAGAAAAGCTTTCCTTTGAATTATGGGCCCACGGGGCAAAAAGGTTTGAAGTTTGTTTTCTGTATTTTACGAAAGAAGTGTTTTTTATTGTGTTTGCAATTTCAATCGCACTAAAGACTATGACCTGAGAGTGAATGCGTTGCATGTCACCCGAAGGGTGCCATACTAAACATCCAGACTGTTGAAAAGAAACTCTCCAACAATCCTTTCTCAGATAGCTTAAGGCTCGTAACGTACGAAAGAAATCATTCATGATTACTGTATCTTAAGCTGTTTTGAGATGAGAAGAGAACAAGCTCAACTACGGGGAGACTATCAAGTCCTACTGTTGTCATGCCAAGGATTCATCCTATGGTTGAGGTTTGAAACAGGGAACTCCTAGAAGTTATCATGCATAGGTTTCAACCTAAAGTTCTATCATCACTTCCTTATCAAAGGAAATGAGATTCCTAAGGGATCATGTCAATGATACACAGAAACAGCTAAAGCATCAGCTTAAACGGTAAACAGTAATACAGTAAAATGCATGCAATGCAAGTGAGGGAGGAAATGTGTGTGGGGCATCAGCCTCCACAAGCTCATCTCAACCTCAAGCCAGAATGAATAACAGTAATCATACAGAAATAAAAACATGCTATCAAGCAAAATCAGTAAACTGCAATCATACAGAAGAATAAAATCATGCTATCAAGCAGACCAAACCACATGGGCAAGGGAGCTGGGCTCTACCGAATACCCGCAAGCAAAGCCATACAGTAACAATACAAGCAGAGGGAGCAACTCACCCTCTAGTGCAATCATGCTCCTAGATTAAATCTAGTCTAGATATGAACTTATTCTAATGCATCAAGCAAGTCAAA
Organism: Lathyrus sativus; assembly: GCA_963859935.3. NCBI lineage: Eukaryota > Viridiplantae > Streptophyta > Magnoliopsida > Fabales > Fabaceae > Lathyrus > Lathyrus sativus. The sequence continues at coordinate 262,099,848 of OZ012736.1, read as the reverse complement.
CAAGGCACATCAATACAGAAAAGAAAACAGACAAGAAAGCAGATCAACAACTCTCTCCACTCCAAGCCTCAGCTCTTCTAACAGCAACTCAGTCTTCAGACCTCCATCACTCTTGACAAATATCAATTTGCTTCTCCAGGTTTCAACCCATCAACATAAGTTTCAACTTATCCTCTCTTCTCCAAGCTTCAGCTCCTTAATCAGTTCTACCTTCAGGCTTCATTCTTAACCACAAGTATCAACTTGATTCCTTCCAATTTCCAAGCTTCAAGGTAAGTATCAACTTATCCTTTGTTCTTCAAGCTTAAGCTCTTCAGTCAATCTCAATTGAATCCTCTTCATAAGTATCAACTTAGTCTTCAAGCTTCAGCTCTCTTTGCTTTACCAGTCTCAACTTGGTCTTCTCTTCCTGCAAGCTTCAGGTTCTCAGAGTAACCTTCAATCACTTAGAAGTATCAACTTCATCCTTCAGTCTTTAAGCCTCAGCTCTTCATTCAGTCTTTACTGGATCTTCAAGTACCAACTTGCTCTCCTTGCTCTCCAAGCTTCAGCTACAATGGCAATGCTCAAGGAATCATCCTCTTCCATACTCTGCAATGAAGTCTTCATCTTCACACTCAAGCCCAACATCCTCAAGATACTTAAACCAGAAGAAATCACTTAACTGGATAAGCTGGGGTGTTAAACTGCTTATTGACCACCAAAGGTGACCTATAAGGGTTTAACATCAAAGGAATGGTTCCCTCAAAAGTTCTACTTCCTAGGTACCACCACTTATCCCTCCAAAGGAGGGAGGTGAATACCATGGAAGGACTTTGAATCATGGGGAAGAATGGAGGTGAAAGATACCATCCATGTTTAAGAAAGAAATTGACTAGGTCTAAGCTCTACTTAATTCCTAACCCTAAAACAACAACAAAACAACAAGGCTTCAAGCTCTCAAGCTCCTTCTTCAATCTTCAAGTCTTCTACTATGCTCCTCCATGCTTCTCAAAGCAAGGCCAAGCCCACCAAGCCAAGCAAAAACCCACAAAGCAAGGCAAAACAAAAGGCAAGCCCACAAGGGCAACACAAACAACAATCAACTACAAAAATCAATTAAAAATAGTATACTATTATATTATAACCTAATATAATTTCTAGGGGATCCTACATACCTATCCTTAATACCATATATGCCCCAATATCTATCTTGACCTAGAAACCCAAAATTCTAGTGTTATTGTGGACCTATGTTAAGGATTGACCTAAATCTACACAACCTAAAGTCATCTAATCAAAACTAATCAAATATTAATCACAAAATTATGGAATAAATCCATAGGGGAGCTAAAGTCCTAATCTAACTATCCTAAAAAGAATGGCCTAAAAATATTAAGGGAACTAGCTAAACAAAATTCTACAAATCTATGTATCAACATAAAAGGAATTAAAAAGCTATTAAAAGAGAAAATACACAAAAAATATTAAAAATGCATGAAATGAAAATATTTTGATTTTATAATTTTCTAGACATTAACATGAAATAGGAGAAAAAATCCCCATGTAAAAATCATCATTTTTCTATTTAATATGATTTTTCAAAGATTAAAGAAAAATGGAGAAAAGAAAATAAAAATATGAAAACATTGGTGCAGATAGCAATGCCATACAGTTCAATATGAGAGTGGGCCCTAAATGGGGGTACATAAAGCAATGCGTGCCAGGCCCAAGATTTAATCAGAAAATCAATTCAAAAATATAAATAAAAAGAAAAGGACACGGTGCATTTAGTAACAAAAACCAGTTCAATATGCAAATGGGCCATGAAAGGGGGTGGGGATATCAATCAGTCCACTAAAGCCCAAACGAAAGTTAAATGAAACGCAGCGTTTGGTGGTATCTTCAGAACTATTATTCAAGCGTGGAATTAAATCACAACCCTTAGATCTGGCTTTGGTCAACCGGTCCTTGCACGATCCAATGGCCATGGGGTTATCTTCTTCCTCCAGCCATGAAAATGGAGGGAAAGCTCCATAGTTGCAGAGCTCAAATCCCTAACTCGAACTCCCTCTAAACTCAACCAAAATCCATGGTTCAAAGCCCTAACCTGTTCTAAATTCAACCCTGAATCCAACCATGGCCTTAAAATCAATTGAAATGCCCTAAATCTCTGAACTCGATCCAAGATCAAAACTATGCTCAAACTTCAATTCTAACAATTCTTGAAATTGATTACCTCAGAATGATCACCACCTCACACTGGTTAAATCTTGATATTAAACTCATGTTATACCTCACTATACATCGTGTTCTTGATCAAAACAAAAATGGTGTCACTAACTCAAACTTCACCAAATGCCTTCAAACTTTCCAGAATCCATCTCCTACTTGTCTCTAACCATTCTAACCTAACAATTCTAACTAATTATGCTTAAATTATGGTGTAGAAGAAAAGTTACAAACCTGTCAAATCTTGATTATCAGATAGGGCAAAGCTCCACTTCAACCTCTCAAACTCTTCAGAAACACTCCTTGATTGATGTTAAAGCTTCTGTTTGCAAAAGATTTGATCCAAGAAGCCTGAATCTTCAAACTCGATGGTGACTTGCAGCTCCCAAAATCCAAAAGCTATCTCCTCAATTCTTCATGATCTTGCCCTCAATTTGGTATGCACACATTCAGTATGATCAATGGAAGGTGTTGGGATTGAAAGAAGCAATGGAAATGGTGTGGAATGTGGAATTTGATTTCAACTTGCAATGGAAGAAATTGAAATGGCTATCTCACTCTCCTCTCTAATCTCTCACCAACCTTGCATCTGAGCAAGTTCTAATCCATATATAGGATGGTTCAGACCCATCCAGAACTTTCTGGAATCATCCAATGAGAATTTGGGATTCTCATGCCATGAGTTTTTGATTTCCATCCATCTCATGTACCATCTCATGCTATGCCTCTTGCAGCAACTTGTTCTGGCTTGAAAATCTCCTTAGATGAGATATATGATGTGTTAAGGTACCTTGCTAGCTTGTGTATTGAGTTTCCTTGTGTTTTGCATTTGTACCTTAATATGCAAGCAACCATTTTCCAAAGCAAGTCCATGATCTAACCCTCAAATCAAAAATGTGGCTGAACCATTGTTTTTAAAATGCTTTCTAGAGTCAAAATGACCTATTACATGCCATGGTTTGGCTGTGTAGCTTGGAAATTTCAATTTCCAACTTTGACTTATTTAACTTATGCCTCCATTTTAGGTCATTTTTACCATTTTGAGCTACAAGCTTTTTCAACATCTCATGACCTCCCTAATAGCCTTAAAACATCATTTTAAGCAAGTTTGATGTTGAAGATTTTTCCATTTGAAGCTTGGAAATAGGAGTTATGGCCTTATGCTTGAAATGACCTATAATCTCCAAATGACCAAAATGCCCTTGCCTTGTCAAAGCCATAACTTGAGTTCTACAAATCCTATCAAGGACTTCTAGTACTCTCTAGAAAGCTAAGAAGATGAGGAACAACATTCATGTTGACCAAAAGTTCATAGGAATCATCCTTCTTGGGAAAAAGTTGGATGCAAGTTGGGTGACTTTCAAGGCCCCAGATTCACATACCTCAGATGACCTGTAACTTGTCAAAGTCATAACTTGAGCTCTACAAATCCTATCAAGGACTTCTAGTACTCAAATTAAAGCTAAGAGCAATCTTTACAACATTCATGTTGGGGGTAAGATGAGATGACAACCACATCTTGAGCTAAACTGCCTTGAAGTTAGGGGTCAAACTAGGGGATTTTACACTGTCAAGCCTTAGAAACCCTAGCTTGAAACTTCTCAAACTCTTCAATCATGATGAGTTGACCTTGGAATCATCCTTATAGCATCTCAATGCATCAATCCATGATCACATGGCTCTTGGATTAGGTCTCAACCCTCTCCAAATCATCAGTTGACCTAGGGTTGACCCAGTCAAACCCTAATTATGCCACTCATGGTTGAGTCTTCTTAAACTTGCAAAATGACCTCTCTAGGCTTCATGCTGGCTTTCAAGACATCTCATAAGCTCTCTCAAAGCTTCAAGTCCATCCTCATAGCTTCAGAATCATCTGAGGAGCTCCCACAACTCTCAAGTTAGGAGGCACACAACCTTGGTTTCAACCAGTCTCTCTGAGGATCTCTTAACTTCTCTGACAAAGATATCAACCCTTGAACACTTGAATAACCTTCTTGGCTAGCTTCAAAGTCTTAATTGGTACTCATACCTCTTGATCTCTTGCATACATGTCAATGAAATGCAAGTGATAATGCTAATGTCAATGAGATGAACCACAAGCTAGGTAAAGAAATGTTGGTCAAATTTTGGGGTGCAACACTTCCGCTTTAACAGAAAACATGAATATGTTTATTTTAAGAACCATGCGTTTATTCTTTTTAGTTGAGATTTACCCCTTTTGAATTATTTCTTTATAAACATTAATATTTATGTGGTCGTTTAATGAGTAATGTGACGCACTTCTTTTATACCATGAAATAAATATACTCTGATGGAATTTTTAATTCATACCTAAATGATTTAATTGTGTTATTTGGGGTATAGAAAGGGGGCGTTATATTAAGCGGGTGTAACGGCAATCACATACGGTTGTTGAGCAAACTGAACAGAGAAACCTTGTTATTGAGCATAACTTTGCTGGTGTATTCAAGGTTGATTTCTTCTTCTTCTTGACATTACGACATTAGCTGCACCCTCTTTTTTCTTGTTGAAACTATTGGAAGGCTTCTTGGCATGGTCTTTGTTAGAGCTTGAACTACCAACAGTACTTGACATTTTTCCACTTTTCAAACCCAATTCTACCTTCACACCTACAACAACAATATCGGAAAAATTAGCAGTCACGCTTCCAACCATTCTCTCATAAAACTCAGGACGAACAATGTCGACAAACCAATCATTCAATTCTTTTTTAGTCAAAGGAGGTTCCACTTGCGAAGCTGTCTCTCTCCATCTTTGAGCGTATTCCTTAAATGACTCGGAATTCTTTTGGGACATACTTAGCAGTTACCTTTGGTGAGAACCCAATTCCATGTTGTATTTATAATGTGTGATGAAAGCATCAGATAGATCTTGGAAACTCTTAATGTGAGACTGATCCAGGCTTAATTACCACTTCGACAAAGCACCCTTCAAACTATCTTAGAAAAAATGAATCATCAGCTTATCATTATCAACATGAGCGGCCATTTTCCGGTAATACATGATCAGATGACTCTTTGGGCATATAGTTCCTTCATAGTGATCAAAGCTTGGAGTTTTGAATTTTAGAGGGATAACCAGACCATATACAAGAGACACTTCTCTGGTAGCAACACCAAAGACTTGATCTCCTTTCATCACTCTCAACCTTTTATCAATAATTTCCACATTTTCTCTGAGTTTCTCATGAAGTTCATTTCCACCTTCCTTCATGTCAGGGACATCATATTCTGGTTGATACTCACTGAAGTATGGTTACACATGGGTATGCACAACAGTTGGTGCGAAAGTCAAAATCATGTGAGGAGCTTCAGTAACCAAAGGAACAACTTGCTGGACTTGTTGAACAGAATTGCAGTAGGTGCAGGAAAAAGACCTGGTGGAAGACCGTACAGAGGTACATTTGTTGTAGTAACAATAACTGGCTGAGGATCCACGACTGTAATGACAATCTCAGAAACAACAGTGGGCTGAGTATCCATCTTCGCACACATAACCTGTAGTATCTTATCACACCCTAATTTTTGACTTTAAGATCCCACCTCTTTGTGTGTTTCTTACGTTATTTAGCTTCATACTTTCGTATTTGTTTTTATTGCGACTAACAAGCTTGTGCAGGTATGTCAAGTTTAGTGATACTGTTTCTCTCAATTTAAGCGTCTCAGGCCATCTCTAGATCATTTCTTTAGAAGGCATTTTGTCACTATCAAGAATTGTTAAGGTTACAAGGTCACAATTTCAAAGAAGGTTTTGCAAGTTCCACAAGGTCACAGGACATCATTTCCAAAAAAGAGCAGAATCGTTTATTTTTATATTATGATGTAATCTGGTGCACACACACCCACGCGTTTACCATACACCTTCACACACATCACCATCCATCTCACTAATCACACATAGCACGATCCATACGCGGCACCCCACGGTACACCCTCACCTGCGCACCTACACTGGATCTACGCGCCCCCCTCTTTTGACTTTTCTTATTTCTTTTTTTAATTCTATTTTATTAAATTTAATCATTTAATTTTAATTATTAATAACTTTTTATTTAATAAAACCTTTGATTTACCCATTATAATTAACCTTTTTTAATATAATTAACTTAAACTAATCTTTTTAATTGAACTTTTTAAAAACAAGACTTTTAAATTAATCTTTTTTCTAAGCAACTCATCTATTTATTTAACCTTTTCCCTTTTAATTAATCAACTTTTATTTATCTAATAATCCAATTTTATTTCATTTACTTTATTAATTTATTTATCTTATCCACCTAATACCTTTTTATAATAATTATTCACAAAAATCCTTTTCTAAATAACTTGTATTTTAATAATAACAACATCCTTTTTATATGATAATAATAACTAAGCTTTTATTTAAGAAATCATTTTATTTAGAGTTACTAATTAAAATTTAATTAATTTATCACCTAAAACTTTTTACTAAAACTAATAAAATTAATCTAACTTTTCTTAAAATCAATTTCACCTATAATTTAATCAACGCGTTTTCGTCTCTCCCTATCCTCCGAGTTCTGTTTTCGATTCATATATTCATGATCCCACGCTTGGCTTGTATTTTATGCATTTATATCTGCTGTCTGGATTTATTTATCTTTATCTTTGCTTTATCTTTATTTTATCGCATTATGCATGTCCAAAGGAAGAGCCTACACATGACTTCATAAGTCGTGCGTATTTCACCTTATATGCATCATTACTCCCCGTTCTATCCTTAATCCTTTTCAAGTTGATCAACTTAAGTTTAGTTCCTACCCCTTAAGGAGGACCTTTTTCTTTTACAACTTAGATGAACCAATATTCAATTCAATCATACTTTTCTCCATACAAGAGAATTAGACGTTAGTCATCTTGACAGTCGAGATATAATTCTCCTGCCCCATAACAATATTATCGTGAGATATAAGATCTTTTCTGCTTGAGAGAGATAGTGGCATACTCGTCGATGAATCCGAGTTTTTGAGCCCTTCTCTCAAGACGATGCAAAAACCATCTCCTACAAGTTGTGGTGGTTAAATCGAGTGTTCTCCCTTGAGATGATGACTCGTCTTTTCTCCTAGAATCAATCAACAAACCTCATCCCTTTGGAACTTTGACCAACAGTTAATGGTGCCTCGAACCCTTCTAGTGGAACTACAAATACTCTGATTCCACTCCCGTCAGGATATGTAGGCCCAAGATACGACATCTTGGAGAGTATACTTAGAATTAAACCATTAGGTCTTTCTCCCTTAAGCAGATAACCCTTAGCAATAAACACATATAAAACAAGAGGTTCTTGTAAAGTACTACAAAAACTTAGGAAGCTAGCACCTTCCCTAAGTTTTACCAACCCTCGAACCTTTAACTCTCTAGCTTTTGCATTTGCATTGCATTGTGGGTAATTTGATCTTTTTCCCTTCCTTTGGAAAAATTAAAGACCGGTGGTGAACCATGAATTAAGATTCAAATTAATTAATAATTTGATATCCAATTCTCACCGCGACAGAAATGGCGACTTCACTGGGGACTTGTGTTTTTTTATTGTGGATTTCCCTAACTTGTTTTATTTTGCTTGTTTATTATTTTATATATATCAGCTTATTTTCTTATTTGCTAATTGCTTTTGGGTTGGTGCCCTTTGTGTGGTGAGATAAGTCCCACACCCGGACTTGAGTGAAATTATTATAGGAAGGTGATATATTCAACGAGGCTTATAGGGAGTTGAATCCCGACCAAGCCGACTTGAGAATCAGCGCTCATTTGAGGCCCTATCGGAAACAGTACTATTGAACGAGTAATCGTGAAAACATTCATTATTTTTCGACCTTGGAGCCTGTGATACTGGGGAACGTAGTTACCTTTAACCCCACTTTGACCTTTATTAGGACGTAGTGCAATGACTATGAGGGAGTAGTCCCAAAATAGTTGATACGCGATGCTACACTCAAAAGAGGTTCTCTTGAGAATATTATTAACCACCGAGTAGTCGAGAAATTGATAATATCCAAAATAATGAACTAATGATTTTGGGCACCCTCTTAGAACCTTGTTCTGCAGGTACAATCAACCTTTAGTCCACACCCTTTGGGAATGGGTATACCCTTTGCTCCATGCTCGTTGCAAACCTAGGTTTCCTGTTTGTTTATATTTGTCTTTATGTGCTTGCCTGTGTTTGTGCATCCATAAAGCATCATATTGCATTGAGTTTCATGGAATTTAACTTTATTTATGAACATTGTAGGACACTATGGATTACAACAGGAAACATACTTTAAAATATTCTTTTAAGAGTCTTAAGTTGAATGACCTAAGGAGGTTAGGAGCTTTGGTTGAAGATCAATAGGGATTCAGAAACAAGTATGGGAAGCTGTTATCCTTGTTGAGACTCCAAGTGGACGAGGGACTTCTTTCTACTTTGTTACAGTTCTATGATCCAGATTATCACTGCTTTACTTTCCCAGATTATCAGCTCTTGCCTACTTTAGAAGAGTACTCTCACTTGGTTGGTTTACCCATTCTGGATGAATCTCCTTTCCCTTTCTTGGAGGAGAACCCTAAAGAAAAAGACATTTCTAGAGCCATATATCTGAAGTTATCCAACATCAAGGACAATATGACTACCAAAGGTGGAACTTTTGGGTTACCCACAAACTACTTAATCAAGAAAGCCCAATACTATGCTGATCATATGAGCATGAATACATTTGAGGTGATTCTCGCCTTGCTTATCTATGGAGTGCTACTCTTCCCAAGTTTTGAAGGATTCGTTGACCTTAACGCCATCAAAATCTTCATGAATAATAATCTGGTACCAACTTTATTGGCCAACGCTTACCATTCTGTGCATCTCCGAAACTTTCATGGTGGAGGGATGATCACCTGCTGTGTGCCTTTATTATACATGTGGTTTATTTCGCACTTGCCCAAGTCTGTTTCTTTTTTGGATCTTGACAAAGGACTTTGGTCAGCAAAGGTTATGGCACTAACACACTCGTACATTGATTGGTATAACCGTGTGTATGATGGGATACTAATTATTGATAGTTGTGGAGACTTTGCCAATGTACCCTTACTCGACTTTAATGGAGGGATCAATTACAATCCTGTTCTAACTCGCCGACAGTTAGGATATCCGCTGAAGGAACCACCTAAGAGTGTTCATGTGGAGAGTATTTTCTTCAAAGACGACAAAGAACTTCAAGAGAAGATTGTGGTTGCATGGCGTCACTTGCACAAGAAAGGGAAAGAAAGTTTGGGAAAGCCTAATTGTGTGTCTTTGGAACCATGTCTTCATTGGGTCAGAGAGAGAGCAATCAAATTGAAGATGCCTTATCCTCATCAAGATCCTATGCCTCTGAGAAGGGAACTTGTTCTAGTTTTCATGTCTGAAGCTGAAGAGTTGAAGATTGCTTTAAGAAAAGCACAACATGAGTCAGAAGCATGGAAGAATAAGTATCGGGTGGTTGTCAAAGAGAATATTGAACTTCAGAAACAACTTCAGTCGAAGAATGAAGAATCACTTTCTTACAAGAAGAGAAAAGCCCAGGAGGATTTATTTTCCTCCAACCCTCAATCTACCCCCTGGAAGTTGATTGTAGACAAGCTCATCCTCGAGAAGGCCCAGCTAGAAGAGCAGATCAAAGAGCAGAATATGAAGCTTCCTTAGGACTTTATTAGCTTTTATTTAGCTATTTACTTAAGACTCCTTAAGGAATATTTATTTGTAATTCGTTATTAAAATAATAAACGATTTTCTTTTCACCATAATGTTCATAAATATTGGAACTCCATGAAGTCTTCGCATCTCTGCACTGCATCGTTTTTCTCTATCACTTCAAGAGACTCAATTTGTTTTGCAGATATTGTAACAATGGACTTCAGAAGAGAAACATTGAAGTACACCTTCCAGAGTCCAAACATTGAAAGCTTAAGGGAACTAGGAAGCCTAATTGACGATCGTCTCACTTTCTCGGCTGAATATGGAGGATTTTTTCCGCTTCTCAAACTCAAGATGATAGATGGGCTGTTGGATACACTTGTTCAGTTCTACGATCCCCTCTACCATTGTTTCACTTTTTCTGATTACCAGCTGATGCCGACTTTGGAAGAATATGCTGCATTTATGCGAACGACTATAACCACCCGACATCTGTTTTCTGGATTGGAAGACACACCTAGTGATCATGAGATTGCAAATGCTACTCGCCTCAGTTTAACTGATGTTCAAGCCCACCTGACCACCAAGGAAGGAGTCCTTGGATTCCCAACCAATTTCTTGATAGAGAAGATCCGCTACCATGCTGAAAGGAAAGAGGTCCCAATACTTGAAGCTACCTATGCATTGCTGGCCTACGATATTTTTCTATTCCCGAAAATCGACGATTTTGTTGACATGGATGCAATCAAACTTTTCATTCTCAAGAACCCTGTTCCTACCTTGCTAGCCGATACTTATCACTCGATCCATCTGCGGAATGCTGAAGGAGGAGGGCATATAGTCTGTTGTACTGCTTTGCTTTATTCATGGTTCATTTCTCGCCTAACATGGTATCCAACTGAATTTAATGAGGCAACCTGTTGGCCAGAGATAGTCATGGCCCTTACCCATTTTGACATTGTATGTTATGACCCTGCATACGGAGGCATTAAAATGATCAACAGTTGTGGAGACTTCCCGAATGTACCTGTTATTGGGACTAAGGGATGTATCAGTTATAACTCTATCTTGGCCCACAGACAATGGGACACCCTATGAAAGAGGAACCAAACCAGACTTTCCTAGAAGGAATCTTTCTCAAAGAAGGAGAGAACCTGTTGGCTCCTAATTTTTGACGCCAGTCGAGACCAGAGCTATCTTAGGTAGAAAATATCAATACTTGGTGAATGAGAGGGTTTCGACCCAATCAAGGAAAACGTCAAGTCGAAGAAAGATGAACAAGGGGCCAAAAAACGCTAAGTGTTGGAAAATGCTCGACGAAGACTATGCTAATGAGATCAAGGAGACGGTTTCGCCAAATTGGAGGGAAGTGCAAAATATTCAAAATTCAAATCAAGTAGAAAAGAATGTGTGGAAGGTTAGAAGAATAAAGAAGCGCCAAAAGAGTGGGCTAGGAAGTCTCAACCGCCATATAGTAGTTATTTTATAGCACTATAAATAGGTGTAAATTTTATGTAAGAAGGGTGTTCATTGATTATTGTACTAGTTCATACAACTCAAAGTATCCGTGTGTAGAGAAACGAGTTAACGAGAATGTACGTGATACAACACCAAACCCTTTCTTATCAATGCAATTTTTCTTTACAATTCACTTGCCATTTTTAACTTTCAGTCTTTATCTTCAAAACTGCCCTTTACACTTTTCTGCCCATTTACTTTGCAAAGACCCCCTAGTCGAACGTGGAGTTCTGATTAGAGTTATTTTTCAAGCAACTTACTTACTTGCATCTTTATTCTCAAAAGTCATTTAAATTTTCAAAGGAAGTATGTCAAACGTGGAGTTTGATAGTAGTCTTTTTTCGCCTTTACATTCCAGTTGTTAATTTAAAGCCATTTACTTTTCCTGCACCTTTAATTCTTCGCCCAACCATTTTCAAAGTCCTTTATCTTCTCACTATTTTAACCTTTAAAAGACTTCAAATTCGAACGTGGAGTTCCCATTTGAGTCTTTCACACGTTTTATTTCAAAGTCATTTTCTTTACAGCCTTTACTTAAAGATCCCTTAGTCGAATGTGGAGTTCAGATTAGAGTTATGTTCAGAGCAATTTACTTTCTTGCCCATTTATCTTTGAGCACATTTTACTTTACAAATAGTTTGTAGTCGAACGTGGAGTTTGGTTATAATTTTTCGCCCTTTACATTCTTGTCTTTATTGTCAAAACCTTTTAGCTTTCATAGTCGAATGTGGAGTTTAGATTAGGGTCACTTGGCACACGCTTAGCACATGTTCTAGGATTTAGTATGGTTGATCCTGCAAGTTAGTCAATTCACCCGAAAATTGATAGACCAACGGTTGCTTACCAAAATTCGCAATAAACAAATTGGCACACCTGGTGGGACCCAGTGCTAAGCATTTCTCAGTTTACATTAATCGTTTGGGTAAAAACTTCGTTGTATGTTATTAAGGAGTGGAAAGATAGCCATTAGACAAGAAGAAGTACCAAAGCGAATTCACAATAAGAGAATGGTAACAAATGCTAATCAACAAGTTGATCCTCAAGGGAGCATTTCAAACACTCAGTCAAACATGGGGTCTCCAACAACTCCATACCCAATTTCTTCGACAGAGGGACAGACGTCACCACCAATTGTAATGTCTGAGCAAATGCAGCCCAGCCCAGGATCAACATGTGTACGAATGTACACTCAATCGGTGTTGGAATATATAGGACCACAAAGTCCCAATTCCCCCACACCTCCGGGAAGTTTGATGTACAGGCCAATTCCTCCTCCAGGTTTTTCCCAGCAATTGCTAAGGAACCAACCATATGGTATGCCTACGACACTAATGTAAAATGTACAGACTGCTCCATCCATATTTTCAGAAAATGTGGTGTCTTCGCCAGTACAAGGAGTTGGGTTAGGTGGTCGAAACAATCAGAGCATAGGCGTTGGTTACTCTGGACAAGCACCGAGTCTTACTACTACCTCCATAAATTGCTTAAGACAACAAATGGATGAAAGTAACATGCAAATGGTACATACTTTATCTCAGACGATGGGAGAAATCTTTCAACCTCTAATCCAAAATACTACTCAAACCAACCAGTAGGTGGTAACACAATTAGCCCGTATGGCTGATTTCATGGGAGTCCCGGCGTTTGAACAAAGAGCAGCAGTTGTCGAGAACATTCCACGCTATCAGCAACAAAACGTTCACGAGGTAAATATGGAGGATCATGAAATAGGCGAACATTTCAGAGTCGAACCACCAAGGAATTAGGTACCAGCTCATATGGAGGAAGAGCCAAGGGTGGTCATGGTGAACAGGCATCAAAATGGTGACTGTCGCTACTGCGAAAATCAAGGCCGGCAATGACAGAAGAGTCGCCACCGTGCGTTATTTATCCCGAGAGAGGGAAAGGAAACGCTCAGAGAAAACCTGACGAAAAGAGGGATAAGATCGGTTGTCGCAACCAAATCTCGGGTTCGGGAGTCGGTTACGCAAGGGGAAGGTATTAACACCCCTCACGTCCGTCGTACTCGACGGGATCCACGCTTGTTGTCTATCTAAAAGGGTGATTGAAACTATCTAGCTACATGATTAAGGACAAAAGAAAAAGAAGTGGCTCGGCAAAGCGACGGCACTTTGTGCCTACGTATCTCATCTGGAATGAGAATTCAAAGTCAACGTAGTTCGGCTAACTACGGGTGAAGGGGGAAGGTTGCTCGCCAAGACATCGCGTCTTGTGCCTACGTATCCTCGTCTGGTACGAGAAATCAGAGCAAACGTAGTTCGGGCTAAAAGGGAACACATGTTTGTTCAAATATTTTTTAGGCCCGAGTAGGGTTAACAAGTAGTTCTAGCAGTTGGTGTATGCAGCTCGAGCATGGGAGACTTAGGCGTTACCGTTTGCGATAGAACTAAGAGTTAACAACACTCTTTTTCTGAAAAGATCTTCCTGACTAGAATCCCGAAGGATAAAAAAAATATTTTGAAATGTTTTTGTGTTTTTTAGAGAAGAAGTCTTTTTTTTGAACGGTTTTCAATTTATATCGTACTAGAGACTATGACTTAGGAGTGAATGTGTCGCATATCACCCAAAGGGTGCTATACTAAACAATCAAGCCATTGAAAGGAAACCCTTCAACAACCATTTCCCAAGTAGCTTAAGGCTCGTAACGTACAATATTCATTAACCTTTATTAGGTGTTTTATGATTGTTTTGAGATGAGAAGAGAAAAGACGCACTAAAGGGGGACTAAACCAAACCTAAAGTTGTCATGCAATGGTAATCCTAAGATTGAGATGAAAGGGAAAAACTAACCCAATGTTATCATGTGAAGGATTGAACACCTAATATCTCTCCTACTCCCATCCTAAACAGAGGGACTAGGAATCCTAGGGGGATCATGGCACAAGGCCAAGTAAACAACGGATAATTCACTCACAAGAGAAATGAAAAAAAGAAAAGGAAATGATAAAATAAAATGGAAGAGAAAACACATTAATTTGTTAATTCAAAATAAAAATGAAAATAAAATAAAATAAAAAGAAGAAAGATAAATTAAAATAAAAGGAATAAAATAACATACTAAAAACACATGAAAATGATTTTTTTTGGTTTTTTAAGACATTAGAACTATTTTTAAAAATTAAATAGAAGTTAAATAACGAATAAACAAAAGTAGAAGAAATAAAAATAAACTAAACAAAATGCTAAAAATAAGAAAGTGCACCCCTAGGAGTTGAACCCTTGACCCTAGGGTTCAAGGCTGAACACCAAACCATTCCAACAATCCATCAACGTGTGAAAAACAAAGGACAAGGGAGAAGAAAAGATAAAATGTGGGAAAAATCATGAAAACTAATAAAAACGTCCCCGCTGGGGATCGAACAGAGGGCATGATAGTGAAAGGCAAGGCAATTAACCACTAGGGTGGCGATACATCCGTGTATTAATGCCACCCCATCTGTAAATATAAGCCATCCACACGCGTGAATTCTGGGCACAAGCAAGGCAAGCTTCAAGGCAAACAAATCAAATACGGTTTCGTTCGTAACTCTCTCAAATCTCATCCAAATGTAGTGAAATAAAAGTCCATCTGACTTGATTTTTCATGAAGATTACAATGGTGCCAACCAAATTTTGAAATAATGCTCACAGATTAAAACACGACGGCTCACGCAAATGTGGAGTTTGAAATGCATTTTTGAAGTCATGGATCAAAACTGATGGATTTCAGATTAAACAGGGGTCCGCTCATGTTTTAAACATAGAATAGGATGAGTTCTAACCAAAACTTTAATCATAAGATCTTAGAACAAGAAAATGGTGTGTGAGTTAAAAGTGAACACAATCAATTTAGCATGAAGACCAAGTTTGAACAACAAGTGGATATTAACATTATAATTTCAAAATAGCAGGCTAAGGTATCCTATTCTAGCCACATGATACGGTGAGTCCCAGCAACAAAATAGTTCTCACTTATCATGAATTAGCAACTTTTGACAGCAAACAGAATTCTGAACATGAACATGATGAAGCCTTAATAGTTTTGACATAAATTACATTCGAACATCAACCAACAACCAACATACCTAAACAAATTCATGAGTTAACATTAAAAAACAAGGCCAACTCACAACCAAAACCTCAAGACAATTCAGGTCCTCAACCTCAGCTAAGTCAAACACTCCAAATGAAAATCACAGCCAGCAATCCTAAATGACAAGCCAATTTAGCAGCAGCTGCATATGAACATCTCTCCTAAAGCACCAACAACAACCTAATGGCTAAAGGATCTTAACCTGAACCATCCAATCCAATCCAATCCTATTCTAACCAACTCCCTAGACCAACAAGAGGTCCTTCTCAAGACATATGGTTTCCTAACAGAATGTTGACACAGGGCTTCCAATCAATTAGACAATGACACTAATATGACAGATCTTCAAAACATACATAAAAAGGGGCGTTACAGTATGCTGAAGAGAAAACAAATGCTGGAACCATTTTCAACTAAAGATATCAACATAAAAATTAAACAGATCCTAACATTGTGCTCTATAACAAAGCAAACAGCTAAACCATGGAATAATGGGATCTAAGCTGGCCTATCTCTCCACAAAACTGGACAGCAAGCCAAGTGTCAAAACAAAACGGCAATAAAGTCCTATCATGAATTCAGATTGTCCCATGGTAACAGCTCACTCTTGTAAACAGAATTCCTCAAACTAAGAAAACCTATGCCAACATCAAGAGTTCTAATGTCCATGCTAAGGCCTAAACAAACACAAAGTCAATACAAACAGTCTTGAGTTAACAGACTTAAAAGCAAGGCATGACAGTTGTAGACTCAACAAAAAGGATGAACCTTTAAAACATTAGGATTATGAGAAATTCACAAATGATCCCTGGCAGGATTCAACATGATTTCCAAGCAAATGAGCCATACATGGTCAGTGCATACACCAACAACAATATGTCAACTCAAAATGTAACAGGCTAAGAGCATCACACACAAAAATTATAATAGCCTTTAAAAAAAGAACTTGAAGACAGTAGAGGTTAACAAACCTCAAGACAACAATTGACAGTAGATTCAATGCCCCAACATGTTCACCAACAGTTTCAAAAGTAACCATAAAGCCAATGCAGAAATGAGACAAATAGTTTACAAGCTCAACTCATATACAGCTGCTGACAGCAAACAGATATAATCATAACTATATGGATCAAAAATAAGCATGTGGTGCAAGGAATGAACATGGATTGAAAATGAACAAGGGTTGCATACCAACTGAAAACAGAATGCCAGAACCATAACAGGCTTGAACAAAATTAAACAACACAAAAATCAACATGCCAAGAGTTGCATACAAACTGGATCAAACATCTATGGATCTCCAAATCACATTGTCAGTAAAGGATCTCAAAATCTAGCAGCAGCATAGTCATGGCAAATGGTTTGCAGTAGAACCACATGATATTCTTGACACCAGTAAACCAACCATTAGTGTCTTCTGATGCAAACAGAAAGTTCAAGGCAGGAACTCAAACATAAAGCAATAAAAGGCAATGCATACTAGCTCCAAACATCAAACCTTAATTCAAAACACAACAAACTGAAACAGTCCTGTAAACTTAACATGGAAATGTCACACATCTAACAACAAAGCCAAGTATCGATGCTCAAGTACACCACATGTTTTAACAGCAACTCAACACAACATGATTGAAAGCACTTCCAAAGTTAAGACAACAATCAAATAAAGATGTGTAGCAGAAAGCCAGGCAGTTTCAAATTCCACAACCAAGCAGAATGCAAAACAAGGTTAAAAAAAAAGAAGCCAACTACAATCATGATAGCCCTGACTCATAGGCAAATAATTTTATGAGGAATAAGACAGCACTGAGGTATGGTGAGTTGACAAACTCCAACCTCAAAGTCAGCATTGGCAACATGGTTATAACCTAAACAAAGCCAAAATCTAAAACAACACAACATGAAATTACAAATTCAAAAACAACAATGACACTAAGCTAAACCTAGGCTGCACCACAAACTGTCATCCAAGGGCCTAAATAGCACACCACAACCTTGAATCCTCATGACAGTAACAACCTGCTAGCAACTAAATCTGTGTTGACAAACTCACCTCTCAAGCATGCACACATTTGACAGCAAAACAAAACATCAAGCATGGTTCACAAGGACAGAGGAAAATTTTGTTATGATAATGTCAAGCCAACAAGCACACTCAACATACGTTTCTCATGGAAACAGTTTGCAAACAAGTTAAACACAACAGGACTTATACAGTCAAAGCCACAAACTTGTCATCACAATACACCATAATATTTCAAATGAAATTTAACCAACTCCAAGAATACCTACCAACTCAAACATGCTTTAATGGCAACATTAAACTCATTTTATCAAACACAAGTAACAAACCTAGTGTACCAGATTCTGGCAGCAACTAATGTAAACCAGCATGGCAAAGTCAGAACACAATCCACACATACATGATGCATAATGATGAGCAAATTCAAAACTACATACCTTTTATCGTCTTCCCACACTTATTGCTAAATAAAAGCAAGAACTCCTTCCTTATATACAAGCTTTGAGATTGAAACTTATTCTTGAAGGAAAAGATGCAATCTTGGACAGACCACACCCAAGGCTTTCAGCTGTGGTTTATGGTTTTAGACAGATATGAGGAATGATAGAATGGGAGTTGTCTCTTCCTTTTTCTCTCCTCCCCTCTTATAACAGAAATCAAAAATCTCTCTCTTGACCAAAATCAGCTCCTCCAAATGAACAAGGGGTATCAGGAAGAGGGTTTAAGTCAAAATCCAATGGATTTTCCCCTTCTGATCCTGTTGTCCAACCCTTCCCAAATGAACCTTTATGATAAACCACTTTCTCTTTTCTTCACAAACCTTCCAAAACAAAACCTATCAATCATATGTCTCGAGCTCCGCAATGCAGGTATTGGGGAAATATCTTTGGTTAGCCAGTGGTAGCAGAAAATCAGCATTCAATGAAATAGACAAACAAGGTTATCATGCCAAGGTCTGGGTATTTCCATGATGTGAAATCATAAACTTTTTGAACGTTATGGTAAAAGACCTTGTCTACAGCATGTTTTTTTAGGTGCACATGAGATTAAATCAGGAATAGCATGCTCATATTAATGCATCTCAAAGGTTCCTCTTGCATTTTCCATCAGATTTTAATGTACACACATGATTTGAGAAAACTAATAATGCCATTTGATTCCTTGTTAAAAATCACACAAAATGGACTTTGAGTTTGCTAAAATTGATGTTGTTTTGCCCAAGTTCGAAGCTTCACGTATGTGGCCATGTTGCTTTGTCAATCTTGCCCATAAATGTTTGAACATGAGGGTTCATTTATATTTTGGGGTGGCATAATACACGGATGTATCGCCACCTCAGTGGTTGTGACCTATGCGCTCAAACATCTTGCATGCTCCTTGACTACAGTTTGATCCGTGTGGAGATAAACTCTTTTTCCTTATTTTTTAGCATTTATCTTGTTTTAACATATACCTTTCTCCTTCCTTTACTTGTCACACGCGCACATGTGGTTGAGATGGTAAAGTGTTATACTTATGACCCAATGGTTGTGGGTTCGACACTTACCATGTGCATTTCCATTTTTCAATTGGATTTTTTTTATGTTTTATTTACAAACTTTAAAACTTGCCAAATTCCTCTTGCTGCACACTCTTGATCCCCTGTAAAAATGCAAAATGCTATGCAATGCAATATGCTAGAACAAATGAAACATAAACCAAGGCCATTAAAAAGGTTGGGAAAATTTTGGGGTGCAACACTGACCAAATACTTAGATAGGTTTGACGCTATGACGCAGCAGAAGAGAACAACCTTGTAGCTATGGTCGAAAGGATAATAACTAGAAATGGTGCAAACTTTGGCTTTACCAGGCCAAATTATACTTCACCTATAGTGGATTATATCTTACAGGATGAATTACCTCCAAGGACGAAAGTCCCAAAATTTAGTAAGTTTGCATGAGATATGACTGAGTCAACCGTCGAACATGTGGCTAGGTACTTGATCGAAGCCGGAGAGATAGCGGGAGACGAAAGTCTTAGGATCAAATATTTCCTAAGTTCTCTCACAAAGAATGCCTTTACTTGGTTTACTACATTACCTTCTAACTCAGTTTATAATTGGGCCCAGTTGGAACAGTTATTTCATGAACAGTTCTATATGGGACAAACCAAGATTAGTTTGAAAGAATTGGCTAGTATTAAATGTAAAGTTATGGATCCAATCGACGACTATTTGAATAGGTTTGGACTTCTCAAAGCCAGATGCTTTTCCCAAGTACCAGAACATGAATTGGTCGAAATGGCTGCAGGGGGTCTAGATTATTCGATTAGGAAAAAGCTAGATACCCAGTATCTTAGAGATATGGTACAACTGGCTGATCGAGTTCGCCGCTTGGAAAGGTTGAAAGAAGAGAAGGCTAGGTTTAGCAAGAGTAAGAAAGTAGCCTTCGTCGAATGTCAGGAAGATGTCGAAAATACGTGTGATGAAACACTTTATTTCGATGAAAATGAGGTAGACGTTGCCGAATTAAATCAAGGTCCACCTTATGCCTTTAAATTTTTAGCTCCTTCCAATGGGAAAAATCCCACTGAGTCTAATGATAAGTTTCCTAAAAGAACATATACTTTTGACATCACTAAATGTGACGAAATCTTTGACTTGTTAGTTAAGGATGGACAAATAATAGTACCCGCTGGTGCTAAAGTGCCTCCTTTAGAGCAAAGAAAGAAAAGAGGTTTTTGTAAGTACCATAATTTCTTGGGTCATAAGACTTCTCAATGTTTTATTTTCATGGATTTGGTGCAGAATTCCATCCAAGAAGGAAGGCTAAAGTTTGGAGACAAAGGAAAGACTCAAATGAAGATTGATTCTGACCCATTGCAAAATATGGAAGCCAACTACACAGAACCTGAAGTTCAGATGGTCGAAGCCATTGAGAAGTCTCCAATCTAAATGGGAGTAGTCACTAAGAACTTCAATACTCAACTTGAGGCGGCCAGGGCAATGGAGGGCTGCAAACTAGTGTCACGCAGTCCAGAAAAAACTAATAGTCATAAGCTGATGCTGGTGACCAAGAATACTGCAGATTTTTATGTGCAGGTCGACAATGCTACCAAAGAATCAGATGCAGTAGGAGGAGTATTGGGACGAAACACCACTGAGGGTGTCAATATAGTCGAAATTGGTGAAAAGTCTGACACTAACTTTGAAAGTAGTGGTACCAACGAAGTTGTAGGAAAAAGTGTTCCCAAAAACACATATGTGCCAGAAAATAGAGTGCATGTTGATGATAGGAGAAATGACTGAAGTGGATGGTTGTTTCTTGGAAAAATGGATATGCTTGGCAGCAGAACGATACTTCAAGAATTCTTCTAAGGTTGAGAGATTTAATGTAGAGGATTCAAGTTCAGTTGCAAATTTCGAAGATGTTGAAAATTTGGAAACTCATTTGTCTAAGATGCAGCTTGAAGATGATGTCAACATCAACATGGTCAAGATTAACAACTAGAGAATTAAGGAATTAGTTGAAGTGGAGAGGGCAGAAGAACCTAACAAAAGGGCATACCCTGAAGAAGAAGAAAACATTGTTGATTTTTTGCAACATTGTCAAAAAGGTGGATCAGGAGTGATGCTATGCCCTAGATGCAGTGCTATTTTCGACGAGACAGCTGCTCGAGAGTTAGAGGAGATTAAGAAAACCAATGAAGGCTGGGGGCAGAAAAAGAGTCAAGGCCCCAGAAATACGGAACCCAAAAACCTCCAGTAGGGGTAAAAACGCCAGCAAAACCCAATACGTTCAAGCCGGCGGATAATGTACCTACAGGGAAATGGATTAAACCTGTCGAAGGACAGGGACACAAAAAGTGGAGGAAGTTTGATGTAGAGAGAGGCTCTTCGTTTGAGTATCTCAAAGAAAACCGTACGACCAACAAGTCAGCGTATGTATCTGCGAATTAAAAAGGGAAGAATCCCATGACCAGATCCCAATGGCGAAGGGAGCAGCGTAGATGAAAAGCTGCTAGGAAAGCCCAGGGTTTATAGCAGGGGGAGTCCAGTACGAACAATGGCAATCAAGGTGAAGTCGCTAAAAAATTGCCTATAAAAAGAAGGTTGTTTGGGGATCAGAACAATGATCCAGTTGGTCTAGTCAAAGATGATGAGAATATGAAAGACAATTTCGACAGTGAATCCACTTCCTCTTTGGAAATTATAGTAAACATGGTGTCTGTCATGCCCAGAGAGTTCAGTCAAGTCACAGAAGTGGAAGACATAGACCAAAATGATGAATTAGAGATGATGGCACACATACCGGTATGTTATTACATAATGAATAATGGGTGTGTCGAAGAACAAAATGCGTTTTTTGAACGTCCCACAGAGGAGATGAAGAATCACTTAAAACCTCTTTACATCACCAAAAAGGTCGAAAATGTGCCTATCAACAAAATACTGGTCGATTATGGTGCGGCGGTGAACTTGATGCCTCGATCGTTGTTAAGGAAGATCAGGAAGGATGATGATGATACAAAACCCCACAACATGGTGTTATCAAACTATGAAGGAAAAGTAGGTTCGACTTTGGGAGTCATTCAAGTTGACCTCACAGTGGGGACGATTATAAGACCTACCGTGTTCATGGTTGTCAAAACTAAAGCTAATTACAACTTGCTTTGAGGTAGAGAATGGATCCACGTTGTAGGTGTTGTGCCATCTTCAATGCACCAGAGGATTGTTATTTGGCGGCTGGATGGAATTGTGGAAAACATTTAAGCGGATCAAGGATATTTCAAAATCCCCGTTAATTATGTCGATGAGAACCAATTTGATAAGCATCTGGTGAATATCGCTCCATGTCCTCCAGCAGGGTTTGAATTTGCCCCAAACGAAACAACATTCCATTCATTGTACCTACATCCCGTCAAAGGCTTTAGATGGGATAGTGAAAGACCAGGGGAAAGGTTACCAATCATGGCAGGGCCTTCAGTAGATCCCACTAGGTGGGGAGAAGGATTCAGTGGTCATGACTGAATACGAAGCACTGAAGAGAATTTCGGCCTACGTGGCTGAAACTAAATTACAAACGGCTCTGGAAGCTGTTAATGATTACATGGCTGATGAAGCCATTTGCGAGTTTCATCAAGAAAGCCCTAGAGGGGATTTCGACGTAATAAACCCAGATGGAGAACAAGCCCAACGGCTGGACGCCATCTATGATGACGAACCTTTGGGATTCGAAAAGGATCCACGAGCAAACCCTGTCAAGATGCTAGCACAGGACCCTTTAGAAGAAGTTGATCTTAATGAAGGAGCACTCAAAAGGCCAATATATATCAGCGCCAAGATAGATCCCCAACTCAAATCAAAGTAATACAGTTACTGAAAGAGTTCAAAGATTATTTCACTTGGGACTACAAAGAAATGCCTGGTTTAAGCATAGAGTTGGTCGAACATAAGCTACCCCTGACACTTGGGAGAAAACTTGTCAAGCAAGGTCCAAGATGGTTTGCCTCATAAATATTGTCAAAGATCAAAGAAGAGGTCGAAAGACTACTTCGTTGCAAATTCATTCGCACAGCAAGGTATGCCAAATGGTTGGCTAATATAGTGTCTGTTATTAAGAAAAATGAGTCTTTAAGAGTCTGCATAGATTTCAAAGATCTAAATGCTGCTACTCCTAAAGACGAATATTCAATGCCAGTAGCGGAAATGTTAGTCGATTCTGCGGCAGGACACAAATATCTTAGCATGTTAGATGGGTATTCTGGGTACAACCAAATATTCGTTGCTGAAGAAGATATTCCAAAAACTGCTTTTAGATGTCCTGGGGCTTTAGGCACGTACGAGTGGATAGTGATGCCTTTTGGTCTAAAAAATGCTGGTGCTACTTACCAAAGGGCAATGAATTCTATTTTTCATGGTTTTATAGAAACTTTCATGCAAGTATATATTGATGACATTGTTATAAAATCTATTTCTGGCCAAGATCATCTCGACCATCTGAGACGCTCATTTCTCAGGATGAGAAAATTTGGTCTTAAGATGAATCCTCTTAAGTGTGCTTTTTGTGTACAGGCAGGAGACTTCTTAGGCTTTGTGGTCCACAGGAAAGGGATCAAAATCAATCAAAATAAAACCAAAGCCATAATGGAAGCGAAAGCGCCATCAACCAAGAAGGAGTTGAAGTCGTTATTGGGCAAAATCAACTTCTTAAGAAGGTTCATCTCCAACCTGAGTGGAAAGACGCAAGCTTTTTCACCACTGCTTCGTTTCAACAAAGATAATTTAGAGTGGGGGCAATTACAACAAGGAGCTTTCGACAAGATCAAGGAGTACTTAAGTCACCCACCAATTTTATCTCCACCATGTATAAACAAAAGTATGAGGTTATACATAGCTGCATCAGATAAAACCTTAGGGACTATGTTGGCTCAAGAAGATGAGAATGGAGTTGAAAGAGCCATTTATTATCTAAGTAGAGTTTTAAATGATGCAGAAACTAGATATAGTATGATTGAAAAATTGTGTTTATGCTTGTATTTCTCTTGTACCAAATTGAAGCAATATATAAAGCCTGTTGATGTGTATGTTTTGTCTCATTTTGATGTCATAAAACATATGTTATCTAAACCTATCTTGCATAGTCGAATTGGAAATGGGCTTTAGCCTTAACTGAATACTCATTAACTTATCAACCTTTAAAGGCTATGAAAGGCCAAATCGTGGCTGACTTTTTATTCGACCATTCTATCAACGAAACTAATTTAAATTATGTTGAAATAAGGTCTTGGAAATTGTACTTTGATGGACCAAGCCATAAAAATGGAACGGGAGTAGGTATAGTGATTATTTCTCCTAAGAAAATTCCAACAAAATTTAAGTTCAGGATTGAAGGTCCATGTTCTAACAATGAGGCCGAATATGAAGCATTAATTGCTGGCCTTGAAATTTTATTAGAATTGGTGGCAACTAGAGTTGAAATAATGGGAGACTCTGAATTGGTTGTAAATCAACTCATAAAGGAATATAAATGTGTTAAAGAAAATCTCATTGTATACTTTGTGGTGGCGAATAGATTTTTAAAAAGGTTTGAGGTAGTGTCTATCCAACATATACCCAGGATAGAAAACCAGGTTGCCAATGACTTGGCCCAAATTGCTTCCGGATATAAGGTATCGAAAGAAAAACTTCAAGAAGTGATTGAGGCGAGAGGAAAGATAATGACTGTTGGATTGTGCCCATCAGATCTAAAAACCACTAAACTTGGGTTCTAGGATGGCGAAAATTTTGAAATTTTTTCCATAGATAGTTTAACGGAGAGAGATTGGAGAAAGACCATAATCGAGTATCTACAAAATCCAACAGGTTCGACAGAGCGAAAGATCAAGTATCAAGCTTTGAGTTATACACTTGTGGGAAATGAGTTGTTTAAAAACACCTCGGAGGGGGTTTTGTTGAAATGCCTTAGAGAAGGAGAGGCATATGTCGCGCTCTTGATAGTGCATAGTGGAGCTTGTGGAGCACGCCAAGTTGGCCACAAAATGAAATGGCTATTGTTTCGACAAGGCCTGTATTGGCCCACTATGTTAAAAGATTGCATAGAGTTTGCTAGAGGATGCCAAGAGTGTCAGATTCATGCTGGCACCCAGCATATCCACGCAAGTGAGTTGCACTCGATGGTAAAACCATGGCCCTTTAGAGGGTGGGATTTGGATATAATAGGAGAAATTCGATCAGCATCGTCAAAAAACCATAGATATATCTTGGTTGGAATTGACTACTTTATGAAATGGATCGAAGCAATACCATTGGTAAACGTGGGTCACGAAGACGTTATCGTTTTATCCAAAACCACATTATATACAGATTTGGCATTCCAGAAACAATCACAACAGATCAGGGATCAGTGTTTACTGGTCGGAAGATGCAGGAATTCGCCAATAAAATAGGTTTTAAATTATTAACCTTGACACCCTATTATGCCCAAGCAAATGGGCAAGTTGAAGCTTCTAATAAAGTAGTAATTTGACTAATTAAGAGGAATGTAGGAAAAAAGCCTCGAAGTTGGCTCCAGATGTTGGACCAAGTCCTTTGGGCATGTCGAACGTCACCAAAAGAAGCTACTAATACCACGCCATTTAGGTTAACTTTTGGGCATGACGCAGTGTTACCTGTCGAAATATGCTTACAATCCATGAGAGTCCAGAGACATCATGAGATCCCTTCTCAATCTTATTGGGCAATGACGATGGATGAATTGGTAGACCTAGACGAAGAAAGGCTTAAAGCCTTGGAAGTATTAAGAAGACAGAAATAAAGGGTCGAGGATTCCTATAACAAAAGGGTTAAATCTAAGTCTTTTCTAAATGGAGATCTCGTATGGAAGGTAATATTGCTTATGGATCGAAGGGATAGAACCTTAGGCAAATGGTCTCCTAAATGGGAAGGCCCATTTCAAATCATACAAGTATTCTCTAACGGAGCCTATGAGATCGAGGAAGTAGACGAAGATAAAAGAATCTTAAAAGTAAATGGAAAATATTTGAAAAAGTATAGGCCTATCTTGCAAGAAGTTCATATCAAAATCTAGATTTCATTAAAAAAAACATAATAGCCAAAATAGGCCAAAAAGGCTAACATGGCAAACAAGAAATCAAAATAAAGGAAACCAGTACATTGATTCATAACCTAAAAACAGGGATCAATCAAAATCTCTCAAGTCAATGGACTTGAGGTATTCCATGTAATCCTCATCAACTTCATCATCAGAGTGGTGGTTACGAGGGCGGCCTTTCTTGGACATTTTCATATTGGTTTCTGTTGTCTTCGCACGAGGAGGTGCTCCACGGGAAGCCTCAGGTTTGGTGGCTGGTTTAGTTGTCGTTGCCACCACTAGTTCCTTTGAATCTTTTACCTGGGTTTTAAGGGTGGACTTTTCTGGATGAGAGTTCATACTTTCTTTGATAGAGTATAGAACTTGATCCAGGGGAGAAGAGGTTTTATAGGGGAAGATTGAATGTGGATTGGTCAGTAAAGACGATGGAGTACTAAAGGATTAGTGCTGAGAGAACACCTAAAAAGCTACGCCTTAAATACCATGGTAAAACTAAAATCTTATGCCGTTGGAGCAATAAATAAACTAGGGAAAGGTGCTGCTTTATAGAGAAAATAAAAACATTAACTACAAATTGGACTCAAAATGTGAGGCCATAAGGAGTAATGCCGTAACAATGTATCATAAAAGCAACATGTCTAAGGACATTAGGGGGTACATAAATAGCTACGACAAAGAAATTAAATATTGTCATTACAAAAGGCTTGACAGCCATAAGATAAAATGATGATTACAAAATGAGGGTCGAGAAACCTCAAAAGGGAAGTTTCGACTTTGATTGAGCAAAAGTATTCATGTGATGATTGAGACGAGCGTCGCACAGGGATTTGTCTAGTATGACTGCTGCAAGTTCTTTTTCAAGCCTCTGGGCCGCATTGATAAAGTCAATGGTACTTTTTAGCTCTAGAGAGATGTCAGGATCGACAGAGGATTCCAGCTCGAGGTTACGCTTTTCGGCATCAAAAATCTTCGCTTGAAGGTCCTTAATTTGTTGTTTCCATGCATCAATGTTTCTTTGGTTGGAAGAAAGTTCCTCCTGATGTTGCTTGTAGGTGTTCTCTAGCTGTTCGACCCTAGCTTCAGCTTCTTATGCACTAGTCCAGGGTGCACTTTCACGACCAGCCGTAGCTTCAATGGTCCTTACAAGAGAAGGGAGTCGTCGAATCTCTGAAGACAAATTATCCACTACAATCGTCAAGTCCAGTAATAAGCCATGAACTTATGGACTAAGAGTAGTGAGGTTGGGTTTTTTAAGTTGGTCTGCAGTTAGAATAGTTTGGATGTCCCCTTTGAAGAACTTTTTCTTGATGGCTTGGAGGATCGGATCGGCGAAGTCATCTGAGGGAAGAGGAGTGGGAGTAGTCGAAGAGGTAGAAGCAAATCCACATTTTTGACCAAGGATCCATTTAGCATATTCCCTGGGGTTTGACCATTTTAGAGACAGTAGAGGATCTTCAGGGGTCACAATGGGAGGAGGAGTCTTTTTCACCATCGGCAAAATATGGTCAGAATCAGGACCAGTGTAGTTTTCTTCTTCGACATCCACCTCGTCGCTTTCTTCGTTGTCCTCGGCAGATTCTCCTTCGTTTTGTCCTTCATCTTCTTCATCATGGTCCTTTTCATCGTGGACTCTCATGTCTTCATCTTCATTACCAGCAGAAAAGGGGTTGTTTGGTTCAGGAGGGGGTTCAAGGTGCACAGCCTTTGGCTCTTCATGTGTAATGGGACAAGGGTTGTCATTTGTTGTTGGGCCTGGAGGAACGGGAACTTCTTCGCTAGCCACATCATCAGTGACCATAGTGTCAAGTTGAGTGTGAGGTGAAGGACTAGAAGCATCGTCATCTCCAGAATTGCACTCTTCAGTATGGGCCTGTTGTGTAGTAGTGGGTGCTGAAGGAGGTTTAGTTCCTGCAGAAGGAACAACAGGTTGGTTCACTTCACTTAAGCCAGAGCCAAGGTCAGAGGAAGGGTGATAAGTTGGCTCACATTGGCTATTGATGGAGTAAGTGGCAGAAGCATCAGAAACTGAGGGTGGAGTAGTAGTGATGGTATTATCCTGAAAACACAAGTAAAGAGGATAAGGCTAAAATGGTACGCAACAAAGGACACATAATCAAGATGATAATGTGTATACCTGAGCTAGAGTAGTGCTGGGGTTAGAAGTGTCATCCCCATGATCACTAGAAGTTGGATTCACATTAGCCACGGGGAGTTGCCCTTCGACACCATCGGGAGTGGATGTCGAACCAAGAATTTTGGCCACCTTCGCTGGAGGTGGGCCAGTAGGTCCAGATGCTTTCACAGGTTTCTTTCTCTTTCTGACCAGAGTGTCTTCAGGAGACTCATCAGCATCTGAAGTAACAACAATAGGGGCGTCCTTTTTGTCTTTCTTTGAAGGAGTAGGAGGTTTGCGCCTAGTCTAAGAAAACAGAAAGAGACAATACAAGTGTGAAAGTAGAATCACATAAAAAGATTAGGCAAAGGAGATGGTATATACCATTTTGCCTTCAATTTCTTTGCCACTTTTGGAAGTGGCAGCCCTTGTGGGTGGGGCCTTCCTAGGTATAGCTGAAAAGCAATATATGATAGCCAGTTAAATAGTGAAAGATTAATGGTACAATCATAAGCGAAGGGCATCAAACCTTCATATATGTCAGATTCGATCCGAACATTTTGAATCCCTATATGAAGATGTCCTTTGAAACTGTCTAAAGTATACTTAGTCGGAACCACCCATCGAGCCTTTGGTTGAGATTACTGTCGAAGGAATTTTAGGTCCTCAGCATACATAAACCAATCTGGAAATGGAGGGGCAAGCACCACTCCAAAATCAGCAGTAGGCTAGCGAGGGAACTTAGGAGGAAAAAGTTTAAAAGCTACCTCTTAACGTTTCTCGCGAGGAACATTAGGAGGAATTTTTAAGTTATCCAATTTCTAGAAAAAGTTTCTTTTTAAGGTAACAGCAGCCTCATGGATGGTTCGACTAAGATCATCTGGCCGATAAACAATTTCAAAGTACTTCTGGAAAGCTTGAGTTTCTTGAATGTGAGTAAGCTTACTTTTCTTTGACTTGTCCTGCTGTCGCACCTCGAAAAATTCATTTCGAACATACGACCCTCGCACAAAAGGCGCGGAAATGCGGTTCGACAGAGTCGCCACCGAACTTTATTTTTCCCGAATAAACGGGAGAGGAAAATATCGAGAAAACCTCATAGAGCGGAAAGGAACACGGCCGTCGCAACCATATTCCTGGGTTCAGGAGTCGGTTACGCGAGGGGAAGGTGTTAGCACCCTCACGTCCGTCGTACTCGACGGGAACCTCTTAATTCGAGTTGTGATGGATGTTAGCTAAACTTAATTCTTCTCTTTTCACTACTAAATGCTAAAGGATACTATAAAGGGATAAAGACACTAGGGGAAAGGGGATGGTTAGAGGATAGGGTGCTCGCCAAGGATTGGGGCCCTTGTGCCTACGTATGCCCATTCGGACGAGAATGAGAAATCAGAGCGTCGTAGTTCGACTACGGAAAAGGATGGGGGAAATGGAAGATGGAGGGAATTGTGCTTGCCAAGATCATCGCAATCTTGTGCCTACGTATCTTACATTCAAGGGTGAATGAAGAATCAGAGCAGTCGTAGTTCGTGGTAACGACCACGAAAGAAACGGGTTTGAATGAGTTTGACAGGGGTACGGATGACGATTACTCGAAGTTTAAGAAAGACTTCTCGGACCCAAGTAATCGGGAGAGCGAACCAAAGACTTGGAACACTCTCTTTTTCATCATGAAGGAATGATATGTTTGAAAGGATAAGGTTGAAACGATGACGATCACTTGAAGCTTAAGAAAGACTTCATAGACCCCAAGTAATCGGGAAAAGCGAACCAAAGACTTGGAACCCTCTCTTTTTCATCGTAAAAGAAGGTTGTTTGAATTTGAAATGGTATATAAAAGGATGAGATTGGTCGGATGACGACTACTTGAAGCTTGAGAAAGGCTTCTCGAATCCAAGTAGTCGGGAGAGCGAACCAAAGACTTGGAACACTCTCTTTTTTATCGCAAAAGAAGTTGTTTGAAAGAATGAGTAGCTGGAGATGGTTGAATGTTGTCGGGTTATTAATGTTATTTAAAGGCGTCAATTGTTCACACCCGAATAAGACAACTCGCATGTAAACAATCGAAAGCAAGCTCAAAGACTTGAACCCACTCTTTACGCCTTGAAAAGAATTGAATAGTTGTTAGTTGATTGATAGTTTGTTTCGAAAATCCGCTTGACGTTGGATCAAGGGTTTGACTCATTATCGCGTGCAAAGCGTGTTGAAAATGAAATTGTTTGAAAAAGTGACCGACTTGACTTACGCATCAAGGGTCAATTTGTAATAGGTTGATGGCGAATGCGTATGAGCACTCGACTTACGGGTTGTTTGAAAGTGGCTCGATGATGAATCGAGAATTAGTTTGAAAATAGTTTGATCCGCTCTAGTCCCTATGGGTGCTCCTAGGAGATAAACTAATAATCAAAGAAATGCGAAACATACATCGGAATGGGGGAGGGGTACATGTAAGTTACACGGGATTGCACGAAATAAAGGGGTCTCATTGTCAGGTAGCCCAAGAGAAAGCCGTGTGTGTGCATTAGTGTCCTAAACTACGCCTTGAGAAAAGTCGAGCACGACTCAAAGTCAGGATACCTGCAAATGACCAAAAATCCAACAGTCCACCAATTCGGCTTTTAGGAGTTTCGATAATTTATTAGGTATTTTCGAATATGGGTGAATAAATATGAATAAATATGATAATAAATAATATGAATAAATATGATAATATGAAATAATATGAATAATGTTTGACAGAAATTAAATTTAATGTTAGTTTACCGAAATAAAATCGAAAGAACAAAGGTGGTTTCGTATCCTTTGTTTCACGCCACTAATGTGACGGTTAAACGGTGGAAGTTTCGTCATCGACCCTAAAATAAAAATAAAAAATGAATAAAATTGAAAACGAAAATATAATTGAAAATAAATCGAACATCATGTACCAAAGAATTTCTACAATACCACATAAATCATATCAAAACTTAATAAAAGTTTGGAAATCATTTATAAAAAAAATTCAAAAAAAAACTAAGCAAAAATTAAAAGAAAAATAGGGGTGTGGCTATGAGTCACGTGGTCCCAGAAATACCACATGGGCTAAAAGACCCAATAATATTCAAAAAATCAGTCCAAAAAGAAAAAGAGAAAAAAATCAAAGGAGATGAATCTTGGCAAAAAGAACACGATTTCTAAAAGGCAAAACTTGAAACCCAGTAACCAAACCATACGCAAATCCCTCTGAAATTTGAAGTTATAACCTCAACAGGATACAAACAGGCAAGGAAAAGGTCAAAGATTCATGCTTAAACTCAGCTCAACCTTATTCGTCCGAAAGCCCTATCGCTCAATCTTGCTTCGGATCCGAAGATTTCTCCCAAACTATCTGTTTTCATTCAGTCCCAGGTTTGTGTTCAGCTTTTTTCATTCTCGCTTTGCTCAAAAAGCATTCTCATCTTGCTCAAATCTCAGTTCTTTCTCTTCATATTATTTCTGAGTTTTGGTTCTGTTAATGGTTAAAGGTGTTGGAAGATCTATGGGTTTAGGCTTGTTGTTGGTTGAAGAAGTTTGGGACGAGGTTAAGTAAAGATGAGAAAGATTGAAGATTGGTGAAGGGCGGTGAGCTTAAGGAAGAAGAAGGGTGTTGAAGAAGGTCTGATTGTTGGTTTAAGGAGAAAGGCGTGGATTTTGTTTGGATGGTGAGAAGTTTTGGTTTCTGAGAAAAAATGGATTAGGTTTTTATTTTGCGTTGGTCGGGATTGCAGTTATGTGAAGGAGAGTTTTTTTAAGGTTTGAGAAGAAAAGAAGTTAAGACTTGATGAAGGTTGAGGGGAAAGTTGGGCGAAGAACAGGGGTGAGTTGGTTGTGTATGGATGGGTTTGAGGTTTCAGGGTTATTGACAGTTAGCAAGCTTTTCGAAGCAAGAGAGTTAATGGAGTATGAAAGTTTGCTGTTAGTGGTTGCTGAGGGTTTTTGGAGATTTGAAGTTGAGGGAGCGATTTTTCTATCCCCAAAACTGAAGTGAGATTCCAGTTCTGATATAAAGGTGTTTTCAGTTTTGTTGGAGCTTTTTTTCTTTTCAGATTAGGGTTTGGAGGCTCTTTTAACAGTGTGGATTTGTCTTGATGCTCATGCCCTGTCTCTTTCACTTTGTAGGTTGTGCTGCTGAGTCATTTTCAAATGCAGGATGTCTGGTGTGTGCAGCAGGTGTGAGCTGTGTTATGCAGGTATTGTCTGGTGCTGTGTGCACTTTGGTTAAAGTTTTTTTGTTGCCGGTTTTGTTATTTTATTTTTGTGCTATTGTGAATTGTAGGACCACTGCCTGGGTTGTATGGAAAACCACAAATTGGTGACGGGTTATGCTGCTATGCTGGAGCTGAAATTGGCATGAGGACTTGGTGCAGTATTAACTCCTCAATTGTCTTCTCTTTTTGGGTTCCCTGTTGATATGAACGCTGCCAATGAACCCAATCATACTCCATTATAGGTCTATAATCAGCGTGATTTCTCCGCTCTTCATTAGCTTTGTCTTTTCATCTCTTATATTACCAATTGTTTTCTCTAACAAGTTTTGCAAATGTTTTCTCTGGGCAGTTGGTAATGGTCATAGTGGTTGTACAGGATGAAGGCTCATGGAGCTGGCATGTTGCGTGAATTCCTCATTTCTCAAAGTTGGTGGTAGAAAGCCCTGTGGACATGCTGCCATTTATCTTTGTGAAGGTAATTGAAGTGCTTTTGTCCATGGCTGGTGATCATGTTGGTTGGTACGAGCTGTTTGTGCTGGCACGAATTCATTATGCCGGCAATTGCAGTGGAAGTTTGAAATGGCCTGTAATGTATGCTTCACAACTGCAAGTCATGGTTTGATGGGCATGCTGCGGGTTACGACTTGTATTGGTAGTGGCTGGTAGAATTACGAATTAAAGTGGGGTTGGTAGGGAAAAGGTTAGGCTGTTGGTGTTGGTGTTGTCATATTTGCGGTATCCTCCAATTTTACAACAGGGTTTTGTAATGTGTTGGGAAAGCTTGTTATACGCACTACCCATTACGTATTGATGTATTGATGCATACATATTGTTTTTTTCTTTGCAGGCAAGGCTGATGGTGGGTTGGTGCGTGTTCGTTACACGAAACTTGGGCTGCAATGCAATACATACGGCTAGGAACTTGCTGCAGCTTGATGAGACATTGTGCTGCAAGTAGGGTCGGCCTTCTTTAACTGTTTCTTGAGATTATGCGGGGGTTTTAACTATTTCCCTTCTTTATTTGTGAACTGATACAGGCTGCAGCAGTTGTTTGGCTTGGGAAGGAATTGAAGCTTGGCTGACGATTTCTCGGTGTGCATATATCATGGCTTATCATGGGCTTGTGATGTGCGTGGTCTGTTTTATGCAGGAGCGGACCGTACATGTTGGAAATGGCGTGTTGCTACTGTGGTGTCTTGATTTCATTACTCTTCTTTTCCTTTTCTTTGCTTATTGTGTCGTGTTGCTGCCGGTTGAATCACGATTGTTGGCGCGGCCTGTGCTGGTGAATCAAAAGCTGATGTGTGAGCCAAGTTAGTGATGTCGTATGAAGGAAGTACGGTGCGAGTCGTGCAGCTTGTCACATGTGGTACGCGTAATCAAAATGGCTCTTGACTGCTACGTTTTTATTGCCTTTGGTTGTTTGTTGGCGTGGTGTCACAGCCGCTTCGTAAGAACGATTCTAGTGTGGTCTTTATATTTTGTCGTTTCCGCAACAAACCTCAAACTATGCTTTGTAACCTCTGTTTTCTCCCCGTACAGGTTATGTGCTGAGATTTCATTATGAAACCATGGGCCATGCGAGCAAGGTTACGGTACTGTGATTTTCTATTATAGAAGACGTGGAAAACATGGGATATGCCACTGATATGTTTTATAGCTTTCAGCATCTTTTAGGCGGGTGCCTCCTTTTGGTGGGTCTAACACTGTTGTAAAAATTTGTAACATGGCTATAGGTACCTTGTAATGAATCACGCAGGCCTTTTGACTACTTGAAAAGAAATGGACAACTTGTATCATGAATCTTGTAAAATGAGCTTCACACTTTGTCCAAAAGATAATGAGTCCTTTTTATTCTTGAATTCCTCATGAATCTTCATATTTGGTAGAAACTTTGGAAAATAATTTTTTTTTTGTATTTCTTGTAATAAACATGGCCCTCAATCAATTGGGCTGGAAACACAAATGGGCTGCAATTTTCATCGTTGTACTTTTCTTGTAATGAAAACATGATAATTTCTTATTTTTTGGCAATTTTTGAAATGATTTTGTAATAAATGGTAATGGGCTTTTGTGACTTGATCCAACGCAACCATTAAAGTTTGAACTTTCAATTAGACTCTAAAACACTCCTACACCAAATTCCACCCTTTTGAATCTTCATCTAAAAATGAAGTCATGAAATTGAGCAACAAATTCCTGAATTAAATCCTTTGAGCCCCTAGTAAACAGGTACGTCCCTTGACATCGGAGGACCAAAATTTGGCATATGAACTATACTATAACTCTTCCATGATTATCAAACCTCATTCAACATTATCCACACGCCTAACCTGACATCCTCAAGTGAAAATAGCAAGATTTTTGGACTTTTGAATAAAGCAAGTGGGTAAATATACAAAATGAAAGACGTACAAAGGTAGGACAAATTTAGGGTATGACAGATGCCCCTATCTAATTGGCTTAGACCGAGAAAGATGAATGGCTATGGCGGTCACACTTTTAAGGTAGAAGACAATTGGATATAAATAAGACCCTGAATTTGTCCGAAAAAGAGAAAGAATGCTCGGGAATTGAAATACCTGATAAGGTATGCTTCTGAGTATGCTATGAATAAATGGCAAAAGGTTCACATCACCAAAAGGATGATGGGATGAAACACACGCAGGCACTACCACCAAAAGAATGATAGAGTAAACACATACAAACGATATCGCACAATCTGACATTAACGACTATGACAGACCCTTCACCAAAAGGATGACAGAGCAAAACTCAAACATTATCGCACAATCTATCATTAATGACCATGATAGACCCCCCACCAAAAGGATGACGGAGCGAAACACAAAACAAAATATCGCACAATCTATCATTAATGACCATGATAGACCCCCCACCAAAAGGATGACGGAGCGAAACACAAAACAAAATATCGCACAATCTATCATTAATGACCATGATAGACCCCCCACCAAAAGGATGACGGAGCGAATTCAAACTATCGCACAATCTATCATTAATGACCATGATAGACCCCCCACAAAAAGGATGACGGAGCGAAACACAAAACAAAATATCGCACAATCTATCATTAATGACCATGATAGACCCCCCACCAAAAGGATGAAGGAGCGAAACACAAAACACATCGCATAATCTATCATTAATGACCATGATAGACCCCCCACCAAAAGGATGACGGAGCGAAACACAAAACAAAACTATCGTACAATCTATCATTAATGACCATGATAGACCCCCCACCAAAAGGATGACGGAGCGAAACACAAAACACATCGCACAATCTATCATTAAAGACCATGATAGACCCCCCACCAAAAGGATGACGGAGCGAACTCAAACTATCGCACAATCTATCATTAATGACCATGATAGACCCCCCACCAAAAGGATGACGGAGCGAAACGCAAAACAAAATATCGCACAATCTATCATTAATGACCATGATAGACCCCCCACCAAAAGGATGACGGAGCGAATTCAAACTATCCCACAATCTATCATTAATGACCATGATAGACCCCCCACCAAAAGGATGACGGAGCGAAACACAAAACAAAATATCGCACAATCTATCATTAATGACCATGATAGACCCCCCACCAAAAGGATGACGGAGCGAAACACAAAACACATCGCATAATCTATCATTAATGACCATGATAGACCCCCCACCAAAAGGATGACGGAGCGAAACACAAAACAAAACTATCGCACAATCTATCATTAATGACCATGATAGACCCCCCACCAAAAGGATGACGGAGCGAAACACAAAACAGATCGCACAATCTATCATTAATGACCATGATAGACCCCCCACCAAAAGGATGACGGAGCGAACTCAAACTATCGCACAATCTATCATTAATGACCATGATAGATCCCCCACCAAAAGGATGACGGAGCGAAACACAAAACACATTGCATAATCTATCATTAATGACCATGATAGACCCCCACCAAAAGGATGACGGAGCGAAACACGAAACAAAACTATCGCACAATCTATCATTAATGACTATGATAGACCCCCCACCAAAAGCATGACGGAGAGAAACACAAATAAACACATTGCACAATCTATTATTAATGACCATGATAGACCCCCCACCAAAAGGATGACGGAGCGAAACATAAATAAACACATCACACAATCTATCATTAATGACCATGATAGACCCCCCACCAAAAGGATGACGGAGCGAAACACACACCGGCCACTACCACCAAAAGGATGATAGGACAAACACAAATTGAAGGTTACCAACACCAAAAGGGATGCAGGCTAGGTTGAACTGACGAAGTTCGACTATCACCAAAAGGATGATAGTAAGGCAATTGATAATGGTCACGCTTGCTGGATACAAATGATTAGG
Source organism: Lathyrus sativus (assembly GCA_963859935.3). NCBI lineage: Eukaryota > Viridiplantae > Streptophyta > Magnoliopsida > Fabales > Fabaceae > Lathyrus > Lathyrus sativus. Next base: position 262,062,981 of record OZ012736.1, on the reverse strand, counting down.
GAACACCCAAGAGGAAGATTGGGTTGAAATGAATCAACGGGGACGACCATTGACTCGCTTAGGGATCATAATTTGGTTGAAATGATTTCACGGTTACGCCCATGAATTTTGAAGAGGATGCCCCTGACTGGGCTGAGTCTATCTTGATGTCTTTTCCTGCTCAACAAAAGGCTGAGCAACTTCATGAGGAATGCTCACAGTTTTGCTGAAGATGCCTCTGCTCGGATTGGATCTTGCACTGCACTTCTTGGATTTGCCCAACAAAAGGTCGAACAACTTTGTGGGAAACGCTCACGGTCTTGAATGGTATGCCCCTGACTGGGCTGAATGTTGATTTGAAGATCTGATCAACCACAAGGTTGAAATACGTCATGGGAGGTACCCATGGTCTTGAAAAAGATGCCCCTGACTAGGCTGAATCTTGCTTTGAATGACTCTGAATTTTGATGGGAGAGACCCACAATTGCAGAAGATTGCCCCTGACTGGGCTGATGATTACTTTGAAGCTCTTGATATTCGTGGGAGAAATCCACGACCTTTGTGGAAAATGCCCCTGACCGGGCTGATGATGGTATTGGAAATCTTCAAGATTGATCCTGGACCTTGACTTGCATATATGAATGTTGGATGATAAATGATATTCCATATGAGTGGAAGTGCAAATGCAAATGCTGACACGCGGAGATGCAAGAGCTGGGGAAGTATGGTATGATTGGAGTATGCATATGATGCAGGATATTTATGAGGTCGAATGCGATGCGTATGATGCATATGATTGCAGACAGGTAATTGGAAATGCAGGGAGACGTCAGCATGGTGGACTTTGGGTAGTTGCCAAAGCGAATTGGACTTCGGGTGGTGGGAGGGATTGACTTCCTCAACACGCAGTTCGTTAAAGATGCCATGACTAGAGCAGAAGATGTCCTTGATGCCCCAAGTCTGGGATATTTGGTGATTGTGAATTTTCTTCAGAGAAGGTTGCAACTCTGCTTAATGGTCAGGACAACCTGATCTTGCCCCAGTCTGAACATGGTAATGGTTTGCCCCTGCTCGAGCTCTTGAGCGATTTGCCCCAGTCTGTGGGTTTTGAGGTAGTCTTGCTTTGTACCAACCACTGGAAGTCAAGTTCCTCCTTGATTGCCCTTTGCTGAAATATCTTTGGATACCTAGCACTGTTTTGCAGTTAAAATTGTACATTCACAAATGGTAATAATTAATGCAAAGCTCAATGCAAGTTTTGAAAAAGTGTGTCATTTATTGAAGTGTTGTGATAGTGAGATGAATGGACCATTAGCTCAAACGTTGTGATGATTTTGATTGGTGTAAAAGATATTGCAAGGATAATGACACCAATGCTGATGATTAGCAATCATGTGAGGAGTCAGGTTACGCAACCTCACAATAATATGCTTTCAGAATAAACCTCGCAATAATATGCTTTCAGAATAAACCTCGCCTCAATTAGGTCTTTCGAGGGTTGTAACGTGGTCTGGTTCACAGTTATGAAATAAAGGATATTAGGCTCAAAGTATGATTTGTACCCACCCCTTCTTCTTAATGATCTCCAGTCCTACGCTCAGTTAATTCTACACTTGTCTGGACGGTGTAAGCTTGAAGGTTCAAGGTTTGCTCGACGTGGCAGTCACCTTATTTTGATGGATGCCAGTGCCCCTTTGATTTGGGTGGCCACTGAATCTTTTTTTTGTTTTTTTGTTGAGGGTTTCGGGGTCCTCTTTTACTTTTGTTTTTGATCCCTAACTTTTGCATGGATTGACTTTGCTTGTCAGATCCATCGGGATTGCCTTGATTTTGCCTAAGTCCCCTCTAAGGTGTCTGACTTAGCAGGTTTTCGATGTTTTTTTTTTTTTTGGATTTTGTTGGAAGGTTGTGATTGCCATGCCGTGGGTCATTAATAAACAACCGTCTTTTGGATTTTACTTGGTTGGTTTGAATGCGAGATTGGATTAACTGAACACTACCCTACCCCAGGTTAAATGTAAAAGGTTTGAGAATCCAAAAAAAATTGCTACTTCTAAGCTCAAAGTGGTTGACTAGGGATTAACTCCTTATATCTCCGGTGTTTAGGGAATTGAAACAATGCCTGTACATCATTGACGAGATTATGTCTGAAAGCATACGGTTGGCAATTATGGGTATCTCGTTCTCATCATCCTCCCTCAAATCAAGCTAAACAACAGTGAATAAAGTGGAGTGAATAAATGTGTCGGTGATAAGTGAAAATGAGTGAATACGACATAACCAATTCAAAACATGCACAAACAATACATTAATGAAAACCAAATACGAATGGCAATTGTTCAAAGCATACAATACTTAAATAAGCAAAGACAAAACATAAGAAATGCGAATAATGGCAACGTGACTGCCTTCTTCGGGGAACGACTTGACTGGAATCGATTTGATGTTGGCACTAGTTGACTGGTGGCATCGGATTGTTGATGACATTTGGAGACTTCCCATTGAAGTTGATAGCATCCCTGTCGATCATGTCTTGAATTATGTGCTTGAAAGCCCTGCATTCCTCAATGGTATGACCTGGAGCGCCCTTATGAAACTCACAATGAGCATTTGCATCGTAATCGGCAGGAATGACAGTTGGAGGAGCCAAATCTCTCGGAATAACAACTTTCTTCTCCATCAACTGAGCAAAGATTTTAGCATATGTCATTGGTAGACGATCAAAGACTCTATCTGGCCTCCATGTTCTCTGCGGACGCTGTGGGCGAGTACCTTGTCGTTGCTGAGTAGCTTGCATCTGCTGTTGCTGAGGAGGATACTGGTATCCTTGCTGGTTGTAGGCTTGTTGCTGAGGAGCCTGATACCGTGGCATCTGAGCTTGCACTGCTTGAGCAGCTGGATGATAAGGCATTGGAGCATATTGTGTGGCAGCAACATACGGATACTGATAATAGGGAAGTTGATAAGGCATAGGGGCGGGAGCTTGTTGAGAAGCCTGCCCTTTCTGCAAATAGATGGCATTTGTTTCGCCCTCTTTCTTCTTGTATCCGTTGAAAGGCTTCTTGGCGTTGGCCTGGTTGTTGGAACCTCCTGGTATCTTTCCACTCTTCAACCCTTCTTCAATTCTCTCACCGACGATCACTAGGTCAAAGAATCCAGCAGAGACACTACCGATCAGCTTTTCGTAGTACTGGCCTTGTAAAGTACCCATGAAGATGTCAATAAGTTCACGGTCAACAAGAGGTGGATGAACCCTTGCGGCTAGCTCTCTCCATCGTTGCGCGTACTCCTTGAAGGATTCGTTGTCCTTCTGAATCATACTCTGAAGCTGAGTACGATTCGGAGCAAGATCTGTGTTGTATTTGTACTGTTTGACAAATGCATCGGCTAGCTCGACCCAAGTGCGCACACTATTACGTTCCAGCTGCATATACCATTCGAGTGATTCCCCAGACAAACTGTCTTGGAAGCAGTGAATCATGAGCTTTTCGTCTCTGGCATAGGCAGCCATCTTGCGACAATACATCTTCAGATGAATGTTTGGACAACTGAGACCTTTGTACTTCGAAAATTCCGGCACTTTGAACTTGGGAGGAATGACAACATCAGGCACCAAGCATAATTCCAAAGCACTGAAAGAATTTGAACTGTGCCCCTCCATGGCTCGGAGTTTCTCGGCTAGATCTCGGCACATCTTCATGGCTTCAGAATCCTGAGCAGCAACGGGACTGGAAATGGGGATAGCAACATGATAGTTCTGAACGTCGTCATACTGATCCATCATAGTATCTTCGATATGAGGAACTGGGATTTGCACAGCAGTAGGCTGGACCTGCGGAATAGCTCCAATGGTAACTCCGGGCGCTGGGGTTGGATGAGAATTGTTCCCTTAGGCTGCGTTATTGAAATTCAACGGCATCCCATGAGGATTTGGAATTGGAACCAAAGGGATGGCAGTAGACCCTTGTCCTTGACCATTGTTGTTGACGACAGCAGCGACTTCACGTTGTTCTTCCTCTCTTCTGGCCGTGAGGATGGCTTCGAGGATCTGGTCGATCTTTCCTTTCATAGAATCCAACTCTTCCCTGAAGGTAGCTTGCTCCTGTTGAATCTGCTCCATCATTCGTCTTGTATTGGCTCTAGTTGCGTACTGGTGTCGAGGACTCAGCTTGATTTACTGGATATGAAGGAAAGAGAAACATGAGAAACTGATGAAAGAAGGAGAACGCAAGATGCACAACAAATGAGATGCAATGCAAATGATATGCAATGCAAGATGCAAGATCCAGGATCACAGGATCACAAATTCAAACAATTCTGAGACCAGCCGGGTGGACGGTTCAAGGATCACAGTCACTGCTCAAAGAAAACCCCCACAGGTAGGATTCTAAAAACGGGTAGGTGCATAGAGTCATGGATATCTTTCAAAGATATTACTGCCATGACCAAGCCTCATCATGATGATAATATCCTCAAAAGAATCTCCTCTAGGTGAGGTTCTCGTATCTTCCACGCGAGAAAGACTCCTCGGAGGCATCAACTACACAACCATCGACACACGGATTCTAAAAAAGGTTCTCAAAGTCATAGATCGAGGTTGAAAATATTACTGTAAGAAAGTAATACGTTCAAGGGATCTCATCTGATTGGGGCGTTCATATTAATTCACAAAGAATTAACATTACCAACCACCATGGATAAAACGATTAATGGTCCTTGGGATCAACGATTCAGACTCGAAAACATTATTGCTATGGCGAAGACTTACCACAACAACAACATCTCCGAGGAATCTACTCCAAGCGGGGTTTTCGCTTCAACTCAACGTGAAAGACTCCACGCAAGTCTCCACTACACAACCACCATCCTAATCCTAGGGTTATACTCGGACTCGGGTGTAGAGCCATCTCACAAAGTAACTATAAGCATAGCAACCCCCACAATGCCTCAAGCGCAAGTAACCAAGACAAGGATAGTAATAAACAAGCGAGAAGAAAATAAAAACAAAAAGCTAACAACTCAAACTAAGATAGGCTCGACTCTCTTTTGCATGGAGCAATAGTCCCCAGCAGAGTCGCCACCTGTCGCACCTCGAAAAATTCATTTCGAACATACGACCCTCACGTAAAAGGCGCGGAAATGCGGTTCGACAGAGTCGCCACCGAACTTTATTTTTCCCGAATAGACGGGAGAGGAAAATATCGAGAAAACCTCATAGAGCGGAAAGGAGCACGGCTGTCGCAACCATATTCCTGGGTTCGGGAGTCGGTTACACGAGGGGAAGGTGTTAGCACCCCTCACGTCCGTCGTACTCGACGGGAACCTCTTAATTCGAGTTGTGATGGATGTTAGCTAAACTTAATTCTTCTCTTCTCACTACTAAATGCTAAAGGATACTATAAAGGGATAAAGACACTAGGGGAAAAGGGATGGTTAGAGGATAGGGTGCTCGCCAAGGATTGGGGCCCTTGTGCCTACGTATGCCCATTCGGACGAGAATGAGAAATCAGAGCGTCGTAGTTCGACTACGGAAAAGGATGGGGAAATGGAAGATGGAGGGAATTGTGCTCGCCAAGATCATCGCAATCTTGTTCCTACGTATCTTACATTCAAGGGTGAATGAAGAATCAGAGCAGTCGTAGTTCGTGGTAACGACCACGAAAGAAACGGGTTTGAATGAGTTTGACAGGGGTACGGATGACGATTACTCGAAGTTTAAGAAAGACTTCTCGGACCCAAGTAATCGGGAGAGAGAACCAAAGACTTGGAACACTCTCTTTTTCATCATGAAGGAATGATATGTTTGAAAGGATAAGGTTGAAATGATGACGATCACTTGAAGCTTAAGAAAGACTTCATAGACCCCAAGTAATCGGGAAAAGCGAACCAAAGACTTGGAACCCTCTCTTTTTCATCGTAAAAGAAGGTTGTTTGAATTTGAAATGGTATATAAAAGGATGAGATTGGTCGGATGACGACTACTTGAAGCTTGAGAAAGGCTTCTCGAATCCAAGTAGTCGGGAGAGCGAACCAAAGACTTGGAACACTCTCTTTTTCATCGCAAAAGAAGTTGTTTGAAAGAATGAGTAGCTGGAGATGGTTGAATGTTGTCGGGTTATTAATGTTATTTAAAGGCGTCAATTGTTCACACCCGAATAAGACAACTCGCATGTAAACAATCGAAAGCAAGCTCAAAGACTTGAACCCACTCTTTACGCCTTGAAAAGAATTGAATAGTTGTTAGTTGATTGATAGTTTGTTTCGAAAATCCGCTTGACGTTGGATCAAGGGTTTGACTCATTATCGCGTGCAAAGCGTGTTGAAAATGAAATTGTTTGAAAAAGAGACCGACTTGACTTACGCATCAAGGGTCAATTTGTAATAGGTTGATGGCGAATGCGTATGAGCACTCGACTTACGGGTTGTTTGAAAGTGGCTCGATGATGAATCGAGAATTAGTTTGAAAATAGTTTGATCCGCTCTAGTCCCTATGGGTGCTCCTAGGAGATAAACTAATAATCAAAGAAATGCGAAACATACATCGGAATGGGGGAGGGGTACATGTAAGTTACACGGGATTGCACGAAATAAAGGGGTCTCATTGTCAGGTAGCCCAAGAGAAAGCCGTGTGTGTGCATTAGTGTCCTAAACTACGCCTTGAGAAAAGTCGAGCACGACTCAAAGTCAGGATACCTGCAAATGACCAAAAATCCAACAGTCCACCAATTCGGCTTTTAGGAGTTTCGATAATTTATTAGGTATTTTCGAATATGGGTGAATAAATATGAATAAATATGATAATAAATAATATGAATAAATATGATAATATGAAATAATATGAATAATGTTTGACAGAAATTAAATTTAATGTTAGTTTACCGAAATAAAATCGAAAGAACAAAGGTGGTTTCGTATCCTTTGTTTCACGCCACTAATGTGACGGTTAAACGGTGGAAGTTTCGTCATCGACCCTAAAATAAAAATAAAAAATGAATAAAATTGAAAACGAAAATATAATTGAAAATAAATCGAACATCATGTACCAAAGAATTTCTACAATACCACATAAATCATATCAAAACTTAATAAAAGTTTGGAAATCATTTATAAAAAAAATTCAAAAAAAAACTAAGCAAAAATTAAAAGAAAAATAGGGGTGTGGCTATGAGTCACGTGGTCCCAGAAATACCACATGGGCTAAAAGACCCAATAATATTCAAAAAATCAGTCCAAAAAGAAAAAGAGAAAAAAATCAAAGGAGATGAATCTTGGCAAAAAGAACACGATTTCTAAAAGGCAAAACTTGAAACCCAGTAACCAAACCATACGCAAATCCCTCTGAAATTTGAAGTTATAACCTCAACAGGATACAAACAGGCAAGGAAAAGGTCAAAGATTCATGCTTAAACTCAGCTCAACCTTATTCGTCCGAAAGCCCTATCGCTCAATCTTGCTTCGGATCCGAAGATTTCTCCCAAACTATCTGTTTTCATTCAGTCCCAGGTTTGTGTTCAGCTTTTTTCATTCTCGCTTTGCTCAAAAAGCATTCTCATCTTGCTCAAATCTCAGTTCTTTCTCTTCATATTATTTCTGAGTTTTGGTTCTGTTAATGGTTAAAGGTGTTGGAATATCTATGGGTTTAGGCTTGTTGTTGGTTGAAGAAGTTTGGGACGAGGTTAAGTAAAGATGAGAAAGATTGAAGATTGGTGAAGGGCGGTGAGCTTAAGGAAGAAGAAGGGTGTTGAAGAAGGTCTGATTGTTGGTTTAAGGAGAAAGGCGTGGATTTTGTTTGGATGGTGAGAAGTTTTGGTTTCTGAGAAAAAATGGATTAGGTTTTTATTTTGCGTTGGTCGGGATTGCAGTTATGTGAAGGAGAGTTTTTTTAAGGTTTGAGAAGAAAAGAAGTTAAGACTTGATGAAGGTTGAGGGGAAAGTTGGGCGAAGAACAGGGGTGAGTTGGTTGTGTATGGATGGGTTTGAGGTTTCAGGGTTATTGACAGTTAGCAAGCTTTTCGAAGCAAGAGAGTTAATGGAGTATGAAAGTTTGCTGTTAGTGGTTGCTGAGGGTTTTTGGAGATTTGAAGTTGAGGGAGCGATTTTTCTATCCCCAAAATTGAAGTGAGATTCCAGTTCTGATATAAAGGTGTTTTCAGTTTTGTTGGAGCTTTTTTTCTTTTCAGATTAGGGTTTGGAGGCTCTTTTAACAGTGTGGATTTGTCTTGATGCTCATGCCCTGTCTCTTTCACTTTGTAGGTTGTGCTGCTGAGTCATTTTCAAATGCAGGATGTCTAGTGTGTGCAGCAGGTGTGAGCTGTGTTATGCAGGCATTGTCTGGTGCTGTGTGCACTTTGGTTAAAGTTTTTTTGTTGCCGGTTTTGTTATGTTATTTTTGTGCTATTGTGAATTGTAGGACCACTGCCTGGGTTGTATGGAAAACCACAAATTGGTGACGGGTTATGCTGCTATGCTGGAGCTGAAATTGGCATGAGGACTTGGTGCAGTATTAACTCCTCAATTGTCTTCTCTTTTTGGGTTCCCTGTTGATATGAACGCTGCCGATGAACCCAATCATACTCCATTATAGGTCTATAATCAGTGTGATTTCTCCGCTCTTCATTAGCTTTGTCTTTTCATCTCTTATATTACCAATTGTTTTCTCTAACAAGTTTTGCAAATGTTTTCTCTGGGCAGTTGGTAATGGTCATAGTGGTTGTACAGGATGAAGGCTCATGGAGCTGGCATGTTGCGTGAATTCCTCATTTCTCAAAGTTGGTGGTAGAAAGCCCTGTGGACATGCTGCCATTTATCTTTGTGAAGGTAATTGAAGTGCTTTTGTCCATGGCTGGTGATCATGTTGGTTGGTACGAGCTGTTTGTGCTGGCACGAATTCATTATGCCGGCAATTGCAGTGGAAGTTTGAAATGGCCTGTAATGTATGCTTCACAACTGCAAGTCATGGTTTGATGGGCATGCTGCGGGTTACGGCTTGTATTGGTAGTGGCTGGCAGAATTACGAATTAAAGTGGGGTTGGTAGGGAAAAGGTTAGGCTGTTGGTGTTGGTGTTGTCGTATTTGCGGTATCCTCCAATTTTACAACAGGGTTTTGTAATGTGTTGGGAAAGCTTGTTATGCGCACTACCCATTACGTATTGATGTATTGATGCATACATATTGTTTTTTTCTTTGCAGGCAAGGCTGATGGTGGGCTGGTGCGTGTACGTTACGCGAAACTTGGGCTGCAATGCAATACATACGGCTAGGAACTTGCTGCGGCTTGATGAGACATTGTGCTGCAAGTAGGGTCGGCCTTCTTTAACTGTTTCTTGAGATTATGCGGGGGTTTTAACTATTTCCCTTCTTTATTTGTGAACTGATATAGGCTGCAGCAGTTGTTTGGCTTGGAAAGGAATTGAAGCTTGGCTGACGATTTCTCGGTGTGCATATATCATGGCTTATCATGGGCTTGTGATGTGCGTGGTCTGTTTTATGCAGGAGCGGACCGTACATGTTGGAAATGGCGTGTTGCTGCTGTGGTGTCTTGATTTCATTACTCTTCTTTTCCTTTTCTTTGCTTATTGTGTCGTGTTGCTGCCGGTTGAATCACGATTGTTGGCGCGGCCTGTGCTGGTGAATCAAAAGCTGATGTGTGAGCCAAGTTAGTGATGTCGTATGAAGGAAGTACGGTGCGAGTCGTGCAGCTTGTCACATGTGGTACGCGTAATCAAAATGGCTCTTGACTGCTACGTTTTTATTGCCTTTGGTTGTTTGTTGGCGTGGTGTCACAGCCGCTTCGTAAGAACGATTCTAGTGTGGTCTTTATATTTTGTCGTTTCCGCAACAAACCTCAAACTATGCTTTGTAACCTCCGTTTTCTCCCCGTACAGGTTATGTGCTGAGATTTCATTATGAAACCATGGGCCATGCGAGCAAGGTTACGGTACCGTGATTTTCTATTGTAGAAGACATGGAAAACATGGGATATGCCGCTGATATTTTTTATAGCTTTCTGCATCTTTTAGGCGGGTGCCTCCTTTTGGTGGGTCTAACACTGTTGTAAAAATTTGTAACATGGCTATAGGTACCTTGTAATGAATCACGCAGGCCTTTTGACTACTTGAAAAGAAATGGACAACTTGTATCATGAATCTAGTAAAATGAGCTTCACACTTTGTCCTAAAGATAATGAGTCCTTTTTATTCTTGAATTCCTCATGAATCTTCATATTTGGTAGAAACTTTGGAAAATAATTTTTTTTTTTTGTATTTCTTGTAATAAACATGGCCCTCAATCAATTGGGCTGGAAACACAAATGGGCTGCAATTTTCATCGTTGTACTTTTCTTGTAATGAAAACATGATAATTTCTTATTTTTTGGCAATTTTTGAAATGATTTTGTAATAAATGGTAATGGGCTTTTGTGACTTGATCCAACGCAACCATTAAAGTTTGAACTTTCAATTAGACTCTAAAACACTCCTACACTAAATTCCACCCTTTTGAATCTTCATCTAAAAATGAAGTCATGAAATTGAGCAACAAATTCCTGAATTAAATCCTTTGAGCCCCTAGTAAACAGGTACATCCCTTGACATCGGAGGACCAAAATTTGGCATATGAACTATACTGCAACTCTTCCTTGATTATCAAACCTCATTCAACATTATCCACACGCCTAACCTGACATCCTCAAGTGAAAATAGCAAGATTTTTGGACTTTTGAATAAAGCAAGTGGGTAAATATACAAAATGAAAGACGTACAAAGGTAGGACAAATTTAGGGTATGACACCTGCACAGCAAGGAAAGCCTAGTCAAGTAGTGAAGAAAAAGTAGCAAAATCAAGGAAATATTCAGCATAATGTTTCGACCACCAATGGTGGAAAGAAGAAGTGCATAAAAAAGAAGGTTCAAAAAACACGGGCGAGAGAATGCCCGTCTTATGGCTAGATTAAACAAAAATATCAGTGATGGTATCTTCATAGAAATTGGCGGTATGGAGGATCACTTGGCCTTTCTTGTCACATAAGCATCTGGGAAAAATCTGAATCGACCAAAATTGGCGAGATACAAGATTAGGCTGATACGCAATCAAGGATGCTAAACCTTTCCCTGCGTTGAGCCTGTTAACAATGAATCTAGGAATTAAAAAGGCTTCCCAGATTGCAATAGAATTATCACTACCATGTCCTTGAGGAGTAGGAAATGGCCATTTAAACCATGAGGGGCCAAACTTCCTTAAGACAAAAGGTGCCATCCTAGGAGTAAACTCAGAGCATTTGGCAAACATCAAGATGTAGCTGGTAAATTCTTCTCTGATAGTTATGCCATCATCAGTTGGGGTCAGTTGAACCAAACGAGGCCATTCGACGTGCCTCCCCTCAATCTCAGCAGGCATTTCAACAACTTGTCCTCTTCTAGGAAAGTTGGTCTCGAAAGTAGCATTCAACCATAGTTGAAGTAGCCACCAAGGACCAGCCAAAGATACAGATTCACGAGCTTTTAGACGCTTCAGTCGAGAAGTCGTTTCACTCAAAGATTCATAAAGGGTCGCCATAATAAGTTCACTTAGGAAAACACCTTTGTTGTGGTGTAGTTGATTGGCAAGAGGTAGGTATTTCTTGGATACCTATAGAGACTTGGTATAGAACACATATCTTGATAGCCACATGGAGAGGAATGCCACGTGCTCTTCGTCAGACACGCTTTCAGTAGTTTGATTGAAGTGGTGGTTGACGAAATGAGTGTAGGTGAGTTTAGAGGTGGGGATGTTGACATAGTCTTCTGCATCAACATCAGGTTGGTAAGAGGCACCATCAGGACGAAGGCTAGTGATACCGGTGTCATACCCTAAATTTGTCCTACTCTTTTGTAAATATTCTCGCGTTTATTGTTTCATGCCATTTAGACACGTGTCCCCCGATTGGGCGTTTTTTAAATCTCAACTATTTTACCCAATAGGAACGTGACACGTGGCCAAAGAGGTATTTTTTTTTGTGAATTTATTTCCTTTTTTATTTCCATATTTTCTTTTCAAATATTAATTTTTCGTATATATTTTGTTTTAACTTTTAATTTAATTAGGTGTAGATTTGTTTATTTGAATAGTTTTTATTATTTTTATTTATTTTATCACCTTTTATTCAATATTTTGTTAATATTAATTTATTTTCTTTCTACAAAGTCATTTCTTTTAGTTTTAATTTTCCTTTTTATATTAATATTAAATAATTTATATTAGTAGTATTTTGTTTATATTAGTGTCAGTTTATTTATATTAATGTTGTTGTGATTACGTTAGCGCATAATTGGATTGTTAGTGTTTTTATTATTTGCTAATAGTTGTTAAGTTTTTTTAAAACAAATAAAAAGAAATTTAAGGAAATATTTAGAGTAAGGTTTGGATAAGGCCCATGGGGGAGGCCCGTGTTGTTGAGCTTTAAAAGAAGCTGAAGTAAAACCTAGGAAAGGGCACTGTTCACCATCCCCTCTGATGACCTAAATCGGCGTCGTCCCCTTCTCCCAAGCAAACCCTAACGGCGCCACCCCTAAACCCTAAAGATCACCACCGTCTTCCCAAAACAAGCCCTAGCTCATCACCAACCTTCTCTCCCCTCAAAACGCGAAAAACAGTCGCCTCCCATCGCAAGTAGTGGCAATGTTTCATACGAATTCGACAACTGTGATTTTGTAGTTGCTCACAGCGGTGACCTTGCGACAACAGCATGCCTCCAGGACTCGGAGATCTCGGCATGATAGGTTGCATCTAAATCTCCATTGCAATTTTGGAAATCGCCATTTTTCTTATTGTTACGCGATACGAGTTTGAAGCGACACGACTCTACTACTTTCAATTCGGCGCACGCGGCAGCAACGCTTCCAACGACAAGGCATTTGGCGTTTCGGTATTGTTTTGATATAGTGGATTCACGTTTTCTTTCCTTACAATTTGCTTTGATGTTTATGATTCATACTGCTTGATGGTGTATGTGTTATGTGTGGTTTAAGACTTAGTTCATATTCTTTTTTTTCTGAAAAAATATTCTGCTGTTAATATCAAGTTGTAAGAGATTTCATGTGGATTTGATAAACCGTAAGGTGTAATTTTGGATTTCGTTTTGAAGTTTAGATTATGTAGATGGATTTAAGATAAGCTATTATACGGTTGTTTTGAAAGACAGTTGCAGGCTGTTATCTATTTTAAAAAGTTATAACAACAGCTTCGGTTTACAGGACACAGGGTAATAATTTGAGATTGGAGCTTGACAGTCTTAGTATTGCGTTAATAAAATTGTGTAGATCCTGTTTTTATGATTCCATTTTCATAATTTTCTGCTACTGTTTGGTTAGAATGTAATGGACAATTATTTGCTTTGATTCAAGTACCATACGGTGGCTGTGGTATTGGGTTGTAGTTTCATCTTGGTAGTGCAGCGGTTTCCTTTTCAACAGTTATATTTCCTATTTCATTTTAGTATTTTGGATATAATCTACCCATTTACATAGATTTTCTCCTTTGAAGGAGGTGTAAAATGGAGGCGTGAATTGATTTTACTGTAAGTGATTTAGCAAAAGTGAATTTCAAATCTCATTAATATCTCTTCAATTAAAATTTTGTTTTATTATCATTATTTATCCAATTAAGTAATTTTCAATTGATTAATTTATAAGGCAAAGTCAAACAAATTCTTCTAAACAATTCTAGACCATTTTTTAATAACATTTGCCAAGTTCAATATTTATATTTTTAAATAAATGAAACTTACTTTTCTTTTTTAGTAGATAATTGGTTTTAATACATATCCAATTGTAATATCAAATTTTTAAAATAAAACTTTAGAATATTTTCAAACTTTATTTCCAAAAATTTGATATTATTTTTGTTAATCCTATTTCAACATATTTTTCAATACTAAAAGTATTTTCTAATCATGTTATGAAAAAACTAAATTCTTGAAGTCTAGCACTTCTTGGATTTTTGGACGATCATTATTGAGGTGTACACCTTAAATAATGCATTGTTCGACTTTTCATTTTTTAATATACTCTTTTTTTGGAAAAAAATATATCATAGGAATCTAGCATTCTGTGTGATATTTCCATAGTTCATCTAAGCATTTTCCGAATGAAAAATGTGTCGTTAGGATCTAGCATCCAAATGATACCCCGATTAATTGATTGTGAGGTCTACGTCTCATTTATCAAATAATTGTCATTTCTCTAAATGTTCAAATTTAAACCTCATTTTTCTCATCTTCTCACCTCTCACACATAATTTATTCTCATACCCTCATTTCGATTCAAATTATTTCAAAACATTTTCTCGACATTCTCTCGATTCAAACTTCAAAAGAAGGAGCTTCTTGGAATCTAGCATTCTTTGAATCTTCGAATGGGTAATTCTCGAGGCACGCCCTTTGAGTCGTTATTCACTCAACCTTTCGATTTTGTTCAAACTCAATCTTTTTTTCAATGTTCTCCCAAGTCGAATGCTCGTACGCATTCGCAACCCACATTTCGTACACGCATTCACAACTCCTCGTGGTTTTGATATTGGAAGCACCCTCAGGGACCAATGTCATTTCTCACAATCTTAACCCTTGACACGTCGTCAAGTCGGTTTCATTTTCAATCAAATCTTCGACACGTCGTCGAGCCATTTTCAAACCAACTTCCTTTGGCCTCGCATGCCATTTTTCGATTCGATCCTTTCACAAACATTTTTTAAACTTACGAAAGAGGGATATTCTTAGAATCTAGCATTCTTTGGATACTCGAATGAGTAACTCTCAAGGCGCGCTCTTGAGTTGTTATTAGTTCATTATTTCGATTTCAAAACATCCAACACTTTTCAACCCAATCTCCAAAAGAACTGAGTTCTTGGGATCTTGCATTCCTTGAATTCTTGAGTGACAAGCTCTCGAGACACGCTCTTGGGTTGCTTGTCAGTCACTCTTTCGTTTCAAACTCAACTTCAAACCCAATTCAAATTTCAACTTTTCGTGGTTGTTACCACGAACTACGACTGCTCTGATTCTTCATTCTCGTCCGAATGTAAGATACGTAGGCACAAGATCACGATGATCTTGGCGAGCTACCTCCCCTCCATTTTCCATTTCCCCGTATCCATTTCGTGGTTGTTACCACGAACTACGACTGCTTTGATTCTTCATTCTCGTCTGAATGTAAGATACGTAGGCACAAGATTGCGATAATCTTGGCGAGCATATTTCCCATTTTCTCCCCTATTCCACACTTCTATCTTCCTCCGTTTTTCCGTCCACACCTTTCCCATCCTTTCCCGTAGTCGAACTACAACGCTCTGATTTCTCATTCTCGTCCGAATGAGCATACGTAGGCACAAGGGCCCCAATCCTTGGCGAGCATCCTATCCTCTAACCACCCATCTCTCCTTTGCGTCTTTAACCTTTTAACCTACCAATTCTACCTTTATAATCGAGAAGAAAAACAAGTAAACCTAAACAACACTCTCCACAAATACCTTAAGAGGTTCTCGTCGAGTACGACGGACGTGAGGGGTGCTAATACCTTCCCCTCACGTAACCGACTCCCGAACCCGGAACTTGGTTGCGACAGCCCTGTTCCTATCCCTTTTGTTTTAAGAGGTTTTCTCGATATTTTCCTCTCCCGTTTATTCGGGAAAAATAAAGTTCGGTGGCGACTCTGTCGAACCACATTTCCGCGCCTTTCGCGCGAGGGTTGTTTCTCCGAAATGTCTCCGTGATTTTTCGAGGTGCGACAACCGGCTGTTTCGAAGAGTGTAGGAGAAACCATCCTCTCTTTTCCCACTCAATAATTTGAAGATTAGAAACTAACATACATTCGACCCTAACTAAATGGTTCAGTTGAGTACAACGGACGTGAGGGGTGCTAATACCTTCCCCTTGCGTAACCGACTCCCAAACTTAGGCATTGGTTGCGATGACCATATCCTTATCTTTCTTTTAGGGATTTTATTCGATATTTTCTCTTTCCCTCTATGGGAATAAATAAAGATTAGTAGTGACTCTGTTAAGTCCATCCCGCGAGTGTGTGATTATGCTTCGCGAGGTCGTGCTCATTTTTTGAGGTGCGACACCTACCAAAATGGAACAATGAAAACCTCCAACCATAGTAAGGTTTAAATATAAATCTGTGTTTGCCAACATTTTCTGCTCATTTGTTGTTGTAACTTCATCATGATCTTTAGCTTGATCTTTTCACTGGTATCAGGGTTATCTATATTGTTGGGTGAAAGACAACTCGGCCGAAGAACAGTAAGAAAATCCAAAATTCTAACTGTAGCACCACATAAGCTACAATCAAGCATAAGTGACCTATAGTCAAGTCTATACTACTTAAGAGATGCTTTTCCCTTCCTGGCATTCACTTTAGTAGAAATAGAAACTGCTTTTCGTCCTGGATCTTGAGTAAGACTTAGTTGAGTCTTGCTTGGACCAAAAGAATTTCCATTTCTTTCAGATTGAGTAGAGTGTTGTTCACAATTTTGAACGCTTAAGAGCCATCTTGGTTTTAAATTACTTTTGGAATTTGTATTCATCACACGGTTGTGCTCTTGTGAAGGTGTAACTTTGTAGTTTTATATCTTTTTTGAATCTTATGGAACTCCTTGTAATCCGTCTTTTATAACATTTTGTGAGGTATTTGGTAATTTGCAACATACACTCCTAAGTAACTTACCTTACTTTTAATGGGCTTATTAAATGAACATTACATGTTATGTCTTGGTTGAGTGTAATCTTTGTCATTAACTTGAAAACCTATAAAACCATGTAACCTCAAAGAATTTTTGTACCATGACATAAATAACCTTTCTTCCCTTGAGCTTGTTATCTTTAACAATTTTGATCAAGCGTATTGTTCATCTTAAAGCCAAATTGGCCCTTGAATCTTCATAGCTAGAATTACATCTTCAAAAATTATCACCACTTGTAAATTCCAAATTGACTTGCCATGATTAAGCCAATCCTCGCTTTTTGAGTACATCCTTGGGTTGTGCAAGTATGACTTAAGAATGAAGCAATTCAATCAACCAAAATGGTTTTGTGAACAATTGAAAATCTATTTGTGAACTTCATCATTATTTATGAAGCACTATTTATGCCTTTATCATCCTCCCACTACAAATTGATCATATTCCTTACTTACCAGATGATTATACCATGAACCTCTTTGGATAGGTTATTCACTAGTGATGCCAATGACAAACACGACCTTGAAGTATGACTTAGAATACACAAAAGCAGAGCTTGTAGCCAAGTTGGAATAGGATTCAAAACCCCTGAACACCAATCATCGTGCCTTGAAATGGAATTTATCTTATAACTTAGACCATTGACCTAGTCATAGTTGCTTGATCATGATAACACGGGCACACTTCTCAAATTACCTAAACAAAAGTTTGCACACCACAAGCATACATAAAACTTTCATAACCTAAACCCAAGAGGATCATGGCCAAAGGTCAAATGATCATCTAAAGGGCAATCAAGAAGCCTCAAAAAGCTAAGTATAAGAAAATAAATAGAGTAAGACAAATTTAGGGTGTGACATTACTCTCGTGACATTGCGGGATGTTCATAAGCTCGCCAAGACACTTCTAACCATCTATTTTTTGTTTAAAAAGTCATGCATGTATTCAATGTGTATAACAATAGCTTCCTGGTAGTAGCAAATGAGAATTATTGGCATACATATCAAGGGGATATGATTTGGCACAACATAATTATGCGAAGGTAGAAAAAGGGTCATTCAACAATACACATATTAGAATAAAAATGAATACGGTTGATAAAATGGTAAGATCATGTGGTATATACCGTCATCCTGGACACAATCGAACACATTGTCCCTATATTATAGCAAGCAATGCATGATAAATTATTTTTAATTTTTAATTTTTGTAAACTTTGCATTTAATATATATATATATATATATATATATATATATATATATATATATATATATATATATATATATATATATATATATATATATATATATATATATATATATATATATATATATATATATATATATATATATATATATATATATATATATATATATATATATATATATATATATATATATATATATATATATATATATATATATATATATATATATATATATATATATATATATATATATATATATATATATATATATATATATATATATATATATATATATATATATATATATATATATATATATATATATATATATATATATATATATATATATATATATATATATATATATATATATATATATATATATATATATATATATATATATATATATATATATATATATATATATATATATATATATATATATATATATATATATATATATATATATATATATATATATATATATATATATATATATATATATATATATATATATATATATATATATATATATATATATATATATATATATATATATATATATATATATATATATATATATATATATATATATATATATATATATATATATATATATATATATTAAAACAAATAACACACGAACATAAACATACTGAAAACAATAACAAAAACAACAAATAAAAGACTTAAACTTAGCTCCACAACATGTATAAGAGATTACAACAATCAAAACAATATCATCTTATGCAAATATCATATCCCTAACATCATTGTCATCTTTAACTCCCACCCAGATACGGGACATAACATTATTGTCATATGCAATTGAGATGTGTGAAACAAGCCTCTCGACACTTTTAATTCTTTCCCCATCATTAATCTTTTCGTCTAACCAACTTTTCAAACTCTTTTCAAGATTCTCAAAACTTTGGATGTTCCAAAAACGCATTTTCATCAGAAGCTCTGTTGTCGAATAACATACATGCATGTCTCTTTTAACAATTATGATAGAGCTAGTGAAGAAAATAAAATAAGAATATGAAAAGTGGTGTGGATTAAATGGTAGAAGGCACCTCTATTTATACTAAAAAAAGAATAATACACACTAGCGCCAGATAAATTAGCGCCACCATTTAAATCTTGCATGCAGGTGCCAATTGGATTGGCAACACCATATTTAGTAGCCAATTAAATTGGTCCATCCACTATAATTTTAAGCGCAGTCGCCAATTCACCTGACGCCAGCTGTGCGTTCCAATTATTTTTGTTTGAAAGTGGGTTGATTTGAGAAATATGTGGGAAAGTGGGTTATTATGGGAATATATTTGAAAAAGTGGGTTATTTGGGTAAAAAAAAATTCGTAATATATCTAATGTTCATTCAGTCATATTCCTAATTAGAATAGTAGAGGCGTTTTTTCATGAAGCCTTTTGTTTTCGTCGCATCCACGCCGTCGTCGATCAAGCCATCGGATAGAGGTGTATCTAAGCTTACAAATATGATAACAAAATATTTAATTAATAATAATCGGAGACCGACTAAAACCTAGCGGAAAACAAATAGAGAACGTTAGTGAAAAAAAAGTTAGGCGGAAATCAATGACAAATAATAAAGCAATTAATAATGAAAGAAAGAAAATACAATTTGGAAATTTATTATTTTATTAATTTTGAAAAACTTTATTTTTAATTTCTGAAAAAAGAAATTTAATCTTAATTTTGAAACAATGGTTTTTAATAAAAATGTTTTAGTTTTAATTTTTTTTAAAAGGATTCAATTTAAATTTTTTTTAAAAAAGGAGTTTTAGTTTTAATAAAAAACAGTTTTAATTTTTTTATTATAAGAACAGAGTTTTAAAACAAGGTTTAACTAGCAAATATTTTTTAATTAAACTAACCATTTATTATGACATAATTACAATTTATAGAAAATCAGAATAATAATAATAATAATAATAATAATAATAATAATAATAATAATAATAATAATAATAATAATAATAATAATAATAATAATAATAATAATAATAATAATAATAATAATAATAATAATAATAATAATAATAAGAAGAAGAAGAAGAAGAAGAAGAAGAAGAAGAAGAAGAAGAAAAATAAAAAAAGGGAAAAATAAAAAATATAAAAAAATAAAAGGGGAAAAGTAGGCTTCACACTGAAGCATTTCAATCTTTAGGTTTTTAGAAACCCCATCTTCTTCTTCATCACGGTGGCGGCGTCGTTGCAGCTCCTTTGAGCTTTGCTCCATTCTTGCATGGCCGGAAACGATTTCTCTCCTTCTTCTTCGGTTTGTTCCACCTGAAAACAACAGAAAAACTTTTTTATTGACAAAAAGAACTGCTCACCTCGTTCGGGGTTCGAAGCGGTTCGCGGTGGTTTTGCGCCGTTTGGTGGATTTGCTGACGCTTTCCTCATCTGATAAGTCGTGAGAACGGCCGCCATTTTTTCCTTTTGTGTGCTCTCCTCTCACTTATGTTTATATAGGTAACCAAATTAGGGTTAACTCTAACCTAATGCCTATTTTAAAGCTCAACTTAAATAATTAGTCAAAGCTAAAAAAACAAACTAAAACAAACTTAAAAGAATAAAATCTTTTCTAATATTTTTAATTTTATGATTTTTGGATGTTCTTATGAATAATATGGAAAAAAGTGAAAAAATAATATTTTTTTAAAAAATAATTTAAATAAAATACGAAAATAATAATTAAATAATAAAAAAAACTATTTTTGTTATTTTTTTATGAAAATAGAAAAGTTAGAATAAAAATAAAAGAAACAAAACAAAAAGTGAAGAAGGTGGGATTCGAACTCTCAACCTTTCACACTGACAACTCCTTACACACGGTCTCTTGCCAATTGTGCCATTTTATTCATTTGAAATAAAGTGGCACTAGAAACTATGTAAAGGTAGGACAAATTTGGGGTGCAACAGATGCCCCTATTTAAATAGCTTCACCGGATGATTTGAGCAGCGGAGACTCGAGAAATCGCGATGAAAGGGATTTAAATACAGATAACTGGAAATTTGGCCCCTAGATGCAGTGATATGCAATGATATGGACAAAATAACACGAACTATAATGTTGACAATGCCATGAATCTAATATGATGCGTATGATGGAATGATGAATGCAAGGATGCAGACGACACGATGTCATAGGGGACAGCGCAGCGAAGAATTGCACTGGGGAAGAAGACACGCGGTGGTGACAAGGTAACATAGGATCCACACGGAGGCAGGACCAGGTAAACGACAGACGCTAGAGTTTTCGGGACATTCCTTGAAGAGATCGAGCGGGATCTTCAGGACTCACCGGAAAACATATAAGGAGAGACAAACATCAGAACATTTCGGAAGAACATCGAAAAGGAGACACGTCGTATCTGGAAGAACGTCAGATAGACATGACACAAAATAGTCGATGGGTGCCAAGTAAACTAGACTTTATCCACAAGGAAAGACGCGGATAAAACACGACCTCGGGGAGAAAAAAAAGCAAATGGGGATAAAACACCCATGCTGCCAAGTAACTAAATTCGTCCACAAGGTAAGACGCGGATAAAACACGACCTCGGGGAGAAAAATGCAAATGGGGATAAAGCACCCATGATGCCAAGTAAATAAATTCGTCCACAAGGTAAGACGCGGATAAGACACGACCTCGGGGAGAAAAATGCAAATGGGGATAAAGCACCCATGATGCCAAGTAAATAAATTCATCCACAAGGTAAGACGCGGATAAAACACGACCTCGGGGAGAAAAATGCAAATGGGGATAAAGCACCCATGATGCCAGGTAAATTGGACTTCGTCCACGAGGTAATACGCGAGTAAAACACGACCTCGGGAGAAAAAGCAAACGGGGATAAAACACCCATGATCCCAGGTAAATTGGACTTCGTCCACAAAGTGAGACGCGAGTAAAACACGGCCTCGGGAGAAGAAAGCAAATGGGGATAAAGCACCCAAGATGCCAAGTAAATAAATTCGTCCACAAGGTAAGACGGGGATAAAACACGACCTCGGGGAGAAAATGCAAATGGGGATAAAGCACCCATGATGCCAGGTAAATTGGACTTCGTCCACGAGGTAAGACGCGGGTAAAACACGACCTCGGGAGAAGAAGCAAATGGGGATAAAACACCCATGATGCCAGGTAGATTGGAATTCGTCCACGAGGTAAGACGCGGGTAAAACACGACCTCGGGAGAAGAATGCAAATGGGGATAAAACACCCATGATATGCACATGTATAAGAATTATGCTATGATATATGATCAAATGCAAATGCAGATGTCGACGACAAGGCTCGACTCTTATGATGAGATAACAAGACTGGAAGACTGATTCCTCAACCCATACATCACTGACATTATGCTAAACTGTATAAGATGATAGTCTCTGTAGGAAGGATGAATAGTCGTTTGGATATTTTTCAAGTACACTTACCTAGATTAGACAAACTGATAATTGCTTCAGCTTATCTGATTCGTAAAAATGACTGTATTACTGTACCCTCGGAAGGCTTGCCCCAGTATGAGTCTTGAAAATTTTCTGGCTAAACCAAATCTGAGAAGATCTTGCCTTGAACAAATCTTGAACTGATTCTTAGACAAGATGTAAGCGAAACTTGCCCCTGATAGGATCACTTGACCAAGTTTCTCATTGTTTGAAAATTCCTTAGAGGAAAGCCAGTTTGCAAACAAAAATATTCATACAAACATGGTAATGCAAAGTTCATGCGACCTTTGAAATCAAATTTTTTTTTTTGAAAAATGAAAAATAAGTCATTGGTCAGAACACGGTGGTTCAAGACGCTCAAAATTTAATATAAAAATGTATTGCCAAAATAAATGATTCACAAAGATCTTTTGGAGTCAGGTTACGCAACCTTGTTGTAGTATACTTTCAAAATAACCTTGCTTCAATTAGGTCTTTCAAGGGTTGTAACGTGGTCTGGTTCACGGTTTATGAAACAAAGGATAGAGGCTCAAAATTTATTTATACCCACCCAATCTATATGATGATCTCCAGTCATACGCTCAGTTAACTCCTATTATGCATTCAGGTTCCTATAAGTTAGGAATTGCACTGATGGTAGCAATGATGGTTCAGAAGTCAATGGACCTATGAAAAGAAACCATTACTTCCTTATGATATTTGGTCATTTTGACATTGAGGATTTTCAGGGTAAAGATTTAAAACTCCTCTTTGTATTATCCTTAAATTTTGCCTGAACTGTTTTACAGTCAGCGGGATGCCCCAGTTTTGCCTAAGTCTCCTTCATAGGTTTTGACTTAGCGGGCTTTTTCTTTTGACTTTTTTTTTTGAAACATGACTTCCTGGTTTAATGATTACGGTGAACCATCATCGATGTTTTTGACTTAAAAATAATCTTCGACACTTGTTTGTTGTATGTGAAGGAAAATTGTAAGTGCGACCTTTATATGAAAGGTATATTGCATGAACACATAACCGAGTTAACTGAGAAATACCCATCCCCAGGTTAAAATTGCGGGTTTTTTTTTGTAAAGAAAGGAACTCCAACTTCTAAGCTCGAAGGGGGTGACAAGGGGATAACTTCCTTATTTCTCCAGTGTTTGGGGATCGAAACAATGCCTTACATCGTCAACAAAGTTTGATTGAAAGCATACTAACAGTAGTTATGGGTATAACGTTTTCGTCATCCTCCCTCCAATCTTAGCATATCAAAAATTTGGACAAAAAGTAAATATTTGAAAATAAAGCATAAAGATGCAAATAGTAGGCAAAATGAATTGAATCAAAAGTCGCAATGCTCAGTTCATTAATATAAAAGTACAAACATAGTCCGAAAACAAACAGCTAATAAAATAAGGAAAATACAAACAATGAGAAACAAAAGCCTAATGATTAAATCAGTGAGCCATCCTCTGGGGTCAGCCTGAAGCTTCACTTTTGATGTGCTGGAAACGGATTTTTCTGGATATTTGGAGGATTATCTTCAAAATCAAGTATTCCATCCCTAATTAACTCACGCACTCTGGCTTTCAGTGCAAAACAATGCTCCAAATCGTGGCCTGGGGCACCCTCATGAAAAGCACAATGCAGATTGGTCCTGAACCTAACCGGAGGAGGACTAGGAGGAGGTGGCAAAGCCTTTGTGGTGATCATTCCTCGTCGAACCAAGTCAAGATATAGCTCGGTGTAAGTCATGGGAATAGGATCAAAGTGGCTTCTGTTCCGTTTCTGGTTTTGTCTGATAACTGGGCGTTAAGGAGTCTGAGCTGGTTGTCCTCTAGCAATCGATATTTGAAGCATTTCAGTGAGCTTAGTCATGCCTGACTTCAACTCATCGATTTCCATTCGGATCTCTGCATTGTATGTCTCTTGCTCTGACATCTTACGTCTATAGTTAGCCATGGTCTAATATCTGTGTCGAGGAATCAGCTTGACGACTTAAAGAAACACTGGAAGACGAGAGGACCGAGAATGAGAAACCGGGGGAAAAATGCAATGCAAAAATGTGATTCTAATGCCATGTAATGGTTTCAAAAATTTCAACGGTTGATTGCAAACATTTCTTTTTTAGGAAAGTTGGAAACGATTTTAAACTTTGAAATGTAGGACTTTTGAATTCGCAAAGGACGGTTGAATTCCTTGAAACTAGGAATGATGTTTTATGAATGTCATGCACAAATACACACAAACAACAAAGTCCTAGGTTAGAGGAACAATGAATGGAGTTAAGGTCTACCCTTCCCAAAAGGTATGTACTATGGGGTAGTTGTACCTGCAGAACAAGGTTCTAAAGCGGTGCCCAAAGTCATCAATCCATCTTTTGGATATTATCAACTTTCCGACTGACTCGGGGGTCGATAATATCCTCAAGAGAACCTCATTTGAGTGTAGTATCGCGTAGCAACCATTGTAGGACTACTCCCACATAGTTCCCGCACTACGTCCTATATAAGGCCAAGATGGTGTTAAGGTACTACGGTCCCCAGTATCACAGACTCCAATCGAAAATAGTAAAAGTTTTCACGACTGCACTCGATCAACCGAACCATTTTCGAAAGGGTCTCAACTGAGCGGTGATTCTCGAGTCGACTTGGTCGGGACTCACTCCCGGCAAGCCTTGTCGAATATCTCACCTTCCTATAATAAGGTCACTCAAGTCCAGGTTAGGACTTATCTCACAATAACAGGTATCCCCACAAGGTACAATGATATATAAAAATAATTAATAAAATATCATACAATAAACAAAATAGGGGTAACCCTTAAAAATTAGGAGGATCCCTAGTGAAGTTGCCATTTTCTGTTGCAGTTAAAATATGATATCAAATTATTAATTAATTTGAATCGCATCTTTAGTTCACAACCGCTCTTTGATTTATCCGAAGGAAAAGGTCAAAAGCGGGAAAACCTAATTTTGCATCGTGAAGACAATGCAGGGAGAGATCTAGGTAAGGGTTGGTTAAGCTTAGGGAAGGTACTAGCACCCTAAACTTCTGTAGTACTCTACAGGAACCTTTTGTTTATTGTATGCTTTTTTATTTTATTATCTGTTTGAAATATATTGCTAAGGGATAGAGTGACCTAAAAGAGCTAACGGTTAGTCCTAAGTTTACTCGGCAAGACGTCGCATCTTGTGCCTACATATCTTGACAGGAATGGAATCAGAGTAATTGTAGTTCCCCTCGAAAGGGAGGTTAGAAACGTCTTGACTGTGGTCAAGGTTTCATTGGGGAGTAAGCGTTCATAGGGAAGCGCCTACATAGAGTCTTGAAACTCCTATTTCTACGTTGAAATTGTTAATTAAAATTAGGGTTAAATTAAATATTCCACGGCGGGAAACCCTAAAACAGAGTACGACGACTCTTTGACCTAATGCTAGGGTAAAGGGTATTTTCGTCCACAGCGGGACACCTAGGCGATTAGGGTTTTGAAATGGTAAAACGTTAGGGTTATTGACTCGGCGGTCAAACGGCTAGACCTAATCCTTCGGAAGGAACATAACGCTAAATCATGCAAAACATGGCAAAATATTATATGGCAGAAATAAAGTGCGGAAAGTAAAGAAAGCGTCGCGACGATCACTCGCGTAAATTACAAATCCCCAAAAAAATGCAAAATAAAATAAACCGCGACCATGGCCTCGCGTAAATTACATCCATGGAACAAATTACAAATATGATAACAAAATATTTAACTAATAATAATCGGAGACCGACTAAAACCTAGCGGAAAACAAATAGAGAACGTTAGTGAAAAAAAAGTTAGGCGGAAATCAATGACAAATAATAAATCAATTAATAATGAAAGAAAGAAAATGCAATTTGGAAATTTATTATTTTATTAATTTTGAAAAACTTTATTTTTAATTTCTGAAAAAAGAAATTTAATCTTAATTTTGAAACAATGGTTTTTAATAAAAATGTTTTAGTTTTAATTTTTTTAAAAAGGATTCAATTTAAATTTTTTTAAAAAAAGAAGTTTTAGTTTTAATAAAAAACAGTTTTAATTTTTTTTTATTATAAGAACAGAGTTTTAAAACAAGGTTTAACTAGCAAATATTTTTTAATTAAACTAACCATTTATTATGACATAATTACAATTTAAAGAAAATCAGAATAATAATAATAATAATAATAATAATAATAATAATAATAATAATAATAATAATAATAATAATAATAATAATAATAATAATAATAATAATAATAATAAGAAAAATAAAAAAAGGGAAAAATATAAAATATAAAAAAATAAAAGGGGAAAAGTAGGCTTCACACTGAAGCATTTCAATCTTTAGGTTTTTAGAATCCCCATCTTCTTCTTCATCACGGTGGCGGCGGCGTTGCAGCTCCTTTGAGCTTTGCTCCATTCTTGCATGGCCGGAAACGATTTCTCTCCTTCTTCGGTTTGTTCCACCTGAAAACAACAGGAAAAACTTTTTTATTGATAAAAAGAACTGCTCACCTCGTTCGGGGTTCGAAGCGGTTCGCGGTGGTTTTGCGTCGTTTGGTGGATTTGCTGACGCTTTCCTCTTCTGATAAGTCGTGAGAACGACCGCCGTTTTTTCCTTTTGTGTGCTCTCCCCTCACTTATGTTTATATAGGTAACCAAATTAGGGTTAACTCTAACCTAATGCCTATTTCTACGTTGAAATTGTTAATTGAAATTAGGGTTAAATTAAATATTCCACGGCGGGAAACCCTAAAACAGAGTACGGCGACTCTTTGACCTAATGCTAGGGTAAAGGGTATTTTCGTCCATAGTGGGACACCTAGGCGATTAGGGTTTTGAAATGGTCAAACGTTAGGGTTATTGACTCGGCGGTCAAACGGCTAGACCTAATCCTTCGGAAGGAACATAACACTAAATCATGCAAAACATGGCAAAATATTATATGGCAGATATAAAGTGCGGAAAGTAAAGAAAGCGTCGCGACGATCACTCGCATAAATTACAAATCCCCAAAAAATGAAAAATAAAATAAACCGCGACCATGGCCTCGCCTAAATTACATCCATGGAACAAATTACAAATATGATAACAAAATATTTAATTAATAATAATCGGAGACCGACTAAAACCTAGCGGAAAACAAATAGAGAACGTTAGTGAAAAAAAAGTTAGGCGGAAATCAATGACAAATAATAAAGCAATTAATAATGAAAGAAAGAAAATGCAATTTGGAAATTTATTATTTTATTAATTTTGAAAAACTTTATTTTTAATTTCTGAAAAAAGAAATTTAATCTTAATTTTGAAACAATGGTTTTTAATAAAAATGTTTTAGTTTTAATTTTTTTTAAAAGGATTCAATTTAAATTTTTTTTAAAAAAGAAGTTTTAGTTTTAATAAAAAACAGTTTTAATTTTTTTTATTATAAGAACAGAGTTTTAAAACAAGGTTTAACTAGCAAATATTTTTTAATTAAACTAACCATTTATTATGACATAATTACAATTTAAAGAAAATCATAATAATAATAATAATAATAATAATAATAATAATAATAATAATAATAATAATAATAATAATAATAATAATAATAATAATAATAATAATAATAATAATAATAATAATAATAATAATAATAATAATAATAATAATAAGAAAAATAAAAAAAGGGAAAAATAAAAAATATTAAAAAAAGGGGAAAAGTAGGCTTCACACTGAAGCATTTCAATCTTTAGGTTTTTAGAAACCCCATCTTCTTCTTCATCACGGTGGCGGCGTCGTTGCAGCTCCTTTGAGCTTTGCTCCATTCTTGCATGGCCGGAAACGATTTCTCTCCTTCTTCTTCGATTTGTTCCACCTGAAAACAACAGAAAAACTTTTTTATTGACAAAAAGAACTGCTCACCTCGTTCGGGGTTCGAAGCGGTTCGCGGTGGTTTTGCCCCGTTTGGTGGATTTGCTGAAGCTTTCCTCTTCTGATAAGTCGTGAGAACGGCCGCCGTTTTTTCCTTTTGTGTGCTCTCCCCTCACTTATGTTTATATAGGTAATCAAATTAGGGTTAACTCTAACCTAATGCCTATTTCTACGTTGAAATTGTTAATTGAAATTAGGGTTAAATTAAATATTCCACGGCGGGAAACCCTAAAACAGAGTACGGCGACTCTTTGACCTAATGTTAGGGTAAAGGGTATTTTCGTCCACAGCTGGACACCTAGGCGATTAGGGTTTTGAAATGGTCAAACGTTAGGGTTATTGACTCGGCGGTCAAACGGCTAGACGTAATCCTTCGGAAGGAACATAACGCTAAATCATGCAAAACATGGCAAAATATTATATGGCAGAAATAAAGTGCGGAAAATAAAGAAAGCGTCGCGACGATCAATCGTGTAAATTACAAATCCCCAAAAAAATGCAAAATAAAATAAACCGCGACCATGGCCTCGCGTAAATTACATCCATGGAACAAATTACAAATATGATAACGAAATATTTAATTAATAATAATCGGAGACCGACTAAAACCTAGCGGAAAACAAATAGAGAACGTTAGTGAAAAAAAAGTTAGGCGGAAATCAATGACAAATAATAAATCAATTAATAATGAAAGAAAGAAAATGCAATTTGGAAATTTATTATTTTATTAATTTTGAAAAACTTTATTTTTAATTTCTGAAAAAGAAATTTAATCTTAATTTTGAAACAATGGTTTTTAATAAAAATGTTTTAGTTTTAATTTTTTTTAAAAGGATTCAATTTAAATTTTTTAAAAAAAAGAAGTTTTAGCTTTAATAAAAAACACTTTTAATTTTTTTTATTATAAGAACAGAGTTTTAAAACAAGGTTTAACTAGCAAATATTTTTTAATTAAACTAACCATTTATTATGACATAATTACAATTTAAAGAAAATCAGAATAATAATAATAATAATAATAATAATAATAATAATAATAATAATAATAATAATAATAATAATAATAATAATAATAATAATAAGAATAATAATAATAATAATAATAATAATAATAATAATAAGAAAAATAAAAAAAGGGAAAAATATAAAATATAAAAAAATAAAAGGGGAAAAGTAGGCTTCACACTGAAGCATTTCAATCTTTAGGTTTTTAGAAACCCCATCTTCTTCTTCATCACGGTGGTGGCGTCGTTGCAGCTCCTTTGAGCTTTGCTCCATTCTTGCATGGCCGGAAACGATTTCTCTCCTTCTTCTTCGGTTTGTTCCACCTGAAAACAACAGAAAAACTTTTTTATTGACAAAAAGAACTGCTCACCTCGTTCGCGGTTTGAAGCGGTTCGCGGTGGTTTTGCGCTGTTTGGTGGATTTGCTGACGCTTTCCTCTTCTGATAAGTCGTGAGAACGGCCGCCGTTTTTTCCTTTTGTGTGCTCTCCCCTCACTTATGTTTATGTAGGTAACCAAATTAGGGTTAACTCTAACCTAATGCCTATTTCTACGTTGAAATTGTTAATTGAAATTAGGGTTAAATTAAATATTCTACGGCGGGAAACCCTAAAACAGAGTATGGCGACTCTTTGACCTAATGTTAGGGTAAAGGGTATTTTCGTCCACAGCGGGACACCTAGGCGATTAGGGTTTTGAAATGGTCAAACGTTAGGGTTATTGACACGGCGGTCAAACGGCTAGACGTAATCCTTCGGAAGGAACATAACGCTAAATCATGCAAAACATGGCAAAATATTATATGGCAGAAATAAAGTGCGGAAAGTAAAGAAAGCGTCGCGACGATCACTCGCGTAAATTACAAATCCCCAAAAAATGCAAAATCAAATAAACCGCGACCATGGCCTCGCGTAAATTACATCCATGGAACAAATTACAAATATGATAACGAAATATTTAATTAATAATAATCGGAGACCGACTAAAACCTAGCGGAAAACAAATAGAGAACGTTAGTGGAAAAAAAGTTAGGCGGAAATCAATGACAAATAATAAATCAATTAATAATGAAAGAAAGAAAATGCAATTTGTAAATTTATTATTTTATTAATTTTTAAAAACTTTATTTTTAATTTCTGAAAAAGAAATTTAATCTTAATTTTGAAACAATGGTTTTTAATAAAAATGTTTTAGTTTTAATTTTTTTAAAAAAATAAGTTTTAGTTTTAATAAAAAACACTTTTAATTTTTTTTATTATAAGAACAGAGTTTTAAAACAAGGTTTAACTAGCAAATATTTTTTAATTAAACTAACCATTTATTATGACATAATTACAATTTAAAGAAAATCAGAATAATAATAATAATAATAATAATAATAATAATAATAATAATAATAATAATAATAATAATAATAATAATAATAATAATAATAATAATAATAATAAGAAAAATAAAAAAAGGGAAAAATATAAAATATAAAAAAATAAAAGGGGAAAAGTAGGCTTCACACTGAAGCATTTCAATCTTTAGGTTTTTAGAAACCCCATCTTCTTCTTCATCACGGTGGCGGCGTCGTTGCAGCTCTTTTGAGCTTTGCTCCATTCTTGCATGGCCGGAAACGATTTCTCTCCTTCTTTTTCGGTTTGTTCCACCTGAAAACAACAAAAAAACTTTTTTATTGACAAAAAGAACTGCTCACCTCGTTCGGGGTTCGAAGCGGTTCGCGTGGTTTTGCGCTGTTTGGTGGGTTTGCTGACGCTTTCCTCTTCTGATAAGTCATGAGAACGGCCGCCGTTTTTTCCTTTTGTGTGCTCTCCCCTCACTTATGTTTATATAGGTAACCAAATTAGGGTTAACTCTAACCTAATGCCTATTTCTACGTTGAAATTGTTAATTGAAATTAGGGTTAAATTAAATATTCTACGGCGGGAAACCCTAAAACAGAGTATGGCGACTCTTTGACCTAATGTTAGGGTAAAGGGTATTTTCGTCCACAGCGGGACACCTAGGCGATTAGGGTTTTGAAATGGTCAAACGTTAGGGTTATTGACACGGCGGTCAAACGGCTAGACGTAATCCTTCGGAAGGAACATAACGCTAAATCATGCAAAACATGCCAAAATATTATATGGCAGAAATAAAGTGCGGAAAGTAAAGAAAGCGTCGCGACGATCACTCGCGTAAATTACAAATCCCCAAAAAATGCAAAATAAAATAAACCGCGACCATGGCCTCGCGTAAATTACATCCATGGAACAAATTACAAATATGATAACGAAATATTTAATTAATAATAATCGGAGACCGATTAAAACCTAGCGGAAAACAAATAGAGAACGTTAGTGGAAAAAAAGTTAGGCGGAAATCAATGACAAATAATAAATCAATTAATAATGAAAGAAAGAAAATGCAATTTGTAAATTTATTATTTTATTAATTTTGAAAAACTTTATTTTTAATTTATGAAAAAGAAATTTAATCTTAATTTTGAAACAATGGTTTTTAATAAAAATGTTTTAGTTTTAATTTTTTTAAAAAAATAAGTTTTAGTTTTAATAAAAAAACACTTTTAATTTTTTTTATTATAAGAACAGAGTTTTAAAACAAGTTTTAACTAGGAAATATTTTTTAATTAAACTAACCATTTATTATGACATAATTACAATTTAAAGAAAATCAGAATAATAATAATAATAATAATAATAATAATAATAATAATAATAATAATAATAAGAATAATAATAATAATAATAATAATAATAATAATAATAATAAGAAAAATAAAAAAAGGGAAAAATATAAAATATAAAAAAATAAAAGGGGAAAAGTAGGCTTCACACTGAAGCATTTCAATCTTTAGGTTTTTAGAAACCCCATCTTCTTCTTCATCACGGTGGTGGCGTCGTTGCAGCTCCTTTGAGCTTTGCTCCATTCTTGCATGGCCGGAAACAATTTCTCTCCTTCTTTTTCGGTTTGTTCCACCTGAAAACAACAAAAAAACTTTTTTATTGACAAAAAGAACTGCTCACCTCGTTCGGGGTTCGAAGCGGTTCGCGTGGTTTTGCGCCGTTTGGTGGGTTTGCTGACGCTTTCCTCTTCTGATAAGTCGTGAGAACGGCCGCCATTTTTTCCTTTTGTGTGCTCTCCCCTCACTTATGTTTATATATGTAACCAAATTAGGGTTAACTCTAACCTAATGCCTATTTCTACGTTGAAATTGTTAATTGAAATTAGGGTTAAATTAAATATTCCACGGCGGGAAACCCTAAAACAGAGTACGGCGACTCTTTGACCTAATGCTAGGGTAAAGGGTATTTTCGTCCACAGCGGGACACCTAGGCGATTAGGGTTTTGAAATGGTCAAACGTTAGGGTTATTGACTCGGTGGTCAAACGGCTAGACCTAATCCTTCGGAAGGAACATAACGCTAAATCATGCAAAACATGGCAAAATATTATATGGCAGAAATAAAGTGCGGAAAGTAAAGAAAGCGTCGCGACGATCACTCGCGTAAATTACAAATCCCCAAAAAATGCAAAATAAAATAAACTGCGACCATGGCCTCGCGTAAATTACATCCATGGAACAAATTACAAATATGATAATGAAATATTTAATTACTAATAATCGGAGACCGACTAAAACCTAGCGGAAAACAAATAGAGAACGTTAGTGAAAAAAAGTTAGGCGGAAATCAATGACAAATAATAAAGCAATTAATAATGAAAGAAATAAAATGTAATTTGGAAATTTATTATTTTATTAATTTTGAAAAACTTTATTTTTAATTTTTGAAAAAATAAATTTAATCTTAATTTTGAAACAATGGTTTTTAATAAAAATGTTTTAGTTTTAATTTTTTTTAAAAGGATTCAATTTAAATTTTTTTTCAAAAAGTAGTTTTAGTTTTAATAAAAAACAGTTTTAATTTTTTTTATTATAAGAACAGTGTTTTAAAACAAGGTTTAACTAGCAAATATTTTTTAATTAAACTAACCATTTATTATGACATAATTACAATTTAAAGAAAATAATAATAATAATAATAATAATAATAATAATAATAATAATAATAATAAGAAAAATAAAAAAAGGGAAAAATAAAAAATATAAAAAAATAAAAGGGGAAAAGTAGGCTTCACACTGAAGCATTTCAATCTTTAGGTTTTTAGAAACCCCATCTTCTTCTTCATCACAGTGGCGGCGTCGTTGCAGCTCTTTTGAGCTTTGCTCCATTCTTGCATGGCCGGAAACGATTTCTCTCCTTCTTCGGTTTGTTCCACCTGAAAACAACAGAAAAACTTTTTTATTGACAAAAAGAACTGTTCACCTCGTTCGGGGTTCGAAGCGGTTCGCGGTGGTTTTGCGCCGTTTGGTGGATTTGCTGACGCTTTCCTCTTCTAATAAGTCGTGAGAACGACCGCCGTTTTTTCCTTTTGTGTGCTCTCCCATCACTTATGTTTATATAGGTAACCAAATTAGGGTTAACTCTAACCTAATGCCTATTTTAAAGCTCAACTTAAATAATTAGTCAAAGCTAAAAAAATAAACTAAAACAAACTTAAAAGAATAAAATCTTTTCTAATATTTTTAATTTTATGATTTTTGGATGTTCTTATGAATAATATGGAAAAAAGTGAAAAAATAATATTTTTTTAAAAAATAATTTAAATAAAATACGAAAATAATAATTAAATAATAAAAAAAACTATTTTTGTTATTTTTTTATGAAAATAGAAAAGTTAGACTAATTTTAAAGCTCAACTTAAATAATTAGTCAAAGCTAAAAAAATAAACTAAAACAAACTTAAAAGAATAAAATCTTTTCTAATATTTTTAATTTTATGATTTTTGGATGTTCTTATGAATAATATGGAAAAAAGTGAAAAAATAATATTTTTTTAAAAAATAATTTAAATAAAATACGAAAATAATAATTAAATAATAAAAAAAACTATTTTTGTTATTTTTTTATGAAAATAGAAAAGTTAGAATAAAAATAAAAGAAACAAAACAAAAAGTGAAGAAGGTGGGATTCAAACTCTCAACCTTTCACACTCGCAACTCCTTACACACGGTCTCTTGCCAATTGTGTCATTTTATTCATTCGAAATAAAGTGGCACTAGAAACTATGTAAAGGTAGGACAAATTTGGGGTGCAACACGACAGATTCGCTCCTAGGTCATAGTCTTTAGTGCAACATGAAGTACAAATAATAATCCATGCACTTCTTCATAAAAAACACTAAAACAAAGTTCAAACCATTTTATCCTTCGGGATCTTAATAATGGAAAACCTTTTTTCATAAGGAGAGTTTTGTTAACTCTTGGTTCTACCGCAAACAGGTAATACCTAAGTCTTCAATGGTCGAGCTACATACACCTAACTGCTAGAACTAAGTTTTAACCCTACTCGGGCCTAAAAAACATTTAAACCAACCGGTGTTCTTGTTAGCCCTAACTACGTTTGCTCTGATTTCTCATATCAGATGAGAATACGTCGGCACAAGACTGCGACGTCTTGGCGAGTAACCTTCCCCCACCTTTCACCCGTAGTTAGCTGAACTACGTTGACTCTGACTTTTTCATTGCACGAGGGAATACGTAGGCACATAGCGGCGATGCTCTGCCGAGTCACTTTTATTTTCTTTTGTCCCTGAGACCATTAGCTTAGATAGTAAACACTCTTTTAGATAGATAACCAAGCATGGATCCCGTCGAGTACGACGAACGTGAGGGGTTCTAACACCTTCCCCTTGCGTAACCGACTTACGAACCCGAGACATGGTTGCGACGATCTGTCTTCTCCCGTTTTCGTCAGGTTTTCTCTGATCGTTCCCTTTCCCTCTTTTGGGATAAATAATGAACGGTGGCGACTCTTCTATCATTGTCGGCACCTTTTTTTGCAGTAGCGACAGCTGGCGACTCTGCTGGGGACATGAACATCCCCTACGCGAGTCAATCCTAACGCTTGGTTGTTTATCTCTTTGGGTGTGTTTATGTGTTGTACTTTACTTTCCCGCATTTACTTTCAGCATTGTATATATCAGTTTTGCTGTGCTGTTGGGGGGGAGGAATGTTCCACTGAGAGATAAGCCAAACCTAGGCTTGAGTACAAACATAGCATTAGTAGTGGAAAGTAGTGGTGGGCGTGCATGCTTTGCATGTACTAGTTCACCATGAAATTCGCGCTTAGACGAGATTCTCTTTGATGATTTCTTTTTTGGCCCTTTGGGCTAGAGGGGATTTTGGATCTGAGGATTGTCGACTCTGGGGACCGATCATTTGTGATTCAGCTAAGTGAGGCCTCTTCGGGAGATTATGATGCCAAACCAGAAATGGTGAATGTATCATCGTTTCTTGAAAGTCTGTGATGCTGATGAACGCATAAGATGCAGAACCTTATCAGTGGATAGGTCCATAACTGTGAGAGGGATTGGGTTGTGCAGGAAATCTTGACTTTCAGACTACCCTGTTTTCTTTGCAGTGTGAATCTGTGTTCCCGATATCAGAGGTTCCAATTATCAGAGTTATGCTATGTTCTTGCCAAAGCGGAGCGCTGGTCCTTCTCAATCAACAACACAACGATCTTGATCCCCTGTTGCATTTGCATTTGCATTTACATAATCATCCTGCATTTAACATTGCATGTCTATGTGTTCGAAAGGTTCTCGTCTTTCCCTTGATCCTGATACTAATTTGTTGTAAAGAAGGAAGTAGACCGAAAGATGTTTGTTGTATCCAAGTTCCCGATACCTGAGTTAGGACCTTTATTTGATCTGATTTCCATGGCTGAGCCTGGTGTCTTTGAAACCTTCATAATGGATCTTACCTGATATATGAGAAGATTGTCGTGGTGTCCATCTCTGCTGCTCTTGTTTACTGAAACTGGGATCAAGGGGGAGATCTCCCTATAAACACATTGACATGTTTGCATTTTACATCTTGCATTCTCATTTGCATCACAGGTTGTTCTCGGTGGCCTCGTGTTCTTATGTCTATTTAGTGTCCGTTAGTAACAGGATTGAGAAGTTCAGTTTCCACAGATATCCAACTCGAGGGAATCAACAACAGTAATGGATCAGGTTCAAGCGAAATTGCAGGAATTCAGAGCTCGCATGTCTCAGTTTATGGAGTTGATGCAGAATGTTGCCAGTGGGCAGGAGCATCTGAGAACTTTAGTTCAGCCTCTCATTGACACTCCCCAAGTCAATGACAATGGAGTTGCTGGTGTTGTCATTCCTCCGGGCGGAGGTGGAGCTGGTGTTTTCCCTCCAGTTGGTGGATCTGTTCCACAAGGTATTCCCGCCGGTGTCATACCTCCGGGAGGAGGTGCTGCGAATGAAAATGGTAATGTTGTTGGTTGGGCGTTGTGCACCAGGTTGCGGACCCTCATTGGGAAGATCACCAGAGTGATGTATTTTCCATGAGAAATATGGAGGGGAGTTTGCCAACTGAAGCTGACAAAAGGTTTAAACTAATTGAGGAAAAGATGAAGTCTTTTGAGAAACAGAACTCACTGGGTCTCGATATGTCCGATCTTGGTCTAGTTCCTGGGGTCAGGATTCCTCCCAAGTTCAAGTTACCGGAGTTTGACAAGTACAAAGGGATGACCTGTCCTAGAGTACACATCCGAGCATATTTCAGGAAAATGTCTGCATACTCGAATGATGAAAAGCTGTTAATGCATTGCTTCCAAGACAGTTTGGTCGGAGTGTCTTTGGAATGGTATATGGGGCTTGAGAGAACTCAAATTCGTAGCTGGAAAGAATTGGCTGAAGCTTTTGTGCGTCACTATCAGTATAATAGTGATCTGGCACCAAACAGGATACAATTGCAGAGTTTGTCGCAGAAGGGTACTGAGAGCTTTAAAGAATACGCCCAGAGATGGCGAGACTTAGCAGCGAGGGTGCAACCTCCCATGGCGAAGAGAGAAATGACTGACATGTTCATGGCTACACTTCCTGGAGTGTACTCATTGGTGGAG
The DNA here is from genome assembly GCA_963859935.3 of Lathyrus sativus. Classification (NCBI taxonomy): domain Eukaryota; kingdom Viridiplantae; phylum Streptophyta; class Magnoliopsida; order Fabales; family Fabaceae; genus Lathyrus; species Lathyrus sativus. The sequence goes on along the minus strand of OZ012736.1, from coordinate 262,025,706 downwards.
CCCAAAACTCTCAAGCCGGTGCCAGAGCCATACCCTCCCGGATATGATCCCAGTGTTCAATGCGGATATCATGGAGGATCCATGGGACACTCAACTGAGGATTACAAGGCCTTTCAAGCCAAAGTGCAGCAGTTGATTGACAAAGAGTACATTTCTTTTCCCGAAGGAAACTTGGTTGTGCACATCGACCTCTCATTTGATTGAGTTTGAAGATGGCTGATCCCGCAGCAAGTCAAGATCTGAAATCCCGGTTCCCCGAAGCTGACAACCTTTGTTTTTATCATCTCATTTCTTTGTATTTGTAGTTTCTTTTCTGTTTAAGTGCAAATCTCACTTGTAAAGCTGTATTGTTTTCAATTGATAATGATAATGAAATAAATATGCATGTTTTGATTAAATCCATTTGTGTTCACTTATGTTTTTAATTGATGTCTAACGCTTGTTTAAGCGGAATCCGGGGAGGATGACGAAATTGAAAGACGAAAACTTCCGATTGTATGCTTTTGAATAAAACCTGCTGATGATGTACATGCATTGTTTAAAATCCCTAAACACCAGAGATATAAGGATGATAATCCCTTGTCAACCCCTTCGAGCCTAGTAGTAGGAGTTTTTTTCTGAAAAATGAAAAAACCCTCAATCTTAACCCGGGGCAGGGTAGGTGTCAGTTAATTTGACCGAGCGTCCAAATTGCAATAGGAGTGTTCCTGTTCGGGGATTAACCACACCTGTACAGGTCGTGCCTAAAAAACCCACAATGGGTATCCATCACCGACAAAGGAGTGAAACAGTCACAATCCGATTTCACACGATTTGTTCGAAAAAAGAAAAAGAATCAAAGAAAGAAGCCCGCTAAGTCGAGTCTTGAAAACAAGCGACTTAGGCAAAAATTAGGGCGTCCCACTGGACTTTGAAATCAAAAGGAGCTCAAAAGAGCCAGTCTAGGCAAAAGTTAGGGAAAAAGAAGAAAAGCAAAGAGGATTACAAAAGAAAAATCCTCGAACAAACAAGTCGTCTGACTCCAGGCGCCAAAAGACGAAAAGCGAGTGACTGTCACTCCCAAAAACTTGTGGTTTCCCGAACCATCACTCATGTCATTCAACCTTTGAAAGGTGAGCACTTGAGTCGAATTAGCTGAACGTAGGATTGGAGAACATCAAGGAGAATGGGTGGGTTAAAATAAACTTTGAGCCTTTATCGTTTCTTTCTTAACCATGAACCTGACCACGTTACAACCTTCAAAAGTCCTAATTGAAGCAGAGTTGTTTTGAAAGCATACTTCGGTAAAGATCGCGGCGGAACTGACTCCTAAAAGGATTCCTATTACAGCGTTGTATTAATGTTGACATTTTGATAAATGATTTCATCTATTATATGTCACAATTTTTTCCAGTGAACAGACTTGGATGTCAAAACTGTCATATGCATTGCATTAATATATCTTTTGTGCAAAACATTGTTTTACTTTTGAGTAAGCACTTGAATCAGGAAAGTTTCCACCGTGGGAAGTTTGATCAGGATAAAAGGCAAAATGCTGGAATACTCCGTTGAACCGGGACCAACTATGTCAAATGACCATATCATGGGGGGTCAACCATCCGAAAGCCCGTTAATCTGGGGCAATCAGGTCGAGATTCGATAAATCGCTCACAGTCAGGGGTATTGCTCCCCAAATCAGCCAATCAGGGAAAAAAATAATTGTTACACTGGGGCAAATTACCCTAAGAGCACAGAAGCTATTCTTATCCAGAAGGAAGTTGATCTGAAACACTTCTTCGAGGTTCGAAGTGTTGAGGCAGTGCATGTTAACCATCAGGGTATGGAAATTTCAGGGTTCCTTTCGAGGAAGTTTTACAGAGATCCCACAGGTTGGGGAAAAATTGGAAACAAAGGAGATGTTCCTATCCATATCTTCAGAGTTCACCAGAGTTAGCCAACCAGGGACAAATCCTTTCACGGTACAGATTCTGGGGCAAGCCATCTCGAGGTCGTCTCATGGCCAGCTTTTCTTTTCAAGATGAAATTTCTTAGAGATCAGCCTGGGGCAAGTTGAATTATACTAGGGCAGTTGCCCAAGCGAGTTTATTCTCTTTAGCAAGAGTTGAGTGTCGGGGAATCGTGTCATCGCCTCATCAAATAACCTGTTACCAGTCAGAACAGGGTAGCCTAAAAGTCTGTCCAAAGCCCAGTTATCGTCTAACAAACCTTCAAACTAGTCCTTGTCTGGTCACCCTTCAGTAAACACCAGTTCTCACCTGGTACATGTCAGCTTTTAAACCAATCTCCGCCTGGTCATCCTTTCTTTAGCTTGCTGTTTAACCAGTTCTCACCTGGATGACACAGTTTCAAAGTCCAGTTCTTGTCTGGCAAACCAGGAATCAGTTCTTGTCTGATACCTGAAACCGGGAGTCAGTTCTCGTCTGACAGTTTAACCTTTCGTCGCCAGTTATCGCCTGGTAGTCAGTTTTCGCCTGACCTGTTTTGTAGAACCCAGTTCTCGTCTGGTAGTCAGTTCTCGTCTGACCCCTTTTCAAAAAAATCAGTTCCCGTCTGACATCCACAACTAGAAGTTGGTTCTCGTCTGACCTAGTTTGTGATACCCAGTTCTCGTCTGGTAGTCAGTTCTCATCTGACATGTTTTGGTAGAAACCAGTTCTCGCCTGGTAATCAGTTCTCGTCTGACCTTTCTTTAAGACCCATTTCTCGCCTGGCAGTCAGTTCTTGTCTGACCAGTCTAGTTCGAACCCATGCCTTGTTTGGTTCATCTTTGCAAAGTCCAATGCTCGTCTGGCAAACAGTTTCTTCAGAAACCAGTTCTCACCTGGTAGTCCACCCTCGAATACTAGTTCTCGTCTAGTAATTCCCGTTAAAATCCACTTTTGTTAGTAACCAGAAATAAATTCAATCACCATAAACCTGGTCCCATCCCTGAACCAAAAGCCCAACCGTACTTGGCACAAACATTCCTAGTGTCTTACATGCTATCCCCGACACGAGGCTCGAGTGATCTCACTTCTCCATAATAGAGATTCTGTATCTTCAGGGTAATGTTGTTACACCAGGAATATCCCGTCAGCAGTGATGTGTACTTTTCCCCAGCAGGTTGGGATGACATCAGAGTACCTTGTATCCCAACGTCGCTCATCTGTTCAAGGTCTAGTTCCCGTCTGGAAAACCGTTTCAGAGTCCAGTTCTTGTCTGGCCTATCATTCTTTCGAAGCTCAGTCCCTGTATGATAAGCCTTCATGGAATACTAGTTCTCGTCTGGTAGAGGACATCTGAGTCCAGTTCTCGCCTGGTAAACGCCAATTGTTCAAACCAATACTCGTCTGGTCACCTTTGCTTTGGTCTGCGGTTTAAACTCCAGTTCTTGTCTGGTGGTCGATTGGCTTTAAAACCAGTTCTTGTCTGGTGAAAAGCGTTTCGAAGTCTAGTTATCCCCGGTGAAGTCGCCACAAAATTAGTTTTGTTCGACACAAAAACAGGAACCCAGTTCTCGTCTGGTAGTTAGTTCTCATCTGACCTGTTTTAAAGAACCTAGTTCTCGTCTGGTAGTCAGTTCTCGTCTGACCTTGTCTTGTAGAACCCAGTTCTCGTCTGGTAGTCAGTTCTCATCTGACCTATTTTGAAGAAACCAGTTCTCGCCTGGTAGTCAATTCTCGTCTGACCCGTTTTGAAGAAACCAGTTCTTGTCTGGTTGTCAGTCCTCGTCTGACCTATTTTTAAGAAACCAGTTCTTGTCTGGTAGTCAGTCCTCGTCTGACCTGTTTTGAAGAAACCAGTTCTTGTCTAGTAGTCAGTCCTCGACTGATTTGTTTTGAAGAAACCTGTTCTTGGTTGTCAGTTCTCGCCTGACCTATCTAACTCAGATCCAGGGTTTGTTTTCCCCAGTATAAGTCCAATCGTACTTGGCATACCAGGTTATCCCCAGCGGAATTTTCTTGTGGTTAGAAGCTTATCAAATTCGTGTTGATCCGGCCATCTGTGTTTGTCTGGCGGCAATGTAGGATGTTTATCAAATGTGTGTTTGTCTGGCAGAGATGTCAGATGTTTATCAGATGTATGTTTTTCTGGCGGCGATGTCAGATGTTTATTAGATGTGTGGTTGTCTGGCAGTGATGTCAGATGTTTGACAACTTTGTCGTCGTCTGGCGGCGATGTCAGATGTTTCATCCCTAATCAGAGTTTGCAATTCTATTTCTGCGGTTGGCAAATTTCAGGGTTCTTTGGTATTCAACCGTCTTTTACCTTAATTGTCTGAAATTCGTTCGCTTTTCACCTAGTCAGGTCCAAGTCGCTTAAATAGGGGCAGTTGTTGTACCCCAAAATTTGCCCAACCTTTTTCTAACTTAGTTTATGTTTCATCTCATTGTTCCAGCATTTGCATTTGCATATCATTATTCATTTGCAGGGGATCAGGAGAGGTGTACATAGCAAGAGAAGGTTACCCAGGGTCTAAGCTTAAGCAGGAGGTTTTATTCAAGTGGTCAAGTGTTTACCATCACCAGGAGAAGGTCAAAGATCTCTGAGAAAGGAGATGGATGTGTGTGGTGTAGCTCCTATCTTAGAAGCCAAATGAAGATTATCAGAGGATTATGAGTCTATGGTTATGGATGGAGAATGTTGTGGAAGCTAATTGAATGCTTTGAGAGCCATTGTGGAGCTTATCCAAGTGATTATATCATGTACAAGAGGTTGCAGTCAAAGGATTGTACACCTAGGGATTCATCTGCCTAGTGCAAGATCCACTTGAGATTTGAAGGAGATTAAGACCTAGTTCTGAGTCATTGTGGTCATGGCAAGTTGTGTTGAAGCATCCAAGATGTTATTTCAAGATCAATTTAAGAAGAATCAAGAGTGTGAGAAGTTACCAAATTAGGGTTTCTAAACTTGTCAGTGTAAAATCCCCTATTTAGTGCCTAACTTCAAGACCACATATCTCAAGATACAAGTTTCATCTCACTTTTATGCCAACATGAAACTTGTAAAGCATGTTCTTAGCTTTCTTTTGAGTACTAGAACTCATCCATCTGGTTTCTAGAACTCAAGTTATGATGCTGACAAGTTATGGGTCCTCAGATTATAAGCCCTTTTAACCTAGAATGATGTTTCTCCTCACTTTGACTCAAACATGAAAGTTGTTCCTCATGATCTTAGCTTTCCAAAACGTCCTAGAAGTCCTTCATCTGATTTGTAGAACTCTAGTTACGAGGCTTGCAAGGCAGGGGTATTTTGGGAAAGTGAGATTATAAGCCCTTTTCATTATAGGTCTATTTCATGACTTTGTGCACTTCAAATGGAACTTTGTCCAACATGAAACTTGCTTCAAATGATCTCCTTTTCATCATAAAACACTCAATTGTCATGGATTTGGCTAGGGTTTGGATATTGGTGAAGGAAAAATCAAGGAAAAGGACTTTAAGGCCATAAATGAATTTGAATTGATTTAAATCATTTTCACACCATATTTGTGCATTTTTTGATTCACTTAAACAAACCAAGAATAATGCACAAACTGGATTTGGTTTATGATGAGAAAAACAAAAGCAATTTCAAGTTACTTCATGTTGAAGTTACACATTCAATAGCCACCATGAGATCATTTCAAGGGTTGATTTCCATCCATTAGATCAAAGTGAATCACTAGCAAGCCATTTGAATGAAGATCAAAGCTTTTGGAGCCAAAACACACGTGCAATTTGAAGCTCCATTCTCAAGTTTGGATTTTTGCAATTCTTCATATCCAGCCACAATTGGGCCCCCAATTGATCATAGGTCCAAAGTATATAAGCTCCAAATGAAGAACAAACCTTCAGAAGTGGAATTTGGTGGAAATTGGAGCGAAATACAGTTGGAGTTTCTCAAGAGCATTTGAAAACCGTGAATTCCATTTGAGAGCAATTCAAGCCAAATCAAGACTGGCAATAGCTTCCTTGAAGTTTAGTGATTCTTTCTTTCAATATTCAGTTCAATCACATATGAAAGCAAAGCTAGAAGAAGTCTCAAAGAGAGAAAAGAAGAAGAAGATGAATAAGAGAGATACATAAAGAAAAACAAAAGGTCAAACCCAAGCAAGTTGGGCAAACACACCTCAAGTCAACATATCATTGGTGCATCCCAAATCTAAACCACATTCAAGATGTGCAGACAAACACCAAGATAAGGCAAACCAAACCATGCTTAAACAGATGAATCCAGAAAAGAAGCAAAGAAAAATGCAGAGTATCAAGCAATCAAATGACTTAACAAACAAGGTAGGGCAACAACATACCATGATAAACCAATAGACATTCAATCATGAATATATGAGAATGATCACTTAGTTTGAAAATCAAAGTCAAACTTTAAAGTGGATCAATCATCATAAACATCCATAAATGAGAGATCACACAAGGTAAATATCAAAGATCCATATAACTTGAGCAAAAGTCAGACCATCACCCTACAATGGATCAAAAATCATTTACTCACCCATTTGCAAATTAAAATCAAAATAAAAACAAAAATAAAAAGGAAAGAAAAACCCTAAAATAAGAAAGAAGAAACCAAGGCATGAATGAAGGCTCAAGGAGATCACCATAGGTCTAGGACCATCATAGGATTACATGAAAATAATTTCAACATTTTTAAATGCCCAAAACTAATTTTAAACTAATTAAAATCAAGAAAATACCTAAAACAGAAAACAAAAATCCAGGAAAGTCACCATAGGTTAAAAACCATCATAGGATGATATTAAAATAATTTCATAATTTTTAATGTCTCAAAAGTATTTTTATACCAATTAAAATCATGCAAAAAAATAAAAAACATGAAAAATATAAAAATGCAAAATAAAAATGCACAAAAATATAAATTAGAAAGAGAAAAATAAAAGAGAATTTTAGAAAATATTTTGGTATTTTTCTGATAAAAATGAAATTATTATGAATTTTTGAAAATAAAAATGAATTTAAAAATAATTTAGAAAAAGAAAATAAAACAGAAAAACAAGGTGCGTTGGATCAAACCTCATCAAATGACGTTTCAGATCCAAAGATCAGAAAGCGCGCATCCATAATGGACACTAGTCAGCTCATGCACACAGATCCATTTAAAGTCAAAGGCCTGCGATTAAAAGAGGTGGCATGATGAACGGTGAGATCATCATCTTCAACCTTCAGCCACCTGAAACACCCAAGGATCTGCAGAAAATTATGGATCCCTCAAACCATAACCAATGGAGCTCATACTAGTTTCATTTGATGCGTCTTTTCAAGACAATCTCAACCATATCATCGCGCCAAATTTCTTTAAACTACAACTCACTCGATTTGAAAAAAACCAGAACAAGATTCAAACACAAATTTGAAAATTCAAGAACAAAACTCAACTACAACTAAAAACTAACTATACAAACAACATCAGCATATCAAGGATTATATCTTAGCAACAAATTTGAAGCAAAACGGTTGAGAATTATACCCGTTGAAGCTCATCCTTGAAGCTCTGAAAATGGAGTTCCCTAGCTTGATTCAGGCCATGATTCTTCAAGTTCTTGATCTGGTTAGCTTGACTGAATGTTGGTGAAGCTAACTGAGTGGAGAATTTGAGTGTTTAAGGTGTGGAAATGGAAATTCGAAGTGCAAGCTCAAGAGTTCAAATGGGATCTTAGCAGAGTGGTTTTGGCTATCAAAAGCTTGTGGAAATGGGTGGAAATTACTCCATATTTATAGGAGAAGCTATCTGAATCAAAATGGAGGGTGAATGAGGCAATTTGGATGGAAATCATGCACACCTGGAGCATGCTCAAAGTGTGACTTGAAATCTGTCAAAACTCACTCAAAACTTGCGTTTCAAGGCTCTAATCAACCCATGAAAGTTGGTTAATCATGTTTAGATTGAATTCGTGGCTTAATTTGGTGATTAGAGGCCAATTCAAACAATTTCAATTCTGACTTGGAGAGAAATCTCAGCTTTGAAATTCAAACTTTGCAACCATGGTGCTCACAATGTAGGAAGCTTTTTGGGATGATTCTTCTTGCATTGGATAGAGGGAGATGAAATCTTTGCAATGTGAAAAGAAAGTATTGATTTGGCAGCTTGAGTTGAGAGATATGGTCCTTCAAAGTAGCCTCCATGAGAGAAGTGAAAATCATAAAACACTTGGAAAATTTTGAAGTCTTTTAGGGACCAAAAGGAGACCTATAATGTTTTGATGAAAACCAAGACCTTCCATGGGTTTTTAGCTCTTCCATGTTGAATCAAAGTTGTAGAGGACATCTTCAAGTTAATATAGAAAACGAATGGGCTCCAAATGACAAAATTTGACCAAGTTATGCTCTTTTAAAATTGACCTAGAAATCCTTCCAAAACTCAAAATGACCTATAATGTCTTGAAACTTTTGATGACTTTCCAAGCATAATTTGATCTTTCCTTGCAAAAAGAACTTATTAGGGATGATGAGAAGCATTCATTAGAATAAGAACCACCTCAAGATGTTGAAAATTGAAGGAGTTATGCTCATTTGATCATGGCATCCACAAATTGCCATATTATGTCAAACACCTTGCACCAAACTTGAACCTCTTGATGATTTCTTACATAATAAGCCATGGTGAAACACACATGATGTTGGAATGATGTTTCCTTGAACCATATTTGATGATGATGGATTTCTAGGGTTGAGAATACCACAAAGTCATGGAGAAAACCTTGCTTGAACTTGAAGAAACACAACCTTCTTACTTGAGAAACAAACCATGATACTTTGATCCCCTGCCAAGAAAAAAAATGCTAAGCAAACATGAGTATGAAGATGCGAAGAAACATAAGCCAAAAACACAAGAGAAGATGAGCAAATTTTGGGGTGCTACATCAAGCACCACCAAATTATCAACCTCTTTTCAAAATCAACAAAATAAGGGGTAAAGAAGGACTCAATTTGATCATATCCCAGTGACCTATTCTAAATTGTTCCCAACTCTGATCCAAAAAAACCTTGTGCAAACTCGGCCTCCCTCTGTTGTGCCAAAAGATTTTCCTTAGTGGTACAAGCCTGAGGCCTATTGTGCTTTTCATCAGGGTGTGTCGGGGCATGACTTGGAGAATTATTTCATTCTGAAGGCTGAAGTGCAAAGATTAGTAAAGAGTGGTATTTTAAATTTTGAAGATAATAGTCCAAATGTGCAAGCTAATCCGTTACCGAAGCATGGTAACGCCTTTGTTAATATGGTGTCCCTACACATACCGTGTCTTTGATGTGCGTTTTATCAAACAATCCCTAGTTGAGATGCATGCAACCCTGTATGAACTAAGCTACTATGAAGACGATCACGCCTCCAGTCGTATATGTTCAAGAAGTCCCCGAGGGTGTGTTGTAGTGAATAGAGATTTAAAAGAGATATTAGATAAGAATCTTATTCAAGTTTGCAGATATAGGAATGAAGACCACAATGTGAACGTCATAGTTCCACATTTCAACATTCCAGAGCGAGTTGTTATTTCCTACAATAGTCAGAAGTCTGTTGTGACACCATTGGTTATTCATTTTCCCGGTCTCGTTGTCATACCCTAATTTAAACCCTAAGATCTCACCTCTTTGTGCATCATCTTACATAATATATCTAGGTCATATGGTCTTGGTGTGTGTGCTTATTATGACGAACAAGTGTGTGCAAGTGCAATAATTTCAAGTGTAGATTCTCGGTCAAGTGCGTTAAAGGCGTGACCAGGTGGTTCTGACTCAGAATGGTTCTAGGATTTTCTACTGGTCATTTTCCTCAGAATTTCTTAGAAGTTTTAGAGTATACCCCCGAAGAGGATCAGGGTTTTCTTTCCATTGAGCATGGTCAGGGTTTTGTGGACTGCTCGAGTTTTCATTAGATCGAAGTGTTTCATGGATTGAAACCATATTATAAAGACAGTAATTGAGTTGTGATTAAACTAAAGATGGAAGATTAATGGATTCGTATGATTCGAGCTTCTTCAAAAGGGATTAAGTATCTTGGGGATTTATTTTGGCCAAAGGATTTGATTTAAGTTTGTGTGGTTTTCTTGGAATTCAAGTAACAAGGTGGATTATTCCTAAACCATTTTCCAAAAATCCATTCTTTCCATATCCATTTCTTAATTCAAAATCCATATTTATTTTTAACTAATGTAAGATCTGTTTTCAATTCAAATTCACATTTTAAAATCCATATTCAAACCATTCCCCAAACTATAACCAAGATTCATATTCAACCAAGCATCCATATCTTTTTCCATGTTAATCCAATACAGTGTCCATAGTCCATCAACTTACATTGGAAGCAAGCTTGTGCCGACAAGGCATTAGTTCGCATGTACTCTGAGCATAGACTAAATTAATGATACATCTAGACGCACCTTTTTTCATTAATATATTCACCATGGCTTATGATTATTAGAAAGTTAGCAAACATCAAAAAATTTCTCAAGTAATTGGATCATATCATTTATGCCATCATGGAAAGATAAATGACCATCATACAATATTTTAATTCATCAGGCCTATTTAGGATTGAAACGTATTGAAAGGTGATAAAGGACTAACAATCACAACTTATTTGTATATGGGATAGAATTCTTGCTATCATGATTACACAACTATGTTGTTGCAGGTTGAGAGGTTTTTCCATTGGGACACTTGAATAAGCCGACTCGGGACAGAAACCAAGTTTTCTCGGCAATACTGATCTTCAAGTGCCTGCTTCAACCCGGTTCTCGAATGACACTACAAAAATACGGCTATAGGATGAGCGAGTTTGTTCTCTTCAGATGAAAGTTTGATGTCAGAAGGATTTATTCGAATTTCATGAACTGGATTCTTCGTGTCGAGGCGATGCAACCTATCACTTTGTTCCAAACAAGCTAGTACCTGCACACACAAAAAGAAAAAGAAAAGAAGAATCTCACACGAATAACCTATCCACAAATGATACATTGAGATGCAGGCCTCAGTTGAAATTCATCAAACCATAAATAAGAAAATCAAACATAATCAAGCATTCAAGATTGAGCAAGTGAAGAAATCCAAACTTGTTCGGGACATGTTTGAACCAAATAAAAAACAACAATTACTACATGTAGCATGAAATCATACCAGGGAATCCAAGTCATTCAACACATGATAATATTCCCAAGACATGTTTCAGACATGTTAAATTGAAAAAGGCAAGAAGTTCAAATGTGCTTGAACCTATCTGAAGAAAAAACAGAAATGGCATCACTATCATAAAGTTGTGTTCCTAGCAGATTATGGTCTTTCCAAAACAAATATCAAAACAACATTGATTTCTTTCCATGTTCAGAATTCAAAAACGCGACAATTACACTTATAAAAAGGAAAGAAGTGTAAGAAGATGAGGACGCAGTGAAAGACATACACACACAACCAGAAAAACATTATCACCACACACATACAAACACAACAACACACAAAATAGGGGGAGAGAAACAACATGGAATAGTATAGCAGCGGTAATATTAATTTATCACCATAGAAACAAGAATGCACAACAGCATTGGATCGAAAAGAAAATCGGAGGAGAGAGGAAATAAAGTACCTGCAAAATCTCCATCGCAAAGTTACCGCATTGGAGCTCCTCATCGGTAAGTGTTAATTGTTTCTGAACGTATCCTTCACCTCATTGCCATCCCAATTAAGCATTTAGAATGTTTGTCTCCATCTTTGTGTCTTCCATCCTGAACCAATATAAATGAAAACTAAAACCTTTAATCTATTGTTCTTATCAATTCATTGCTACCGAATAATTCAACGAATGAATGGACCCAAATCATGGTCTGGACCCAAATGTGGAGATTGTACCGAAGTGAGTAAATATTCTGTTAATTTGACTAATATGTATTTTTTAGCTGTTTTTGTTCCTGCAGACTAGATAATTGGTTCTTGTGTTTTCTTATATTTATTAGGGGTATCCTTGGCTGGGGAAGTAAATCATCATCTTCTGCATCAAATGCATGGGGTTCTTCTGTGTCTCCAAATGCCAATGTTGGGCCTAGTTCACCCAGTCATCTCAGTACCCGCCCTTCATCTGGTGGAAGTGGCACACGGCCTTCAACTTCTGGTAGTGATAGGGCTTCTGAACTAACTACTGGTGCATGGGGGTCAAGCTCCCGGCCTTCATCAGCATCAGGGCCACCAACATCAAATCAGACTTCTCAGGCATCATTGCATCCTCGCAGTGCTGAAACAAGACCTGGTAGTTCACAATTATCTCAAGTTGCTGAACATGGGGCTAAAAATCCAGTGGCTTGGAATGCTGCTAGAACTACAGAGACACTGGTAGGCTTCTGTTCTTATTTGTGGTTAGTCACTTCATACGGCGTTTTTACTGTAATTTATATGGTATCAAAAGATTAATAGATTGCTTTAACCAATGTTGAAGATGTTGCAATGACAATGACAATATTGATGTGCGAGTTTATTCGCATGTATGTAGCTAACAATTTCCAGTTCACACCTTCTATATTCCTTTGGTTTGAGAATGATACAATATGTTTTTAATAGGCATAGTTTCTTTGTTAATGAAATGGAACTCAATCAATGTGAATCTATAGTGTGTATTTTTTTGTAACATGAATCTCATCTTGTACACAGATTCGCTATGATGAATCCGGTTTCATTATGATGAACCTGATTCATTCTAATGAGTCACTACCTATTTAGTATAGCCAGCCATGTTTGTTTTTGTCAAATTCCCTAACATGCTGTCAAATTGTTTGGATTTAGCATTTGTCATTTTAAAATGGATAATAAACTAGTTGTAGGAGGATTTGAACTTGGCAATATTTTGAACTCTTGATCTTCATGTTAGAATTGTGTTGGTTTGACAAATTAGTAATTGATTTTGAAAACAATGTTTGAATTAATGTGAGTGTTGACATTGGTAAACACCAAGTTTGTTACTGCTTCTGTTCAGATTTTACTCATGAGTTTGTTAACTTTCAAAACATTTTTGCTTGACTGGTGCTTTCATCTTGTTTTTACAACTTGCTATTAAAGCTATGATAGTAGTAATTGGCATTGTAATGACCAACTCTCATCGTCATGGATTTTTGTATATTGAATATTGTCATCAAGTGTTCCATACTTGGAGGGCACATTGTGCATCATGGTTTGCTAATCCATGATGACAGGTTTTAGGCAGTCTAGGTAGGGACTTAGTAGATTTCTTTGTATGTTCTTTGCTGGTGTGGTCTATTGAAAGGGCGTTGTCATGTGTGTTTAGTTGAATTCATGACAAGACTAAGTTCCAAACATTCATGACAAGACTAAGTTTCAAACATTGATGACATTGAATTCATGTGTGTTTAGTAGATTTCTTTATATGTATTTTGTATTCCAATATCTTGATGAATATGATATTATCATTTCTCTTTATCCTAAGTGTTACTGCTCTAAATTTATCTTTGTAATCACAGTTTGTATACAGTTTTGATAATCTGTGACTGTCACTAGGGCAATAGGGTTATGTTGTTACTAGAGGGTTGATATTTTTGTATTGAAATCATGATCTTTCCTGTCAAAACTATTTTTAAATGGAGTTTATTAGCTCTTAAGGCATTGCTGTTTTAAAACTTGTTTTTCATACTAAAGGTTGGTTGGTGTTTGTTGTGGCAAATTGGTAACCTTCATTTTAAAGGCAACATATTAGTGTCATGACCCCTGTTGAGATGATTCACACATGCTGAAGCATATGTGTAATACCCCAAATTTTACCCTTATATTTAGTCAGTCATTTCGCATATCATCTCATATGTACATTTGCTAACCACTAACAAGTTATGGAGTTGTTTGTTTTGCAGATTTGGTTCCAGGGGTATTTTGGTCATTTTACGTAAATTCTGTTAATTCCTTGAAAAACGGGCTGTTATTACGTTCTCAGGCATTTATTTGCCACTTGGGTCAAGGTGCCGGTATGTTTTGGACTCGGGGCCGTGCTTTGTTTGATGTTGAAACATTTCTAAAACAGTTTTGTTTCCTCTTAATAAGATGAAGTTGGGTTGAAAAGGAAGTGGATACTGTTAAGGTTATTTTGAGAAGTGATGTGATCAACGAGGTTTTAATTTGAATTTGTTTGGATATAATCATATGGAGGGATATCATTTATAAAAGGCAAAGGAGAAGTAAGTTTTAAATATTTTTGAACTTTGTGTTCATAAGTACTTATAAGTTACAACTCAAGAAGGAATTTAAATGATTCTGAATTATTATTCATGGATACTTTGAATTTACAAGTGAGAAAGTAAATATGAATATTTGTTGAATTTCATTTCATAAATATTTATAGTTTACAAATTGATAAGTGAATTTGGATTTGGTTTACAAGAGGTTTCATTTACAATAAGTATCTATCCTAAATCCTAAAAAGTTCCTAAGTGTCTTCATGATGTCTTTAAGCTTCGCCGCAGAATCTCCAAATTCACCTGCACATTAAAACAAAACAAACAGTATAGAAAAAGGTTAGGAGTTGTTTTTGACACTCTCAGAACAATGTCATCATCGAGTGCCGGGAGTGGCACAACCGAAGCTGCGTCCTACCCCCGTTACCGATCCGCGCCGTGGGCGTCAGATCAGGTAACACCTGTTCTTATCGTTACGGGACATCCGAGAGATAGAAGTGATAAAAGAAGCGGGACTGATTCGTTTTGCCGCGATTGGATTTCTGAACTGATACGAGAATAAGGCAACATAGGCAAGATTGGACTCAGACCCGGATGCCGGCAGGTCTGAGTCGCTTTAGTTTCAAAAGATTCCAACACCTGAAAAGCCACAAGCATCATCAGTACAACAAAACTCAAAGCATAAACAAAACTAGGCAAGAAGGAGCTCGCGCCAGTACAAGTATGAAGAGGCACCAAAGAAACAGATCTGTTACAAAGATTCAGAACGAAAACCAAGCCTAAAACAGAACGAAAACCAAGTGAAACCAAACTGCATTGAATGGCCTCAACAAAGTATCAGAAAAACGAAGTGCAAATCACAACAGCATCATACGCGGCATCAAAGCCCTCGGCTCAAACATCATTGCACAACAGCATCAAACATGGTGTAGCAGCAGAATGCAAACAACCAAATCACATCATACCAGAAAAAGCAATTAACGATGGCAAGTCATCATGACAAACCAACATGCTATTCTGCTCACAACACGAGCAACAAACGAGATCATAGCGTCTTCTCTGAAGGGCTCAGTCAGAGCATCATTGCCCTAAAACAGAAAGTTGGGGACCTGAAGATTAAGAGTTGAAACAGGTTAGGTTGTCACAAGCATCTCAGTTCATGAAATAAACAAGTGCACAAACACATGGCTCAGTCACCAATTCAATCAGATCAAAAGCCAGGATTGTAGTATCTTGTTCCAAATGGTTCAGACAAACGTCATCATTACCGCGTACTCTTCTCGGCGGCAAAGATCAAGGCAAAGCGTCCGTCCTGAAAGAAGAAGAAGAAAAGTAAGTGTTAATGATCAAGTTGAATGAAAACAGATCGCAATATCCAATCAGGTTTGGTCCCAAAACAGATCAAAACAAAATCTCATCAGGAACCAAATCGGTATCCAAATTCCCCAAAGGCAATCCAATCCACATCTGCAAAAGTCTAATCAGAAAATGATCAAACCAAATCGAATCTGGAAATGGAAAGTTTCGAGTCAGGTCCAAATCGTATCCCATTGGAACTCAATCTGGAAAAAATCAAAACAAATCAAAACGAATCAATACAGATCGGTCAAACAAATTAATCTCAGATATCAAACGGATCCAATAAAATCAGAATCGTATCAAAAATCCCAATCTAATCCTGAAAGAAGAAACAAGATTCGTTCAGTACCAAGCAAATCCAATCAGCATTGAAAAAAGTTCAAACACAAGGACCTACGTTCCAAAAGTCCCAAATCAAATCATCAAAATCAAATCTCAGCCAAAAATAGCACAAATCCACACGGATTAAAGGCCCAAAAGTTAGTTATAAAAAGGAAGATACCACCTGTGAGAAGGAAGGTTAACGGGAGCGCCGCGAGAGAACGAAGAAAGGAGAAAATCGCAGAAACCCTAACGAAGAACACACAAATCGCAAACCCTAACGAACGAAAATTGCGAGACTCAGAGGGACCGGCACCTTCATCATCGTCTCCGACGAATAAACATCATAAAACCACGAGCGAAGCACCAACGAAGGGGAAGATCGCCTTCGCCGTTTAAACGGCGGGCAATCAACTCCAAGCCTCAGAGGAAACCCTCATCACCGGCCGTTCACCATAAATGTAAGATATCTCCCTCACAACATTCGTGTTTAATTTCAGGTTACTGAGGAAAATGAAGAACATCGAGAGAGACGGTGAAGAGAAGCGAGAGAGATGAGAGAAGATGAATACGTGAATGGCGCCGTAAGGAGCATTAGGGTTCCCAGAACCCTAATTGTTTCTCAATTAAGCCACTAACCGGGTTGGGTCCGGGGTGATGACCGGCCCAACCCCTTATGCTTTATTTTTTTGTATTTTGTTTTATTTTGTTTTTTTTTAATTATGTTTTTTTTTGTTTTAAATTGTTTTATATTTCTTTTAAAACCTTTTTTATGTAGATATTATACTTAAATAAAAATCTTTTTATAATAAAATTAAACAAAACCTCTTTTTTTTAAAAATAAAAATTAAAACTTTTTTAAAAAAATATAAAACTAAAACTTTTGTAAATATAAAATGAAAAACTCTTTTTAAATAAAAATAAGAAAAACTTTCCTTAAAATATTAAAAATAAAACCTTTTAAAAGAGTAAAATGTTTTAAATTAAATCTTTTTTTTGCAAGCTAATATTAAAAAATTGTAATAATCTCAAATTGGTATCTTTTTCTTTATTGTTTCGTAATTAATTTGATTGCCGCCTAACTGTTGCCCACTAACGCCGTTTGTTCATTTTGCAGCTCAATACTTATCTTATCTCATTATCATATTGTATATGTTTCTCGGTTGTAACCTCGCGAACCAATAATCGCGCTTTAAGTTTCTGCCTTTAAATTTCTGTTTGTATGGCTTTAACTGCTGTCTTTATTTTCTGCTTGCATGATTCAATCACCTCAATATTCCAGTCACACTACGCACCTCCGAAGGAATTAGGTCTAGCCGTTTGACCGCCGTGTCAATAGTCCTCACCTTCAACCCTTACACCTTTTCAACCCTAAATTTTCACAAATGCCTCGCCGCAGGCAAGATTACAATTTTACCCCTAGCATTAGGTCAAAGAGCCGCCGCGCTCATTTTAGGGTTTCCCGTCGTGGAATCCCTAACCTAATTTAACCCTAATTACAACTTAACAATTCAACGTAGAGATTTGGAGTTTCTACACTCCACGTAAGCGTGTCCTTAAGATGCGTTTATTCCCCTTGAGACCTTGACCACAGTCAAGAAGTTTCTAACCTCCCTATTGAGGGGAACTACGATTACTCTGATTCCACTCCCGTAAGGATACGTAGGCACAAGATGCGATGTCTTGCCGAGTAAACTTAGAATTAACCCCTTAGGTCTCCTTTCTCACTTTTAATCCTTTGTACATATACCTTAAGCAAATAAATAAAGCAAATAGTAAACATTTGAACAAAAGGTTCCTGTAGAGTACTACAGAAGTTTAGGGTGCTAATACCTTCCCTAATCTTAATCAACCCCCGAACCCTAGATCTTTCCCCGCATTGTGTTTACGATGCAAAATAGGTTTTCCCTCTTTTGACCTTTTCCTTCGGATAAATCAAAGAGCGGTTGTGAATTGAATTGCGATTCAAACTCATTAATAGTTTGTAATCCTATTTCCACCGCAACAGAAAATGGCGACTTCACTGGGGAATCGTCTTAACTTTTGAGGGTTATCCCTAACTTGTTCATATTTATTACTATCTGCGTTATTATTCATTTACATGTATATATTTATGCTTTCATGGTGGGACTGTTCCTTGTGCTGTGAGATAAGTCCTACGCCCGGACTAGTGACATTATTATAGGATGGGGATATATTCGATAAGGCTTATAGGGAGTGAATCCCGACCAAGCTGATTCGAGAATCTCCGCTCAGTTGAGACCCTTTCGAAAATGGTTCGGTTGAACGAGTAATCGCGAAAACTTTTTCCATGGTCGATTGGAGTCTGTGATATTGAGGACCGTAGTACCTTAACACCACTTTGGCCTTATTTAGGACGTAGTGCGGGAGCTATGTGGGAGTAATCCTACAATGGCTGCTACGCGGTACTACACTCAAAAGAGGTTCTCTTGAGAATATTATCAACCTCTGAGTCAGTCGGAAGGTTGATAATATCCGAAAGATGGGCTGATGACTTTGGGCACTTTTTAGAACCTTGTTCTGCAGGTACAACTAACCTATAGTACACTCCTTTTGGGATGGGTAGACCTTAACTCCGCTCACGTTCCTTTAACCTAGGACTTTGTGTGTTTTCATGCATTGCATCCATAAAGCATCTCATTGCATTGTATTTCATGGAGTTCAAACATCATTTATGGATATCGCGGGATACCATAAATAAAAAAAAATAAAATGAAAAAACAAGAAAAAGATTTCCTTGGTACCCCACGACATTCGTAAATATTTGAATTCCATGAAATCTTCATTTGCATCATAGCATCATTTACTTTCTTGCATTGCATGTGTCTTCCGTTTTCTCATGTTCGGTTCTCTCGCCTTCCAGTTTCGTCACCCTGAGTTCTCGGCACCAGTACAACACCAGAGCTCAAACTCGGAAAAGAATGGAGGATCAGGCAAAAGAGATTGATCGCCTTAGCAATGAACTTGAAGACCTTCGAGGGGGTATGGGGCGTATGATGGAATTGTTACATGTCATGAATGCTAAGATGGATACCCAGCCCACTGTTGTTTCCGAGATTACCGGCGTTACTGTGGACCCCCCACCAAGTGTGACCGTAGCAAGGGACCCACCTTATGGTCTTGCTCCCGGTTTTGTGCCTCCTCAAGCCACTGTTCCAATCAATCAGCCTGTTCAGCAAGCCGTGCCTTTATTTTCTGAAGTTTCTATGGGGGGCTCCTATCTTTGCACCACCCGTTGTACACACTCGTGCGCAACCGTACTTCAATGAGACATTTTTTGATAATCTTGATGAGAATGTTGAAGGTTATGAGAAACATGATAAGCTTCGTGAGGAAGTAAACACCATCGTCCAGAGATTGAAAAAAGTAGAGGGCGATCAAATTTTTGGGACTGCTGCAAGGGATGTTTGTTTGGTCTCGGGTTTGGTTATTCCCCCGAAGTTCAAAACTCCGAACTTCGATCGTTATGAAGGTGCCACCTGTCCTAAGAGTCATCTGATCATGTATTATCGCAAAATGGCTGCCCATGTTGAGAATGATAAACTGATGATTCATTGCTTCCAAGATAGTTTGAAGGGTGCTTCTTCCAAGTGGTATTTAACTTTGGACCAGTCTCGCGTTAAGAGTTTCCAAGATTTATCTGACGCTTTCATCAAACACTACAAGTACAATATGGATCTGGCTCCTAACAGAAGACAGTTGTTGAGTATGTCACAAAAGAATTCCGAGTCATTCAAAGAGTACGCTCAAAGGTGGAGAGAGATTGCTTCGCAGGTAGAACCTCCTTTGACCGAGAAAGAATTAGCTGATTGGTTTGTCGACACGGTTCGTCCAGAATTTTACGAGAGAATGGTGGGTAGTGTGACTTCAAATTTCTCCGACATCGTTGCTGTGGGTGTCAAGATTGAATTGGGTATGAAAAGTGGTAAAATGACGAATAATCATGGTGCTTCTAAAGATCAGCCGAAGAAACCTCCGTATAGCTCCCAGAAGAAAAAAGAGGGCGAGACTAATGCTATATCCTCTGGTAGACCAAGAGAACACTTTTATCGATATCCGCAAGGTTATGCTCAACCTCAAGGGTACCCAATCCAATATGCTCAACAACCCTATGTGGCAGCTATTACACCTTCTTTCAATCAACAGGTTCCTATATATCAACCTATGCAGCAACCTCCTGTTTATCCGCCTCCTATCAACTACCTACAGGCACCCAACGCTCCTGCTCCTCAACAGCCAAAGAGTCCGGCTCCTCGCCAGAATGCTCCGAATAGAAGAACGTATAAGCCTTGTCCGCCGATTCCGATGACTTTCACCGAGTTGTACCCCTCTTTGGTCAAGCAGGGTCTGATCACTACTCGGGCTTTGGGTCCGCCTCCTAATCCTCTACCCGCCAATTACAACGCCGCCTCTCATTGTTTATTTCATGAGGGTGCGCCTGGTCATGATTTGGAGAATTGTTATGCTCTCAAAAATCTTGTCAGGGATTTATTGGAAAAGAAGATTTTGTCATTTGAAGATCCTCAACCGAATGTTAAGAAGAACCCTTTTCCTAACCATGAGAGTGTCAATGCCATTAGTGCCGATTCGGAGGAAGGTTATGTCCTTGATGTTGTACAGATTAAGACTCCTCTCAAGATGTTCCATTCAAAACTGTTTGAAGCTGGTTTGGTAGATACTTCCCACGTTGCATGCGTAAGTTGTGAAGCCAGTATTAAGGGTTGTGTGTTGGTTCAGAATGATGTTCAGAGGTTGATTAATGAGGGTATTTTACAAGTGACGAGCCAATCCAAGAAAGATGAGGTTGCTGTGGTTGAGCCAGTCTTCCATCAGCCTGGATCAAAGGGAAAGGTACCAGTGTTTAATTTATCAGGGGCAGGTTCTGCCAATCTCGTGTTCGATATACCAAAGTCGTCTATCCCCGAGGTGAATCAGCATAGGCCGATAGTTATTCGAAAACCAAGTCCGTTTCCTTTCAGTGATCCAAAAGCTGTGCCTTGGAAATACGACGTGACGATGATTGACAAGGAGTCTGGGAAGGTTATTCCAAATGAAGAGGTTAAGGACACTGTGACCAATATCGCAGAGGCAAGCAGGATGACTCGCAGTGGCCGCGTGTATACTCCCCGTTCCAATGAGGTTCCACCTAAGGAAACCACTAATATCCCAGTGGCCGTCAAAGACAAAGGCAAGGGAGCCGTTACGAATGATGAAGATGCTGAGTTTTTGAGGATCATCAAGAAAAGTGACTATAAAGTTATCGACCAACTTCATCAGACTCCTTCCAAGATTTCGATTTTATCTCTGTTGATGAGTTCACCCGCTCATAGGATGGCCTTACAGAAAGTTTTGACTCAAGCACATGTGGATCAAGATATCAGCACCAGTCGGTTTGATAGTGTGATTGCCAATTTGACCGCCTGTAACACCCTTAGTTTCAGCAATGAAGAGTTACCGAAGGAAGGTCCGAATCATAATCGTGCTTTACATATATCGGTGAAATGTCAGGAAGATAATTTAGCAAGAGTGCTAGTAGACACCGGCTCTTCTCTGAATGTTCTACCCAAGAGGGTTCTTGATAAGTTGGTTTTTAAAGAGACTGTGTTGAAACCTACTCCTTTGGTCGTCAAGGCTTTCGATGGTTCTCGCCGGTCGATAATGGGGGAGGTTGAGCTTCCTATCCTGATTGGTCCGCAAGTTTTTAATATTACGTTTCAAGTCATGGACATTAATCCCAATTACAGTTGCTTACTTGGAAGGCCGTGGATTCATGCCGCTGGGGCAGTAACCTCAACGTTACATCAGAAGATGAAGTTCGTAATCGATGGAAAGTTGGTTATTATACACGGTGAGGAGGATCTGATGGTCAGTAACCTGTCTTCTTTCCGTTACATCGAGGCCGATGAGAATGCTTTAGAAATCTCCTTTCAAGCACTTGAGATCGCCAATGCTGTTCTGCTGGAAGTCGAAGAGACAGTGGGTCAGGGTAATCCATCTTTTGCATCTCTGAAGAGTACCAAATCAACAATTGACAGGGGCATTCCTGAAGGTTGGGGAGAGGTAATTGATGTCAAGACCAAGACTGATCGCTCTGGGTTGGGTTACAAACCAACTCAGAATGGAGCTGCCACAACTGACGAAGGGCGTCCGAAGGTTATCCAAGAGGTATTTGTCAGCGGAGGTTTCCAAGTCAATGCCATCAGTGACTGTGAGGAAAATGAAGAGCTGAGCAACCTGGTGTTTAAGGGTGATGCAGTTTTGAACAACTGGGAGGCCGTAGAGATCCCTGTTATTTTTCCCTTGTCAAAGTAATTTTTTTAAGAAAAGTTTCATTTACATTTTCAAATAATAATCCATAGCTCTGCCCAAGGCTATAGGGTCGTTTTTATTGGGCCACCTTTCATTTCTAAAAGGATATTAATAAAGGCATTTTGTTCAGTTCCACTTTGGTTCATTTGCGTTTTTCGTTTTCACCTTTAAAAATGAAATTGGCAACCTTTTTTCCAAAAAACAAAATAAAAAACAGCATTTCATTCCTTATCTTGCATATCTTCGAGCATTTTAATTAAGTAAGCCTTCCATCATGCAGAGACATCGTAAACCTTGTTGGATCCAATGACTTTACTGACACTCCTGACTGGGATGCACCCATCAATCAAGCTGAGGACGAGGGTGAAGAAGATTTTGAAGTACCCGCGGAACTGACAAGATTGATTGAGTACGAGTACACAGAGCTTCAACCGTATAAAGAGAAGGTGGACTTAATTAATCTCGGTACAGATGAGAACAAGAAAGAGGTCAAGATTGGCGCAATGCTTGGGACAAAGGTTAAGCCGAGGTTGATTGAGTTGTTAAAAGAGTACATTGATGTGTTTGCATGGTCGTATCAAGATATGTCGGGCCTAGACACAGATATTGTTGTTCACAAGTTGCCACTTAAGCCAGATTGTCCGCCTATCAAACAAAAGCTTCGAAGAACGAGACCCGACATGGCTTTGAAGATTCGAGATGAGGTTAAAAAACAGTTGGATGCAGGTTTCTTGGCGGTCGCAAAATATCCAGATTGGGTTGCCAACATTGTGCCGGTGCCCAAGAAAGATGGTAAAGTTAGGATGTGTGTGGATTACAGGGACCTAAACAAAGCAAGTCCGAAAGACGACTTCCCTCTGCCACATATTGATACACTTGTAGACAATACAGCCAGTTTTGCGTTGTTTTCATTTATGGATGGTTTCTCTGGCTATAATCAGATCAAGATGGATCCCGACGATCGAGAGAAGACTACTTTCATCACTCCTTGGGGAACCTTCTGCTACAAAGTCATGCCCTTCGGTTTAAAGAACGCGGGGGCAACGTACCAACGCGCTATGACCACTCTTTTTCATGATATGATGCACAAGGAGATTGAGGTGTACGTAGACGATATGATAGCCAAGTCTCAGAGTGAGGAGGAGCATCTAGACCATTTGGTGAAGCTGTTTGAACGACTCAGGAAATATCAGTTGAAATTGAATCCTGCTAAATGTACCTTCGGTGTCAGATCTGGAAAATTGCTTAGTTTCATTGTTAGCCAGCGAGGGATTGAGGTGGATCCTGACAAAGTCCGAGCCATTCAAGATATGCCAGCTCCGCAAACCGAGACGCAAGTTAGAGGTTTTCTTGGGCGTTTGAACTATATTTCCAGGTTTATCTCCAACATGACCGCTACTTGTGAGCCGATATTCAAGTTACTTTGCAAGGGGCAAACGGTTGAGTGGAACTCTGATTGTCAAAAAGCGTTTGAGAAGATTAAGGGTTATTTGCAAGACCCCCCTATTCTGATTCCTCCCGTACCTGGAAGACCGTTGTTTATGTACCTTACCGTTCTAGAGAAGTCTATGGGTTGTGTGCTTGGACAACATGATGAGACTGGGAAAAAAGAACATGCGATTTATTACCTAAGCAAAAAGTTTACCGATTGCGAAAACAGATACTCACCATTGGAGAAAACTTGTTGTGCATTGGCATGGGCCGCTAGGCGCCTTCGGCAATATATGGTCTGTCATACCACATTGTTGATTTCTAAAATGGATCCGATCAAGTATATTTTTGAAAAACCTGCTCAAACTGGGAGGCTAGCCCGTTGGCACATGTTGTTATCCGAATATGACATCCAGTATGTACCCCAGAAGGCGATTAAGGGTAGTATTTTATCTGATTATCTTGCAGACCAGCCAGTTGAAGATTATGAACCTCTTAAGTTCGATTTTCCTGATGAGGATATTTTGTTGATTAAAAGAGATTGTGAAGAGCCAGATCCGAGCGAAGGTCCAGAACCAGGTCTTTGGTGGAGGATGATGTTTGATGGGTCCTCGAATTTCAATGGGCATGGTATAGGCGCCGTTTTGATGAACCCGAAGGGTGGATTCACTCCATTTACAGCAAGGTTGGATTTTGAGTGTACTAATAACGTCGCAGAATATGAAGCATGTATTCTTGGCCTCGAAGCAGCAATTCACCTCCGAATCAAACTTCTTAAAGTAAGTGGTGACTCAGCCTTGGTTATTTACCAGGTACAAGGCAAATGGGAAACGAAGAATGAGAAGTTAATCCCTTATAAGGACTACATTGTTGAGCTGATCAAGTATTTTGACGAGATAGAGTTCGAGCATGTTCCTAGATCCGAGAATCACGTTGCTGATGCTTTAGCCATGTTAGCATCCATGTGGAAAGTTAAATTCGTTAATGAAGCACCTCTTATCCATATTGAGCACAAAGTTGAGCCCGCTTATTGTCAGGTGATCGAAGAAGTTGAGGTGGATAAAAAGCCTTGGTTTCATGATATCAAGAACTATCTCGTCAAGCAAGAGTATCCCGATGGTGCTACTGGTCTGGACAAGAAAACATTGAGAAGATTGGCGTCCAAATTCTTTATCAGTAATGGTGTGTTATACAAGAGAAATCACGACATGGTTCTGCTCAGATGTGTTGATAAACGGGAAGCGGACATGTTACTGCAGGAAATTCATGAGGGGACCTTCGGAACTCATGCCAATGGTTATGCTATGTCCAAGAAGATGTTAAGGGCTGGGTACTATTGGTTAACCATGGAAGCTGACTGCATCCAATACGCTAGAAAATGCCATAAGTGCCAAATTTATGCTGATAAAATGCATGTACCTCCATCACCGTTGAATGTTTTGTCGTCACCATGGCCGTTCTCTATGTGGGGCATTGACATGATTGGGGCAATCGAGCCGAAGGCTTCTAATGGTCATCGTTTTATCCTTGTTGCTATTGATTATTTCACTAAGTGGGTAGAGGCTGCCTCCTACACCAACGTGACCAAGCAAGTGGTTGCCCGCTTCATCAGGAAAGAAATCATCTGCCGTTATGGAATCCCAAGTCGGATAATAACTGACAACGGCACCAATCTGAATAACAAAACTATGAAAGAGCTGTGTGATAGTTTCAAGATCACTCATCACAATTCTTCTCCGTACCGTCCTAAGATGAATGGGGCCGTTGAAGCTGCGAATAAGAATATCAAGAAAATCCTGCAAAAGATGGTTGTGACTTACAAAGATTGGCATGAGATGTTACCGTTTGCTTTGCCTGGATACAGAACCTCAGTGAGAACTTCGACAGGGGCAACACCTTTCTCATTGGTGTATGGAATGGACGCCGTGCTCCCCATCGAAGTAGAGATACCTTCTTAAAGAGTGTTGATGGAAGCTGAACTTGAAGAAGCCGAGTGGGTTCAAGACAGACTGGATCAGTTGAATCTCATTGACGAGAAGCGCTTGACAGCCATGTGCCATGGGCAATTATATCAGAAACGGATGAAAAGAGCGTTTGATAAGAAGATTCGTATCCGCGAGTTCCGTCAAGGAGAGCTCGTACTCAAAAAGATCTTGCCAGTGCATAAAGATATGCGTGGAAAGTGGATGCCCAATTATGAAGGCCCATTTGTTGTAAAGACCGTTTTCTCCGAAGGGTCTCTGATACTTACGACGATGGATGGTGAAGAGCTTGCACACCCCGTGAATTCTGATGCAGTCCGAAAATATTATGCCTAAAAACCCGCTAAGTCGAAAACCTGCAAAAGGCGACTTAGGCAAAAGTAAGGGTTGAAAAAAAAAAGAAATAATAATAAAAAGCTCGCTAAGTTGAAAACCCGAAAGGGCGGCTTAGGCAAAAAGGAGCGTCCCGGTGGATTGAAAACCCGAGAGGGCGGTCCAGGCAAAAGTTAGGGACAAAGGCATTTCATTGCATCGGAGGACACTGATCATCGCGAACACACTTTCCGCATGAGAACCATGTTTCGTTTCTTTCATCCTTGCCCAAAGCAAGATTCTGGATTAGTCCTAGGTATTAGTGTCAGTAGGTGTCATTGGATTCAATGTAACCTTTTCCCATGTTGCCAATTTCAAAACATAATCATCTGTGGAGCTATGCCTTCAGCGAGCTGCCACCCTTTAATAAAAGATACCATTTTGTTACTTACATTCCTTGGTGCATTGCTCTTTGTTTTCTATTGTTATGCAAAATGCGTTTATTCTTAAAATTTGAAAATGAAAGGTGCATTGTAGATTTTTCAAAAAATTGTTTTTCAAAAAAACGAAATTAAAATATAATAAATTACTTTGACTAGTGGAAATTTCGGAATGATCTCTTCACTCCCCGAAAATATCATTATTGCAGAAACACTTTCAAAACATTGCTCTAACACAGTCCCCAGCGAGACTATAAGCTGACAACCTTTTCTTGGGTAACTCGAAAGTGTCCTTCAGGTTTTCCTCTCCCCATGAGAAGACGTGATACGGTGCACCTAAGCAATTTATTTTCTCCCCAGAGAATTCAGAATTTTGAAACCAGATTTGGTTCTACCATTGATCTTTCTTACCCATGATTGACGTATTGGTTGCAGAGAACGCAGGGTATTTCCGTCGAGATGTTATTTCATCTCTCGTCCCGTCTCTAGTCTGTTTCGTCAGCATACGCAAGGGCATAAGCATCACATGCCTATTTCATTACATATTCATTACATATTCATTACATACTCATTACATACTCATTTCATAACATCCTGCATATTTACATACATAGACATCAACATACATTCATATTAACATCTTCATTAACATACGCGTTAGCATGCACAGGTTCATTGTGTCTCCATCATTGGTCGTTACCGCCGAGTAACTAGGTTCGTCCATTCTCTTCAAATAGATTGCCAGCCCTAAGCATAAAATACATATGTGTTTCCAGTTTCCCCACGGAGTTTGATCCTCGTGGATGACGGTTACTTCAGCTATCTTTCCTCGCCAGGATAAGATATCTACCCTTCGGGTTCATTCCCTCGATGGAGTCTTGATTACCAGTCTTCTTTCTAGCTCGATCCTAGATTTGAATCTCAGTCTTGTCGGTCGTCGAGCCCAATCGGACGTGCATTTATTTTGCACCATCTGAAGATTTTCACCATACCATGACAGATACGCGACTATCCCGCTTGAGAGGTTTATCACTGTACCCGGACGTGCATTTATTTTGCACTATCTTTCAAGGAAATCAACTACAGATACATGCCAGTTCATGCCTGGATAATTTATTATTACAATCCTACATCTTACAGTACCGATATACAACATTTCTCACCTAAGAAGCCGATCCTATCTTCGTTATGACTCGCAGCAAATGGCCATCTCCATGGAGCAGTTGGGCTTCCATTTACCTGTCGTCTGGAAGTATGGGGGGGTTTTGAACCAAATCGTATTCAGGAGAGCACGATCTTGAAATACAAGGAGGTTTGAGCGGAATCATATTCAGGAGAGCACGATTCTGAATTATGAAGAAGTTCATTTATCCTTTAGTAAAAGAAGAAACCAAATCGTATTCAGGAGAGCACGATCTTGAAGTACGGGGAGGTTTGAGCCGAATCATATTTAGGAGAGCACGATTCTGAGTTATGAGGAAGTTCAATTAGCCATTTTCATATTCAGGAGAGCACGATTCTGAAGTATGAAGAAATTTCAAGAGCCGAATCATATTCAGGAGAGCACGATTCTGAGTTATGAGGAAGTTCAATTAGCCATTTTCATATTCAGGAGAGCACGATTCTGAAGTATGAAGAAATTTCAAGAGCCGAATCATATTCAGGAGAGCACGATTCTGAAGTATGAGGAAGTTCAGTTAGCCCTTTTCATATTCAGGAGAGCACGATTCTGAAGTATGAAGAATTTCATTTACCCGAAAGAGCCGAATCATATTCAGGAGAGCACAATTCTGAAGTATGAGGAAGTTCAGTTTACCCTTTTCATGTTCAGGAGAGCACGATCTTGAAGCATGGAGAAATTTATTTATCCTTCAGTAAGAGAAGAATCAGAATCGTATTCCAGGCGCCGACCTTAAATGTGAGAAGATTTATCAGATAAGCAGCAGCCTCTTTATTTGAGTGCTTATCCATTTTGGCACATAAGTCCCTTCCCACGATAAGTGACAATTCTCCCTCGAGAAGCTTATCGGGGCATTTCCTATAAAAGTCCATTTATTTTGGCATACAGCCGGTCTTTACCCTGTATATTTGCTACGGAGTTCCGAAAAGTCCGTTTGATCCTGTCACGAGGGGTAGTTTACCGAAGCTTGGATGTTATTCTTTGCTCAATGCTCCAGCATTCTGTAATCAATCCTGCAATCGTACGTGATCCAGTTTTACTTTTAGATTCCCCAGTGGAGGCCGTCTCATAGGTGCCATCTCCATTTGAGAATCTCGTTCCCGTTCTAAAAATGACAATTGGTCGTGTTCGCACCAGTTGACCATCATTTTAGAATTCCCCAGTGTTGTACTGTGTCTCAGCACGTCGTTTTCCCCAGTGTGTTCTTCTCGTAGCGTCTGTGTTGTCGTATTCGTCATCATTTTCGCATTCATCATTCCAGCATACGCATCATATCATACTCATGGCATCATCTGCATTAAGCTGTTCCCGCTTTGTCCATAGCATTGCATATCGTCGCATATAAGGGCAAAATTTTCGGTTATCTATATTTAAATCTCTCCACCACGATTCCTCGAGTCTCTGTCACTCAAATCATCCGGTGTAGCTATTTAAATAGGGGCAACTGTAATACCCCAAATTTTACCCTTATATTTAGTCAGTCATTTCGCATATCATCTCATATGTACATTTGCTAACCACTAACAAGTTATGGAGTTGTTTGTTTTGCAGATTTGGTTCCAGGGGTATTTTGGTCATTTTACGTAAATTCTGTTAATTCCTTGAAAAACGGGCTGTTATTACGTTCTCAGGCATTTATTTGCCACTTGGGTCAAGGTGCCGGTATGTTTTGGACTCGGGGCCGTGCTTTGTTTGATGTTGAAACATTTCTAAAACAGTTTTGTTTCCTCTTAATAAGATGAAGTTGGGTTGAAAAGGAAGTGGATACTGTTAAGGTTATTTTGAGAAGTGATGTGATCAACGAGGTTTTAATTTGAATTTGTTTGGATATAATCATATGGCGGGATATCATTTATAAAAGGCAAAGGAGAAGTAAGTTTTAAATATTTTTGAACTTTGTGTTCATAAGTACTTATAAGTTACAACTCAAGAAGGAATTTAAATGATTCTGAATTATTATTCATGGATACTTTGAATTTACAAGTGAGAAAGTAAATATGAATATTTGTTGAATTTCATTTCATAAATATTTATAGTTTACAAATTGATAAGTGAATTTGGATTTGGTTTACAAGAGGTTTCATTTACAATAAGTATCTATCCTAAATCCTAAAAAGTTCCTAAGTGTCTTCATGATGTCTTTAAGCTTCGCCGCAGAATCTCCAAATTCACCTGCACATTAAAACAAAACAAACAGTATAGAAAAAGGTTAGGAGTTGTTTTTGACACTCTCAGAACAATGTCATCATCGAGTGCCGGGAGTGGCACAACCGAAGCTGCGTCCTACCCCCGTTACCGATCCGCGCCGTGGGCGTCAGATCAGGTAACACCTGTTCTTATCGTTACGGGACATCCGAGAGATAGAAGTGATAAAAGAAGCGGGACTGATTCGTTTTGCCGCGATTGGATTTCTGAACTGATACGAGAATAAGGCAACATAGGCAAGATTGGACTCAGACCCGGATGCCGGCAGGTCTGAGTCGCTTTAGTTTCAAAAGATTCCAACACCTGAAAAGCCACAAGCATCATCAGTACAACAAAACTCAAAGCATAAACAAAACTAGGCAAGAAGGAGCTCGCGCCAGTACAAGTATGAAGAGGCACCAAAGAAACAGATCTGTTACAAAGATTCAGAACGAAAACCAAGCCTAAAACAGAACGAAAACCAAGTGAAACCAAACTGCATTGAATGGCCTCAACAAAGTATCAGAAAAACGAAGTGCAAATCACAACAGCATCATACGCGGCATCAAAGCCCTCGGCTCAAACATCATTGCACAACAGCATCAAACATGGTGTAGCAGCAGAATGCAAACAGCCAAATCACATCATACCAGAAAAAGCAATTAACGATGGCAAGTCATCATGACAAACCAACATGCTATTCTGCTCACAACACGAGCAACAAACGAGATCATAGCGTCTTCTCTGAAGGGCTCAGTCAGAGCATCATTGCCCTAAAACAGAAAGTTGGGGACCTGAAGATTAAGAGTTGAAACAGGTTAGGTTGTCACAAGCATCTCAGTTCATGAAATAAACAAGTGCACAAACACATGGCTCAGTCACCAATTCAATCAGATCAAAAGCCAGGATTGTAGTATCTTGTTCCAAATGGTTCAGACAAACGTCATCATTACCGCGTACTCTTCTCGGCGGCAAAGATCAAGGCAAAGCGTCCGTCCTGAAAGAAGAAGAAGAAAAGTAAGTGTTAATGATCAAGTTGAATGAAAACAGATCGCAATATCCAATCAGGTTTGGTCCCAAAACAGATCAAAACAAAATCTCATCAGGAACCAAATCGGTATCCAAATTCCCCAAAGGCAATCCAATCCACATCTGCAAAAGTCTAATCAGAAAATGATCAAACCAAATCGAATCTGGAAATGGAAAGTTTCGAGTCAGGTCCAAATCGTATCCCATTGGAACTCAATCTGGAAAAAATCAAAACAAATCAAAACGAATCAATACAGATCGGTCAAACAAATTAATCTCAGATATCAAACGGATCCAATAAAATCAGAATCGTATCAAAAATCCCAATCTAATCCTGAAAGAAGAAACAAGATTCGTTCAGTACCAAGCAAATCCAATCAGCATTGAAAAAAGTTCAAACACAAGGACCTACGTTCCAAAAGTCCCAAATCAAATCATCAAAATCAAATCTCAGCCAAAAATAGCACAAATCCACACGGATTAAAGGCCCAAAAGTTAGTTATAAAAAGGAAGATACCACCTGTGAGAAGGAAGGTTAACGGGAGCGCCGCGAGAGAACGAAGAAAGGAGAAAATCGCAGAAACCCTAACGAAGAACACACAAATCGCAAACCCTAACGAACGAAAATTGCGAGACTCAGAGGGACCGGCACCCTCATCATCGTCTCCGACGAACAAACATCATAAAACCACGAGCGAAGCACCAACGAAGGGGAAGATCGCCTTCGCCGTTTAAACGGCGGGCAATCAACTCCAAGCCTCAGAGGAAACCCTCATCACCGGCCGTTCACCATAAATGTAAGATATCTCCCTCACAACATTCGTGTTTAATTTCAGGTTACTGAGGAAAATGAAGAACATCGAGAGAGACGGTGAAGAGAAGCGAGAGAGATGAGAGAAGATGAATACGTGAATGGCGCCGTAAGGAGCATTAGGGTTCCCAGAACCCTAATTGTTTCTCAATTAAGCCACTAACCGGGTTGGGTCCGGGGTGATGACCGGCCCAACCCCTTATGCTTTATTTTTTTGTATTTTGTTTTATTTTGTTTTTTTTTAATTATGTTTTTTTTTGTTTTAAATTGTTTTATATTTCTTTTAAAACCTTTTTTATGTAGATATTATACTTAAATAAAAATCTTTTTATAATAAAATTAAACAAAACCTCTTTTTTTTAAAAATAAAAATTAAAACTTTTTTAAAAAAATATAAAACTAAAACTTTTGTAAATATAAAATGAAAAACTCTTTTTAAATAAAAATAAGAAAAACTTTCCTTAAAATATTAAAAATAAAACCTTTTAAAAGAGTAAAATGTTTTAAATTAAATCTTTTTTTTTGCAAGCTAATATTAAAAAATTGTAATAATCTCAAATTGGTATCTTTTTCTTTATTGTTTCGTAATTAATTTGATTGCCGCCTAACTGCTGCCCACTAACGCCGTTTGTTCATTTTGCAGCTCAATACTTATCTTATCTCATTATCATATTGTATATGTTTCTCGGTTGTAACCTCGCGAACCAATAATCGCGCTTTAAGTTTCTGCCTTTAAATTTCTGTTTGTATGGCTTTAACTGTTGTCTTTATTTTCTGCTTGCATGATTCAATCACCTCAATATTCCAGTCACACTACGCACCTCCGAAGGAATTAGGTCTAGCCGTTTGACCGCCGTGTCAATAGTCCTCACCTTCAACCCTTACACCTTTTCAACCCTAAATTTTCACAAATGCCTCGCCGCAGGCAAGATTACAATTTTACCCCTAGCATTAGGTCAAAGAGCCGCCGCGCTCATTTTAGGGTTTCCCGTCGTGGAATCCCTAACCTAATTTAACCCTAATTACAACTTAACAATTCAACGTAGAGATTTGGAGTTTCTACACTCCACGTAAGCGTGTCCTTAAGATGCGTTTATTCCCCTTGAGACCTTGACCACAGTCAAGAAGTTTCTAACCTCCCTATTGAGGGGAACTACGATTACTCTGATTCCACTCCCGTAAGGATACGTAGGCACAAGATGCGATGTCTTGCCGAGTAAACTTAGAATTAACCCCTTAGGTCTCCTTTCTCACTTTTAATCCTTTGTACATATACCTTAAGCAAATAAATAAAGCAAATAGTAAACATTTGAACAAAAGGTTCCTGTAGAGTACTACAGAAGTTTAGGGTGCTAATACCTTCCCTAATCTTAATCAACCCCCGAACCCTAGATCTTTCCCCGCATTGTGTTTACGATGCAAAATAGGTTTTCCCTCTTTTGACCTTTTCCTTCGGATAAATCAAAGAGCGGTTGTGAATTGAATTGCGATTCAAACTCATTAATAGTTTGTAATCCTATTTCCACCGCAACAATATGAAGATCAACATTGCTTTCATCATTGTTAAATTTGTTCTCCTTGTTTGTGTTTGGCAACTGTCATTTGGAATTTGGAATTGGAATTGGCAACTGTCGCCGTGTGAACTAGCAAGGAGGTAACCCTTTTTGCCGTCAGGTTTGACGTTGGACAAGCGCATAGTAATGGAACTGTAAGCTCAACGCCAACAACAATGTTTACAGGAGCATAGTAATTTTCGCCCATCAATGCCTAACAGGTTGTAAGTCCTTGATAAGTTTCTTTTACCAATTCAGAGTAGGTGTCATTCTGCTTGACAGAGTAATATATGCTATGCTGGTAGGCATTTCCAGCACATGAACAAAATACTGGCATAAATCTCTTCCGAATCCACTCATTTTAAAATGTAACTTACTTAAACTTCATTAGTGCCATCACAGGGCCAAATATCTCATCCTTTGCTATTAGCATGTCCTCCTAATATAGTATAATTATATTTTTCTACCAAAGATATAGTCCTTCTGAGTCTAAAAGAGCCAGATCATGTGATTGGTGTTGCTTGTCTGTACTTTATTTAAATTTTTTCATTTAATGCAGATTCTTCATCCCACTTGGAATGGTTCAAGTAATTACATTAGTTGGTTTTGGATAATTTGACAGAGGCTTTCCTGTGGTATAGTAAAACACTGAAACCACGTGACTAGTACTATATGTATTCAGAGTATCTAAATATATATTTTTTTGTCTCATATATTGTTGTTCAGTTATGTTGTTCTGTCCTTTCTCAGGTGGGGACTTGTGTTGAAATTGGAATTTTTATGCTAATCTTGTTTATATTCTTCTCCCAGATACAAATCAAATTTGCGCTGCTAATATCGACTACAGTGATATGGGCATATGCACATCCATTGACAGCAAATGGAGCATACGAACACCGACTGAACTTAACGCAACATAATTGCAGGACAAATAGGGCTAATCTCATTTCTTTTGCTCCTTAGTTGGCACCAATAGCACCTTGATTGTTGAATATGTTCTTATTATTATCAATCAATGTAGAAAAGAAGATTTT
The DNA here is from genome assembly GCA_963859935.3 of Lathyrus sativus. Taxonomy (NCBI): domain Eukaryota; kingdom Viridiplantae; phylum Streptophyta; class Magnoliopsida; order Fabales; family Fabaceae; genus Lathyrus; species Lathyrus sativus. Next base: position 261,991,591 of record OZ012736.1, on the reverse strand, counting down.
GAACAGATAAACTTGTTCCTGCAGGATAAAGATTCCATACCCTCTTGACTGGGGTGCTCCTACATTTGATGATGGCCATTCTTTTGGAATGATGGCTGATGTTTTAGTCTCATTAATCGAGGTATTTTCCAATACATAAACATTTTATGCTCTTCCGTTTAATTTGATCTTCCATTCAAATACATATTCTCGCGGGAAGCCTGTGACAACTTTGAATTGTGTCATGCTTCCTTTTGAAAGTAAAGACCGTCAAGAAACGCGTATCAAATTTTCGCGTGACAAAAAAGGTTCTAATGGTCATTCATTCCCAGTTTATGTTTTTTAATTCTACTGCAAATTTTTTCTTACATAAGTTTTTTTCTCATTACTTAACATGCAGCATTCACCACTGCTATTCAGTTTGAATACAAGCTTTGGACTGTAACTAGGCAGAAATACTTGAGAATTACAGTAACATTAAAATTGTGTAAAGCTCTGGATTATCATGACTTGATCAGCTGTTCAGTGAAGCTACTCACTGATTTTCCTAAAGATGAACATTTTTTGAAATGCTTAATTGAAAATTAACTACAATCTATTCATGTGTTACAGTTTGTTGTTACAACTTTTGATTCCAATCATGCTGCTTTCTCATGTTTATTTATACTTGAATCTTCCTAGTTTCTTTTTTACCTATCATGAACTTTTATTAGAAAATGCGGGGTGGTAAGATATAAATTCTAACTATTTGGTTATAGCGGTTTTGATTCCATCTCATGAACCAACTACGCGTATTACTTGTGTTTCAGTTTAGGAGAGTCGGTTGTAGGCTCCTATTGGATTGTTGATTGGGGCTAATTCCACTACACTTAATGTTGGGGCTATTGGATTGTTGACTTTTACAATTTGACTTTAGCCTCGGTTAGGCCAAAGTTAAATATTTTGTTGACTTATAAAGTTTGAACTTAGCCTCGAATAAATCAAGGAAAAATGTTCCTTTAGCCTCGACCAGGCCCATGGCTAAATATTATGCTAACTTATGGAGTTTGACTTTAGCCTCGGTCAGGCCCAGACTATTTTTTGTTTTTTGACACGGCTTCACCGAGGCTAATGTAGACACGGCTAAACCGAGGCTAATGTAGACACGGATAAACCGAGGCTACTGTAGACACGAATCTTTTTGGCCAAAGCTAAATGTTAGCTTCGATCATTTTAGCCTATCCCCGACACCGACGCTACGCCGAGGCTAATTGGCTAGTAGCGGCGGTTTTTTGCCTTATAGTGTCGGAAAATGGCCGAGGCTAAATACTATATTTCTAGTAGTGACCTCATTCGACTTTGTCAAGTTGACCTCCATTATCGCCAAGTACGAGCTTCAATGATAATATCACCAGCTTGAACATGATGACAAACTTATTACTAGGTGATCGCTTAGAAAGTGAAGGTAATTGATCGGAATGAGTCCCCGAACCCCAAAGCCACTGTGGCTGAACCCTAACTTAAAAACCAAGTGCTAAACTTACATCAATCCATTCCCTGAATATAAATTTGGTAGAGAAAAACAACACTCTAGTGTCTGTTATGGGTGAGAAGTGCCCAATTGATAAAAATGATGTGAATGAGGAATTGGATGATGATGTGGAAAATGATAAGGAAATAAGGAACAACAATAGAATAAAAAATAAGCATCCAAGCTGGACCCAGTTTGTTAGTGAGTGAGAGCATATTAGTAGTGGGTAGCTTTGAGTGTGTGTGTGTGTGTGTGTGTGTGTGTGTGTGTGTGTGTGTGTGTGTGTGTGTGTGTGTGTGTGTGTGTGTGTGTGTGTGTGTGAATTTGTATGAGATCATTCTCTCTCTCTCTCTCTCTCTCTCTCTCTCTCTCTCTCTCATTCACTATATGTGGTAGTGAACCTTCCTTATTCTATTTACTCATTGTATTCCTTTTCTATTAAGAAACTATATAAATTATACTAAATTCTATTTTCATATCCAGCCATTTTTGTACTTGTCTCTGAATACTGATATATAGATTAATCTGCCATTACACTGGTGCTTTCATTCCATTCATGGCCGACAACACCATAATGAAAGAGCTTGCAACAGAGGTACGGCGTCAAGGTGAAGTTCTGGAGCAAACGAAAGGGTCAATGCTGCTCGTTTTGAGCGAATGGAGATGATGCAGAAGGCATCAGAGTCACGATTTGGAGAGCTGTCCACATCGATGGAGATGATGCTGAAACAAATGCAAGCTCTAGTCGTCACCCATGGAAACCAGAATGCAGAGACACACTCAACATCGTCGGGGAAGGCTTATACACCACCCCCTTTTCATGTTCGCAACATCAAGCTGGAGTTTCCAAGATTTAATGGTAAGAATGTTCTTGATTGGATTTTTAAGGCTGAACAATTTTTTGGTTATTATCACACTCCAGATCCAGAGAGATTGACCATAGCTTCTGTTCACCTCGAACACGAAGTTGTTCTGTGGTTCCAAATGGTTACTAGATCTTAACCCTTTCAATCATGGCATGATTTCACAAGAGCTCTGGAACTTGCTTTTGGTCCCTCAATTTATGATTGCCCTAGAGCATCCTTGTTTAAACTGCAACAAACAAAATTTGTTAATGATTATTACCTTGAATTCACTACTCTGTCCAATCGTGTTTATGTAATGATGCATTAACTGATTGTTTTGTAAGTGGATTGAAAGAGGAAATTCGTAGAGATGTTATGTTGCATTGTCCTATTTCAATTGTGAAAGTTGTGTCTATTGCCAAGTTATTTGAGGAAAAATTGACTGCTCAGAAATCTGTGTCTGCTCCACAGAAATCGGCTTATCCCCAAAATAGAAATGACCAAGCTCAAACTACCGAAAAAGCACCCAACCCACCATTACTTCCCACACCACCTACTCGACCTATGAGCCAATTCCAAAAGAACCCCGCAATCAAAAGGATTTCTCCAGCAGAGATGCAATTGAGAAGGGAGAAAGGCTTGTGTTACTTTTGCGACGACAAATTCTCTTTTTCACATAAGTGCCCAAACAAGCATTTGATGTTATTGGAGCTGCATGATGATCCTGAAAATCTCAATTCACATACTTCAACAGACATAACTAGTACAACCAAATCAGAAGAGGTGACAGAGTATCACTTATCTTTTAATGCTTTCCATGGAGCTACAGGAATGGGTGTTATCCAATTTAAGGGCTATATTGGTCCTATCTGTGTTTCGATTCTGCTTGATGAAGGAAGTTCAGATAGTTTTATTCAACCTCGTATTGTTAAGTGCCTAAATTTAGATGTGGAACCAACTAAAGGGTGCAAGGTTCTGGTTGGAAATGGACAGAACACGTAGACTGAAGGTGTGGTCAAGAAACTGTCTCTGAAGATACAGGGCATTGAGGTTACTGTGCCTGCTTATCTCTTGCCAGTAGCAGGGGCGGATATCATCTTAGGCGCCCCACGGTTAGCTTCATTTGGACCTCATGTAGCCGACTATGCTACATCTATGTTAAAATTTTACCTAGATGGAAAGTTTGTCACATTACAAGGTGAAATTGGTAACAAACCGGTTGTTGCGCAGCTGAATCTTTTCAAGAGATTAAACCAGATGAATGCAATTAGTGAGTTGTTTACTATCGAAAAGATTGATCCTGTTGTTATAGAGGATAATTGGAATGGCATACCCGTGGATCTTGATCCTGAAATGAGTACACTGTTGCATACATACAGAGAGATATTTCAAATACCTAAAGGACTACCTCCCACGCGAGAATTGAGTCATAAGATATTATTGAAAGAGGGAGCACAACTTGTGAAGGTGAGACCCTATAGATATCCACATAGCCAGAAACAACAAATTGAAAAGATGGTGCAGGACATGCTTGAAGAAGGTATAATCCAACCAAGTCTTAGTCCATTTTCATCCCCAATTATTCTAGTGAAGAAGAAAGATGGCACTTGGAGATGTTGTACAGATTATAGGGCTTTGAATGCTATAACTATCAAGGACAGTTTTCCCATGCCTACTGTGGATGAGTTACTTGATGAATTACATGGAGAAAAATATTTTTCTAAGCTGGACCTTTGTTCTGGTTATCATCAGATACATCTCAGGCAAGAGGACAAACAGAAAATGGCTTTTAGAACGCATCAAGGCCATTATGAGTGGTTAGTGATGCCGTTCGGGCTTACCAACGCCCCAACTACATTCCAAAGACTTATGAATAAGCTTTTCCAACCATTGTTAAGGAAGTTTGTTCTTGTTTTCTTTGATGACATCCTAATTTATAGCCCTTCATGGCATTCACATTTGCAACATGTAGAAACTGTGTTTCAAATCTTAAGTCAAAATGTGTTATATGCAAAACTCTCCAAATGTTCATTTGGCTTATCTGAAATAGAGTATCTTGGTCACATAGTTTCTGGGGCTGGGGTATCAATGGATAGAACAAAGGTTCAAGCGGTGTTAGATTGGCTTATATCGACAAACTTGAAACAGCTACGGGGATTCCTTAGACTCATCGGATATTATAGAAGATTTATTAAGTCTTATACGACCATCGACGACCCTCTTACTAATCTTTTGAAGAAAGATGCTTTTATGTGGGATGAAAATACGCAAAAAGCTTATGCGTAGTTAAAAGAGCAATCACTTCAGCTCTTGTCTTAGTGTTACCAGATTTTTCGCAAGTGTTTATCCTTGAGACAGATGCTTCTAGTACAGGAGTGGGAGTAGTGCTAAGTCAAGGAGGGCATCCCATAGCTTTCTTTTCCAAGAAGATGACACCGAGAATGCAGCTATAATCGGCATATACGCGAGAGTTTTATGCAATCACAACGGCATTAGCTATGTTCCGGCACTATTTACATGGTCACAAGTTCATCCTGCGAACAGACCAAAAGAGCTTGAAAAGTCTGTTAGATCAATCTCTTCAAACCCCTGAGCAGCAAGCTTGGCTTCATAAATTCATTGTCTTTGTTTTTCAAATCGAATACAAGCCAGGAAAGGATAATCAAGCGGAGGATGCATTATCCAGAATGATGTCCTTGTCATTATCATCACCGCAATGTGAGTTTTTTGATGAATTAAAGAAAGCAATTGTTGAAGATGCGCATTTGTAATTAATTGTTCAACAATGCCTTAACAATAATGTGAATAATGATAATTATACTGTGAAGGATGGTTTATTGTATTGGAAACACATATTGGTAGTTCCGGTTGAGAGTAGTTTGATTCATAAAATTCTCACGGAATATCATGACACACCTATAGGGGGACACGCAGGAGTGACCAGAACTCTTGCAAGAGTTGCATCTCAGTTTTATTGGCTTAATATGAGACAACATGTGCAGAAATTCAATGCAGCTTGTATCATCTGTCAACAAGCTAAGTCTGCTAATAAGCCTTATGCTGGGCTGTTGCAACCATTGCCGATTCCGGAGAAAGTTTGGGAAGATATCGCAATGGATTTTATTACTTGCTTACCTCCTTCTTCTGGTTTTACTGTTATCATGGTAGTAGTTGACAGACTAAGTAAGTATGCTCATTTCATACCCTTGAAATCAGATTATTCTAGTAAGACGGTTGCCGAGACATTTATGCATAATGTGGTTAAATTACATGGAATGCCTAAATCAATAGTGTCTGATGTAACACCCCGTTTCCCAAAAATAAAATAAATGCAATTTAAATCAAATCAAATATCAGAGTTGCCACATCAACACGGGATGTCACAAAACAAAAACTCAACAAAACATTTCATTTATAGAAATTCAACAATAAGCAGCGGAAATCGTCATGTAGATATATACATATAAACATCATATACATCAATATTCGGCCATTCGCCCAAATATACAAAATATATCCACCAAAAGGATTCATTGAAACATGATACGACACGGAGTCAAAGCAAAATCATCAGATAAACAAATAACTCCTAAAAGCCCCGTGTTACGTATCAGAGCATCCCTACGACTCGACTCGCCACTATCCACGCTAGCTACGCACCTGGATTATCTGTACTTCCGAAGAAGCACATACCACAACAACAACAAGGGGTGAGAAATCATGATCAAAATTATAGCGATAATAATGTACATGAATAAAAGGCAGTAAACAAACAAACATCATTCAACATACATTAACCCGGACCTATAGTCAGACACCGACACAACACACATAACAATACAAACATATGTAACTCAACACCATGATATGCGGTACCAACTCAACCACAACGATGGACACCGGGCCATCAATCCTCCCCGAAGGGACGCATCATCATCACCGATGGACACGTGGCCATCACCCCTCCACACAGGAGCACATCATAAACAAGATAGATCACTTACGCTCCCCTGAGACATGATCTATCCCTCACAATCACTAATGGGCACTGGGCTATCACCCTCCACAAAGGAGCACCTTATCACCACATGCTATGCATAACCCGATGCACAACATACAACATCAAACACACTAAGTGCACACGATCCTAATGATCATATCCCCATACATCATACACATGTATATATATACACAATCAATTATCAATCAAGTTAAATAACAGTGAAACCCCAATCAACACGGAGTACCCACGATCCTCTCGATCGCCCCACTATGCATCATATACATATTATAGATATATGTCTTTCTCACCAATTAATCATGTCAAATAAATTCAACATTCCATAATTCATCTTCCCACATCAAGCATACTCTCTTTACCCCTAAACAACATCTCTCGACCTATTATTATCCAAGGAATCCCACGAAATGAGACACAAGGCAAAACAACACAAAACCCACATTCTGTCACGCTCGGTGGCTCACTCGCCTTGCGAGACCACAGCGAAAGTTCGTTACTCGCTCGCCCAACGAACTTCCTAGCGAAGGCAGACAGTGGCTACTGGAAGCACTCGCTACCCAGTTCTCCTAGCGAATCCCTAGCGAAGGTTCGCTACTTGCTCGCTCAGCAAAGGTGCTGGCGAATGTCTGCAATTTCACAAAAATCTCACTGTTCAGAATCAGTAAAACTCTCCGAAATCACCCGATTTTACTCAAACCAGTTCCTACATGTCACTACTGTGAAAATCGGCGCCGGCTGAACAGAAGAGTCGCCACCGTGCGTTATTTATTCCAACGGAGGGAAAGGAAACGCTCAGAGTAAACCTACCGCAAAGACGGGAAAGGAATGGTCGTCGCAACCAAATCCTGGATTCGGGAGTCGGTTACGTAAGGGGAAGGTATTAGCACCCCTCACGTCCGTCGTACTCGACGGGATCCACGCTTGTTTTCTAGTACGGATTGTAAAACAATCTATCTACGGCTGCTAAATCTAAACGGAAAGAAACTGACTCGATAGATCGTCGCACTCTATGCCTACATATTCTCAAGAGAGAAAGTCAGAGTCATCGTAGTTCGGGAAACTACAGGGAATTGGCTCGCCAAGACTTCGCGTCTTGTGCCTTCGTACTTCCACACAACATGGAAGATTAGAGCTTTCGTAGTTCAGGCTAACTACGGCTGGACAGGGTATTCTCGATCACACAGGAGTGAGAGACTAAGCTTGATTCTAGAGGTACGGGAACCTACGGGAACTTAGAACTACGGTCGGGTCTCGATCGCACAGCAGCGAGAGAAAGGGAAACATCAGTCGTCAGTGGGAAAGTCTCGATCGCACAACAGCGAGAGAACAGAGAGATTAGTTGTTAGTGTGCTCGCTAGGATATCGCATCCTATGCCTACATATTCTCATTAGATATGAGAAATCAGAGTAGCTGTAGTTCAGCCTACTACAGCTAAAACGGGAAAAGGGGAAAAGGGAGCTCGCTAGGATACGACATCCTATGCCTACGTACTCTCGTCGAGCACGAGAGATCAGAGCTAACGTAGTTCGACGGGAAAACGAATCTCAATTGCACGGGAGCAAGAGAAGGGGTCTCGATCGCCTGAACGCGAGAGAAAGGAGGTAGCAGGCCTACGCCTAAACGGGAAGGAACTCGGGACACACACGCAAGAACCTAAGAAGAAACTCCTCAGCTGGCACTTCCTTTGTATCTGATGATGCAGCCCACAACACTCGCTGGTTGCCTGAAGACTTGAATACGACAATGATGATGAACGAAGCAGCTCTGGGGCTTCTGACGTACGCGCAAGCTCCATTCCAATCTTCTCCTCTCTGGATCTTTGATGATGACGCTCAAACCAGGAACAATGTGACGCTTAGACAGTCATGGTTCGACTTATACGAGAAATCGAACTCTAAGAGGTAGCGTATTGATATCCGTGTCAAAGACAAGATGGAGAAATGATATCGAAAATCATTCTCCAATTGAATCATGTCACACGGCCAGCCAGAAATAAAATCGGGAATAAAATCAGATAGAAAATAAAATAGGAGAGAGAATAGAGGATAAATCCACTAACAAATGGAAATAAAATTCTACTCCTAAAGTACGACGATTGATCTCTATTGGAAAATGTACTGACGAAATTAAAAGGAAATTGAATAATAAAATCTGAATTAAAAGTAATACCCAAAAGGAAATTAAACTAAATTCAATTTTGTCCTCTTAAAACAAATTAAACTAATTTTCTAACTCTTCTTAAAAAGAAAACTAACTTTCCTTAATGAAAACCTTATCAAAAATCCTTGAAATGCATTAAAACAAAACAAGAAAATGAAAAAACTAATAAAAACAGAGGGGTTTATTAGTAACTGGGGTGTGCAGCCTAGCAAGAAATATAAGGGAGAATTGGGCCCAGCCCAAGATAAAGCAAACAAAAAAAACGGGGAGGGGGGTTCAGAAACAAAAACGGAGGTGTACGATCAGTACAACATGAAATGGGCCTTTGAGCCCAAACCACACGCCCGGCCACGTCCCTTTCTCTCATCTCTCATACTCTGAAAAGCCAAAACCCTACCTTACTCCCAATTTCCCAATTCACTGTTCATCTTCCCTCAGAAACCTAAACGGCGCTCTCACCTCCAACCTCCCTTTCGTTCAAACCTCCTTCTCAACTTCTCAACTTTAACTCGTTCAAAACCGGTACAAACAACAAAACCAATCGCGATCTGGAAACCTCCATCCTTGACGTTCATGAAGCCAATTTCTGGAAGAAGTTATTTCGTTGAAGATCTTGAAGACTCTCGAAGGAGATGGAGATTCTTATGGATATGAGGTTCGCTGATGATTTCTGGAGTTGCGCTTTGAAGATCGGATCCAGGTCTGAAGATGAAGGTTCGTTGAAGATTTGTGAGGATCTGTGGTTTCTGAAGCTTTGATGGGAGCATTGAGGTTTTGAGGGAGAACGATGAAGATCTTGATGAACACGAACAGAGAAGTCAAACGTGCATGTGACGATCTGGAGCTTCTTGTTGAAGGTTGATCGCGGAATCTGAAAAATGTCGGAGATCTGGAATGGATGAACATTATTCAAGCGATGATGAATCTGGAAACTGATTGAAGAACACTTGAAGGTTCTTGAAGAACTGGAAAACGTGAATGGTTTCTGGTGAACTTTCTTGAACGTTTGATTGAAGATCGTTGGAGTTCGTTGAGGATTTATGAATCTGGTAACGAACTGGAAACAATTTGTGAAGAACTCCGTTGATGAACACATGATTTGATCAAGCTTCCGGAAACAACTTCTACGAAGGATCTCATCAAGGATGAAGATGCATGCGTGTCTGGTGGATTTTTGATGGTTTCCGGCAAGAACATTGGTGAGGGCTGTATGAGTTTCTGGTGATTTTCTGCAGTTTCCGGCGAGCTTGAAGATTCCGGCGAGTGGTTACGGCGGTCGGAGATGGTTAGGGTGGCCGGAGGTGAGCGGTTGGGGTGGCCGCCGACACTTGCATGCCGGTCGGTGGAGGCTTCAGGCGAGGGCTAGGTGGCGAGTTTGCAGAGCGTTAGGGGGAGAAACGAGGACACGTGTGGGAGTGGGTGGCAGAGAGTGCCAAGTGGCACTCATGCAGAAATTGGAATAATGAGGTGGTGAAGAGAGAGATAGAACACGTGACATGGTTATTTATGGGACAAGTGGCATGCGAAATTGGACCTGGGAATTGGGCTTCAGACTTGGATAAATGGCCCACTTGGACTAAACCCTGATTAGATGGACTTAAACATGATCAAAGGAAATGAACTGATTAATACAAATTGATTAATAAAACAAAAATGGATTAATAGCCAAACAAAAATGATTAATGGCTAATTAATACAACCTATCAATAAACTACACTTAAAATCTAAAAATCTATTAATAAAAGAAACTATATTCTATTAAACTAAAAAATCTATATCTATTATATCTAAACAAAATCGATTAATATCTAGAAAAGTGAATTAAGTCTATAAAATGTTAAAACAAATTCAATTAATATCTAAAAAAATGAATTAAATCTATAATTTCTAAAAAAGAAATTAAGTCTAGAAACTTATTTAAAACCTATTTAAAACCTATTTAAAATCTAGAAATTATTTTAAAAAACTATTTAATATCTATTTAAAATCTAGAAAAAAAACAAAACAATTAAAGCTATTAAAATCTATTAAATGCATTAAAACTCTAGAAAATAAAAGAGAAAATTCTAAAAATTGCCAGGAAGCCGATTAAATCGATTAGAGAACGATTGGGCCACCGTAACGAAACCCGGGCACCGAGATGGCCTGAAAACCACAGGGAACGAGCACCAATTCTCAAAATCCGCTTACTCAAACTGGCCTGAACTGCCTGAAACGCCAGGGGCTGCAATCCCAATAAAATCAATCTGACTGAGAAAATTGCAATGCATGCGGTATGCGAATGCGAATGCAAAATGCGTCGAAACATAAACCAGATATGGGAACCGGTTGGTCAAATTTCGGGGTGCAACAGCTGCCCCTATTCAAGCGGCTTGGACCCGACTGGGTGAAGAGCGAATGGCCTTCAAACATTCGAGGTATGAGACGGTTGAATACCAAAGAAACCCTGAAATTCGCCAACCGCAGAAATAAACGGCACCACTGCTTGGGGAACGACGTTCTTCGAGTGAACCTGATTGTTACGGTAACAACCGATCATTCGTTAGAGAATAACTCTGATTTTGACTCCCACCACCCATGTAACACCACAGGTACTGAACTATCTTTACAAAAACACCTATGTCCACAACTGGACTAACCTTGTCAACACCAGAAGAGAAACAAAATCGTCAACACGAGTAAAGATCCCATCATCACAGGAAAAATCTTATCCACGATTGTCCTCAAATTTCGTCAACACGAAAAGACATAAATTCGTCATCATGAAGAAATCCTATCATCATAGGAATAAAACTTGCCCTCATCAGGACTCCTCATTCCGTCAACACAGAGAAATCAAACTTGTCCTCATCCGGACTCCATATTCCGTCAACACGGAGAAAGCAAACCTTGTCCTCATCCGGACTCCATATTCCGTCAACACGGAGAAAGCAAACCTTGTCCTCAACAGGACTCTGTATTCCGTCAACACGGAGAACTACGTCGTCAATACAAAGAAATCCTATCAACATAAGCATAAATTGTCTTCATCAGGACGCACATTCCGTCAACACGAAGGAAACAATTCATCAACACGAATAAATCCTATCAACATAGGCATAAATTGTTCTCATCAGGACGCACATTCCGTCAACACGGATGAAGCAATTCGTCAACATGAAGAAATCCTATCAACATAGGCATAAATTGTCCTCATCAGGACGCACATTCCGTCAACACGAAGGAAGCAATTCGTCAACACGAATAAATCCTATCAACATAGGCATAAATTGTCCTCATCAGGACGCACATTCCGTCAACACGAAGGAAGCAATTCGTCAACACGAATAAATCCTATCAGGACGCACATTCCGTCAACACGGATGAAGCAATTCGTCAACACGAAGAAATCCTATCAACATAGGCATAAATTGTCCTCATCAGGACGCATATTCCGTCAACACGAATAGAGATCCTGTCGTCACAGGAGTAACCTTATCCACCTCTGGACCTAAATTCCGTCGAATCACCAATAAATGCGAATCTGTCCACGTCAGGATTCACCTTTCGTCAACCCGAAGGAAGACATCTGTTGGGGATAGTAACACGAGGAAATCACGGCGACTTACTTGGGGAAGATGCTTTTGTCAAATGTCGGAACACAGCTCACATACTCTGTTTATCAAGGGAGAATCATCTATCTGGATACTGGAAAGTTCATACATTTATACCCGCCTGCTTCATACGGGTGAATTCTTTATATCCGCCTGCTTCATACGGGAGAATTCTTTACATCCGCCTGTTTCTTACAAGAAAGCATTTTGTATATTACTTCCTTTCCTATTCGCAATAATAGCTAACTCTATTGGGGTATTCTGTAAATGTCGAAACCTGAGTGTTCAACGAGCACAAAGTTTGAATCTTTCTATGCAATTAGCCGGAGTCTGAGCACTCAACGTAATAGCATGACCGCATCACAAAATGAATATCTGTCAGAGTCGGGATACTCAACGAAATAACCGGGACCAAAATGCTCAACAAACCATCGGAGCCTGAATACTCAACGAAACAACCGGAGTCAGAATACTCAACGTAACAATCGGAGCCATAAAACTCAACGTCAACAACAGGAGCCAGAAAACTCAACAAAACAATCGGAGCCAGAACGCTCAACGAAAACATACCGGAGCCTGGATACTCAACGAAGATACACCGGAGCCTGAACGCTCAACATAACACATCGGAGTCTGAATACTCAACGCAACAAACTGGAGTCGGAACACTCAACGAACAACAATTATCGGAGCCAGACCACTCAACGAACAACCGGAGCCAGCATGCTCAACGTCATCAATCATCGGAGCCAGAACACTCAACGAACAACCATCATCGGAGCCAGAACACTCAATGAACAACAATATGAATACCTCTGAACACTTTGGAAGATATGAGCCCAACTCCGCTGAGGGCAAGAGAAACTTAACCAAGAATCTCTGTGGGGAATATAAGAAGATGAACTATATCATCCTGTGTCTCACAGCGAGACCTCGAATATCGGGAAACATGTCTGAGCTTTAGAACTCCACACTCCTATTGAGAAACACACCTGAAAGCAAAAGGTTAACTAACCTGATTTATGTTTCCAAATGCGTATGTTTGACAATGGCGTAATGCTCCATATAGTATGGAAATGCTACGCGTTTTTGGTATATGCAAATATGACACTATATGCAAATGCACATGCAGGTTCAGACTGCCGGGGAAACTCTGATAAGCTTGCTTCATCAACCCGAATGCTGAGGACAAATACCACCTTGCTGGGGAATGAACGGGTACCACCAAGCATTCCGAAAAAATAAATGCCAGGACATACAACCAACTCTGTCGGGGAGAGCTTTAAACCTTCGATTTCCACTGGGAGGAAAGAATAACACTTGCTGGGGAGAGGAATCTCCGCTGGGGAAGAAACGACTCTCTCGGGGAATATTAATTGACTCCGCTGGAAACAGGGAGTGACTTCGCTGGGGGAGAATAAACAAACCTACTAGGGATAGGGCACCCTTGCTGGGGATAATAACTGTCTGGGCACAGTTTACAACCCTGGAATTATCAATCCGATGAAAACTAAACGACTCCGTTAAGGATAAGGAATCCTTTTGGAGAAACACCACTGTCTGAGTACAGTTTACAAACTTTTTTTTTAAAAATTATCAAACTCTGCTAAGGGTAAACGACCTTGCTGGAGAAAGTAAACCATCTGGCCACAGTTTACAAACTTGGGACTGAGGATAGACATCCTGTGGGGAGCATTAATCTTGACCTGCTAGAGATATCTTATGAACTGCTTTCATGCGGATACTCTTATGGGGGATACGCTGCGACTAGCTGGTGAGATTGATCCTTCTTCAGTAAGGAACAGTGTCGTCTCAACTTCGGGGAATGAAGTACGACCTGCGTGGGGATTCACCTCACATAATTATCAAGTCTTTTCGTCAAGAGCCTCTGGTTAGGACTACATGAATTCCATTCACCTTCTCGGAAATTTGCCCCAAAAATACCAACATGCCCTAGTCTGAACACTTCGTTTGGAAAGGAAAAGCTAGCCATAGTGCTACTCACAATACCTTGCCCCTGAATCGGCACCAACCTTCTGATAAGGACTCCTCGCTCTCTGTACCCTGACGGTTAGATCTGAACTGTTTCTGCACGTCGAACCCAAAAGGATGTCCCAAAATCTTTCGTTCTTAGGGTGATCTGCCCCGATCTGGCAATAATCTTTTGCCCCTGATCGACTGATTCGTGGAGCAGTGCCCATAGCCGCGAGAGATTTGGCAAATCTCGACCTAATTTCCCCAGATTAACTGATTCTCGGATGTATGACTTTATTGGGGGATAACCGAACGTGCCAAGTATGATTGGACTTCTGCCAGGGATTGCTTACCCATGCCAATGAAAATTGGGCTTTTGCTGGGGAAAACAGACGGAGTCTTCCTGCGTACCGATAAGGGTTGGATTTCGAAATGATTCTCCAACACGGATTGGGCCTCACAGCAATTGCCAATATGGATTGGGCTTTAGGAACGGCGTGCCAATATGGATTGGGCTTCCCGAAAACTGCCAATAAGGATTGGGCTTTATATGGGTCATATACGCCTGACGCTGGACAATATCCTGTCTGAATTCACGGTTTCTAGTCGAAGGGTCATGATTTCCCGACATTCGTCTCAAACTTAAAGATTGGCTGAATCTGCTCAAGTAGCTCTGAGTAACTTTGTTGGAGAAGAATAATTCTTTCGCCTCTGTTATGCCCCGGCCTGCGGGAACCTCTGTGGGATAGTCTGAAAATCTGTACCCTGATGGTTTGATATGAACTGCCCCAGTATTCTGAACTTCAGCGAGATACCTCAAATCGAATGCCTCTCGAATAAAGAATAACCTCTGCGCTCTTAAGATGGCATGCCCCTGTCTGCAATGACTTTGCCTTAATTTGACTCTTGGAAAAACCCACTCCGAACCGAAAGCAACTTGCTACAATACGACCTTGCGATGGCTTGCCCCGGTGTTTGCACGACAAAAGGATTCAACCTCAATTAAACAACTATTAACATAGTGTCTTGCCCCTGAATGAGCGTTGTGCGACTTAACCTGCCCTGATCAACCCCTGGAATGGTCTATCCTCAGATCACAGCATTCTGGATAATTGCCCCTGATTGGCTCTCGAAAAGGTTCGCTTCTGATCAACTGCTTCTCAAGTAAACTGCCCCGTAATCAACCGATGCTTTGGGACTGGTCCTCAGACCGACTGATTCTGAACTCACTGAAAGTCAATGCCCCAGACTTACAGGGTTTCACAACATACACCATTCTGATCCAGACTGTTGAATTATTCAATCCTGTTCGATTATTCCCTGTTGGAATTTATTTCCTGTCAACTACCAACCTGCAAATAAAATTGTTCATTCCCGAATGGTAATTTTAATGCAGTGTTCATGCAAATTTTGAAAAAATTGTGTTGTCACTCATTTACGTGTCATGATTGTGAGTGACGAATGAACCAAAGTTCAAACGTAGTGCTTATGTGATCAGTGAAAAATACAACAAGGATATGACTAGCAAATCAAGAGGGAGTCAGGTTACTCAACCTTATCGTAATGCTCTTTCAGAATAAACCTTGCCTCAATTAGGTCTTTTAAGGGCTGTATCGTGGTCGGGTTCACGGTTCGTGAAGCAAAGGATATTTGGCTTAAATTATGATTTGTACCCACCCCTTCTACGTGATGATCTTCGATCCTAATGTTCAGTTAACCTGGCTCAAGCGCTCGCCTCTTCGAGAGGTATGTTGAATGATAAGAACCATAGTTAAGGAACTCACAAGGTTTTTCTTTTTTAGAGTGACAGTTACTCCTTCTTCGTTTTCGGTGTTTGTATACACGCGACTTTGTCCTTGTTTGAGGATTTTTCTTTTGATATCCTTTCTTTTGTATTCTTTTGATTCCCTAATTTTTTTGCCTGGACTGACTCCTTTTGAGTTCTTTTCGATTTTTCTTTTGAAGTCCAGCGGGATGCCCTAATTTTTGCCTAAGTATTAGCTTTCCAGCTTTTCTTTTTCTTTTTACTTAGCGGGCTCTCTTATTCTTTCTTTTTCTTTTGGAACAAAGTCGCGTGACACTGGTTGTCTTAATTGCTCCGAAAGGATGGTAACTGTCTCACTCCTGATTGGTGAGGTTTAACCATTGTGGTTGACGAGGCACGACCTCTTGAGAGGTATAAACTGATTGGTCCTCGAAAGGCAACACTCCTCTATAAGACTTGAACACTTGGTCAAGCTAACTGACAACTACCCTGCCCCGGGTTAAGACGTGAGGGTTTAAAAGTCCGAAAAACTTCTACTTCCTGGCTCGAAGTGGTTAACAAGGGATTAACTCCTTATATCTCCAGTGTTTAGGGGATTTGAACCAATGCCTTGTACGTCATCGGCAAGGTTTTATCTGAAAGCATACGATCATCGGTTATGAGTATTCAGTTTCGTCATCCTCCCTCCAATCTTTGCTAATCATAGTGACAAAGTGGAGTGAATAAAATGCAAGTGTCAGTGCAAGGCAGTAAATGAGCGACAGCGACATGATTAATTCAGAAAAATGCATAGTCACTTTATCAATATTACCATTCGAAACACGCAATATTTAACAACAAGTAGTAACTAACAGAAAAGAAACTACAAATGCAAATGATAACAGCCTGAGGACTTCCAATGCTGAGGGTGTCGTCCTGTCTGGACCACTGGCTTCTCGAAAATAAACCCTCTGGATCTGCGAGCTCAGACAGCTGAGAGGTAGGCGTGAACAGACAAAACTCCTTCGGGAAAGGAAATGCACTCTTGGTCGATCGACTGTTGTACTGTCGCCTGAAAAGCTTTGCAATCTTCAGTTGAATGCCCTGGGGATCCGCCATGGTAACCACACTGAACGTGGGGATTGTACCCGGGAGAGTAAGGCACTGGAACAGGCTTAAGAGCTTTATGTTCCACCAAAGAATTCAGGATCAAAGATGGCGGCAACTGGCTATACGGCATAGGCACTGGGTGGGAATGAGCATTCCTTCGATCCAAGTTGTTACGAGGTCGGTCCTGATTCGGCCGCTGATTCTGATAACCTCGACCACGAGTCCGCTGATTTGCAAGGGAAGCGACATGAACTTCCTGATGTGGTGCCCCGGGCACAGTTGTCTGTCCAGAATAACGAGACACAGAAGATACCGACCGCTGAGAAGATGAAGAACCAACAGATTTCACCGATTCATCTCGAGAATACCCAACATCTGGCATGATGGCATTGATCACAACTCCTTCTTCAGTTGGGAAGCTACAGAGGGATTCAGTTTCACTAGCCTGACTACTTGAAACGTTCTGAATTCTTCCAATTTTCACACTACGCTCAATGCATTCTCCTGCCCTTACCAATTCAGAGAAATTTGGTGCATTTCCAAGCATTCTTTTGAAGTACGGACCCTGCAGGGAGTCTACAAACATGCCCATTAACTCTCGGTCTAGGAGCGGCGGCTTCACTCTGGCAGCAAATTCTCTCCATCTCTAACCATACTTCCTGATAGGTTCATCTTTCTTTTGAGACAATTCTCGCAACTGCATGCGACTAGGAGCCATGTCCAGGTTATAATCATACTGCTTCAGAAAAGCTCTGGATAAATCCATCCATGATCAAATCTGATTACTCTCTAACTGCATATACCCACTCAGAGATGCCCCAGTCAGACTATCCTGAAAGCAGTGAGTCATCAACTTGTCGTCTTGCACACACGAAGTCATTCTTCGGTAGAACATCACCCAATGTTGCTTCGGACAGCTACCTCTTTTGTACTTCTCAAATCTCGGCACTTTGAACTTAGGAGGTAACACCAGGCCAGGAACCAAACACATGTCTGCAGCATTCAGGTTAACAGCATCTTTGACTTTCAAGGCTTTCACTCCTTCTTCCAACACTCGGAGCCTTCTATCATACTCAAGAGCTCTTGGGTCTTCATTCTTGACCACCGGGATCTGTCTTCGGATATTCGCTATAGAGAGAACAACACCTTGACTGTTGATAAGAGAAACTCGTTCATTGCGGACAACAAACTGCTCACGTCGATCTCGGTCCCTGACAGGAGGTTGCACAAACTGGTCTGCAGTAAGGTGGTTCACTTGCGGGAAGTCTTCGTCCTGCAGAGAACCATACAAAGGATTGGACGTCATAGTGAACCCTGACAAGGTATCAACAAACCAGAAGTTGCTCTCTGACATAGCTACCAACAACCTTCAACTGACTTCACTGCTCAATTCTGCCCCAATCTATTTCAAACCCTTGGTCGTCTTCTACCAATCAACACTTGCTCAGACCAATCACCGGAGAATCACCCTCAGAATCAAAACAACGGCTGGATAAGAGCTCTGGCTAGCTGGAGAATGATATGCAATATGATGCGAACATGTTTATGCAAATGCAATGCAATATGCAGCAAATACGGGATCACAGCCCCCACAATCTCTGAATATTGCTGCGCTGTTGACTGAGTATGTTCGTTCCGAAGAGAAAACCAAAATATCAGGTTGTCTGGAGGTCAAGTTTCCTGCAAAAACCCTCCTACTCACGGGTATGGACCTAAACTGACACAAGTTCGGCATCCTATGCGGTCATCAGCGTCACAGACTTTCAAGACTGATGATACGATACCTGTAACAGCCCGAATTTCATTAAATAATTAATTATAGTAATTAATTGATTTAGTGGGATTTTTATTAATGTTGGAAATTAATTTGTATTAATTGGAATTAATAGAGAATTGAGAAGGAAATTGGAAGGAAGGAAAATAAAGGAAATATATAATAGAGAAGGAAAAGAAAAGAAAGTTAGAGAGAAACATTTGGAAAGAAAGAAGAAGAGAAAGAGAGGAGAAGAAGAGGAAAGTGGAAAATCATCAAGAACCAACATCAAAGCTCCAATTAATCGAGGTAAGGGTGAGAAACATTATTATTTGATCAATGTATGTGATTGTGTATGTTTGAGTAGGATTGTTGGATGTTTTCCCCTATTTTCCATTTAGGGCAAAAGTTGGATTTAATCGGTAGAACTTAATTTAATCGGTTAGATACTGAAATAGATGATGTAGAATATTCTAGAAATGTTAGACTAAGAGTATTGGAATTGGATTGGTGAGATTGGAGTTTTTGAAGTTGGTTGAGTTGGATAACAGTAAGTGAAAAACAAAATACGCAGACATTCGCTAGCGACTCGCTAGGCGAGCAGGTAGCGAATGCTCGCTAGGGGTTAGCTCAGCGAACAGATAGCGAATGGTCTCAGACTTGGATAGAATGGATTTTGGTGTGTTCGCTGGTAGCGAAAGTGTAGCGAACAGATAGCGAAATGGTTCGCTGGGAAGCTCGCTGCAGCGAGCAGGTAGCGAAGCCTTCCAGTAGCTTCTGTTGGGGTTCGCGAGCTTGTTCGCTAGGCGAACAGGTAGCGAGCGTTCGCCAGGTGCCCGCCTAGCGAGGTGGTGGCGAACATGACAGGATTTCGTTTTTCTGTGATTTCATTCTATGTTGTGTTGTGGTTCGATTGGGTTCGATCCTTAATGGAATGAAATGTTATATACTGTATGTGTATGTGCTGTGGGTAGTCTTTGGGCGTGAATCATAGATTGTGATATGTATAATGTTTGCATCGATTAGAAAATACACGAGAACATAGTAATGATTATGTGTGTATTATTCGATGAATTATGAGTGTATGTTGTTGTATGCAAATGCATGAGATGCATGGGAACATATCGTGGATATGTGTGCATCGGTTAATAATTGTGAGAAATGCATGGGAACATATCGTGGATATGTGTGCATTGGTTAATAATTGTGAGAAATGCATGGGAACATATCGTGAATATGTGTGCATCGGTTAATAATTGTGAGAAATGCATGGGAACATATCGTGGATATGTGTGCATCGGTTAATAATTGTGAGAAATGCATGGGAACATATCGTGGATATGTGTGCATCGGTTAATAAATGTATGAGATGCATGGGAGCATATCATGGATATGTGTGCATCGGTTAATAATTATGAGAAATGCATGGGAACATATCGTGGATATGTGTGCATTGGTTAATAAATGTGGGGGATGCATGGGAACATATCGTGGATATGTGTGCATCGGTTAATTAATTAGGAGAGATGCATGGGAACATATCGTGGATATGTGTGCATCGTTAATAATTGTGAGAAATGCATGGGAACATATCGTGGATATGTGTGCATCGGTTAATTAATTAGGAGAGATGCATGGGAACATATCGTGGATATGTGTGCATCGTTAATAATTGTGAGAAATGCATGGGAACATATCGTGGATATATGCGCATTGTTTGATGATGTGGTAATAACATAAATGTCATGGATATATGAAGTATGCTTGTGAATATGATGGGTTTTGGATGATTGGGGAATATGTATGAAGGGATATGTTTGGGTATGTTCATATTTGTTTATATTTACAACATGATAAATATGACTATGAAATGAATTTGTGGTGAGAAATGTAGAATGTAATTATGTGATACCTGTATATATATATAATCTTATGCATTGATTATTATGGTAATATTTCTCACCCTTCTGCTGTTTTATAATGCTCTACGAGGCATTGCAGATTAGGATGCTGGAGTTTTTTTGTGAAGTTATCTTCATTCTTTTGAGTCGGCTGCTCTGATATGTAACACCGGGTAGTTAGGCTAGTATAGTTATTCTTTTGTGATACATTGCGATGTATCAGCTGATGTGGTTTTGTAATGACCTGACATGATGTATCAATCTGGATATCTTATCTGTATGTGAATTAATATTTTGGAAATGATTAAATGATTTTATCTTCCGCTTTAATTTAAATGTTGAAATGTGATTTCTAAACCATGAAAATGTTACATATTTTATGGAGCAAATGTTAAAGTGTTTCATTGGTGAAATTCTGACATTCTTCCTTTATACCTTATTCTAAAATTTTCACTCTGATAAATTCCTAAAGTGGGGGTATAGAAGGGGGTGTTACAATAGTGGTATCAGAGCAGGTCGGTCCGTCCGGCCAAGTTGTTAGAGTGTTTTTCCCTGTGTGTTATTGATATGCGTGTGTTGCATCATCAATATTGGTTGTTCTTACGTGGTTCTGTTGTTGGAATTAGTAAGATGGTTGCAGGGAGGAACGATGAAGCGATCACAGAAGCTTTGACAAGGTTGGCTGGAGCGATTGGGCAGAATCCTCCGGCCAATTTGAATGTGAGGAATAATGGTGATGAGGAATTCCGTGCTTTGGGAAGGTTCCAAAGGAATAATCCCCCGATGTTCAAGGGAACCCACGAGCCTGACAAAGCACAAATTTGGTTGAAAGCTATCGAGAAGATTTTTCGGGTTATGAATTGCTCAGATGCACAAAAGGTGCAATTTGGGACTCACATGCTCGAAGAGGAAGCCGAAGACTGGTGGGGTAATACTCGCCAAAGATTTGAAGAGGATGATATTGTGACCACCTGGGATCTTTTTAGAGAGACATTTCTGGAGAAGTATTTTCCAGAAGATGTGCGCGAAAAGAAAGAGATTGAATTCCTTGAGCTGAAGCAAGGTAATTCAACGGTAGCTGAGTATGCGGCAAAATTTGAGGAGTTGATCAAGTTTTGTCCTCACTACAACACTGCTAATGCTGAGAGATCTAAGTGTCTCAAATTTGTGAATGGCTTGAGACCTGAGATCAAGCAAGTTGTTGGGTATCAGGAAATCAGGCGGTTTTCTGAATTGGTGAACAAGAGTAGGATTTATGATGAGGATAGTAGGGCTCGATCTAGCCACTACAAGAGCCTAAGTGATAAGAAGGGAAGAGGTCAATTCCGAGGGAAACCTTATGTGACCCCTGCAGATAAAGGAAAACAAAGAATGGGTTACAGCAAGAAGCCAAGTGGGGGAGTTTCTACTCCGATGAAGTGTTATAGGTGCGGTGAAGAGGGACACCGTGCTTCGGAATGCAAGAGTGTTGAGAAGGCGTGTTTTAAGTGTGGCAAGCCAGGCCACAAAGCCCTTGAATGCAGAAGCGGTGCAAATGTGACTTGCTACAACTGTGGCGAGCAAGGACACATTAGTACCAAATGTGATAAGCCGAAGAAGAATCAAGGAAGCAGAAAAGTGTTCGCTCTATCTGAATCTGAGACTGCTAGTGACGATCGCTTGATCAGAGGTACGTGCTTCATTAATGGTACACCTTTGATCGCTATAATTGATACCGGAGCTACGCATTCTTTTATTTCTTTGGATTGTGTTAGAAGGTTAAATCTTGAGTTGTCTGTGATTGGTGGCGGTATGGTTATTGATACTCCTGCTATGGGTTCGGTAACTACACTGTATGTTTGTTTGAATTGTCCGTTGAGTATCTTCGGTAAAGATTTTGGAATTGATTTAGTGTGTCTTCACCTAGACCAACTCGATGTCATCCTTGGGATGAATTGGTTGGAATTCAACCGGGTATATATTAACTGTTTTGACAAAACGGTTATTTTTCCGGAATCGGACGTTGCAAGAGATTGGTTTATGACAGCGAGACAAGTGAAAGAATCAGTGCAAGATGGAGCTAAGGTATTTATGCTTATGGCAACTTTGAGAATTGGTGGAAGTGAAGAGATTGGTGCTTTACCAATTGTTAGAGATTTTCCGGAAGTTTTCCCTGAAGAGATAAAGGATTTACCACCGGAGCGAGAAGTGGAGTTTTCAATAGATTTGATTCCTGGAACTAGTCCGATATCGATGGCTCCTTATCGTATGTCGGCATCAGAATTGAAAGAGTTGAAGAGTCAACTTGAGGACTTGCTTGAAAAGAGGTTTATTCGTCCGAGTGTGTCGCCGTGGGGTGCACCGGTGTTGTTGGTTAAGAAGAAAGAGGGTTCTATGAGGCTCTGTGTGGATTACAGACAGTTGAACAAGGTGACTATTAAGAACAAGTATCCACTCACGAGGATTGATGATCTGATGGATCAGTTGGTTGGTGCAAGTGTGTTCAGCAAGATTGATTTGAGATCTGGATATCATCAGATTCGCGTGAAAGCTGAGGATATTCTGAAGACTGCTTTTAGAACGAGGTATGGACACTATGAGTATTCTGTAATGCCATTTGGCGTGACTAATGAACCAGGTGTATTTATGGAGTACATGAATAGGATTTTCCATCCTTATTTGGATAAGTTTGTGGTTGTGTTTATCGACGACATCTTGGTTTATTCGAAGAGCGAAGAAGAGCGTGCCGAGCATCTGAAGATTGTGTTATCTGTGTTGAGAGAGAAGCATTTGTTTGCAAAGCTTTCTAAGTGTGAGTTTTGGTTGAAGGAAGTTAGTTTCCTTGGTCATGTAATTTCGAGTAATGGTATTGCGGTTGATCCGTCGAAGGTTGAAGCGGTATCGCAATGGGAGACTCCGAAGTCAGTTTTTGAGATTAGAAGTTTCCTTGGTTTAGCCGGTTATTATCGGAAGTTTATTGAAGGATTCGCTAAGTTATCGTTGCCGTTGACGCAGTTGACTAGGAAGGGTCAAGCTTTTGTTTGGGATGCCAAGTGTGAAGCGAGTTTCCAAGAACTTAAGCGAAGGTTGACGACAGCCCCTGTTTTGATTTTGCCAAATCCGGAAGAACCGTTCGTTGTGTATTGTGATGCTTCTTTAATGGGCTTGGGAGGTGTGTTGATGCAGAATAATCAAGTTGTGGCTTATGCTTCGAGGAAACTCAAAGTGCATGAGAAGAATTATCCGACACATGACTTAGAGTTGGCCGCCGTTGTGTTCGTGTTGAAACTTTGGAGGCATTATCTGTTTGGTGCAAGATTTGAAGTGTTTAGTGACCACAAGAGTTTGAAATATCTTTTTGATCAAAAGGAATTGAATGCAAGACAAAGAAGTGATTTTCGGATTGATGAGAATGGGATTATGAGATGTCGGGATCGAGTTTGTATTTCGAATGTTGTGGAGCTTAAAAAGAGTATCCTTGAGGAAGGACATCGTAGCGGATTGAGTATTCATCCGGGTGCTACCAAGATGTATCAGGATTTGAGGAAAGTGTTTTGGTTGCCTAGTATGAAGAAGGATATTGCGGAATTTATGTATTCTTGTTTGACTTGCCAGAAGTCAAAGGTTGAGCATCAGAAGCCATCGGGTTTGATGAAGCCGTTGTTTATTCTTGAGTGGAAATGGGATAGTATCTCCATGGATTTTGTATCGGGTTTGCCGAGGACGCCGAGTAATTTTGAGGCTATTTGGGTTATTGTAGATAGATTGACTAAATCTGCTCACTTTATCCCTATGTGTGTGGATTACCCGTTGGAGAAGTTGGCTAAATTGTATATTGAGAGGATTGTGTGTTTGCATGGTATTCCGTCGAGTATTGTTTCGGATAGAGATCTGAGGTTCACTTCGAGATTTTGGGAGAGCTTGCAGAGTGCTTTGGGTACTAAGTTGCGTTTGAGTTCAGCTTATCATCCTCAGACAGATGGTCAGACGGAGAGGACGATTCAGTCGCGTGAAGATCTTTTGAGAGCTTGTGTATTGGAAAAAGGAGGAGCTTGGGATAGCTACTTTCCTTTGATTGAGTTTACCTACAACAACAGTTTTCATTCGAGTATCAGTATGGCACCATTTGAGGCGTTGTATGGTAGGCGGTGTAGGACACCATTGTGTTGGTTTGAGTCCGGAGAGAGTTTTGTTGTTGGACCCGAGTTAGTTCAACAGACTACTGATAAGATCAAGATGATTCAAGAGAAGATGAGGATTTCTCAAAGTTGTCAGAAGAGTTATCATGACAAGAGAAGAAAGGCACTTGAATTTCAAGAGGGAGATCATGTGTTTCTTCGAGTCACTCCGATGACTGGTGTTGGTAGGGCATTGAAGTCGCGTAAGCTAACGCCGCGTTTCATTGGTCCTTATCAGATTTTGAAGAGGATAAGAGAAGTGGCCTATCGTGTGGCTTTACCACCGTCGCTTGCTAATCTTCATGACGTATTCCATGTATCTCAGTTGAGGAAATACATTGCGGATCCGTCTCATGTAGTCCAATTAGATGATGTGCAGGTGAGAGATAACCTGACTGTTGAGACATCACCTATGCGGATAGAGGATCGGAAATTGAAGCAACTTCAAGGCAAGGAGATTTCTTTGGTGAAGGTCGCTTGGGGAGGACCGGCTGGTGGAAATGTGACTTGGGAACTGGAGAGCCAAATGAGGGAGTCTTATCCAGGACTGTTTGAACCAGGTAACATTTTCGAGGATGAAAATTCCTAAAGTGGGGGAGGGTTGTAACAGCCCGAATTTTATTAAATAATTAATTATAGTAATTAATTGATTTAGTGGAATTTTTATTAATGTTGGAAATTAATTTGTATTAATTGGAATTAATAGAGAATTGAGAAGGAAATTGGAAGGAAGGAAAATAAAGGAAATATATAATAGAGAAGGAAAAGAAAAGAAAGTTAGAGAGAAACATTTGGAAAGAAAGAAGAAGAGAAAGAGAGGAGAAGAAGAGGAAAGTGGAAAATCATCAAGAACCAACACCAAAGCTCCGATTAATCGAGGTAAGGGTGAGAAACATTATTATTTGATCAATGTATGTGATTGTGTATGTTTGAGTAGGATTGTTGGATGTTTTCCCCTATTTTCCATTTAGGACAAAAGTTGGATTTAATCGGTAGAACTCAATTTAATCGGTTAGATACTGAAATAGATGATGTAAAATAGTCTAGAAATGTTAGACTAAGAGTATTGGAATTGGATTGGTGAGATTGGAGTTTTTGAAGTTGGTTGAGTTGGATAACAGTAAGTGAAAAACAAAATACGCAGACATTCGCTAGCGACTCGCTAGGCGAGCAGGTAGCGAATGCTCGCTAGGGGTTAGCTCAGCGAACAAATAGCGAATGGTCTCAGACTTGGACAAAATGGATTTTGGTGTGTTCGCTGGTAGCGAAAGTGTAGCGAACAGATAGCGAAATGGTTCGCTGGGAAGCTCGCTGCAGCGAGCAGGTAGCGAAGCCTTCCAGTAGCTTCTGTTGGGGTTCGCGAGCTTGTTCGCTAGGCGAACAGGTAGCGAGCGTTCGCCAGGTGCCCGCCTAGCGAGGTGGTGGCGAACATGACAGGATTTCGTTTTTCTGTGATTTCA
Organism: Lathyrus sativus; assembly: GCA_963859935.3. Taxonomy (NCBI): domain Eukaryota; kingdom Viridiplantae; phylum Streptophyta; class Magnoliopsida; order Fabales; family Fabaceae; genus Lathyrus; species Lathyrus sativus. The sequence continues at coordinate 261,965,383 of OZ012736.1, read as the reverse complement.
TTCTATGTTGTGTTGTGGTTCGATTGGGTTGGATCCTTAATGGAATGAAATGTTATATACTGTATGTGTATGTGTTGTAGGTAGTCTTTGGGCGTGAATCATAGATTGCGATATGTATAATGTTTGCATCGATTAGAAAATACACGAGAACATAGTAATGATTATGTGTGTATTATTCGATGAATTATGAGTGTATGTTGTTGTATGCAAATGCATGAGATGTATGGGAACATATCGTGGATATGTGTGCATCGGTTAATAATTGTGAGAAATGCATGGGAACATATCGTGGATATGTGTGCATTGGTTAATAATTGTGAGAAATTCATGGGAACATATCATGGATATGTGTGCATCGGTTAATAATTGTGAGAAATGCATGGGAACATATCGTGGATATGTGTGCATCGGTTAATAATTGTGAGAAATGCATGGGAACATATCGTGGATATGTGTGCATCGGTTAATAATTGTGAGAAATGCATGGAAACATATCATGGATATGTGTGCATCGGTTAATAAATGTATGAGATGCATGGGAACATATCGTGGATATGTGTGCATCGGTTAATAATTGTGAGAAATGCATGGGAACATATCGTGGATATGTGTGCATTGGTTAATAAATGTGGGGGATGCATGGGAACATATCGTGGATATGTGTGCATCGGTTAATTAATTAGGAGAGATGCATGGGAACATATCATGGATATGTGTGCATCGTTAATAATTGTGAGAAATGCATGGGAACATATCGTGGATATGTGTGCATCGGTTAATTAATTAGGAGAGATGCATGGGAACATATCGTGGATATGTGTGCATCGTTAATAATTGTGAGAAATGCATGGGAACATATCGTGGATATATGTGCATTGTTTGATGATGTGGTAATAGCATAAATGTCATGGATATATGAAGTATGCTTGTGAATATGATGGGTTTTGGATGATTGGGGAATATGTATGAAGGGATATGTTTGGGTATGTTCATATTTGTTTATATTTACAACATGATAAATATGACTAATGAAATGAATTTGTGGTGAGAAATGTAGAATGTAATTATGTGATACCTGTATATATATATATATATATATATATATATATATATATATATATATATATATATATATATATATATATATATATATATATATATATATATATATATATATATATATATATATATATATATATATATATATATATATATATATATATATATATATATATATATATATATATATATATATATATATATATATATATATATTATATTATATATATATATATATTATATATATATATATATATATATATATATATATATATATATATATATATATATATATATATATATATATATATATATATATATATATATATATATATATATATATATATATATATATATATATATATATATATATATATATATATATATATATATATATATATATATATATATATATATATATATATATATATATATATATATATATATATATATATATATATATATATATATATATATATATATATATATATATATATATATATATATATATATATATATATATATATATTATATATATATATATATATATATATATATATATATATATATATATATATATATATATATATATATATATATATATATATATATATATATATATATATATATATATATATATATATATATATATATATATATATATATATATATATATATATATATATATATATATATATATATATATATATATATATATATATATATATATATATATATATATATATATATATATATATATATATATATATATATATATATATATATATATATATATATATATATATATATATATATATATATATATATATATAATCTTATGCATTGATTATTATGGTAATATTTCTCACCCTTCTGCTGTTTTATAGTGCTCTACGAGGCATTGCAGATTAGGATGCTGGAGTTTTTTTGTGAAGTTATCTTCATTCTTTTGAGTCGGCTGCTCTAATATGTAACACCGGGTAGTTAGGCTAGTATAGTTATTCTTTTGTGATACATTACGATGTATCAGCTGATGTGGTTTTGTAATGACCTGACATGATGTATCAATCTGGATATCTTATCTGTATGTGAATTAATATTTTGGAAATGATTAAATGATTTTATCTTCCGCTTTAATTTAAATGTTGAAATGTGATTTCTAAACCATGAAAATGTTACATATTTTATGGAGCAAATGTTAAAGTGTTTCATTGGTGAAATTGTGACATTCTTCCTTTATACCTTATTCTAAAATTTTCACTCTGATAAATTCCTAAAGTGGGGGTATAGAAGGGGGTGTTACAATACCCAGAAGGTGTGGCATCATCATATCCTGAAGAGGCCTCACTTAGCTGAATCCCAAATGATCGGTCCCCAGAGTCGACAATCCTCCAAACCAACAACCCCCTCAACCCAAAGGGTTGAAAAAGAAGTCAACCGGGAGAACCTCGTATGAGCGTGGATTTCATGAGACACTAGTACATGCAAAGCACGCACGCGCCCACTAATTTCCACTCTAATTCTAGGTGCCCTCAAGCCCAGGTCCGACTTATCTCTCAATCATAGAACCCCCTCATACCCACAGCAGTAATCACAATAATATAATGCTGAATGTAAATGACTGAAAAGTAAATCCATACAAAACCCACGACGGGAAAACAAGCGCTAGGATTGACTCGCGTAGGGAACCGTTGGAGTCCCCAGCAGAGTCGCCAGCTGTCGCTACTGCGAAAATCGGCGCCGGCTGAACAGAAGAGTCGCCACCGTGCGTTATTTATCCCAACGGAGGGAAAGGAAACGCTCAGAGTAAACCTACCGCAAAGACGGGAAAGGAATGATCGTCGCAACCAAATCCTGGATTCGGGAGTCGGTTACGTAAGGGGAAGGTATTAGCACCCCTCACGTCCGTCGTACTCGACGGGATCCACGCTTGTTTTCTAGTACGGATTGTAAAACAATCTATCTACGGCTGCTAAATCTAAACGGAAAGAAACTGACTCGATAGAGCGTCGCACTCTATGCCTACATATTCTCAAGAGAGAAAGTCAGAGTCATCGTAGTTCGGGAAACTACAGGGAATTGGCTCGCCAAGACTTCGCGTCTTGTGCCTACGTACTTCCACACAACATGAAAGATCAGAGCTTTCGTAGTTCAGGCTAACTACGGCTGGACATGGTATTCTCGATCACACAGGAGTGAGAGACTAAGCTTGGTTCTAGAGGTATGGGAACCTACGGGAACTTAGAACTACGGTCGTGTCTCGATCGCACAGCAGCGAGAGAAAGGGAAACATCAGTCGTCAGCGGGAAAGTCTCGATCGCACAGCAGCGAGAGAACAGAGAAGTTAGTTGTTAGTGTGCTCGCTAGGATATCGCATCCTATGCCTACATATTCTCATTAGATATGAGAAATCAGAGCAGCTATAGTTCAGCCTACTACAGCTAAAACGGGAAAAGGGGAAAAGGGAGCTCGCGAGGATACGGCATCCTATGCCTACGTACTCTCGTCGGGCACGAGAGATCAGAGCTAACGTAGTTCGACGAGAAAACGAATCTCAATTGCACGGGAGCAAGAGAAGGGGTCTCGATCGCCTGAATGCGAGAGAAAGGAGGTAGCAGGCCTACGCCTAAACGGGAAGGAACTCGGGACACACACGCAAGAACCTAAGAAGAAACTCCTCAGTTGGCACATCCTTTATATCTGATGATGCAGCCCACAACACTCGCTGGTTGCCTGAAGACTTGAATACGACAATGATGATGAACGAAGCAGCTCCGGGGCTTCTGACGTACGCGCAAGCTCCATTCCAATCTTCTCCTCTCTGGATCTTTGATGATGACGCTCGAACCAGGAACAATGTGACGCTTAGACCGTCATGGTTTGACTTATACGAGAAATCGAACTCTAAGAGGTAGCGTATTGATATCCGTGTCAAAGACAAGATGGAGAAATGATGTCGAAAATCATTCTCCAATTGAATCATGTCACACGGCCAGCCAGAAATAAAATCGGGAATAAAATCAGATAGAAAATAAGATAGGAGAGAGAATAGGGGATAAATCCACTAACAAATGGAAATAAAATTCTACTCCTAAAGTACGACGATTGATCTCTACTGGAAAATGTACTGACGAAATTAAAAGGAAATTGAATACTAAAGTCCAAATTAAAAGTAATACCCAAAAGGAAATTAAACTAAATTCAATTCTGTCCTCTTAAAAGAAATTAAACTAATTTTCTAACTCTTCTTAAAAAGAAAACAAACTTCCTTAATGAAAACCTTATCAAAAATCCTTGAAATGCATTAAAACAAAACAAGAAAATGAAAAAACTAATAAAAACATGGGGGTTTATTAGTAACTGGGGTGTGCAGCCTAGCAAGAAATATAAGAGAGAATTGGGCCCAGCCCAAGATAAAGCAAACAAAAAAAATGGGGAGGGGGGTTCAGAAACAAAAAACGGAGGTGTACGATCAGTACAACATGAAATGGGCCTTTGAGCCCAAACCACACGCCCGGCCACGTCCCTTTCTCTCATCTCTCATACTCTGAAAAGCCAAAACCCTACCTTACTCCCAATTTCTCAATTCACTGTTCATCTTCCCTCAGAAACCTAAACGGCGCTCTCACCTCCAACCTCCCTTTCGTTCAAATCTCCTTCTCAACTTCTCAACTTTAACTCGTTCAAAACCGGTACAAACAACAAAACCAATCGCGATCTGGAAACCTCCATCCTTGACGTTCATGAAGCCAATTTCTGGAAGAAGTTATTTCGTTGAAGATCTTGAAGACTCTCGAAGGAGATGGAGATTCTTATGGATATGAGGTTCCCTGATGATTTCTGGAGTTGCGCTTTGAAGATCGGATCCAGGTCTGAAGACAAAGGTTCGTTGAAGATTTGTGAGGATCTGTGGTTTCTGAAGCTTTGATGGGAGCATTGAGGTTTTGAGGGAGAACGATGAAGATCTTGATGAACACGAACAGAGAAGTCAAACATGCATGTGACGATCTGGAGCTTCTTGTTGAAGGTTGATCGCAGAATCTGAAAAATGTCGGAGATCTGGAACGGATGAACATTATTCAAGCGATGATGAATCTGGAAACTGATTGAAGAACACTTGAAGGTTCTTGAAGAACTGGAAAACGTGAATGGTTTCTGGTGAACTTTCTTGAACGTTTGATTGAAGATCGTTGGAGTTCGTTGAGGATTTATGAATCTGGTAACGAACTGGAAACAATTTGTGAAGAACTCCGTTGATGAACACATGATTTGATCAAGCTTCCGGAAACAACTTCTACGAAGGATCTCATCAAGGATGAAGATGCATGCGTGTCTGGTGGATTTTTGATGGTTTTCGGCAAGAACATTGGTGAGGGCTGTATGAATTTCTGGTGATTTTCTGCAGTTTCCGGCGAGCTTGAAGATTCCGGCGAGTGGTTACGGCGGTCGGAGATGGTTAGGGTGGCCGGAGGTGAGCGGTTGGGGTGGCTGCCAACACTTGCATGCCGGTCGGTGGAGGCTTCAGGCGAGGGCTAGGTGGCGAGTTTGCAGAGCGTTAGGGGGAGAAACGAGGACACGTGTGGGAGTGGGTGGCAGAGAGTGCCAAGTGGCACTCATGCAGAAATTGGAATAATGAGGTGGTGAAGAGAGAGATAGAACGCGTGACATGGTTATTTATGGGACAAGTGGCATGCGAAATTGGACCTGGGAATTGGGCTTCAGACTTGGATAAATGGCCCACTTGGACTAAACCCTGATTAGATGGACTTAAACATGATTAAAGGAAATGAACTGATTAATACAAACTGATTAATAAAACGAAAATGGATTAATAGCCAAACAAAAATGATTAATGGCTAATTAATACAACCTATCAATAAACTACACTTAAAATCTAAAAATCTATTAATAAAAGAAACTATATTCTATTAAACTAAAAAATCTATATCTATTATATCTAAACAAAATCGATTAATATCTAGAAAAGTGAATTAAGTCTATAAAATGTTAAAACAAATTCAATTAATATCTAAAAAAATGAATTAAATCTATAATTTCTAAAAAAGAAATTAAGTCTAGAAACTTATTTAAAACCTATTTAAAATCTAGAAATTATTTAAAAAAACTATTTAATATCTATTTAAAATCTAGAAAAAAACAAAACAGTTAAAGCTATTAAAATCTATTAAATGCATTAAAACTCTAGAAAATAAAAGAGAAAATTCTAAAAATTGCCAGGAAGCCGATTAAATCGATTAGAGAACGATTGCGCCACCGTAACGAAACCCGGGCACCGAGATGGCCTGAAAATCACAGGGAACGAGCACCAATTCTCAAAATCCGCTTACTCAAACTGGCCTGAACTGCCTGAAACGCCAGGGGCTGCAATCCCAATAAAATCAATCTGACTGAGAAAATTGCAATGCATGCGGTATGCGAATGCGAATGCAAAATGCGTCGAAACATAAACCAGATATGGGAACCGGTTGGTCAAATTTCGGGGTGCAACACCACAGCACTAATACGACTTAGCTACATAATACGTTCTAAATTCCACCCGATAAAACTTCAGCTCTACCAATTAACTCATTTCCGCTTTAAAATTGGTAACTACAGAAAACCCCAAAATCATCCCAACAATCACATGCAACAAACCTATCTTACCATCAATCAATTCAGAATCACAACAACACAGCAACTAAGTTCATCAAACCTATGGGGTTAGGGAAATCCCCTTCTACCTAGAATTCATGCAAATACCAATTTTCGACCCGATTCTCCCCCCCCCCCCCCCCCCCCCCCCCTTACCTCGATAACTCGATCAAGTTGTAGAAGATTCAGAAATCCAAGCTTTCCTCTCCCTCCTTGATCCTTCTATGCAAAACCCTCTTCCACTTGACTTGATCTTCTTCTTGTTCTTCCATAATGATCGTGTTCCTCTTCTTTTCTTTTTCCAACTCCAAATATCCCTTTTCTATTCTCTTACTTTACTTTATAATAATAATAATAATAATAATAATAATAATAATAATAATAATAATAATAATAATAATATCACTATTATTCATTAATTATCATTATCATTAATAATTATATTATTATTCTTAAGGTCCAAAATTATCAATTAAACTCCAACTTAAGGGCTACTCACCCCGCACTCGAACACGCTCCCATAAAAGGCACCGCAAATAAAATAACACAGAAAAACTAGATAATTAAAATGGGTGTTACAACTCTCCCCCACTTTAATTATTTTCGTCCTCGAAAATTACCTGATGGAAACAATTCCGGATACGCATCCCGCATCCTGCTTTCCAATTCCCAGGTTACACTACCATCTGCAGCACCTCCCCAAACCACTCTCACCAAAGCTATTTCCTTTCCTCGGATTTGCTTCATCTTACGATCTTCGATTCTCAACGGCATCGCCTCAACGGTAAGATTCTTCTTGACTTGCACTTCATCTCCCTGAATCACATGAGATGGGTCCACGACATACTTTCGAAGTTGCGACACATGAAACACGTCATGCAAATTCGAAAGCTCAGGCGGCAACGCCATCCTATAAGCCACAACACCAATTCTCTGCAAAATTTGATACTGTCCAATAAACTTCGGGTCTAGCTTCTTGGATTTCAGCGCACGACCCACACCAGTTACTAGGTTAACTCTCAGGAACACGTGATCACCTTCACTGAATTCCGACTCTTTTCTCCAGTTATCATGATAATTCTTCTGCCTATCCTGAGACGCTTTCATTTTCTCCCGAATCATCTGAATGGTCTCAGTGGTCTGCTGCACATTTTCTGGTCCCAATACCATATTCTCACCCGTCTCATACCAACACAGAGGAGTTCTGCACCTTCTCCCATACAAAGCCTCAAAAGGTGTCATCCCAATACTAGAATGGCAACTGTTGTTGTACGTGAACTCGATCAATGGTAAATGAGTATCCCACACACCACCTCTTTCCAACACACAAACCCTCAGCAAATCCTCCAACGTCTGAATAGCCCTCTATGACTCATCAGTTTGGGGATGATAAGCTGAACTCAACTTCAACTTAGTACCCAAACCTTCCTGCAAACTCTTCCAGAATTCTGAAGTGAACCTCGGATCCTTGTTCGACACAATACTCGCCGGCACACCATGAAGCTTCACAATCACCCGAATATAAATCTCTGCCAACTTCACCAACGAAAAACTTATACTAATCGGCACGAAATGTGCAGACTTCGTAAGCCGATCCACAATTACCCAAACGGGATCAAATCCTCTTGCTGTGCTCGACAATCCTGTAAAAAAATCCATGGTGATACAATCCCATTTCAAAACCGGAATTTCCAACGGTTGCATAAATCCAGAGGGTCTCTGATGTTCCATCTTTGATTTCTGACACGTCAAACAGGCGTAAACAAACTGAGCTATATCCTTTTTTATACCCGGCCACCAAAACATCTTCCTTAAATCATGGTATATCTTCGTAGATCCGGGATGAATACTCAAACTACTACGATGTACTTCACTCAGAATTGACTTCTTCAGCTCGTCATTATCCGGCACACAAATCCTGCCTCGAAACCTCAACACACCTGCACTATCCAACTCAAAATCACTATCGGAGTCACTTCCTACTCCAGACATCAAATCTACTAGCTTTACATCTAGCTTTTGGCCTTCTCTAATCATATCCAAGAAGTCGTTGTTCACTTGCAACTTGCCCAACATTACGCAATTTGTCGTAGTCTTACAAACCATGCTCAAATCTCTGAACTGCTCAATAAGTTCCATTTCTTTCACCATCATAGCCGACATATGAATCGCTTTTCTGCTCAAAGCATCTGCTACCACATTTGCCTTTCCTGGATGATAACTCAAACTGAAATCATAATCCTTCAAGAATTCCAACCATCTTCTCTGTCTCATATTTAGCTCTTTCTGGTCAAACAGATATTTCAGACTCTTATGGTCGCTAAACACCTCAAACCTTGAACCATACAAATAATGCCTCTAGATCTTTAACACAAAAACTACCGTAGCCAATTCAAGATCATGAGTAGGATAATTCCTTTCATGCACCCTCAGTTGCCGCGAAGCATACGCCACCACCTTTTCATTCTGCATAAGAACTCCACCTAATACCATCTTAGACGCATCACAGTACACCACAAACGGTTCGCTTGGAGTTGGCAACACTAACATCGGTGCCGTAGTCAATCTCTTCTTCAATTCTACAAAACTCTCTTCACAAGCAGCATCCCACATAAAAACTTGGTTCTTTCTCGTCAACTGAGTCAATGGCAACGCCAAAGTAGAAAAACCTTCGATAAACCTTCGTTAAGACCCTGCCAAACCCAAAAAGCTTCTAACTTCCATTGCTGTCTTCGGCAGTTCCCACTGCAACACTGCACTCACCTTTGATGGGTCTACTGATATACCATCACCAGATATTACATGGCCCAAGAAACTCACCGTCTTCAACCAGAACTCACACTTAGACAGTTTCGCAAATAGCTTATTATCCTTCAACCCTTGCAAAGCAATTCTCAAATGTCGTGCATGCTCTTCCTCCGACTTCGAATAAATCAGTATATTATCAATGAACACAACAATAAAGTGATCCAAATAAGAATGGAAGATTCGGTTCATATACTCCATCAACACTCCCGACGCATTAGACACTCTGAAAGGCATTACCGTATATTCGTAATGTCCATAACGAGTTCTAAATGCGGTCTTCTGAATATCACTTTCTTTCACTCTGATCTGATGGTAACCCGACCTCAAATCAATCTTACTGAACACTCGAGCTCCCACCAACTGATCCATCAAATCATCAATCTTTGGAAGAGGATATTTGTTCTTAATGGTCACTTTATTCAACTGACGGTAATCAATGCACAAAGGCATACTACCATCCTTCTTCTTCACCAACAACACTGGAGCTCCCCACGGTGACACACTCGGCCTGATAAACTTTCTATCCAACAAATCTCCAATCTGAGACTTCAATTTAGCCAATTCCACTACCGACATCCTGTACAGCGCCATGGAGATATGCCTCGTACCAGGCATAAGATCAATGCTAAACTCAACTTCTCTCTTCGGAGGTAACTCTGTAATATCATCAGGGAACACTTCAGGAAATTCATTCACCACCGCCAACTCCTTTAGTGACAATTTCCCGTCAACAGCTAATGATGCAAATAAAGCAAACATTTTAGCTTCACCCTCCAACAAGATCCTCAATTCCTTACTAGACAAGGAATCTGCTAATGCTTCTTCCTCCGGCGTAAGAAACAACAACACCTTCTGAAAACAATCGATGTAGACTCGGTTGAACTCCAACCAGTTCATACCCAGAATAACATCCAACTTACCAAGGGGCAAGCAAATCAGATCCATTCCAAAATCCCTACCAAAAATAGTCAGCGGACACTTCAAACACACAAAAGAAGTAGTCACCGAAATAATAGAGGGAGTTTCAATAGTCATCCGCCGCTCAAGAGTAGTCGGCACCAAACCTAACCTCTTCACACAATCAACAGAGTTGAACGAGTGGGTTGCACCCGTATCAATAATAGCAAACAAGGGAACATTATTGATGAAATAAGTACCTTGGATAGAACGCTCCTTACTGGCAGCTTGAGTTCCCACCACTGCAAACACCTTACCACTGGTCTGAGACACCTGAGACGGCTTCGGCTTCTCGCAGTGCGTACTGATATGACACTTCTCACCATAATTATAACAGGTAGGTATAGAGACCCGACAATCAGCTACCACATGGCCTGGCTTACCACACTTGAAACACTTCTTCACCTCATGAGAACAATCATTGTCATGATGACCCGGGCCACCGCACTGGAAACACTTTACACCAGCAGACGCTCTCCCTTCTCTGGGCTTCTTATCAGCAGCCTTATGTTTTCCCTTATCAGCAGGAACACTATAAGGAGTACCACCAAACCTCTTCTTACCCTTACGATCATTTGTAGCCTTGTAATGCGCAATCCTAGCCCAATTATCATTATCGTAAATCCTGCTTCTGCTCATTAGCTCAGGATAATCCCTGATCTTCTGACAAGAGATCCCCATCTTAACTTATGGACTCAGCCCATTCTCAAACTTCAAACACTTGAAGGTCATCGCCCCGTCAGTATTATAGTGAGGACAATACTGCACCAACTCTTCAAACTTAGCAGCATACTCGGCCACCGTCAAATTGCCCTGCTTCAGCTCCAAAACTCTATCTCCTTAGCACTTTGAATATCCTTCGGAAAGTACTTCTCCAAAAAGCAAGTTCGACCACATCCCAAGTAATAGCAGTCCCTGCAGTCTCCAATCTCAGGCGACTATTGTCCCACCAAGCTTCTGCTTCACCTTCCCGCATGTGGGTACCATACCTGACTTTCTGCTCATCGCTACAACCTATCGTCTTGAAGATCCGAAGGTGAGAAAACACTTAAAAGGGGGGGGGGGGGTTGAATAAGGGTTTTGAAATAAATAAGGCAATAAAAACACAATGACTTTTATCCTGGTTCATTGAACTCAACTAATCCAGTCCACCCTATCAAGAGTTATTTGCCTTTCTCCACAAGGACTTAATCCACTATAATCAAACAGATTACAATGTCAACCACTAAGAATAACTGTCTTAGTCTTCTCAAGAACTACTGACCACAACTTGGTCTTCTTAATGAACTTTTACAATCAAATGTAAAACTAAACAAGTGTTTAAAAATGCTTCTATGAAAGCTATATCACAACTGTGATTTATACACTTAAGATTAAGAACGAATGAAACTATTCAACAAAGAAACATAATTTGTATGAGAGCTTTGAGAGAGTTTTCAATAGATTCATCAACTTTAGAAAGTTGTTGAAGGCTTGCTTTTATAGATAAAGACATCCAAGACGTTGCAAGCTTGAAGATCGTGTATTGCAAAGTAGCTGTAGCCTTTTGTCTTCACATGACTTGACCTTCCCTAGAAGTAGAATGTTCAGAGAAATCCTTTTTGCCTAAGCTCTTGTGTCTAGCATAAAAGAGGAAAGAGTTGTTTGGAATATGCCAACTGATATATCCTTGAATAATCTTCTTCAACAAGCTTCTATTTCACAGCAATCAACATCAGAGCCTTGAGTGATCAGAGTCTTGATGTTCTCAGAGTTTGTTGTATCAGAGTGTTGTAGCAAGTGTGCTTCAGCGTGAATAATAATCAGAGCAGAGTTTGGAGATCAGATCCTCAGTACTTGTAGCGAACAGTACTATCAGAGTCTTCTGAAAAACAATGCCTGAAACTCTTCATACAAAGTCTTCAGCTACGCTTCAAATGCTTCTGTAGCTTCTGCTTCAGATTCTTCTATAGGCAGCGCTCAGAGTCTTCTAACGAGATGCTTCTGACGCTCAGAGCCTTGCGTAGTTCAATGTTCAGATTCATTTTTGCTTTCAGAAGAATATTAAATTTAATATCTGCAACAAAAATACTTGAACAAATTTAGAGTATATAATTTCTTAATACAAAATTTCATTAGTGTTATCATCAAAACATAGAGATATAACTAAGAACCAATCTGTGTTCTAACAATCTCCCCCTTTTTGATGATGACAAAAACATAGGAAATTTTGTTCAATAAAGAGATAAATATAACTCCCCCTGAGATTATGAATCTCCCCGTGAATTGAATACTAAGAAAGAATAGAAACTTCCCTTTTTGCATGAGTATTCTTTTTAGAATCAGAGCTTGATTTGGATGAACGTTTCAGAATCAGAGCCTGATTGGTTAAAACTTGATTTGGGAATCTCAGAGTTACTTTAATGAATTTTGTCAGGTTTATCATTATAGTTCTGAAAGACTAAAAATTCATGTTAGTTATGATTTGATATATCTGAATTTCATTCAGGTAAAGTTTATTTGAACAATCAGAATTTCATTTTCTCCCCCTTTTTGTCATAATCAAAAAGAAACTTTTTAAAGATAAATAAAAGGAAATAGACAGAAAAGATATAATCATATACAGAAAACATTCATAGATTCATTCATTAAAATATTCAGATAGAAAAGACATCAGATGAGAAATGCAAACAAGTGCTCAAACATCAGATAAAAAACATAAAAGCTAAGATTGTTTAGAGAGAAACATCTTCAAAAGGTTTGTGATCTCAGAAGAAGATTCTTCTTGCTTGGACATCCATTTCTCAATGTTGTCAGTCTTCAAATCTTGCTTTGCCATCCAGGATTTTATCTCAGATTGACCAGCTTCCAGCATAGCAATCTTGTCTTCTAAGTCTGGATTCTCTTTCTTAACTTCAGAAGAAGTAGAGGGAGCAGATTCAGAAGCAGGAGTAGAAGTAGAGTCAATATCCATTGCAGTTGCAGATTCTGGAGGCACAGATTCAGATGGTTTGTCAACAATCATCAGAGCCAAAGGATTGGTTCCAGAGTGACTTCAGGAGCAGATTCTTCAAGAGTCTCAGAAGAAGCAGTAACTCTAGAAGTTGAAGGTGCATCCTCAATAAGCAATGTTGGAGATCTGTTCACATTCCATAGCATGGTTCTGGAAATCTCAGCGAATCTGATCTTCGCATCATAATAGCAGATACTCTTTAGATTCGAAGCAACAGTGTTGAATCTGGAGATGAAGCTATTCCAAATAGTATCAGAGTCATTTGAATTCATGCTTGAGAGGCATCTCTTCTTCACAGAGTCTAAACTCATCCTTATTTCTTTCTTGAAAGTAGCAAATAAAACATCAACATTTAGCCTAGATTTAGGTTTAAGAAAGGCTTCCAGAGTTGATGGTTTGGATTGAACTGGTGGGGATGGTATGGTAAAGGTTGGGATAATGAACAGAGGACAAGGATATGGTGGTTTTGATTGAGCAGGCATGAGGCGAAAGAATGGTTTTATTCTACGTATGGATGGAATAATAGTTCTGGGATTAAATTAATATGGAATGAAGGCAGATTTCCTTGGTTTTATCACAAAGTGTTTGAGTTTTAATCCAGAGGGAAGGGGATCAGATGGTAACGGTTTCAAGGAGGCAAAAGAAACAAAATCAGATGATCTTGGTTCATAGCCACGAAGAGATGGTGGTGAGTTCATTTCTGGTGGTAAGTCAGATTCAGATGAATCAGATGATTCAGATGAATGAGAGGATGTGGAAGAAATGTCAAAGAGAGTTATCAAAGGTTGAATATCTAGGACAACAGAATCAGGTATGGAAGGTTCAGAGGGTTGGATAGGTTCTAGTTCAGGATTAGAAGGAGTGGATTGTTCTGGTTGTGATTGTTGTTGTTGTTGTTCTAGTTCTTGTGGTGTTGGTTCTGCTGGTGGTGTTTGATCGTGAGGTTCAGATTTGTCTGGTTTAGAGATTTTTGGTTGTTCAGATTGTTCAGAAGTTATGGGTTCACTGTTTGTTGGTGGTTCAGATGAAGTTTGTTTAGAAGATGGAGGTGGTTGTATAGATGATTGAGATGGTACAGAAGTGGTTTGAGTTTGGGAAGATGAAGGTTTAGGAACAGAGCTAATTGTTGATGATTCTATTGCAATTTCAGAAATAATAGGTAAGGATGATTTAGTACCTATTTTCTTAATACGTTTGATAGGAGCAGAAGGAGCTTCTCCAGAAGCTTTTCTTTTCTTCTTCTTCTGAGGTTCTTCAGAAGTTTTCTGCTTTTTCTGCTGCGTGCCTACAGCTTCTTCTTCTTCTAAAGCCTGTTTTCTCTGCCTCTTATGTTCCTCATAGAAATCTGGCATAGGTGCACGGTTTAGAAATCCTTCTGGAATTGGAATCCCTTGTTCCATACATGAGCCAACATACTTGATCAGAACTTCCTTTGGTTCTTCTGCATAAAACGTTGGAAAATCATCTACAAGAATTCTTCGTTTGCTTACTTCTTCTGTACTGAGTTTGTTAGGAACAGAAATAAGTTCATCTATTACTTTCAAACTTTGTAAACTTTTAGCATTCAGAACTTTTCCAAGAATAGATGTAAGTTCTTCTTTCAGTCCTGCCACATGCAGATGCGCCACCAGACCATTCTCTGTCAGAATGTCTGAAATCAATCTTCCACAAGGGATCCAATTTCTACCCTTTGCATGTTTTGCCTTCATGTCTTCTCTGGATGCCTTAACATAATTCCATAGATGAGAGAAAAGTAGATGAGGCAGATCTACCTTTGTGCTCTGACTAAGACAGAACATGAAGTAAAGCTGATCATTATTCACATAGTCAGGAGAGTTTGTAGACTTCCTGTGATGAATGCAACCCATGAAGATTTTAGCCCAGATCTTGTAATTTGGCTTCAAATCTTTGAACTTGTTAGAGGGTTCTCCAGAAGCAATCACCTCTTCATAAACAACTTCCATATTGACACGCCCAGTTAGACGAGAAACTCCATCAGTTTCTTCATATCCTATGAGTTTCCTTATAAGATCCTCAGTAATCACAATTTCTTTTCCCATAACAGATGACACAATGAACTTGGGATATGCATTAGCATGAATCCAAAATTCTTTTACCAAAACTGGATAAACTGGCCCAAACAGTCTATCAAAATACTTTGTCCATCCTTGAGCATCAATGATAGAACGCAGATTAAATCCATTTGCAGCCAATGAAGCAAAATCCACCAAGGATTCACACAAAACTTCCAGTTTCTCAACAGGTGTGAGATTTGTTCTAACAGGTTCCTTGAAAGGAACAACACCCAGATTAGAAGATGATACAGCTGCCATGGTAGATTAGAACTGAGCAGAGGTTGATGAAGAAGTAGCCATTGTTGAAGAGGTTGAAGAATTAGGGTTACGAATGAATTTGGGTTTGGGAGAGAGATGAAAACAATGGAACAAGCAGAAATGCATACAAGTGTTCGTGAGAGTGAAAAGTGTGAAATGTTGTGATTTGTGAAATTTATAGAGAAAAATTAGGGCACACAAAAGTCACACGTTCACATTTAGCATTTAATAGCATTTAATAAAAAGAATATAATCATTTCAAGCATTAATGATTCTGACAATTTAGGGGGAAAACGAGAAACCAAATATTCAAAACAGTACCTCAAACGTCTTTTCAGTATTATGCACTCCATCTTTTCAGATTCTAAGTTACACGTGTTTGCTTGCATGTGCTTCTGAAAACTCTTTGAGAAATGAAACGTTAACCAACGTTCAGATCCTCTGAGATTTGTTAGTTTAGATACACACAGAAATGATAATTCAAGAAATTAAATAAATGACAGATGAAATACTTCAGAGTTTTAAACATTTTGCATCTGAGAAATCTGTTTCTGATAAATATTATTCTGGACAGAATTCCATACCAATATTTTTCAGAATAAACTTGAACCTATCTTCAGCAAGAGGTTTTGTGAAGATATCAACCCATTGATGGTCTATATCAACAAAGTTTAAGCTTAAAATACCCTTTTGAATATAGTCTCTAATGAAGTGGTGTTTAATTTCTATATACTTAGCTTTAGAGTGTAAAGTTGGATTTTTAGACAAGCATATAGCAGAAGTATTATCACAGAATATAGAAATATTACTCTCAAAGATCTGATAATCTTCTAGTTGACTCTTCAGCCAGAGCATCTGTGTGCTACAACCAGCAGCAGCAATATATTCTGCTTCTGTAGTTGATAGAGAAATTGTAGGTTGTTCTTGCTGTACCAGGAGATTAAATTACTTCCCAGAAATTGGCAACTTCCAGAAGTACTTTTTCTTTCAACTCTGTCTCTAGCGTAATCAGCATCACAAAATCCAACTAATTTAAATTCATCAGATTTTCTGTAACACAAACCCACATTAGTAGTACCTTTCAGATACCTTAGAATCCTCTTAACAGCTGTTAAGTGTGATTCTCTAGGATCTGATTGGAATCTAGCACACAAGCATACACTGAATAAAATGTCAGGTCTAGAAGCAGTTAAGTATAGAAGAGATCCAATCATACCTCTGTAGAGTTTCTGATCTACTTTCTTACTTACCTCTTCCTTACCAAGAGTGCTTGTTGGATGCATTGGAGTCTTTGCTAACTTACTATCAGTCATGTTAAACTTCTTCAGAAGCTCTTTTACATATTTAGTTTGATGAATGTAAGTGCAATCTGGAGTTTGGTTGACTTGAATTCCCAGAAAGAATCTCAATTCTCCCATCATGCTCATCTCAAATTCAGCCTGCATACATTGAGCAAACTCCTTTCCAAGCGTAATATTGGTAGATCCAAATATAATATCATCTACATATATTTGACAAATTAATAGATCTTTCTTAAATGCTTTACAGAAGAGAGTTGTCTCCACTTTGCCTTTGATAAAAATTTTCTCTAGAAGAAAATTACATAATCTCTCATACCAAGCTCTGGGAGATTGTTTTAAACCATAAAGAGATTTCTTAAGTTTAAAAACATGTTCTGGAAATTTATCACTTTCAAAACCAGGAGGTTGATGAACATAGACTTCCTCTTCTATAATCCCATTTAAGAAGGCACTCTTAACATCCATCTGATATAGAGTGATGTTATTTTGTGCAACAAAAGAAATGAGTAGGCGTATAGATTCTAACCTGGCCACAGGAGCATAAGTCTCTGTGTAGTCAATTCCTTCTTGCTGACTATACCCTTGAGCAACTAGTCTTGCTTTGTTCCTTACAACTTCTCCTTGCTCATTCAATTTGTTTCTGAAGACCCATTTGGTTCCAATAATATTGAATCCTTTTGGTCTTGGTACCAGATCCCATACGACATTTCTGGTGAATTGATTTAGCTCATCTTGCATAGCAAGTATCCACTCATTATCATTCAGAGCTTCATCAACAGAAGTTGGTTCAATGACAGACACCAATCCAAAAAGTGACGTTGCAGATGATCTGAGGAAAGACCTTGTTCTTATAGGGTCATCCTTCTTCCCAATTATCACATCCTCTGGGTGAGAGGCCTTAATTCTGGAAGATTATCCTCTAACATTAGGTTCTTCAGAGATATTCAAATTGTTCATCTGAGCAGCCAATAGAGTTTCATCAGGCGTTGCTTCTGATTCCTTCACTTGAGTCTTATCTGCCTCTGAGTCTTCAGAGTCTGTGAGAATTACTTCTCTATCTGCAGAAATATCAAGCTACTTTGGCTTTTGATTGCCAAGCTTATCATCAAATCTAACATGTATAGATTCCTCCATAATCTGTTGTATACTCTTTAGCCTTTAGAGCATTTAGAATAGCCAAGCATGAAACACTTCTGTGCTTTAGAATCAAACTTGTTCAGATTCTCTTTAGTGTTCAACATATAACATATACATCCAAAAGGATGAAAAATAAGAAATGTTGGGCTTTCTATTCCTCCACAATTCATAGGGAGTCTTCTCCAGAAGAGGTCTTACAGACACTCTGTTCTGAATGTAACAATCTGTGTTTATTGCTTCTGCCCAAAAATGCTTTGCCAGATTAGTCTCGTTGATCATGGTTCTGGCTAATTTTAAAATCTTTTTTATTCTGGACTTGTTTGCAGAAGTCAAAGAACACAGAATGTGACTCATCCTTGTGTTTTAGGAATTTCACCCACGTCCATCTGCTGTAGTCATCAACAACGACTAATCCATACTTCTTGCCTCTGATGGATGCAGTTTTCACTGGTCCAAACAGATCAATGTGAAGCAACTCTAATGGTCTTGAGGTTGAAACAACATTTTTAGTTTTAAAAGAAGATTTAGAAAATTTTCCTTTCTGGCATGCTTCATAAAAAGCATCTGAGTTGAACTTCAACTTAGGAAGTCCTCTGACCAGATTGAGTTTATTAATCTGAGATATACGTCTCATATTAATATGCCCCAATCTTCTGTGCCAGACCCATTGCTCATCATTAATAGACATAAGGCATTTTACATTTTGAACCTTAAGTTCTGAAAGATTGATTTTGAAGATGTTGTTCTTCCTTTTTCTATTAAAGAGGATAGAGCCATCCTTTTGACTGACAACCTTGCAACATTTTTTATTGAAGATTATGTTATAACCATTGTCACTTAATTGACATATGGACAATAGATTATGTTTTAATCCTTCTAAAAGTAAAACATTAGATATATAGGGAAGGTTACCATTGCCAATAGTACCAGAGCCAATTATCTTGCACTTCTGATTCCCTCCAAACTTGACGTCTCCTCCTGATCTATGCTCTAGGCTTTGGAACATAGACCTTTCTCCCGTCATGTGACGTGAGCAGCCAGAGTCCAGGTACCATGATTGGCGTCTTGACTTTTCTGCTAAATACATCTGCAATAGATATTATCTTATCCTTAGGTACCCAGATCTTTTTAGGTCCTTTTGGGTTAGTTGCCTTAAAAATTTGTCTGAACTTCTGTCTTTTTACAACAGGTTTGTTTTGACTAACTTTCGGTTTAAACACAGGAATGTTCTGATCAGAACGTGTGTGTTTAATATCATTCAGATGACCAAACTTAAAGTGAGAATATAAGGGAGTATTCTTAATGATAAGTTTATCAACAGATATTGTATTTAAATCTTTTCCAGGGGAAGATTCATATCCAATTCCTTTCCTGTTGTTTCTGCTAACTCCATAGATCATTGAAGCCATCTTGCTTCTATCTATGCTTTTAGCCAGAAACTTCTGAAAGCTATAGTCATATTCTTCTAAAATATTTTTACATGTTGACTTAGTTTCAGATTCATAGTCTTGTTGAGATTTTTCAAAATTGTTTTTCATTTTCAAATTGTTTTCTTTTAGCTCAGCAACTTCTGACTTTAACAGACTATTCTCAGATTCAAGATTGCATTTAAGCTTCTTGCACTTGAGCTTAATCTGGTTATAGTTTTCTAGAACTTCTGATAAAACCTCAATAAGTTCTTTCCTAGATAGATCAGAAAGTACCTCTTCTGAGTCAGATTCAGAATCAGATTCAGATCCAGATGTTCCTTCATTCCGATCTTCCACGCCTGCCATCAGTGCCATGTTGGCACATTCTTCATCTGATTCTGATGAAGATTCAGATTCATCTGAATCATCCCAGGTTGCCATTAGAACCTTCTTCTTTTTGTCAAACTTCCTCTTTGGCTTTTCCTTCAGAAGCTTTGGAGATTCATTCTTGTAGTGACCAGGTTCCTTGCATTCATAGCAGACAACCTCTTTCTTTCCAGATCTTTTGTGTCCAGAGGACTCTTTACATTGATCTAGCTTCTTGAAGTTTCTGGACTTCTTTCCTTTATGCTTCCAGAGTTTGTTGATTCTTCTGGACAGCATGGACAATTCATCTTCTTCTTCAGAAGAAGATTCTTTAGAACTTTCTTCTACAACCTGCAACGCTTTGACATATTTGTTAGACTTTAAAGCAACAGACTTACCTTTCTTCTGAGGTTTGTTTTCTTCAAGTTCAATCTCATGACTCCTCAAGAAGCTGATCAATTCTTCCAGCGTGATCTTGTTCAGATCCTTCGAAAGCTTCAGAGCAGTGACCATTGATCTCCATCTGGTTGGAAAACTTCTGATGATCTTCTTCACATGATCAGCATTTGAATAACCTTTGTCCAAAACCTTTAGGCCAGCTGTGAGAATCTGGAATCTGGAGAACATGGCTTCTACAGATTCAGCTTCCTCCATTCTGAAGGCTTCATATTTTTGGATCAGCGCCAAAGCCTTGGTCTCTTTATCTTGGGAATTCCCTTCATGAGTCATCTTCAAAGATTCAAACATACCAAATGCTTTTTCTCGGTTAGTAATCTTCTCATACTCAATATGAGATATAACATTTAGAAGTATGGTTCTAGCTTTATGATGATTCCTGAATTCTTTCTTCTGAGCTTCAGTCATAGATTTTCTGTCTATCTTTTTGCCATCCCCATCAGTGGGGTGAACATAGCCATCAATAACTAAATCCCAAAGGTTAGCATCATATCCTAGAAAGAAACTTTCAATCCTGTCTTTCCAGTAGTCAAACTTTTCCCCATCAAACATAGGGGGTTTAGTGTTGATTCTATCTCTGTCTTCATATCTGTTATTGTTGGATGTTGATGCTTCATCCATAATGTATCAACCAAAATATATCAAGAGTTTTCTCAACTGGATCTTTTCTGTTCACGGTGAAGTGATAACACTAACAGAACCGGAGCTCTGATACCAACTGAAGGTGAGAAAACACTTAGAGGGGGGTTGAATAAGGGTTTTGAAATAAATAAGGCAATAAAAACACAATGATTTTTATCCTGGTTTGTTGAACTCAACTAATCCAGTCCACCCTATCAAGAGTGATTTGCCTTTCTCCACAAGGACTTAATCCACTATAATCAAACAGATTACAATGTCAACCACTAAGAACAACTGTCTTAGTCTTCTCAAGAACTACTGACCACAACTTGGTCTTCTTAAGGAACTTTACAATCAAATGTAAAACTAAACAAGTGTTTAAAAATGCTTCTATGAAAGCTATATCACAATTGTGATTTATACACTTAAGATTAAGAATGAATGAAACTATTCAACAAAGAAATATAATTTGTATGAGAGCTTTGAGAGAGTTTTCAATAGATTCGTCAATATTCGTCAACTTTAGAGAGTTGTTGAAGGCTTTCTTTTATAGACAAAGACATCCAAGACGTTGCAAGCTTGAAGACCGTGTACTACAAAGTAGCTGTAGCCTTTTGTCTTCACATGACTTAAGCTTTCCTAGAAGTTTAAGGTTCAGAGAAATCCTTTTTGCCTGAGTTCTTATGTCTAGCATAAAAGAGGAAAGAGTCGTTTGGAATATGCCAACGGATATATCTTTGAATAATCTTCTTTAACAAGCTTCTATTTCACAGCAATCAACATCAGAGCCTTGAGTGATCAGAGTCTTGATGTTCTCAGAGTTTGTTGTATCAGAGTGTTGCAGCAAGTGTGCTTCAGCGTGAATAACAATCAGAGCAGAGTTTGGAGATCAAATCCTCAGTACTTGCAGCGAACAGTACTATCAGAGTCTTCTGAAAAATAATGCCTGAAACTCTTCATACAAAGTCTTCAGCTACGCTTCAGATGCTTCTGTAGCTTCTGCTTCAGATTCTTTTGTAGGCAGCACTCAGAGTCTTCTAACGAGATGCTTCTGACGCTCAGAGCCTTGCGTAGTTCAATGTTCAGATTCATTTTTGCTTTCAGAAGAATATTAAATTTAATATCTGCAACAAAAATACTTGAACAAATTTAGAGTATATAATTTCTTAATACAAAATTTCATTAGTGTTATCATCAAAACATAGAGATATAACTAAGAACCAATCTGTGTTCTAACAAGATCTTCTCAATCGCCTTCAGCCACTTCTGAGCAGCTTCGATATCCAAAATTCCACCTTTAAACGTCGGCGGCTTGTTACTCTGAAACTGCGCCAAATCCCTGAATTGCGCACCCGCAGCTTAGTTCTGATTAGCAACCACCTGCGCCATCGCTTGCATAGCTGCAGCCAACGCAACATCATTCCTTCCTGCCATACTGCTTAACAACAACAACGCCAGGTTAACAGATAAACAAACTCTATCCTAAGGACAGACTCAACTACTACACTGGCCGGACGGACCGACCTGCTCTGATACCAACTTGTAACACCCTGTTTCCCAAAAATAAAATAAATGCAATTTAAATCAAAACAAATATCAGAGTTGCCACATCAACACGGGATGTCACAAAACAAAAACTCAACAAAACATTTCATTTATAGAAATTCGACAATAAGCAGCGGAAATCATCATGTAGATATATACATATAAACATCATATACATCAATATTCGGCCATTCGCCCAAATATACAAAATATATCCACCAAAAGATTCATCGAAACATGATACGACACGGAGTCAAAGCAAAATCATCAGATAAACAAATAACTCCCAAAAGCCTCGTGTTACATATCAGAGCATCCCTACGACTCGACTCGCCACTATCCATGCTAGCTACGCACCTGGATTATCTGTACTTCCGAAGAAGCACAGACCATAACAACAACAAGGGGTGAGAAATCACGATCAAAACTATAGCGGTAATAATGTACATGAATAAAAGGCAGTAAACAAACAAACATCATTCAACATACATCAACCCAGACCTACAGTACAACACCGACACATCACACATAACAATACAAACATATGCAACTCAACACCATGATATGCGGTACCGACTGAACCATAACGATGGACACCGAGCCATCAACCCTCCCCGAAGGGACGCATCATTATCACCGATGGACACCTGGCCATCACCCCTCCACACAGGAGCACATCATAAACATGATAGATCACTTACGCTCCCCTGAGACATGACATATCCCTCACAATCACTGATGGGCACTGGGCCATCACCCTCCACAAAGGAGCACCTTATCACCACATGCTATGCATAACCCCAATGCACAACACACAACATCAAACACACTAAGTGCACACGATCCTACTGATCATATCCCCATACATCATACACATGTATATATATACACCAATCAATTATCAATCAAGTTAAGTAACAGTGAAACCCCAATCAACACGGAGTACCCACGATCCTCTCGATCGCCCCACTATGCATCATATACATATTATAGATATATGTCTCTCTCACCAATTAATCATGTCAAATAAATTCAACATTCCATAATTCATCTTCCCACATCAAGCATACTCTCTTTACCCCTAAATAACATCTCTCGACCTATTATTATCCAAGGAATCCCACGAAACGAGACACAAGGCAAAACAGCACAAAACCCACATTATGTCACGCTCGCTGGCTCACTCGCCTAGCGAGACCACATCGAAAGTTTGCTACTCGCTTGCCCAGAGAACTTCCTAGCAAAGGCAGACAGTGGCTACTGGAAGCACTCGCTACCCAGTTCACCTAGCGAATCCCTAGCGAAGGTTCACTACTTGCTCGCTCAGCGAAGGTGCTGGCGAATGTCTGCGATTTCACAAAAATCTCACTGTTCAGAATCGGTAAAACTCTCTGAAATCACCCGATTTTACTCAAACCAGTTCCCGCAGCACTAATACGACTTAGCTACATAATACGTTCTAAATTCCACCCGATAAAACTTCAGCTCTAACAATTAACTCATTTCCGACTTAAAATTGGTAACTACCGAAAACCCCAAAATCATCCCAACAATCACATGCAACAAACCTATCTTACCATCAATCAATTCAGAATCACAACAAGACAGCAACTAAGTTTATCAAACCTATGGGGTTAGGGAAATCCCCTTCTACCTAGAATTCATGCAAATACCAATTTTCGACCTGATTCTCCCCCCTTACCTCGATAACTCGATCAAGTTATAGAAGATTCAGAAATCCAAGCTTTCCTCTCCCTCCTTGATTCTTCTATGCAAAACCCTCTTCCACTTGACTTGCTCTTCTTCTTGTTCTTCCATAATGATCGTGTTCCTCTTCTTTTCTTTTTCCAACTCCAAATATCCCTTTTCTATTCTCTTACTTCACTTAATAATAATAATAATAATAATAATAATAATAATAATAATAATAATAATAATAATAATAATAATAATAATAATAATAATAATAATAATAATAATAATATTAATAATATCACTATTATTCATTAATTATCATTATCATTAATAATTATATTATTATTCTTAAGGTCCAAAATTATCAATTAAACTCCAACTTAAGGGCTACTCACCCCGCACTCGAACACGCTCCCACAAAAGGCACCGCAAATAAAATAACACAGAAAAACTAGATAATTAAATTGGGCGTTACATTTGATAGAGATAAAGTATTCACTAGTCAATTTTGGTAGCATTTATTCCAATTACAGGGCACAACATTAGCGATGATCTCCGCGTATCATCCTCAGACGGATGGCCAATCCGAAGCTGTCAATAAGTGTTTACAAATGTATTTGTGATGTTTTTCTTTCAAGAATCCAAAGGCGTGGTCCAAATCTCTCTTTTGGGAGGAACTGTGGTATAATACGACGTTGCATTGATGCTTAGGAATGTCTCCATTCAAAGCTTTATATGGGAGAGATCCTCCTATGCTAATTCGTTACACTGTTAACATTGCTAATTCGATAGAACTGCAACAGCAGTTAATTGAAAGGGACAAAATTCTACTTGAGTTGAAAGAGAATTTGAGGAGAGCTCAATAGGTGATGAAAATCAATGCTGATAAGAAAAGAAGCAATGTTTCTTTGGAGATTGGTGATCAAGTTTTAGTCAAGTTGCAACCATATAGACAATCCTCGATAGCGTTGAGAACGAACAATAAGTTAGGGATGCGGTATTTTGGTCCATTTAATATCATTGACAAAATTGGTGTTGTAGGTTATAAGCTCCAATTGCTCGAGACAGCTCGTATACATCCTGTATTTCATGTATCCCAATTAAAATTGTTCAAAGGCCTCACTGATGTACCATACTTGCCATTGCCATTAATTACAGTGGAAGAAGGACCAGGGATTCAACCAGAAGCTGTGTTGAGTACTCGAAGCATTTGTAAAGGAGTACAAGTGGTGTACCAATTATTGGTGAAATGGAAAGATATGTCAACTCAAGAAGCAACTTGGGAAGATAGAGAAGAAATGCTACAAAGTTACCCGAACCTCAATCTTGAGGACAAGATTGCTCTTGAAGGGGAGGGTAATGTTATGGGTGAGAAGTGCCCAATTGATGAAAATAGTGTGAATGAGGAATTGGATGATAACGTGGCAAATAATAAGGAAATAAGGCACAACAATAGAATCAAAAAGAAGCATCTAAGGTGGACCCAGTTTGTTAGTGAGTGAGAGCATATTAGTAGTGGGTAGCTTTGAGTGTGTGTGTGTGTGTGTGTGTGTGTGTGTGAATTTGTATGAGATCATTCTCTCTCTCTCTCTCTCTCTCTCTCTCTCTCTCTCTCTCTCTCTCTCTCTCTCTCTCTCTCTCTCTCTCTCTCTCATTCACCATATGTGGCAGTGAACCTTCCTTATTCTATTTACTCATTGTATTCCTTTTCTATTAAGAAACTATATGAATCATACTGAATTCTATTTTCATATCCAGCCATTTTTGTACCTGTCTCTGAATACTGCTATATAGATTAATCTGCCATTACAGTGTCCATACCCAAATGACGAATTACGAACCCTAAATCCCAGGAACCTTCGAAAACCTTCGGCCGCAGGTTGCATTGAAGAAAGAGAGAGGGAGCTTGGTTGTGATCCATGTGCGAGGAAGAAGAAAAGGATCATGGCGGGAAGCGTACGAGAGTGAATTGTGAGTGAGGGAGGGATAACAAGGAAAGAAGGGAATGAGATGAGGAAGTTTGAGCCGAGAAAGAGAGAAAGAGAAGGGTGGTTTGCTTCTAATTTTATTTCTTTTCCTCAACACTACTATTGTTGGCCAGCTGGGCCTATCTTTTTTTTTCTTTAGCCCAAATGTTTTTTTTTGGCATCCTCTTTCAAAACAAGAAATAATGTTCGGGCTTAGCAATATCAGCTCGTCATGTTTCTCTTGACACCATCATCCTTTTTTTACACCCCATAATTTCCACCCCCTTATTAATTTTTTTTTAGTTTATTTTGTTTTTTATTTAAATTCTCGTTTTAATATTAATTTGGATCTTAATGTTAATTTAGTTTAGTTGGGATAGAATTAATTTTGATCTCGATATAAAATGTAATGTTAAATTTAGGACTAATATTCGAATTTAATTTATGACAAATTCTCTTGATTATGTTTGTTTTTATAATAGTTGATCATGAATTTGATTTTGACCATAATTTCAATCGGATTTTGGTTCTGCTTTCTACTTGGATTTTTGTTGAGAACTTGATGGTAATTTTGATATCAAACTAGATACCGATCCCGATGCGTGATCTTGATGAATGTTCCCCTAGGATCTTGATGAAGATCCTATCAAGCTAGAAATCCCCCTTTTAACATCGACTTTATGATCATTTTTTACCACATATATTGACTGCCTATTTCATTTGATAATTATCTTATGGTACTTAAATCTTTATTATTACTTATGCTATAAGTCCGAGGGGAAGATTTCGCTCTTGACTTAATAGTCATGAACATCTTATTCATCTGCATCATGTACCCTCTTTGCTTGATCCCTGACTCTTCAGGTCGATCAACTTAGCACTTTCTTTTATTCGTAAGATAGACTCCCTTAGATTTTCCACTTAGATGACTTACAGATTAAGTTCCCATTCTCCTAAGAGAATTGGACATTAGTCATCTTCGTAGTTGAGATAAAATGCTCCTACCCCATGACATAATCGAGAAAGATGTAGAATCTTTTCATCTTGAAAGAGGTATGTGGCATACTTGTCGATTATAAATTCGAGTTGAAGACCTTATCTCAATGTGACATAAATACCGTCTTCCATACGTTTGTGGTGGTTAAGTCGAGTATTCTCCTTAAGATGACAACTTATCTCTTCTCCTAGAATCAATCAACAGACCTTCTCCCCCTGGAACATTGACCACAGTCAAGAGTTCCTTAATCCTTTTAGGGGAACTACGAATCCTCTGATTCCATTCCCGTCATGATATGTAGGCACGAGATACGATGTCTTGGCGAGCATACTTAGAAATAAACCCCTAGGTATTTCATCCTTAGCAAACAATAATAACACGATAAAATAAGAGGTTCCTGTAGAGTACTACAAATTCTTAGGATTCTAAGACCTTCCCTAGGTATAACCAACCCTTGAACCTTAGATTCTATAGCTTTGTAGTACATTGCATACTCATGGGGTATTCATTCTTTTTTCCTTCCCTTGGATAAATTAAAGACCGGTGGTGAATTAAGAATTGTAATTCAAGTTAATTAATAACTTGATATCCAATTCTCAGCGCGAAAGAAATGATGACTTCACTGGGGATGTTAAAGATCTTTTCTTCGAGGGTTCCCCCTAACTTGTTTATTTGTGTTTATTATTGTATATCTATATGTATGTTTATCTATATATTTGTTTATGTTTTGGGTTGTTATCCTAGTGTGGTGAGAAAGGTCTTGCACCCGGACTTGAGTGTACTTATGATAGGAAAGTGATATATTTGAAAAGGCTTATAGGGAGTTGATTCCCGACCAAGCTGACTTGAGAATCACTGCTCAGTTGAGGCCTTCTTGAGAATGGTATTGTTGAACGAGTATTCGTGAAAATACTTACTATTTTCGACCTAGGAGCCTATGTTATTGGGAACCTTTAGTTATAATTAACTCAACTCGGCCTTTCTTAGGACGTAGCACGATGACTATGAGGAAGTAGTCCCAAAATAGTTGATACACGAAGCTACACTCAAAAGAGGTTCTCTTGAGAATATTACCAACTACCAAGTATTTGGGAAATTGATAATATCCGAAAGATAGACTGATGACTTTGGGAACTTTTAGAACCCTGTTCTGCAGGAACATTCAACCCTTAGTCCACACCATTCGGGGATGGTAGACCCTTACTCCATGCTTGTTGTTTTTAAACCTAGGTTTTCTGTTTGTTTGTATGTATATGTGTATTTGTGTATTTTCATTTACCTGTGTTTGTGCATCCATGCATTCATAAGCATCATATTGCATTGGTTTCATGGAATCCAGAGTTTTACTTATGAACATCGTAGGACTATTATGGATTGAAAAAGGAAAAATACTTTGAAATACTCTTTCAAGAGTCCTAAATTTGATGACCTAAGAAATTTAGGAACTTTGGTCAAAGATCAAGAAAAGTTCAAAGGCAAGTATGGGAATCTATTATCATTGTTGAAGGTTCAAGTAGACAATGGCCTTTTTTCTACCCTACTCCAGTTCTATTACCCAGACTATCATTGCTTCACTTTCCCAGACTATCATCTTGTGCCTACCTTAGAAGAATATTCTCAGTTGGTTGGTTTGCCTATTCTGATTGAGTCTTCTTTCCCTTTTCTGGAAAAGGAGCCTAAAGAGCAGGACATTTCTAAGTCTATATGTATGAAATTATATGATATCAAAGCTAATATGACTACTAAAGGTGGAGTTTTTGGATTAACCACATATTTTCTGATCAAGAAAGCCCAATGTTACACCGATCATATGAGCATGAACGTGTTTGAGGCTATCCTCACTTTACTCATATATGGAGTGTTTCTTTTCCCAAGCTTTGAAGGATTTGTTGACCTTAACACTATCAAAGCTTTCATGAAGAATAATCCAGTACCAACTTTGCTAGCTGATGCTTACCATTCGATTCATCTCAAAAACTTCCATGGTGGAAGAATGATTACATGTTGTGTACCCTTATTGTACAAGTAGTTTATTTCGCACTTGCCCAAGTCTGGTTTCTTTTTGGGATCACAATAAAGGTCGTTGGTCATAGAAGATTATGGCTCTTACCCACTCGGATAATGATTGGTCGACTATGTCTACGATGGGATACTGATCATTGACGGTTATGGAGACTTTGCTAATGTGCCTTTCCTTAGAATTAATGGAGGAATTAGTTACAATCATGTCCTAGCTTGCCATCAGTTAGGGTATCCTTTGAAAGATAAACCCAAGAGTGCTCATGTGGAAAATATTTTCTTCAAAGATAATGAAGAACTTCAGGAGAAGATTATGATTGCATGGTGTCATCTACACAAAAGAGGAAAAGAAAGTTTGGGGAAACCTAACTATGTTTCTTTGGAACCTTATCTCCAATGGGTCAGATATAGGGCTATCAAGCTAAAGATGCCTTATCCTCAACAAGAGCCCATGCCTTTGAAGATAGAACCCATTCTGATTTTCATGTCTGAAGTGGAAGAATTGAAGATTGCTATGAGCATATCACAACAAGAAGGATAGGCTTGGAAAAATAAGTATCAGGTGGCTGTTGAAGAGAATGTTGAACTCCAGAGAAAATTACAGCTGAAGAGTGAAGAAGTACTTTCTTACAAGAAGAGAAAAGCGCATGAGGATTTATTTTCCTCTAGCCCTCAAACTACTCCTTAGAAGTTGATCATAGACAAGCTTATCTTCGAGAAGGCCTAGTTGGAGGAGCAGATTAAGGAGCATAATGTTGCACCCCTAATTTGACCATTAGATCTTCATCATCATTCTAGTATCATCTTCATTTGATTATCTAACTATAACCTGTTTCAAGTTTGTCTTTGTCAAGATACAGGTGAATTAGGGTTCCATACAATCAGGAATCGAGGTTTCGATGGTTTGATCAGTCAATGTCTTGGATTGATTCTTCATGGAACAAGTATCCATACTACCAAAGATACTATATTTAGTCAAGTATGAATTCAATTTGAGGTTGTCACCCAAAGATCAAGAATAGTGTAGTTCAGGACACCCGATTAGGGTTTCTAATTAAGAAAAGTCAATTGTAGTTTGACTTTTGATTTAAAAGGTGTTCCAATGATGGAATCATGGTCCATGAAGCTCATATGGCTTAGTGAAGTCCACCAAAGAAGTTTCAAGACCTCAAAAGACCTAGAACATCAACAGTTCGTTCGGGGCTTTTCGATCGATCGGTTTGTTTGACTGAAAAGTTAACTCCTTGACCATAAGGAATTTGACCTCCAATTTTGAAGCAAATATGTTACTAATAACATATTACATCTAGTAATGAAGTTTTTTGACCATTGGGTCAAGGATTAAGGAGTAATCGAAAAAGTCGGGAATTAGGGTTTTGAAAGGGGCAAGGTCATAACTTCCTAACCACACATCCAAATGAGGTGGTTCGAAGCTTGTTGGAAAGGTCTTGGCAAGACCTAGAAAAGTGTAAAGTTTACCTATGGGAAAAATGCATAAATTTGGAGTTATAGTCAAAATCATCACAAGAGGGAGAAAAGACTTAGCAAAATTCTAAGTTTTTGGCATTTTTAGACATGTTTTTATCCAACTTTGAGGGGTTATTTGGCCTAGTTCCACTTGGAATTTGAAAATTCAGTGAACATGAAAGTTGTAGAGCATAATGAGGGATTTCCAAAAAGTATAAGAACTCCTCCATAGACCTTGTGAGATGAGAGTTTCGGAGGGGACAAGTTGGCCCTAAACACTTGATTGTCATCATGTCAAAACTCAACATAAACTTGATTTCCAACTATGCGCTTCATTTCTAACCATGGAATGACATATGATATGATGTGTTAGAGGGTGAAATGAACTAGATCAGAAGGGAATCCAAGCAAATCCAAAGTTTCATCCATGATCCATTTGTTTATTAAAGAAAATACAAAAGGTACACAAGAGAGAGAGTGTTTGTGGCTGCAGCATGGGAGGGTGTCATTGTGCACTATTTGGTCACTTCTCACAGCTCATTGTTAGCTATCTTTAGGGGGCTAAACT
Source organism: Lathyrus sativus (assembly GCA_963859935.3). NCBI lineage: Eukaryota > Viridiplantae > Streptophyta > Magnoliopsida > Fabales > Fabaceae > Lathyrus > Lathyrus sativus. The sequence continues at coordinate 261,934,034 of OZ012736.1, read as the reverse complement.
CCTTGAAAGCAAGCAAGAATCTGCAAAACCAAATCACACCTAGATTCATGAGATTTTTCAACAAAACCACCTTGAATACCACTTGGACAAATCTGCCCCAACCTCTCACTTGGCCTATAAATAGAGGTTCTATATCATGATATAAAACAAATCAGATCCCTCTAAACCCAAGAGAAAAGCATAGCTCCCATTCTATCTTCCTTTGCTTGTAAGTGAAGAAAGTCATAAAATCACCAAAATTGCCTTGTTGTAAGTTTCACACCAGCATCACTTCTAGCCATAAAACCACCATAAAGACCATACACACAAACTTAAAATTACCATTTGAAGCTATTCCAATCATTAGTTTCATCAAAAAACCATAAATCCAAAAGTCAACTCCTCACTCACTTAAGTTTTACTTTTATGCATAATACGGAACAACTCACTGCCTAGATCCATTTCCACTACTTTGACACTTTGAACACCCCCTATTTAGGTCATACTAACTGTCCATAAATTCAAACATCACATGAAATCTATCTACTCAAACTGTCCTCAAGATTTCTTTGTTTCTTCAGGAAGAAGCAACTTCACAAGCTTGCCCAAATGAGGGAGGGATCTCTTGTTTTTGCAGTCAGCTTATTGTGGGAAGACTACAAGAGGTATGTAATCCTAAACCTTCTCATTATTATGCATAATGTATGATTTTTTTGGTTTGTTAAATGAGTTAGACATTATTATGTTGAAATTGTACTATAATGTCAAAAAACTATCTGGAAAGCTGAGTTTATCAACTCATGATTGTTTGTTGTTAGAACCTATCTCTCATGCTAGATATTTCTTGTGTAAATTAGTGACTATCATTAGAGCTTTACATTAGGGCTTCTATTTAGATTGATTGGTATTATTATGCCAAGAAGGTTGCATTTATGTTTTAAAAGGCATACTGTCATAGGCTTCTAAGTTGTCTTTGTGAGTGGAGTTTTGGACTGCTTATTAATTGATCTAGACATTGTCATGTTGAGATTCACAACTATATTATCAAGATTTATTTTTGGATCTAAGCTTGTCAACTCATGTGCAATTGCTGTTAAACTGTCAATAGGGTAAGACATTGGACTGTTGTTTGTTTTCTTGCACATTGTAATATCAAGGCTTGTTGTTTTTAAACAAAACAATCTTGTTTGATATATATAAGTTATTGTTGGAGCTATATCTTTGTAAAGACATGATAGTTGGAATTAACCAATGAATGTAGTTGAAATATCACAAACTATGTTGCTGCTTCTATTTTCAAAATTGTGTTTTATATTGAAAAACTTTTAATCATTTTGTGTTAAGTTTGCTGGTTGAGTTATGTATGTGGTCTTAGTAAAGACATTGGCTTGAGGTATGATGATTGGGACATGAATACCATGCTTGCTGACAAAACTTGGTCCTCATGCTAGGGTTTGTTTGATTGAAGTAATCATTGTCATGAAGCTAATGTTCCTTCGGGAAAGGTTGATGGCCCGGTTCCTATCAGTGTTGTTGAGTCAGTACCGTATATCATGGGTTGAGTTGCATGTGTTGTATTGTCTTATATGTTATGTTGGTGTGGGACAGTAGGTCCGGGTCGATGTATGTGAATGATAATTGAGTGATCTACTGCCTTTTATTCATGTACGTTTATACCGTTATATTTTGATCGTGATTTCTCACCCCTTGCTTTTGTTGTGGTCTGTGCTTCTTCGGAAGTACAGATAATCCAGGTGTGTAGCTAGCTTGGATTGTGGCGAGTCGTGTCGTAGGGATGCTCTGATACGTAACACCGGGGCTTTGGGGAGTTGTTGTCTATCTGATGATTTTGTGTGCCCCTGTGGTGTATCATGTTTTGATGAGTTCTTTTAGTGAATATATGTCTGGTGTATTTTTGGCAATTGGCCGAGGATGATGAATATGACATGTATATGGTGTTTATATGTATATATATATATATGATGACGAATTTTCGTTGTGTTATATTTGTTGAAAATCATTTAATGGAAATGTTTTGTGTTGAGTTTGTTTCCGTGACATCCCGTTTTGTGGTGTGAAACTCTGATAATTATTTATTTTAATTGCATTTATGTTATTTTGGGGAACGGGGTGTTACAAGAAGCATAGTGAAAACCAAAGGGAACTCACCATGTTCAATGTGCATCAGCACAGGAGTCCATCAAAGACTCAAACTTCTCATGGAATGCACAGAATTCCTCCACAGGATGAATTAGGCACTCACAAGAAGGATCCTAAGAATGTAGGACATGAGAAGAAGGTGTGTACAAAGTACTTGAATACTCAAGGCTCAACTCCTTATGGAATGCACAGAACTCCTCCACAGGAGGAATTAGGCTCTCACAAGAAGGACCCAAATATCACAGGAGTTGGAAAGAAGAGGGGAGGATGAGGATGGGAAGCAAAGTAAGATCCACAGGAACTTACTATGGCACTCAACTAATCTCATCACATTCAAAGTCCTCAATGGTTCAAATTCTTTATGGAATGCACAAAATTCCTCCACAGGAGGAATTAGGCTCTCACAAGAAGGATCCAAATATCATAGGACTTGGAAAGACTAATGGAAAAGGGTCCTAAAAGAAGCCTAGGTTAGGAACTAGTTAGGAGTATGGTTTGAAATTGGGAATGCACTTACAAGTGCCTTAATATGTCTAGGGTATGGATAGGGGAGAATGGGATGCACAAGCATTGCACAAGGATCACCTAAAATGGAAACTAGGTCAAAGGTATGGTGGGAACTACCCTAATGAAGGTCAGAAAGCTAAAACCCACTAAAAATAGTAAAGCACATCTAAAAATGCTAAGAAATATCCTAAGGGACCCCTCTGGTCTTAGAGACTAGGGGTCGAAAAATGGGGAGGAAATTCTAAGTCTAAGTAGGTTAATGGAGAGAAAAACCCTAGGGTGCTCTATGAAGGAGGCAAAGATGGAGGGTGCTAAAGATCTACTCAAACCCTAACTAAATGAAACCTAAAAATCAGAACAAAAATACCTAAAGATCACTTAAGATACCTAGAATCATCATACCAAAAATTAGAAATTTATTCTATGCTTTGATAAGGAAATAAAATTCAAGAAGTAAACATATATATTTTCACATTTATTAAATGGCTATTAAATGGAAAAATGCACAATTAATTGAAAAAAGAACTAAACTTGCAATTAAAAAATATGCAAAATTAAAAGACATGTCAAATTATATACATGAATTTTTCTAGGATTTATTGAATTTATTTACCATTTTTTTATGAATTAAAAATGGGATAAGAACAAAAAAATATAAAGAAAATGATAAAAGAAATGAAAATAAAAGAAATAATAAAAAAAAAAAATAATGTGGCCACTGGATGAGGAGACCGTTCAAGGCATCTAAGAGCCTACAAAGTGCCACGTGTGCAGTCAACCCTCAGGGTCAAAACGCCGTGTTTCATTAAACGGGCTTAGATGAGATCATGGCCATACACACTATGTACCAGTCAACGTATCTGAAGGCTCAAGTGATACCATGCATGCAAAAAGTCTTCAGTTCAAAATGAGAGTGAATGAGGATCATACGATGAGGAGACTAGTCAAGGGTTTTAAAAAGATCCAATGGCCATTAATGCACCTGGAGATTTAAATTGAGAAAAAAGGGGGAAACGCAGACGGCGGTCGGAGAAACCTCCGGCCGTCTTCTCCGGCCATTACGTATGGTACCAGTCTTGAAAATGAACCAAAAAACATGATTTCTTACACCATTGTGATCGTCTCTCCTAGTAGATCATCATTCTAGTGTTCTTTTTCGTTTTTCTTGCCTAAATCTCCTAAAACAAACCTAAACCAAATTGAAGGTTGAATCAAGAAATGTTGCAATCATTCACCAAACCTATACAGAATCGTTCTAAGCATCTTAAGGAATGCAAATCTACAAAAATGATGCCTAATTATGTCTTGAACAGAGAGTATGGATGAAACGTGATTTACCTAATGGAGCACCTCCATTGGGTCTTCAAATGTTATGGAAGCTTGCAGAAAAGTGTCCAGAATCCATCAATGATCTTCAATGGAGGTCCATGAATACTCAATTTCTCTTGAAGCTCGATGAATCTTCAAAAAAGATTTTCTACTTTGCCCCCACTTTTCTTCAACCATTTTCCAGTTATTCTCCATCCAAAGTTAGTTATCTTCTGTTGTACATGATCACAACAATATATGGAATGGATCTCAATCACTTTTGAGCCCAATTGAAGCCCATGGAAGTCCAATGGAAAATCCACATTTTCTCATTTGAAGCTTTGTAATTCCCTCCAAAACAGAGCTTGAATTGTTGCAAATTGCTTCATACCAATTGCCTATGATGCAAGGAACATGAATGGATGAGATTAACCTCTTGGAATTGGATCAATGGTGAATTTTGATTATGTTACTTCAAAGTGAAGTAATCTTGAATTTTTAGATGTAAATGACCTCAAAATTGGTTTATGGTTTTGGCATTGTTCTTATAAAATTTAAGGTACTCAAAATATGCACACATATGCCATGAATTGATTTAATTTGAACTTGATCCAAACTAGGCCTTTTCAAACTTCTTTTCATGGAAATTTCTTCGTCCAATCTTCAATCCAAACCAAATCAAGGATACCTTGAGGTTTGATTGAGAAATGATACCATTTGTAGCAAGTTTGAAGTTGGAAATATTTTCATTTGAGGTATGCAAAGTGGTGAACTTGACCTATAACCAAAAGCGACCTATAATCAAAGTTTCCCAAAATACCTCTGACTTGAAAGCTCCATATCTTGAGTTCTATAAATCCAATGAAGTACTTCTAATACTCTTTGGAAAGCTAAGATCATGAGGAACAACTCTCATGTTTGGGTAAAGAATAGGAGAGACATCCTTCTAGGTCAAAAATGTCTTAGAAGTTGGTTGACTTTCAAAGACCAAAATCACATTCATCTGATGATCTGTAACTTGTCTGCTTCATATATTGATTTATATAAATCCTATCAAGGACTTATAGTACTCAAAATAGAGCTATGAACATGCTCTACATGTCTCATGTTGTAGTCAAGATGAGATGAAACTTGTATCTTGAGTTATGTGGTCTTGAAGTTAGACACTAAACCAGGAGATTTTACACTGTCAAGCTTAGAAACCCTAGCCTAGTAACTTCTCACACTCTTGAATATTGATGAATTGACCTTGGAATAATCTCTTAGATGTATCAACACAACATTCCATGATCGTAGTTGCTTGGAATTGAGTCTTAATCTCCTCAAGACTCACAGTTGACTTAGGGTTAACCATATGAAAACCCGAGCTGCACCACGTTTGGCTGTGGCCTCTTGTACTGGATATAATGACTTGTATAAGCTCCTTAATGACCCTCAAGGCATTCAATAAGCTCTCATAATGGATTCCACCCACATCCATGGATTCAAAATCATCTGATGATCCCCCATGACCTTCAAGTTAGGAGATATGCACACTTGTATCCACCCACTTCTCCAAGGAACTTTGACTTCTTCTGGTGACTTGATGGGGATGATAATTTGAATATAGCTTCTTGATTGGCCTTAGAACCTTTGGTAGCCTCTTCTGATAAGCACACTTCTTGATTGACCTTAGAACCTTTGGTAGCCTCTTTTGATAAGCACACTTCTTGATCCCCTGCACAAATGACAATGCAATGCATATGCTAATGCTAGAATGAATGCAATGAAACAAAAGTTAGGTGAAGAAAAGGTTAGGAAAATTTTGGGGTACAACACATATCCTAATCCTCCTCGTGGTTGTTCCATTTGACTAAGATTGTTTATAGCAGATCTTGATGCTAAGTATAGATTGAGAGGGGATGTAATAGTCATTGCATTATCTACATACGTAGATGCATTAGTTTGTAGGCCTGATATCATCATATTTGGCATGCCATATGGATATTCGCTACTACCAGGGGTAGTGTGAAATTTGGGATAAGAGAAGGCACAGGGTCTCCTATAATAGTTTGAGTGACCTCGGAGTTGTTGGAATACTCATCACTTGTGGTGGGGGAACCGCCACTTTTGGTAATATCGTCGAAACTAACATCTGACTTACAAAAGGAGTGGTTACTCTAACGGTTGTTCAAGTACCTACACCACCAACGATCGATTTGGTTGGTTGTTCTTCATTATCTGGAGCATCATTCTAGGGAAGAGAAGTTTTTTAAGATGTGTCATATAAACTAGAGTTTTACCACTCCTCGGACACATAAACACTCTGACATTGAAAGTATTACATGTATGAAGCACAAAATAAACAATAAAAGCAGAAAATATTTTTGCAAAATTTTGAACTTCTTGCACAAAAGGGTTCCACCGGGTGTGCCAAATTGTTTAATAATGTTTTTGGTAAATGAAATCACAAATTTTCGTTCACTTAGAGGATGAAACTCGAAATAATCCAAGGAAATATTGTGTAAAAAATTCGAGAAATTATGTTTGTGCTTGGGAATTAACGTTTGAATGTAAAGAAAGTTGGGTAGAAATCCCAATAAGAACAATGTAGGACTTTTCAAAGAAATTGAAATAAGACAAAGAAACAATAAAAGTAATTTAAATAAAAATGCGTTGATTACGGAATTAGAAAAAGGGATGCAAATTCATACATATTTCCATTCAATTTGGTGTTAATTATTGATTTTTTTAACTTAATTTTTCACAAAAACTCAACTAATAAAATAAATTTTAATTTATTATTATTTTTGTTTTTAAATTAAGACATCACCACAGAGCATCCACATCCAAAGAATCTCAAGAGATTTTGTATTCTCCTAAGTGTCAAAAAAATTTCTCAAGAGATTTAACATTGTTGCATGTCTAGGATTGAGTTCGAACTTAGAACCTCTAATTAATATCTATTATACTTTGACAACGTCTTCTTGAAACAAATGAAAACACAGTGAAATCTCCTCGATGTTTATACTCTAATAGTCACCAACCATCACTCCAACTATTATTATGACCACTACCGTAGAGAACCACTCCAACCACCATCGACCTTCCTTCATTCACCGCTTTATAAATTAACAATCACTTTTTTGACTAATGTTAACCACCATGTTGACCACCGTCTTGACCATTGTTAATCATCATTTCATCCATCTCAATTACCATTGTTGATCATTATTGGCATCCCTCACCTTACAATTTAATTTTGTAAATATGAATTAGGTCAAACGTTAATTTTAATATAATTTCAGATCTTATTAATCAAACTATAAGACGACTATTGTTTATATTCAAAAATTGAACTCAATAGAATATCGGCGTTAGATATATTGAGAAAATATTAAATCATATATTGATTAGACATAAAATTTAAAAATATATATAAAATAACATTTGTCACCTTCCAAATCAGTTTTAAAAGGTTGAATTATATTAAATTCTAACTCTAATTATATTAATGTTTACTCCATGCACTTATGATAACTAATGTAACTGTCAATTAATTCTCAAATTACCACCACCATCACAAAATTACCACCGATATAACCATCAAATGTCACTCTAATTACCATTAACTATTATCATTAATCATCACTCTCACGCAGACGACCAGTATTTTTAACTATTATTATTAAAGTTACAACAAAAATTAATATGTTACATATTTCTAATATTTAAATTATTTTACAAGCATTATTTTGATTTAAAAAATGTATAATGATTATTCATTTTTATATTTACGTAGAAATTGTTTTTGATTTTAAAATTTTCATAATTTAAAAATAACATTGATTTAATATTTGAAATTCAAAACAAAATCTGATTTCAATTAAAAAAAAAATTCAAAACAAAAAACCACCGGAACAAAGTCTTAAAAATTGAATATTGAAGGTACTAGTACTATATTGGAAAAATAAAAAATTAAATAAAAAATTAATTCCACAACAAATTCAGAATTTACATGACACGAAAATATTTCTGCAAAATGTTGTTAAGAAAGAATCTCAAAATAAAAATTCAAACTGCAGTACAAGGTTTAGGTTTTTTTTCCGAAAATTGTAGTGATAAAACAGTGTTTGCTTGTAGGTGTGTAGAATACTATTCACTCCGTTTTATAATAAATTATTTATTTATAATAAAAAAAATATTTTAAAATAAATAATTAATTTTAATTTTTAATACATTTTTTAAAATTTTATTTTTTAATTAATATTACTTTTACTATCATTAATATATAATAAAAGGATTTTAAAAGTATCATTCTCTTTTATCTTTATTCCTTTTTCTTATAATATATCTGAAATAATCGAATTTTTTTTTAAACTAACACAGTTATAATTTTTAATTACCAAACAAAATATATTTTCAAAAATATTACCAAAATGACAAAGTTTCGATTTGCTTCAACATGTGTTCGTCAAACCAATTGGCGAATTTGGCCAATTCTTCGTTCAAGCATTTCGCCAAATCAATTGGCGAATTAGGCTAAGGGTTTCAAGTTCGCCTTCTCAATTGGTTAATCAGGCTAATTTGTAGGCTAATTTGTAGGGTTTCAAATTCGTTTTTCATTTTTTTGATTATTATTATTATTATTATTATTATTATTATTATTTAAAGTTTAAAATTTGATTGTTTTTTTATTATCATTATTTATTATTATTATTATTATTATTTAAAGTTTAAAATTTGATTGTTTTTTTTTATCATTTATTATTATTATTATTATTATTATTATTATTTAAAGTTTAAAATTTGATTGTTTTTTGATTATCATTTTTTTATTATTATTATTATTATTATTTAAAGTTTAAAATTTGATTGTTTTTTGATTATATTTTTTTGATTGTTTTTATATTTTATTTTTAATGTATTTATATTTTGATTTTAATTATTTTTTATATGATATAATATATTTTCCTTTTCATATTTATAATATATTTTTAAGGTTTCAAATATATTTTTTTGATTATTTTTTTATTGTATTTATATGATATAATATATTTTCCTTTTCATATTTAAAAGTCTTAAAATTTAATTGTTTTTTAATTATAATTATTATTATTATTAACCATAAAATATATTAATTTATAATCTAATTAATATTAATATAATTAAAAAATATTCGTAAGCATAAAGTGATAATAAAATAAAATTATATTAATTTATAATGTAATTAAAAATACACGAACAAAAATATAAATATAATGAAAATTACAAAAAAAAAAAAACCCTAATGATCGGCTCTATCCAAGTGACCACCGGTGCCACATTGGGGGGGAAGGCTATCGGGAAAATGTTGTTGTTCCCGTCTTGTGCCACAGCCATCAGAAGTGTGCCCTTATATTTCCCGTAAAGCCAGGTTCCGTCAATCTGAATTATAGGTTTACAAAATGCAAACCCTTTGATGCATGGTTTGAATGCCCAAAAGACTCTGTGGAAAATTCCATTGCCAGCAACATAACTCCCGTCTGGTGTACAAGCAGGCAACGTCTCCAATATCGCAACAGTTCTTGGAGAGTAGTGTTTAAGGGCTACTAGGAATTTAGGAAGTTCCTTGTATGACTCCTCCCAATTTCCAAACACCATTTCAACAGCTTTATTCCTGGCTATCCAGGCTTTTCGGTACGAAGGAGTGTAGTTGTACCTTTGTACCATATGCGCAATTATGGTACTCACCTTCAAAGATGGGTTGTCGCTGACGACTGATAGAATCTCATCACAAATCAACTTAGAGTTTAGTTTGCGATGGTCTTGCATCGGATTCGAGATGATACAGCTGTGGGACGAACCCATTGACCCTATCTTCCAGGAATCGCTTCTCTTCCTGAAAGATGCTGTTAATTTGAACAGGCACTCCTCGTTACGGCAATAGATCATATACCGCGTTGGATTTGAGTGATCAACCCTGTAATCGGATGACAATTCCATGTGAAACTGTTTGATAGCCTGGACACAATCTTGTTTCGTACGAAACTCGTCGCCCTTTTTAAGTTGGCCCCGTGTTGTGTAGTTGGGGATGTAGAAAACATCCGTTGCGGGTTCATCATCAACTAAGGTGATATCAGTCATGTGATTTGGTGGACAATAGACATGCTCAGGTTGAACTTCATCCTCCGGATTGTTCACCATCTCGTCAACAATGACTTCAGTTGCTTCTTCTTCTTCGTCCACGACATTGACTTCGGGGTGTTCATCTTCACATGTGATCTGCATCCCTACATTAACCATGCAGGCCTACGAGCATCTGCTTTCATACATTAGACGGGACACTGCATTACAATAAATGCCATGTACCCTGTTTGATTAGACGCTACACTGAAGGAATCTGCATCCTTTTACCAAAAAGACACTGCATTTACGCATAGCTGAAGCCAAGTGCCAACCATGCACTCACACCACACATATGTCACGCCAAGTGCTCAGCATGCACCCACACAACACATATGTCACGCCAAGTGGTCAGCATGCACCCACACAACACATATGAAAAGGAAAATATATTATATCATTTTATTATCACTTTATGCTTACGAATATTTTTTAATTATATTAATATTAATTAGATTATAAATTAATATATTTTATGGTTAATAATAATAATAATTATAATTAAAAAACAATTAAATTTTAAGACTTTTAAATATGAAAAGGAAAATATATTATATCATATAAATACAATAAAAAAATAATCAAAAAAATATATTTGAAACCTTAAAAATATATTATAAATATGAAAAGGAAAATATATTATATCATATAAAAAATAATTAAAATCAAAATCAAAAAAATATAATCAAAAAACAATCAAATTTTAAACTTTAAATAATAATAATAATAAAAAAAAAAATGATAATCAAAAAACAATCAAATTTTAAACTTTAAATAATAATAATAATAATAATAATAATAATAATAATAATAATAAATGATAAAAAAAACAATCAAATTTTAAACTTTAAATAATAATAATAATAATAATAATAATAATAATAATAATAATAATAATAATAATAATAATAATAATAATAATAAATACTGATAATAAAAAAACAATCAAATTTTAAATTTTAAATAATAATAATAATAATAATAATAATAATAATAATCAAAAAAATGAAAAACGAATTTGAAACCCTACAAATTAGCCTACAAATTAGCCTTATTCGCCAATTGAGAAGGCGAACTTGAAACCCTTAGCCTAATTCGCCAATTGATTTGGCGAAATGCTTGAATGAAGAATTGGCCCAATTCGCCAATTGGTTTGGCGAACGCATGTTGAAGCAAAACGAAACTTTGTCATTTTGGTAATATTTTTGAAAATATATTTTGTTTGGTAATTAAAAATTATAACTGTGTTAGTTTAAAAAAAAATTCAAAATAATCAACTGAGAAGTTTTATTATGACCACAACCCAAGACATAGAGGGTTGATCCTCTCTCTTTTGATAGGGTCTTTTTGTGCTCAGCTATAAGCTCTGATATGTTCTGAATTCTGGGCTCTTTGATTTTTGAAAAGTCTTGACAGAGTTGAAGATACCATTGCGTTTTCTCTAAGATTAATATTCTTATTAGTACTAGTATATCAGGAATATAGCTAGGTAGAGCTTCTAGGAATGTGTGGAGACGGGATGGTGATGAGATTGTCAACAAAAATGATTAAAGATTTAAATACAACATCATGCATCTTATAATTATCAATTTGAATCTTCTTATTTTAATTTCTTTCTAAAGGTACGTTATTTTGTCTTATCACTTTTACTTTTATTTCATTTATACGAGGTGACAACTACTTCTCATCCCACAAAAATATTTTCTCCGTTCCACAATCAATAGAATAATAAAATATTTTAAAATGAATAATTTATTTTAATTTATAATTTAAATTAATTTTTTTATTTATACTTTTTAATTATTATTATTATTTTTATCGCTTTTAATTAAGAACGACAAACCGGGACATCTGCTCTGCTCCACCTTAAACTCATCAAAAAAGATGGTGGAACGGACAAATTCACCTATTAAAAAATAAATTTAAAAATCTAACTCGTTTGTCAAGATAGCGGTTTGACGGAGGACACCCTTATCTGCTTATTTATTTATTTAAGAGTTTAATAGGTTTACTTTTACATTTTAATTAAATTTTTCACTTATTTTTTAAAATAATTTTTGTAAAGCATATTTTTAACAAATTTTACTTAAAAATATATTGCATATATTCACAAAATGTATAAAATTGAATAATCAACAAGTATTCCAAAATATAGTTCAATTATTAACCTTCAACCAAACAAAAAAATAACTTTAATGCTTGATAACTACGTTGTCGGGTTAATAGGCGAATCCACCATTTTTTGGCAGACTTAAAGCGGGGTGGATAGACGGACACAAAATCTTAACTCAATCCGCCATTTTCTGGTGGGTGCGCAGGTCGGATTAACGGACCACAATCCGTTTTGCTACTCTTACTCCCGATACATGATAAATAATACTTTAATGAAAATCACATTCCTTATTAATTATTACAATTTTTTTTAATATTGTTAAATAGTTAATTAAATCATTCATTATGAGAGAGAAAGTATGTTTTACTAGTTCTTTTTATGCTTATTTAATTATAACAAGTTCTCTTTAAATATAAATATTATTTTATTTACTAATCACTTTGTATCAAATTATAAATCACATTTTCAAGAATATTTTATCTCAAATTATAAATTCCTTATAATTCTAATTCTAATGTAATATTAATGCCATTTTTTTCAATATATCATCTATTATTTATTTATTCATTTTTTAATTTCTTAAGTTTCTCATTTATCTATAATAAATAAAGGGCAATATTGTAAACTAGTGTATAATTTATCTTTCTCATACAATATTGATTATATTTTTTAATCTGCGTAAAATGTCCAAAATATTTTATAATTTAAAATGGAGGGAGTATAATTAATTCCCGTTTCAAAATGATTGCCGCTTAAAGTTTTTACGCACAAATTAAAGAGTGCAAAAGAATATTTTAATAAAATATTATACTTTTAATAAATTAACCTTATTAATATATTAGAAAAATAGTAATCACTGTTACATTGAAAAATGAGAATGAAAATTATTTTAAAATAAATTTCATTTATTAAAACACAAATTATTTTGAAACGGATAAATACCTATAATCATTTTAAGTATAAACTTCCTTGACCCCAAAATATATGTCGATTTAATATATGATCCACAAATATCCATCTCAAAATATATCTTGATTTAATATATGATATACAAATCTCCATCTTTGAAAAATATAATCTTTTTATATATGATATTAAGTACTCAATTAATATTATATATAATACATTTATTAATTAGAATAAGCGCACACAGGATGTTCATTCTACTCCCTTAAATAATTTTGTCTTCGAAATGTATGCTTATCCTATAATCAATAATTCAAATGTATACATGTCTTTCACTGTCATACACTTCCATTTAATTTTTACCTAAACTTCATTTTCATAATGTATGGTTTTCTCGTATCTTAAGAGCTTCATTCAAATTAGTTAATCTTTTAATGATTACTCTGCTTCTTTTCTAACTTTTCCTAAAACATTCTCTGTTTGGTCTCAAAGTATCTCTACTAGACCCTCTTTATTTGTTTTGCAACAATTTCTGGTTTGAATATCCTGCATCTCCTAAATTGAAATGTCATAAGTTATTCCACGCCTGTTGTCAACATCTTTCACTCTATCGGTTCAACATCACCTTCATTGTTAAATAAATAACGAGACTGATGAAAAGTGATTCCTTATTTCAATCTTCTCTCGTCCAAATATGGAATCTAGTACTTTTCTTCAGGTGGTACTAAGTTCCACTCTGCCACGTCAACCACCCGAGGGAAATTAGTTGCGCTAAGATTTGCTTTGACTCTTGCTTCTCAAGAAAATCCATAAAATCTTGAAGTTGATAACAATCCCTTTTAATTATATAGATGGTTGATAAAATTGCAACTTCATTTGCTCAGGAGTCTGACTAGCCAATTCAATACCTCTCCTAGAAGCAATTAATTCAAATTACACCCTTTTTAGTGTGTGATAACTCATTTAGTCTTTCGATGTGCCACTTTGATTTCCAATATTCATCACGGCCTGAAAAGCTCATTGAAGTCCTAGTTAATTTTCACTAACACGACGACACATGTGTAGAAGAAGTCAGATGTAAAGGAAGAATGCTTTTTAAGGTTTCGGAATACGATAATCATGTATTCAAAGGGCGAGTCTAAATTCTTAGATGTAATGAGTCATTCTAGGACCAGAATTACTAGTTAAGTCTTCGTATAAAAATTTCACTACTTTAACTTTTACATGGTCAACACAAAGGTTGAAAGATCTATAAAAATTGTTAAGGGACACATCATAATTCAGAGGTAAGCTTGAGTCAAGTTGGACAAATGAGATCAGGACAATTTGAACATGTTGCGTTCTTATCTCTGCTTACAATAAGGCATATAGGTATGCCAAGAATTACTCAAAGGTGTGCTAAAATGGTTAGACTGATCTAAGGAAGGTTTCATGTCTCTTGCATGAATGTGATCTATACCAAAAGTGTCGCTTAACTTGTGGAAAGAAAGAACATCGACTACTAATAATAAGAACTTTACAAGGAATCAACTTAGGTTTTGGATGTATAGGCAACTGGAATTAAACGTGTACAATCATTCGACCTAGGCACTCCTTATGTGAATCGAGTGTCAATACCAAGTTTAAATATATAATAGTTTTTTAAAGATTTTTAGCATTAGTTTGATCAACTCCAAAACCATGAAACTTTGACGAGGTAATTTGAAGTCAAATTTCATATATAATTTATTCATGAACATGCTTCTATTTCTCAAATAATAATTTTTAAAACATTTAATACCCTTTTGGACTTCTATAGACTCTTTAACCAACAATTGGTCATCCTAAGTGCCTTTAACATGTAAGAATGCATAAATGCAACTCACAAACAATATTGATCCTCAATATTAGGGTTGGATTCTTAATTTACTAATCCATTGGATTACCCCAGGAGAAATCTTTCTTGGTCCAAGTTAGATTCTAAACCTTCAGCTTTATCCCATTTTTATCTTTCACATATCCATGTTAATGCGAATTCAGGCTAACATGGGTATTTGTCTGTATTATTTCTTAAATGTTAACCTTACTTATTTATCTAAACCTCAACGAATTATTCTAAGTTCTCCTATCCATATTAAATTACTTATCACTTCTTAGTTACACGACTTAGTCAGGTTCTTCTTTTGGATTCGAATGTCATTGCTTCCTCGCTCAATTTTGGGAAGTGCATATTGTCATCCAGTTAAATAGAGTCGATATTGGCTCAAGCTCTTGGTTTATGCTAATAGTAATAGGGATCTTGTTTTAAAACTTGGTTATTACTCTTCCTTTAATTTAGAGGTGATGCCATTCTACTTAACTCGTGATTAATGAATACCGAAGTTTGGTAACACATAACTTAAAAGCAAGAATAAATGACTCACATGGTTCAACTGAGCAATCTAAGAAAAATTTATTGAAATTTTTGGTTGAGTTTGATCACTTCATCCATGAATATTTCACCTTCACACACCTTAACTTATCATATTTGTATCACACTCACATCCTAAATAGATCATACAAAAATAATCCTTCATCACTTGAAATTCCACTAACTCGGGTCACTACTACAAAATATACCTTTCATAACGAATTATTACCTCGCCAAATTTATCCATTGTGGTAGAATCTACTCAATTAGGCGTGTTTCTTTTATTTTCATTTTTAAGCCACTTTTTCCCACGGTTGAAATTTCAACCATGGTGAAAGTGCGTCTAGTCATGGGTTTGAATCCTAGCACCAACAGTTTTGGTTTTTAATTTAATTTTAACCCTTTTTTTTACGATGGTTGAAATTCCAACCATGATGAAAAGTGGCACCTGGTCATGAGGTTGAATCTCAGCAACAATTTTTTTAAATATATTTTAAGCCACTTTTCACCACCGTTGGAATTTCAACGGTGGTGAAAAGTGGCGTTTTTCTTTTTTAAAATTTTTAAATTAAAAATAAATTACATTTCCAAGATATATAATACTCCATGTTCATTCACTTTGTCTTAGACGAACTTCATCTTCTACCTCAAAACTTCATCTTTCATTTATGAAACTCTATTTTTTTCACTAAACCAAACTCAAAAACATCATTTCTTCCATAAAAAAAATTAGAAAAATACAATTTATTTCATTAACAAGTTTCGGAACTCCATCATCTCTTCTCCAACTTAAGCGAGGCAAGGAAAACACGGGTTCGAGTAAGTAATGTTAGTTATTATTGCAGTGTTAGGTAAAATGTTTAATGTTGTTGTTTTTATTGATTTTTTCTCAATTTTTTCTCTTGTTGTTGTTGATTTAGTTTTATTGTTGTTGTTGTTGTTATTGTTGAGATTTAATGTTTGATGATTCTATTGATTTTTTGTTGTTGTTGTTCTTATTGTTCTTATTGTTGTTGTTGTTGTTGTTGTTATGTTAGAAATATTTGATATTTTATATTATGATGAAAGTTCTCAATGTAGTCAGCAAAAGCATGTGGAAAAAAATAAAAAATTGGGCTGACCGACTTTTTGCCACAGTTGGAACTTCCAACCGTGGTAAAAATTGGGTTGACTGACATTTCACAATGGTTGAAATTTCAAACCGTGGTGAAAATTGGGTTGACTACATGTCACCACGGTTGCAATTTCCAACTGTGGTGAAATATAGCGCGCTATCCAGTTTTTCACAACAGACCTTAGCTCGTGGTGGAAATTAGTAGACTTACTACCACCCCTACCTTACCACGGTTGTCAACCGTGAAGGTATACCTTTTCAAACCATGGTGAAAGAGCCTTTATGTTGTAGTGGGTCAATGAACAATTGAGTCTTCTTCTCTTCACTTCTGTCAACTCTAACTTCCACATGAATGATTTCCTTAGCCATCTCATGTGTTCAAAACAACTCTTATTCTTGTTAAAACTTTTGATTATTTATGAATAATTGTAATTATCCTTTAACTTGGTGACAATTCTAGATCCTTAAAAGGTTATGTGTCATATGAAATAGTCCACCTTCGTTATTGAGGTACACATATGAATTTCTTTGTGTCAACTTCTCCTTTTGAAAAACGTTAGTGCCTCATTAATAATGGGATATTTTGATCCATATAGATTCATGAATAATTATATTCTCATTAAATCCAATTTCTTTGAACTCATCTCGATAGTTCCACAACAGTCTTTGTAGTCTATGAATACCCTTTGAGCATCTGTTACGTTGAATGATTCTTAAGTGGCATCAGGAGATCTCGACTATTGGTGAGAGTTTTTGTACCTCTAGTTTACTTTGTGTTTAGGGTTGTTAATTATTTCTCTTAGATATTGGATTTCAGGTAAGGGCCTTGTCCATTGGCTTACCTTAGCTCGTCGTCGTATGATGGCAATCCAAAAAATCTGTAGCTTTTTCACACAATTGATCATGACAAATCTTCCACCACCACATCATTCCCTAGTAACTTTCCATGAATTTCCTACTCGATTGAGGCTATAAGATCTTTATGTCAAACACATTCTGTAACACCCTGTATAATATACATCTAGAAAATATATTATACAAGATATTTATTTGGTACTGATACAACATAAGTGCCTAACGACATCATTATATACACATGTCCAACTAACAAAATACAATTATGGCACATGTTATACAATAAAGCCTAAAAATAAAATCTATGAACTATGTACAATATCTTCATTGTACACAAATCCACAGTGAAAGATCACAATAGCCGGAATCCTTTGAAACATCAATACACACCTTTCTTGCATAACACCTGCAAATAACATCCAAAAAAACAATGATATTAGGGTGAATAATAATCTTAGTGAGTTCTACTGTTCTAGGGGTCCATTCGGCTCTACAAGGTTTCTAATCGATTTCTAAATCAATTCTTCATCTGGTTACTTGTACATCACTTACACCATGTAACCAAGACTTAGTATCTAAGGGGTATTTGCAATGTATGGAAACATGTCACCTGAGTTCTCATAACTCATTCGATTACTATTTGAAAGCCACAAAACATCAATCCTCAAACGAACCTATGTCTAGGCCAGGCTCGGTTCACACATGCTCGTATAATTCGACTTTCGTGGTGTATACCAGGCCCTCTTATGGGACTCAAACCCAGTTCAATCGACCATCACTCGTATGGGACACAAACCCACGTAGAGTATCATTCACCATGTGGGGCTCAAACCCAGTTAGGTGTCCACCTTTCCCCCATGTCCACCATGTTTGGGAGGCAAACCCAATTGAGCCACGAAACATTAATACCACATCCCCGTTTACCGCTTTACATAAGCCTCTGAAATGGTATGTGCACATCACTATCCGAATACGTGATTAGTTCTCATCAACAATAGGACTTTAAGAGCAATGCTCCTCACCAAAATGTCAAACCCATTCCTCATGGTATTCATCAAATACTAGGTGATACATTCAACAATTCTCATATTATTCCATCAAAATATCGGGTGATCATATCCACCCATTCACATATTTCACATGTCCCATACAATGCATATTGATTCATTAATCAAACGACTACTTGTCCATGATACACACCAAGGTACCATTGCGTCCAAGCATCACAACCTAAGTCATTTTTCATAACCTATATTATCTTTCTAAGTCATTCACTTAGTTATACTCCTAGGTTTCCTCACTCATCATCATAGGATTTTAGTTATATTGTTACACAATCAACACAACAACAATTCACAATATATAACATGCATCATAATATGGACCATAACATTCATAAAGAACACAAGGTAGTATAACATGTTACAAGAATCATAGTCAAGCTATAACAAAATTCGCTTCAATCTATCTTATTCTACTTTCACGTTATAAGGTAAACGTTCATCCGATCAATCTATAGAGGGACACAACTGGACTAAACCGGAAAACATAGTGGAATAACTCATAGAGACTTCTCTCTATATCATAGTACTCTATGTTAGCTTCCTAACACATCCATTCTCACATCAATTTAAGCCATCATTCTCATTTAATGGTGGAATCATGGAACAAAGTATATAACTCTCTCTAATCTCGTTGTACCATACATGATGGTTTATAATTATTAGCCTATCAATCATTGGCATAGCACCATGGTTCTACTCCACTATCAAATAGATAATTGGAAGAGCTTTCCAACCCTTTTATTCTCATATCCATCAGATACACGATTCTCAAGTTATGGGGATAACAAGAATTAAGCATTTTTCTCAATGCTGTCAAATTCGCTTAGAGAGCTCTAGCGAGCTGGTAGTGAACAGACTTTGCTGAGCGAACTCCTAGCGAACCAAGTCAGTAGCAGACTTCCCCTGACTTCGCTTAGAAAGCTGTAGCGAACTAGTTGTGTACATGACAATATCAGAACACACTACCAAGGCATATTTGGATGGGGAAAAACACCAAATAACATGTAAATATCGTGGGATAGCATATAGAAGCATTAAAGAAATCAATTCATAAATTATTAGTAATAACTTCATGATTTAGAAAACACGCATAAACCCTAACCCCATTCCCATGAAATTCTCCCTAATTTCTAACACTATCTAGGAACTCACCTTATATGTAGAGCATGATGTAGAAGATGAAGTAAAGTTGGTGATGATGATGATGATATGGTGGTGATGATGAAGATCTCTCCATGGGTTTCTTATTCTTCTTCCTTTCTTTCTCTTCCTTTTTCTCTCTTCCTTTCTCTTATCTTTTTTCCTCTTTTTACTAATATCTTTCTTCTAATTTTCTCTTTTTTCCCTTTCTTATTCTTATACTTCTTTCATTTTTATTTCCACCATACAATATATAACATATAATATATAATATATCAATATTAAGTAGTGGGAGAAAAATATATCAATTGATATTTTGTCTTCTAGTACCAATTGACCAATTATTAATGTTACTAAAAATCTTCCATCTCGTACTTATTAATAATAATCAGTCTCTTTTAATAAGGATTGATATTTTCAGAGTCCACTGATTACTCTATTTGTCCCAACTAACAACAATTAGAGCACATAGGAGATCAAATTGTTCTAACTGACAAGAAATAGAGTACATAAAAACTTAGGTGGTCTAAACTGATAACCAATTGAGCATTTAAGGGAATATGGAATGTTACACATCCATTAATTTGATCAGACTTAATGCTTGATAATATGATATTTAGATAATACAATTGTCGAAATTGATACCAAATGTAACACCATATAATAAGTATATGCAGATTATATATACGATATTAAACATTACAGTAATCAGAGGTGGTCCTCTGGAACTTAATTGGTAAGGTTTCCTTAGAGGAAAAACGAAAGTAACAAAAGAGGTAAAATACACATGTGGAGTTACATGATTAAACCCCCACTTTAAAACCTAATACATGAATTTTAATCTTTTGTCTTTGATTCTTTGCTTGCTCCATCTTGACGAATCGGTAGTTATTTTCCTGAATATAAAATAAACAATGTCAAATAATCACTAATTTCTCAATGGATTTCCTACCATGAACCTCAAACTCTCATCTTTTCATATCATTAAAGCCTCTAATCACTTCCTATCTATACTAACTAAATTTTTTGCGATAATACGTCAAAATTCCAACAACATATTAATTAAGGTCTTAAGAATAAATTATTTGATTTTTAAGAATAAATAACTAAGATCATAAGCAAACCTGATTGTGATTATTAAGGATAAGTGTGCCTATTATGATATGAAATTGGTCTTAACATAAATTAAATGTAAATTTCTATCCACAAACGTGAGAATAATTCAAGAATTTAGATCTATTTGACATATGAACATGATAGAGCCTAATAAATAGAGTATGCAGCCACCATAATGAATTTTAAACATATTCTATTTTGGTAAGACTAGAGATATATTAGCTCCTTAAGTGTCACCCTACTTACAATGGCTTACCCATCCCATTTTATAAATACAGAACCCACTTAGTCACAGTAAATCTTTTATTCATATGTAACCCTAATTAAACGCGCGCATGTGTGTGTGTGCATTCCAACGCACCATTCAGTTTAGAGTTTAATATGATTATAGTGAAAAGTGGAGATCAGAAAAGTATACCTTGAATCTCACATGTGCTAGCTATATTAGTTGGATAGTTTTCACGGGTCTTGTGCATGATTAGACCCTTGCATTGAGCCTATAGCTAGTCCAAAACATGATTACAATTACTTATGCACTTAAGTATAATACTTTTCTTTGCTCAGAAGCTCAGCTCAAAACTTCCTGCTTAAACCCCTCAGGTAAAAGACTTATGCTTAGGTTACACGAAAGACTTCCTTGTTTAAGCCCCTCAAACTCAAAACTTTTGCTCAGACCCTCGGTCCAAGAATTCCCTACTTAGATTCCACGAATCCAAGAGTTCTGCTCAAGCCCCTCATGCCTAAGACTTCCTTGCTCAAATTCCACGAACCCAAGATATCTTCTCAAGCCCCTTAGGCCCAAGATATCTTCTAAAGACATAATTTTATATTTCTCGGTAAAAAGTTTACTCTTATGCAAACTGGTTTGAATCATGCTACTATGGCTCAACTTAGACCATTTATCCTTTTTCACCCTTTTTTATTCGAGCGTAAACACATTAAGCCTTTTATATATTCATACACATGGTAAATAAGTCTGTTAGTGATTATGATCCACATCCTACTTTGCATTTTAAAATTAGTCATTTAGCAACAATTTTTTTTGAAGGTTTCACTACCTTTAGGTTAAATTACATGGTGAAGGTCACCTAACTTAGAAGGCGGATTACTATTCAGATTTCTCATTAAGCACATGATCATTTACTTATTTGCATCAACTTAGTTGTTTAATGTGTGATTTCTAGATGGTGTCGACTGCTCATATAAATAAATCAAAGGTTACTTAAGAACAAGAACTAGGTTTTGGCATAATAGATACTCAAACAGAGTTACGTATTTAGGAAGTCTAAAGTGTTAGGACGATATCGACGTTGTCGTGACTTTCCTAAGTCTCTCTAACATAGCCTTAATTAAAACAACCTATATACTTTCGGAGTGTCTTACATCGTGAAACATTTGAATTTTTTTTGTTAGAGCTACATAAAATATGAGAAATAATAATACATAAAAACCATGCATAGATGACTCGACAAAATAATTAATGACTTGATCAGCAAAAAAAAACTAGAAAATGAAAGAAAAAAAATCCGAAACAGCTATACTAGAAAGCAGTAAATTTAACTAGAAAGCAATAAAATGAAAGTAATAAAGTCTCTCCTACACACTTGAACTGAACATTGTCCTCAATGTTTGTAAATAAGTGTAAAAGGGGTAGGAAGAACCTAGAGATTCACGCTTGCATGTAACTGATAGGTGTCCATGGCGCTCGATCTCTTTATTTTCTACAAACTCAAATAATCAAAAGGAAAACATTAAATTAAAAAATTGTGGCTTGCCTCCCACACATCGCTTATTTTAACGTCAGTAGCTCGACGAATTAGGAGTGGAAGCACTCAGGGTGGTTCTCTCGAGAATGATTCCTCGATAAATTTTTTAATAATCTTTGGCTTCCATGGCCACTTATCAAGCCATCTCTCATATCCCTCACCATTTCTTTTCTTTCTTCTGAGGGGTGGTTCATTCTTCTGAACTTGTGGTGGTAGTTCTGGATCTATCCTGAGTATCACCTTTTCAAGTTTAAGTTTAGTTCTTTCATCCACCACCTCAAAGGCTAACCTTCCCCTCTTAAAACTAATGATTTCTCTAGTTTCAGGGTCCTCTAATTTCTTTTTTTATGCTGGACCTCAGACAAATGTGCATTGTGTCGCTACTGCGAAAATCAGCGTCGACTGACAGAAGAGTCGCCACCGTGCGTTATTTATCCCAAGGGAGGGAAAGGAAACGCTCGAAGTAAACCTAACGCAAAGACGGGAAAAGGCATGGTCATCGCAACCAAAACCTGGGTTCGGGAGTCGGTTACGCAAGGGGAAGGTATTAGCACCCCTCACATCCATCGTACTCAATGGGATCCACACTTGTTTGGTTTGTACGGATTATACTTCTATCTAAACTAAAGGATGAGGTCGGAAAAGAAAAGAAAACATGACTCGGTAAAGCATCGCACTTTATGCCTACGTATTCCCGTCTGGAACGAGAAATCAGAGTCAACGTAGTTCGCCTAACTACGGGTGAAGGTGGGTGAAGGTTGCTCGCTAGGATATCGCATCCTATGCCTACGTACTTCCACACAGCATGGAAGATCAGAGCAAACGTAGTTCGGGCTACGCACGACACAAGCTGTTCAAGTGTCTTTTATGAAAAAAATCTCACCTTAAACAAGGGTTTTCTTATTGCAAAAAGGTTGATGTTTGTTCAAATCTTTTGACGGAAGAAATGAATTGATCTTTGTTATAACCTTTATTAAGTGTTTTTCTGTTGTTTTGAAGGAAGAAGAGATGACACTCTACAAATCCTAGGGTTGAAAAAGGGAATAAAATCTACCCTAATGTTATCATGCATGGGTTAAGACCTAATGTCTATCATGCTCCTCTCTTGCGCAGAGAGAAACAGAGATCCTAAGGGAATAGACGGAAACAGAAACAACAGATATATACAATAAAGCAGTAAAATGCATGGATGCAACAATGCAAGCGAGGCAAGGGAGTCCCACTCAACCTCGAACCTAAAAAACAATAGGCAAAAGTGAACAGGATTCACTTTCAACCCAACAGGCTAAACAGCAAACAATACAATCCGGGAAATTCACACAATACATCATGAATTAAACAGCTAAAATTAAACAGCAAAATCAGTCTTCATCAGCATCTGCAACCATCTTCAGGCTTCAAGCAAGCATCAATCTCTTATCTTCAATCTCCCAATGGCTTTTCTTCAAGTCCCACTTTCCAAGCTGAGGAATCAATCACAAGAATGAACTGGGTGTTAAGCAATTAGTTGACCACCAAAGGTGGAAAACGGACTGCTAACAACACATAGGATATTTTATCTCAAGAGTTCTATCTCTTAGACATTGGCACCAAGCCTTCCAAAGGAAGGGGTGAGTGTCTTAGAGATACTCTGCATCACAGAGAGGAATGGAGGCAATCAAGACCTTCCATGTTTGAGAATCAAGTTTTCTACTCTAGAGCTCTGCCTAACTTCTAGATCCTACAAACTTCAACAGCTGCCAGCAAGAGAAACTCCTCATCAACTCTGGAAGTTGGTCTTCATTCTCTGATCTTCAAATGGGCTTCATCAACACAGTCTTCAGCTCAAACCCCAAGCCCCAAACAAACCCAATACCCCACACAGACAAATAATAACCCTAAAGAGGGCACACCACACAGTCAATCAAATATAAGCAATATACTAATAGCAGTAGGGAAATCCTAATATTTTCTAAGGGATCTATTATCTACCCATAACCCCTATAGTCCCATACCCAAAAAATCAAATCAAAATTCCTAAAGGAAATGATCTATCTCACCTATGTTCTCTTAAAACCCTAATTTTAACCACTCTAATCTCACCTAATCAAATCATCTAAAAATTAATCCTAAAATTATGAATTAAATCCTATATACAAGTTAAAGTCCTAAGTGACATATCCTAAAAAGAATGGGTCCTAAATTTAAAGGGAACTATTAGAACTAAAATCAACAAAATTAAGTACTAAATTAAACTCATTAAAAAGCTATTTACAAGAAAAATACACAAAAAATACTAAAACCAAATAAAATGCCATTTTTATTATTGGATATTTTTCTTAACAGAATTATCGACCTATAGCAAAAAGAAACAATTAAAAACAAGCTTTTTTCAATTTTTTATGATTTTTTAAAGGTGCAAAAAATATTAAAGAAAATGAATTAAAATGGGGAGGGGGTGCCAGAAGTAACCACGCCCAGTTATTTATTCAGATGGGCCATGAAGTGGGGGGCGTGAATAACAAAAGGCGCTAGGCCCAGCATGCATCAGAAATTGAATTAAAAAAAATAAAACGTGAACGGTGTATTTAGCAACAAATTCAAGTTAAAATCCATTGGGCTTCCATATGGGGGGTGGGGATAGGAATCTGATTCAGGGCCCATGGTTGAGGTTTTAGTGAAACGCATCGTTTCACTTTGGAATTTCCCTCTGTTTTTATTCTTTAAATCTCAGCCATTGGATTGGCGTTTCATTCAAAAGTCCAAGCATGCATCTACGGCCTTCCTTCATCGTCCCCAAACGAAACCCTAGTTTCAGAAAAAACCCTCCACCATGCACACACTTTCATCCCTTCTGTTCTCACTCGATTGGCCATGAAACCCTAAACTATAAAGAGCAAAAATGCTCTACTCTCTCCCATGAACACGATGGTGCCACAAGTTTGGATTGAAACCAACCCTAGAATGAAACCCGATAACCATAAGCTCCATGATCCACCAACTGCACTCATGAGGGAACTTCACCATTCTTGCAAATCTTGACCCTAGGATGATCCTTATGTTATACTGATCCTAACATGCTAACAGCTTCGGATTAAAACTCACTAACCTAAGATTTCTTGATCCCTAAAGTTTCAACACCAGATTCTCAAACTCCATGGATGGCACTCAAACTTTCTGAATTCAATCCTCTAACCTAACCTAACAATTCTAACCTAACAAACTAAGCTAACAACGCATAATTATGGAGATAGAAGAGAAAATGCATACCTGCAATTCTTGTTGGAACAGATGGGAAATAGCTTGATTCAACACTTGCAATCCCTCACCAATGGTCCTCAGATGATGCTATGGTTTCTGTTTGCAAAAAGTTGGAAGAAGAGTGCTTGGATTGTGAGATTCGAATCTGATATGGATCTTTGCAATCTCAACCTTAGAGCTTCAATCTTCCATTGATGTACCTCTGAACTTGCTTGTATGCACTCACTATGATCTATAGATTGTAGATGAAGAAGAAGATTGAACAGACTTGGTGTAGAATATAGATTTTCACACTTTCTTACAATGGAAGCAACAATGGAATTCTCTCTCTTCTCTCTCTCTTTTCACCAACCTTTTGCACTAATGGATTCAATTCAATATATAGAGGATGATGGACAGGTCTAGAAGTTTCTGGATTGATCTTAGAGGATGCTAGAATGTGATGGAAGAATGTGGAAATTCTCACTTGATGACATGTTGAATATCTCTCATCTCATGCATACAACCCTCCAAACTTGTGTTAAAATCTCTCCTCATGAGATATTGAAATGGTATGTGTGAAAAACAAACCTTTCCTTGCCTTGTGTTGAGTTTTGCAAAGTTACCTTATTATGCAAGTAACATGATTACAAAGCAAGTCCAAAATTTAAGCCCTAACTCAAAAAAGTGGCTGAACCAATATCTTCAAAATGTTGTTTGGATTCAATTTGGTATATTGGATGACCCATTTTGGATTTGTAGATCTCTCAAACCATTTTCCAACTTGAACTTTTTCAAGTTATATGCCTTTTTTAAGTCATTTTCCACCAACTTTTATCAAGTCTTGTTCTATGCATTTCCAAACTTCCATGACCTCTTTTATAAACTTAAAATGACATTTTGAGCAACTTTGATGTTGTGAAGTTTTTCATTTGAAGCTTCCTTGTATGAGTTTTAAGCATAGGCTAAGAATGACTTGTAATTCTCAAATGACCAAAATACCCTTTGCTTGCCAAGACCATAAGTATAGTTCCACAAATCATATGAAGGCATACCATACCTTTCTAGAAATCTAAGACAATAAGGAACAACTCTCATGTTGTCCAGAAATCCATTTGAAATCTCCTTGAAGGTCAAAAGTTGCTTGGAAGACAGACAACTTTCACAGACAAATTTCAGTGCCCTCAGATGACCTGTAACTTGCAAGAGCCATAACTTGAGTTCTATAAATCATCTTGATGACTTCCACAAATCAAATTAAAGCTATGAAGATACTCTACAAGTTTCATGTGGACCAGAAATTCATATGAAGCTTGCATCTTGAGTTACACTGCCTTGAAGTTTGACCTAAATCAGGGGATTTTACATTGAAACCCTAATTTGGTAACTCCATTTCTCCTTGATTCCTTCTGATTTTTCTTTATCACAACACCATATCCCTATCCATATAGCACATAATGAATCCCACATTCTTCAAAGGATCCTGGATACCTTTCAAAACAAGTCTTTGACCTAGGATTGACCTAGTGTTGACCCTAGTTGACTGACTTCAGCTGAAGCTCTTGCAATCATTCCAATGACTTGGTTACTCCTCAAAAATGATCATCTAGGCTCTTCATAACATCCATACACACCTCATGCTCTTGGCTCATGGCTCACACTTCCTCTGATGATCCCCAAATAACCTCAAGATAGGGGAGAACTCACTAATCAACCTGTCAACTCTTCAAAGCTCAAATTCTTCCCTGATGACCTGAGTAGTCTTGAATATGAATGAAAACCCTTGGATATGCCTCCTGAGATAAGAATAGCACTTTGATCCCCTGATTAAGATAGCTTGCCTATGCTATGCAATGCAGATGAATACACTATGTACATGATGACAATGCAAATGACTATGCAATTGAAACATAAACCTAGGTTAGAAAAGGTTGGGCAAATTTTGGGGTGCAACAGCTGCCCCTATTCAAGCGGCTTGGACCCGACTGGATGGGGAGCGCGCAGCCTTCAGACATTCGAGGTACGAGACGGTTGAATATGAAAGAACCCGGAAATTTGCCAACCGCAAAAGGAAATTGCGTAAACGACTACTGCTTGGGGAAAATCCTTCAGGGAAATGACTTCTGTTGTCACAGCAACAACTAGCCATCCATCTGTCAATCTGCTTTTGTAAAATAATCTGATATTATCCGCAGACCACTCCATTCCGAAGAAATGAGCATACACCACACAACGAGAAATTGTTGACATCACTTATCAACCTCTGTTGATCTCACTTATCAACCAAGCACACGCTAACCAGCGGGAGAATATTGACTTCTCTTGTCATGTTGACTTCACTGATCAACCTTTCGTATCTGAAGAGACGAGCAAACGCTTAACCAAGCGGGACATTGTTCGAAAACATAAACAACCGACTCTACGGGGAAATGAGAAACTTAACTAAGCAACTCTGAGGCCAATTCTGACGACTGCCGTCAAACACCTGCTGGGGAAATTGGGGACTTAACCAAGCACCCTGACGAGAATAGCCTTGTTGAAAAATACGAGGAATTTAACCAAACAACTCCTGTAGCAAGCTCCCTGCTGGGGACTATGAGGGACTTAACCAAGCAACCCATTGAAGTAACACCCTGCTGGAGAACATAACTCTGTCGGGGGAATTGCGGGTAACGACCCACAAACTGCATTACCGTCTTCTAACGCTGACTCCACAACATCCTGAGAAGGACTCCGCCGGGGGAATACAAATAACTTAACCAAGCGACTTGTCAAAGAATACCCTGCCGGGGACTACGAGGAACTTAACCAAATATCTCGTTGAAGACCACCATGCTGTGGATTACGTCTCTACTGGGATAACTGCGGGTAACCACCCGAAATCTGCAACATGCCATTTCCACAGCACTCTGAGAAAGGACTCGGCTAGGGAGAAAGAGAAATGCTTGACCAAGCAACTCTGCTAGGGAACATGTGGCATGCCGAACACGATCACTGCGCACTTGGCACAACAACCCTCTATAACAAGATGAACACGATCACTGCGCGTATTGATGCCACAAACAAAATCACATAATGGGACAAACACAATCGCTGCATGCTGCGTTACAGCCAAAATCACATCGACCATAAATCCAACCGGATGAGATAAACACGATCACTGCGTGCCAGACGGAATAAATCCACATAGAAGAGGCGAACACGTTAACTGCGTACTTCAACCACCAATATGATGAACACGATCACTGCGTGTGCTGCAATGGGATGGATACGATCACTGCGCATCTCGACCAACAAACCCCCCAAAACGATGTCAACACGATCACTGCGTGTGCCACAACACCAACCCATGTAATAGGACGAATACGATTACTGCGTATGCCGGCCAACAAAACCAACTGATACGATAGCCACGATCACTGCGTGCTCCGCATCACAAGTCCACATGGTACCATCAACACGATCACTGCGTGCCATACGAATACGGTCACTGCGTATCTTGAACACGATCACTGCGCGTTTGAACACGATCACTGCGTATTCTGAGCCACAATCCTCTTGACTAGAGAAAGCACGATCACTGCGTGCTGTGTGTCTCAACTAACCCACACAACTGGACGAATACGATCACTGCATATCCTGACCATACATAGGGTGAACACGATCACTGCGTGCTTCATGCCACGGCCCTCTTGAATGGAGGAAAACACGATCACTGCGTGCCTTGTGACACAAATTCAAACGTGGGGCGAGCACGATCACTGCGTACCTCGACCAACAAACAACCAAACGAACACGAACACTGCGTGTCTCGATTGCAAATCCGAATAATGCTAGTAACACGATCACTGCGCGCTACGTAATAGGACGAATACGATCACTGCGTATCTCGACTAACAACATCACCTGATACGATGAACACGATCACTGCGTGCTTCGTACCGCAAATAGAACCAACACGATCACTGTGTGTCTTGAACAATAAACCCCCGAGATAGTACCAACACGATCACTGCGTGCCGTACAGAACAATCTTCTTTGATCGGGACGAACACGATCACTGCGCAATTCGACCACAAATACACATACCAAGATCAACACGATCACTGCGTGTCCTACAACATGAACCCCATGGATGGTACAAATACGATCACTGCATACTTGGGCCACAAATCAACATCTTCCTGAACCACGATTTCTCTTATTGGCAGGGAACAAACATATCTGGAACTGAAGAGGTAACCACCTGGCTTATGTTCCAAAAAATGCACGTTTGATAATGTGTAATGCTTCCATACAACATGGAAATGCTACGTACTCGTGTAAAGTGCAAATGCTCATGATGCATGCTTATGCAAAGAGTTACTTCAGCAAAATAAATGCTGAAGACAAACTGGATCCGCTGGGGATGACCGGGATACTGCCGATACGCCTCCAATGAACTAACTCCGCTAGGGATGACCATCCTGCTGGGAAGGTAGCTCACGAACTCAAAACTCCAAAATTCTGCTGAAGACGATCCTCCTGACGAAGAAGAGCGACTTGCTGGGGAAAGAAAGGACAATCCTGCTAGGGAAAACTCCTTTCAGCAGTTCCAACCACCGGATCACACTCTGTGGGGAACCCCTCCTGCTATCACTGAGCTAGGGAAATCATCCCGCTGTCACTGAGCTGGGGATTGAACTACACATTCTGATTTGTACTGCACAAGAACTCTCTGGGAAGTTAATCGCATTTGTCTTGACCTTCGCTGAAGATGACTCTGCTCCGCTTGACAAGCCACTTTTGAACTGAAGATGCATTGGTCTTTTTCCTTTGACGCAATCTCGGCTCTCCTGGGGAGACAACATTCAATTTTGCCTGGGGCGACTTCACTAGGGAAGGACACACCGTTCATCCTCTGGAGAGGGTACCAGCCTGCCATGGACTCTGGCGGGGAACTTTGCGAGCTTTTGAATACCTGCAAAAGTCAACAAGCAAACACAAGGCAATCTATGCAAAAAGAAACATCTTGGTGATCACCCATGACAACCATTCAGGTAACTTCCGGTTTTAACAATCATCGGCCGAGGCCCGCCTGTTTACACGCATGTAAGTTTATCAAAACATCAGCGCTTTTTACAAACAAAACTGTAAAAATTAAAACCAAAGTCACACACTACACTGGATAAAACACTTTATTGATAACGGCCTGAGAATAGGCAAGGTTCATACATCAGATGCAACTCCTGAAAAGAGGTAGTCACACATAAACAAAATGCAGAAGTATACAAATATACGGAATAAAATTTGTACACATGTCGGCAACGTGTTACAGACGAATACCATGAACCGATCCTCCTATGACTCGTCGGACTCTGACGCTTTCCCGATCTTTGCCTTCGGAAGAAATTGCTTTGGATAGTTGACCCCCAGATGCTCCCAAACCGCTAACAATCAAACTTGGACCGCAGTCATTTGCTTCTCAAATCCCTAACTTTTGCGTGAATCGCCCTTTGCGGGTTTTCGATTCACCGGGATACCCTTTTTTGCCGAAGCCGCCCAGTGTAGGTTTTCGACTTCGCGGGTGTACATTTTTTCATTTTATCCCTAACTTTTGCCCGAACCTTTTTATTTTGTTTTTGGTTCGCCAGGATGCCCCATTTTTGCATGGACTCTCTTTTTACTGTCCAGCGAGTCAATTTTAAGCAAAGTATTTTTTAACTGCGTCCGAGTTCACAGGGGACGAAAAGTCTTCACCATCCATGGTGGATAACAATAAGTCTCCTCCAGAGAAGACCTTTGTCACGACGTATGGACCTTCGTAATTGGGAGTCCACTTCCCCCTGTGATCCGATTGCGGTGGGAGAATCTTCTTCAGCACAAGATCACCCGTCTGAAAGCTTCGAGGTCGAATCTTTTTGTCGAACGCTTTCTTCATCCGGCTCTGATACAGCCTACCATGTGCAATGGATGCCAATCTCTTCTCATCTATCAAGCTCAGCTGATTCAATCTACTTCTCACCCATTCTGCCTCGTCCAGCTTAACATCAAGCAAAACCCTCAAAGATGGTATCTCAACCTCCAATGGCAGGACAACCTCCATGCCATATACTAGTGAGAACGGTGTCGCCCCGGTTGATGTACGCAC
The DNA here is from genome assembly GCA_963859935.3 of Lathyrus sativus. NCBI lineage: Eukaryota > Viridiplantae > Streptophyta > Magnoliopsida > Fabales > Fabaceae > Lathyrus > Lathyrus sativus. The sequence continues at coordinate 261,902,124 of OZ012736.1, read as the reverse complement.
TGTAGTACGATAACCGTGCAAAGCGAATGGCAGCATCTCATGCCAATCCTTATACGTTACCACCATCTTCTGAACAATTTTCTTTATGTTCTTGTTGGCCGCTTTGACAGCGCCATTCATCTTGGGTCTATAGGGAGATGAATTATGATGCTCGATCTTGAAATCCCGACACAGATCTTTCATCATCTTGTTGTTCAAATTCGAACCATTATCAGTAATGATCTGTTCAGGAATACCGTATCTGCAAATTATATCCCTCTTGATAAATTTGGCCACCACCTGTTTCATCACATTGGCGTAAGATGCTGCTTCCACCCACTTGGTGAAGTAATCGATCGCAACCAGAATGAAGCGATGCCCATTAGAAGCAGTAGGCTCTATCTTGCCGATCATATCAATTCCCCACATGGAGAAAGGCCACGGAGAAGCCATAACGTTCAGTGGACTGGGTGGCACATGGATCTTATCTGCATAGATCTGGCACTTGTGACACCGCTTGGCAAATCTGAAACAGTCTGTTTCCATCGTCAACCAATAATACCCTGCTCGCAACAACTTTCGGGTCATAGCATGCCCACCAGCATGTGTACCAAAAGTTCCTTCATGGACTTCTTCCATGAGTAAATTGGCTTCCTTCTCGTCTACACACCGGAGGAGTACCAAATCGTGGTTCCTTCTGTACAAAACGCCATCGGGATTCAGATAGAAGTTGCCTGCTAATCTCCTTAGAGTCTTCTGATCACGACTGGATGCCCCAACCGGATATTCCTTATTCTTCAGGAAATTCTGTATGTCGAAATACCAAGGTTTACCGTCAGATGCCTCATCAATTGCAAACACAAAGGCCGGCCTATCAAGGCGAGAGATGACAATGCTGGGAGCCTCATTCCAGCAGTTGACTTTATACATCGAGGATAACGTTGCAAGGGCGTCCGCCATTTGATTCCCTGCCCGAGGTACATGATGGAACTCCACCCTATCAAAGAAAGGTAGCAACCTTCTCGCGTAATTCATGTACGGCACCAGATTAGGTTGGAGTGTCTCCCACTCTCCCTTAATCTGATTCACAACCAACGCTGAATCCCCATATACGTCCAGATTCTTGATCCTCAGATCAATAGCCTCCTCTAACCCCATAATGAAAGCTTCGTACTCGGCTTCGTTATTCGTCACTGAAAAAGTCAATCTGGCCGTGAATGGGATGTGCGACCCGTGGGGAGTTGTAATGATTGCCCCGATCCCGCTACCGTACGAATTGACAGCCCCATCAAAAATCAATTGCCACTGGGAACTCCACTCAGGTCCTTCACCAGGCAACAACTCATCACAATCTTTAGCCTTCAAGTACATTATGTCCTCATTGAGAAACTCAAACTTCATAGGCTGATAATCCTCTATCGGCTATTCGGCGAGATATTCGGACAGAACACTTCCCTTAATGGCCTTCTGGGAAACATACTGGATATCGTATTCTGTCAATACCATCTGCTATCTAGCAATCCTCCCGGAGAGCGCTTGCTTTTCAAACACATATTTGATCGGATCCATCTTCGATATCAGCATGGTTGTATGGTTCAGCATATACTGTCTTAGACGTTTGGCAGCCCACGCCAATGCACAACACGTCTTTTCGAGCATAGAGTATCGAGATTCACAATCTGTGAACTTTTTACTCAAGTAGTAAATTGCATGCTCTTTCCTTCCTGTCTCGTCATGTTGACTGAGAACACAACCCATACTATTCTCCAGAAGCGTCAGATACATAATCAGTGGTCGTCCCGCTACTGGGGGTATCAACACCGGAGGTTCCTGCAAGTATTCTTTTATCTTTTCAAATGCCCTTTGGCAATTGTCGTTCCAGACCACTGCTTGATCTTTCTTTAACAGCTTGAATAATGGTTCACACGTGGTCGTTAGGTGAGAGATGAACCTAGCAATATAATTCAACCTCCCTAAGAATCCACGGACTTCTTTTTCTGTTCTCGGTGCTGGCATTTCTTGTATTGCTTTTATTTTTGCAGGATCGACCTCGATTCCTTTCTTGCTCACAATGAACCCCAGTAGCTTCCCGGATCTCACTCCGAAGGTACACTTATTAGGATTCAGCCTCAGCCTGAACTTCCTCAGCCTCTTGAACAACTTCAGCAGATTAACCAGATGTTCTTCCTCTGTTTGAGACTTGGCAATCATGTCGTCGACATACACCTCGATCTCTCTGTGCATCATGTCGTGAAAAAGCGTTGTCATGGCCCGTTGGTACGTTGCCCCAACATTTTTCAAACCAAAGGGCATCACCTTATAACAGAAGGTTCCCCACGGGGTGATAAAGGTCGTTTTTTCCATATCCTCTGGAGCCATTTTGATCTGGTTGTACCCTGAAAAGCCATCCATGGAGGAAAACACCGAAAATTGAGCCGTGTTGTCAACTAACACGTCAATATGCGGCAGCGGGAAATCATCCTTCGGGCTCGCTTTGTTTAGATCCCTATAATCAACACACATTCGAACCTTGCCATCTTTCTTTGGCACAGGCACGATATTAGCGACCCAAGTGGGATAAGTGGTAACAGCCAGGAACCCAGCATCCCATTGCTTCTGCACTTCTTCCTTTATCTTTATGGCCATGTCAGGACGAGTCCTTCTGAGCTTCTGCTTCACAGGAGGGCAATCTTCCTTCAACGACAGACGATGAACAACCATATCAGTATCCAAACCCGGCATGTCCTCGTAGGACCAAGCAAATATATCACTGTATTCACGCAACATCTCAATAAGCTCTCTCTTGATGTCCTCTTGCAACGCGGCCCCTATACGGATATTCCTGACGCATTCTTCAGACCCCAAGTTGACAATATCAATCTCTTCCTGGTGAGGCAGAATGGCTCTCTCCTCTTGCTTCAGTAGCCGACTAAGCTCTTCTGGTAAGTCACTTTCCTCCACAATCTCCTCCTCAGCTTGGAAGATCGGATGCTCGAAGTCTAAACGAGTCATAGGAAGTTTTTGGTCGGTGTCCTCTGAAAATTCATGAATCCTGCGAGGGAAACGGTTAAGTGCTTCAAAAATGATGTACAAGCATAATGCATAACCACGCTGCCATTTTATTGAAAAATAAAAACAGAAAGAAAAGGATCACAACATTTGAATGTAAAAAACACCGTCATTTATTGATCATGCAAACATACAGGTAAATAGTTAGGCCCTAAGACAAGATCATCGATGCTCCGGGCAAGGCATGTGATCATACAATGATTGAAAAAACAATGCATTACTGTTTGGTGACTTGGATGACGTCCTGGATGGACCAGTTGCATAGGCTTTGCCCCGGCGTGCTGGGTCAAATCCATGCGTCCATGTCGCAATCACTATCCACTTCCTCCGTATCAGACACGACATTGATCCTTTCGAAACTAACTCCTCCGGGCGTGAACACGACAGGTCCCTTGAACTTAGGCGCACTTTGCGAGTGAAATGGGCGGTACCCCAAACCATACCTATCTTGCTTCACTGGGATGTCCAGAACCTGCCCCCACTTCTGAGTCTCTCCTGCTTGTACCAACGCCTTGGCTTCTTTATATAAGGAGACGGCCGCCTCTTGCCCTTCACTCGTCATCGGAGCTTCTTCCTTAACCTTCACCCCTTCGAACGCCTGGCACAACGTTTCATGAATCTCTCCATCTACCTCCACGTACTTGAAGGAGGACAAATGACTGACTAATATGTCCTCTTCGCCACACACCGTCACAATACTCCCCTCAACCATATATTTCAGTTTCTGATGGAGCGTAGAAGTTACTGCCCCAGCGGCATGAATCCAAGGTCTCCCGATCAAACAGCTATATGCAGGCTGGATGTCCATGATGTAAAACACTGTATCAAACACCTCCGGACCTACCTGGATGGGTAATGTGATTGACCCGAATACCGACCTCCTTGTTCCGTCAAAGGCCCTCACTACCAAATCACTAGGGGTGCACAACAACCCCCGGGTATCTAATTTCAACAGGGCTTTCTTTGGTAACACATTCAACGAGGACCCAGTGTCTACCAGCACATGGGATAAAACAGTGTCCATGCATTCGATAGAGATGTGCAAGGCATTATTGTGATCACGCCCTCGCGGTGTTAGATCGAAATCCGTGAATCCCAGTCCATGCCCCGCGTTAACATGTGCCATAACTCCCTCCAGCTGATTAACTGAAATCTCTTGCGGCACGAAGGATGTCTCAAGTACCTTCAACAGGGCATTTCTATGCGCCTCAGAACACAACAGCAGCGATAATATGGAGATCTTTGACGGGGTCTGCTGCAGGTGATCTACAATCTTGTAATCACTTTTGCGAATTAACCTCATGAATTCTTCCACATCTTTGGTTATCGGCTCTTTCTCTTTACTCCCCGAAGATTCCCCCTCAACAACTTTATTCTTACCTTTGGCAAGCCTCTCTGCTTCAACCTCAGGTGAAGTGAAAATTCTCCCGCTCCGGGTTATGCCACCAGCTCCCACTATGTTATCTACGGATCCCGCTGGCGGATCATTCAAGTCAATCTTCTCCCCATTACAATATACTTCAGCACCATAGCACCACGGGACTACCTTTGTGCTTTCAAAAGGGACTGGCTTAGCCTTGGTAATAGTAATGGTCGGCCTTTTCGATGATGCCGAAATTGTCACTGATTTGAATGGAATGGTGATCGTAGCAATCTCCCTACGCTCTTTCTCAGATTCTGTCTCACCAGCCTTCTCTCGCCCCACAGCCCTGTCAAACTGCAAAATTCCTTCATCAATCAAACTTTGAACTCCCCTTTTCAACTTCTCACAGCCCTCAGGTCGAACCAAACAGTCAACACACTCTTCACTGCAACCGGGATAGACACCTCCTTCCAATAAATGAGGCTTTACGTAACTCAAAGGGGTTTTCAGCTCGCTCACTTCGGAGACCAAGTTCAACTCATCATCTACCATGATTGCATTGGCCCCAGCCCCACCATGCTTGGGCATTGGCTGCTGCGTGATATTGGGACCTTCCTTCCCGAAGTTAATAGCCGTACTATCAAGCAAATCCTGTACTTTATGCTTAAAAGCTAGGAAATTTTCAATATTGTGCCCTGGTGCACCCGAATGGAAGTCACAGTGCTCGTTAACATCATATCCGACTGGCGGCTGGCCAATTGGTGGTGCTAAGGTCCTCTTCTCGACTAGCTGCAATTTCAACAAAGTTTGAAGGAGTTCTGCATATGATACCGGCGGTACCTCGAATACCCTCCTCGGTCGGGGGTTCTGAAGTCTGCGCTGATTATTATTAGGCTGCTGCTGAGTCTGCTGCTGTGGTTGTTGTCTCTGCTGCTGAGAAGGCCCTGGAATGGTTACACTTGCAACCTGCGACTGCTGACGCCAGTTCTGACTTTTATTCCTTCGTCGAGCACTGCATATGGCATTGGTATCACCTTGCCTTTTACCACCAAACGTCTTCTTATTACCTCCTGCGGAACTGGACTCACCCGCCTGAATTTTACCAATCTTTACCCCGTTTTCAATGCGCTCCCCCATCAAGATCAATTCAGAGAAAGTACTCATCGAAAAATTGAGCAACCGATCATAGTACATTCCAGAGAAAGTTCCTATGAACATATCCATCATTTCGCTCTCCACCATTGGAGGGTGCACCCTAGTAGCCAGATCTCGCCATCTCTGGGCGTATTCCTTAAAGCTCTCGCTAGACTTTTGAGACATGATCTGCAACTGGACTCGGTTAGGGGCGAGATCACTATTATATTGATAATGTCGAACAAAAGCATCTGCCAGCTCTTTCCAACTCTTGATCTGAGTGGGCTCCAAGCTCATGTACCACTCCAGCGATGGCCCTGACAGGCTATCCTGGAAGAAGTGCATTAGCATCTTTTCATCCTCAGAATACGCGGACATACGCCTATAAAATGCGCGCACATGCGCCCTAGGGCATGTATCCCCTTTGTACTTATCAAATGACGGCGCTTTGAATTTCAGCGGGACCCTTAACCCTGAGACTAACCCCATATTTGACATATCCAACCCAAGAGCATTCTGGCTGGCCAACCCGTTCACTTTCTCTTCCAGCAATCTCATCCGATGGTTGTCATCCCTGGCTCTTTCATAGCCTTCGTTCTGACCAGAGAACACATCCTCCTGACGGTCCTCCCAGCGAGGTACTGCATCGTATCCAACATAATCGGCATCACGGCCCGGACCTGTTTGGACGTACCTGGGGTCATACCTCAGATTACCCATCTCTTGAGTGTTGTATGTGCCAGCTCCATATCCAAGATTACCATAGCCACCGAACCCAGCCTTGGCGCCAGCCATGCTGCCATACCCCATATTCACACCATTGAAGCCCTGGTTACCATTAATACCATTCATTCCGACATTCTCTACGCCCCCATTGAAACCCTGGTTGACATTACCCACAAATACCCCAGCAGTATCTGCATTGGCATTCATATTACCGGTGTTCCCCCCTCCACCTACAGGACCAGTTTCTCTAGCATTCAAACCGGTTACGGGAATAGCATCAGCACTTTGACGATTCTCAATTCGGGGAGAAGCAGCAATATTTTCACCCTGCGGTGTCCCGTTGTTTTCAGCCCGTGCGACTATCAGTTGAACCAGATTCTGCAGCTGCTCTTGTCCTTTGGCGATAGTCTCCATGGTTTGCATGAGCAGGGCCATCCTGTCACGCATCTCTTGCATTTCACTCTGCACGTTATCCATGATCTTCTTCTGGTTGATCCTTGTAGAGTAACGGTGGACCCGCTTTTCTGCAATCCTGAAAATACCTGAATTAAAGATGCAGGAGATAAGATACACGGATCACAAACCTGCAATGCAAATATGAGTATGTATGCAAAATGCAATATGTGTCTGTGCATTAGGGATTATCATTCCCCGATTCTAGTGTGAGCGTGCCAGTGCAGTGACAGTGCTAGCAAGACAGTGATTGGAGCCGAATCATAGAAAACCTCGTATATTGCAGAGAAATCCAAGAATACAATATCACTGAGTAAGAAGGCATGACCTCAACCAACAATCCTGGTGATGGTCAGCGCTATGCAAATAAAGCATACAAGTTAATACATGAAATGATCAAATACTCCCATAAGCCCAGTACTCTTCTATTAACTTCTTGGTCTCTGGATGGCTTGGTCGGGTAAGCAGCCCCTCGACAAGCTGGTTTCTTCTCTTGAGAACACGTCGCACGTCACCAGCGGTTTCCTCCCATGCCCCTTCTCCGAAGCGATCCTCTAGCTTCCGCTTCTGAGACACAACTTCGTTCCTGCCTTCGATGGCCTTGTTCAATGCATTCTGGAGACTATATCTGGCCATTACCTCTTCTTCATGCTTCTTAATGCTAGCCTTCAACTGCTCTTCGAGGTCAAAAATTTGCTGCTTCAATTTATCTTCCCTCTTTTTATTGTTGGTCAGCGTAGCGTTCCATGTCTTATTACAAGAAGAGATTTCCCGGTGAGCGGCGTCGAGTGCTTTCTTTTTGGATTCCAACATGTCGTGAGAGCTTTTGAACTCTTACCCCAGACGTTCGCGCTTCTTTTTCTCCTCAGTCAACTCAGCACCTAGCCTGTTTACTAGTTCGATCTGCTGTTGGAAAGAACGTACAGCCTTATTCTTCTCACTCCGCATCTGAGCTAGCTCTTTCTCTAACTCTTCATTAACCTTCATTAAGGCTTCCTTTTCCTTCACAACTCGCTCGAAGGCCTCCCTAGTAACAGTAGTTGGCTCTTCCACCGGAATATGAACAGGGACCGGTGCAGCTGGAAATGGCATCAGCAACTGTCTTGCTCTCTCCTGGATCCAATCTCTATAGGGTGCATATGCCTGACAATCATTCTTCCCCAACAGTGGTTTCCCCTTTCGGTTAATACGCGTCCAGGCATGCCGAAGCTTAACTAGTAACTCTCCATTCAAATCACCGGTGAAGTACAGAGATTCCTGTACTTCTTCCTCCTGAGGTGGGTTCTTCAACGCATATCCAAACTGACAGACAAATAGAGATGGGTTGTAATTGATGCACCCTTTTCTCCCTATCAACGGAACATTAGGATACCCAGAACAACTGAAAATAAGCTCAGACCCCAGCAAGTCTCGGTCAAACCACTCAATGTCTTCAGAAGACAGCCTCATCATACGCTCTGGCCAGTCAGCTGTAGTTGTACTATCCACAAAAGGTCCCTTCAAGGGAAGATGGCTCTTAAACCACATGTACAGCAAAGGCACGCAACAAGAGACATTCTTGCCTCTCCTGTTCTCATTTCTGTAGTGCATCGAATGGTAAAAGTCCCCGATCAGTGTAGGTACCGGATTGCCAGCAGCGAACAGATGGAACGCATCTATGTCCACGAAGTTTGGGAAATTGGGAAACAACACTATCCCATAAATGCATAGAGCCAAAATAGCATTAAAGACCACCCAACACCCATTCTTGGCGTACTCTTGAGCCTTACCGACCAGAAATTGGAGAGAGAAACCCGAAACCCCTCGCCAAGAAGTCATCAACAGCTCAGAAGCATTCATGTGCAAGGCCTTAGCTAAATCCTCCAGCTTGGGCTCAGCGGCAGAGTGAATAAAAGGAACTGCATTCTGTACCGGCAGCTCAGTAAACTCTACATACTCCTCCATGGTAGGCCCCAAGATAAAATCAGCAAACGTGAAACATCTCAAAGCAGGATCATAGAATTGCATCAAGGTGTACAGCCCATTCAATTCATCATCAGTGGATTTGCGAACCAAACTCAACAGCCGTCCGTAACTCTGCCTGAAGCTTCTACGGACATCCTCATCAGCAAGGGAAATCAGACCCAGGAGGGGAGTAATATCAGGGATAGGTAGCTTATAGGCAACTGTCATCCTCAAACCAGCCATGATCAATACTCAGAAGTCCAGACACTAGAACCGGGGAATATGCAAATGCACCTGCAGCACAGACACACGTTAATGGGATGCAATGATAATGATTATGCAAACAATGCAATGCAAGCAACATGCAACAGGGGCCAAATGCTATAGTTGAGAAGCCTGAACCATATCAAAAGTCTCAAATAGATCCTCCAGAATTCCTCAAACCCTGGTCTCAGATAGACCCAACACAAAGCTCCAACACTGGTCTCGGATAGACCTCATAACATAACTCTGACTGGTCTCTGATAGACCTCAAACCATAATTCTGACTGGTCTCTGATAGACCTCATAACTGTCCATAACTACCCAGGATCTCTGATCAAGAAATAACCGGTATCTGAAGGTCTAGTTACCTGCATAACCCCAAACCCTCTCACAGGTGGATGTCCTAGTAACTGACAAAGGTATGGCATCCTATGCGGTCGTCGGTGTCACAGACTTTCAGGGTTGATGATACGATTCCCAGAAGGAGTGGCATCATCAAATCCTGAAGAGGCCTCACTTAGCCAACTTCCAAATGATCGGTCCCCAGAGTCGACAATCCAACTAACCAGTAACCCGAGCCACCCAAAGGGCAGGACAGGAGGCCAACCAGAAGAACCTCGTCTGAGTGTGGATTTCGCGGGACACTAGGACATGCAAAGCACGTGCGCGCCCACTAATCTCCACTCTAAATCTAGGTGCACTCAAGCCCAGGTCCGACTTATCTCTCAATCATGGAACACCCGTCACACCCCAACACAATAATAATAACGATAATAAAATGTTGAAGTGTAAATACAGAAATGTAAATATATACAAAATCCTCGACGGGAAAACAAGCGCTAGGATTGACTCTCTTAAGGGACGTTGGATCCCAAATGCATAAGGAACTATCGCAGTCCTTAGCAGCCAGGGGACGTTGGATCCCCAGCAGAGTCGCCAGCTGTCGCTTGCTGCGAAAATCGGCGCCGACTGACAGAAGAGTCGCCACTGTGCGTTATTTATCCCAAGGGAGGGAAAGGAAATGCTCGAAGTAAACCTAACGCAAAGACGGGAAAAGGCATGGTCATCGCAACCAAAACCTGGGTTCGGGAGTCGGTTACGCAAGGGGAAGGTATTAGCACCCCTCACGTCCATCGTACTCGATGGGATCCACGCTTGTTTGGTTTGTACGGATTATACTTCTATCTAAACTAAAGGATGAGGTCGGAAAAGAAAAGAAAACATGACTCGGTAAAGCATCGCACTTTATGCCTACGTATTCCCGTCTGGAACGAGAAATCAGAGTCAACGTAGTTCGCCTAACTACGGGTGAAGGTGGGTGAAGGTTGCTCGCTAGGATATCGCATCCTATGCCTACGTACTTCCACACAGCATGGAAGATCAAAGCAAACGTAGTTCGGGCTACGCACGACACAAGCTGTTCAAGTGTCTTTTATGAAAAAAATCTCACCATAAACAAGGGTTTTCTTATTGCAAAAAGGTTGATGTTTGTTCAAATCTTTTGACGGAAGAAATGAATTGATCTTTGTTATAACCTTTATTAAGTGTTTTTCTGTTGTTTTGAAGGAAGAAGAGATGACACTCTACAAATCCTAGGGTTGAAAAAGGGAATAAAATCTACCCTAATGTTATCATGCATGGGTTAAGACCTAATGTCTATCATGCTCCTCTCTTGCGCAGAGAGAAACAGAGATCCTAAGGGAATAGACGGAAACAGAAACAACAGATATATACAATAAAGCAGTAAAATGCATGGATGCAACAATACAAGCGAGGCAAGGGAGTCCCACTCAACCTCGAACCTAAAAAACAATAGGCAAAAGTGAACATGATTCACTTTCAACCCAACAGGCTAAATAGCAAACAATACAATCCGGGAAATTCACACAATACATCATGAATTAAACAGCTAAAATTAAACAGCAAAATCAGTCTTCATCATCATCTGCAACCATCTTCAGGCTTCAAGCAAGCATCAATCTCTTATCTTCAATCTCCCAATGGCTTTTCTTCAAGTCCCACTTTCCAAGCTGAGGAATCAATCACAAGAATGAACTGGGTGTTAAGCAATTAGTTGACCACCAAAGGTGGCAAACAGACTGCTAACAACACATAGGATATTTTCTCTCAAGAGTTCTATCTCTTAGACATTGGCACCAAGCCTTCCAAAGGAAGGGGGTGAGTGTCTTAGAGAGACTCTGCATCACAGAGAGGAATGGAGGCAATCAAGACCTTCCATGTTTGAGAATCAAGTTTTCTACTCTAGAGCTCTGCCTAACTCCTAGATCATACAAACTTCAACAGCTGCCAGCAAGAGAAACTCCTCATCAACTCTGGAAGTTGGTCTTCATTCTCTGATCTTCAAATGGGCTTCATCAACACAGTCTTCAGCTCAAACCCCAAGCCCCAAACAAACCCAATACCCCACACAGACAAATAATAACCCTAAAGAGGGCACACCACACAGTCAATCAAATATAAGCAATATACTAATAGCAGTAGGGAAATCCTAATATTTTCTAAGGGATCTATTATCTACCCATAACCCCTATAGTCCCATACCCAGAAAATCAAATCAAAATTCCTAAAGGAAATGATCTATCTCACCTATGTTCTCTTAAAACCCTAATTTTAACCACTCTAATCTCACCTAATCAAATCATCTAAAAATTAATCCTAAAATTATGAATTAAATCCTATATACAAGTTAAAGTCCTAAGTGACATATTCTAAAAATAATGGGTCCTAAATTTAAAGGGAACTATTAGAACTAAAATCAACAAAATTAAGTACTAAACTAAACTCATTAAAAAGCTATTTACAAGAAAAATACACAAAAAATACTAAAACCAAATAAAATGCCATTTTTATTATTGGATATTTTTCTTCACAGAATTATCGACCTATAGCAAAAAGAACCAATTAAAAACAAGCTTTTTTCAATTTTTTATGATTTTTTAAAGGTGCAAAAAATATTAAAGAAAATGAATTAAAATGGGGAGGGGGTGCCAGAAGTAACCACGCCCAGTTATTTATTCAGATGGGCCATGAAGTGGGGGGCGTGAATAACAAAAGGCGCTAGGCCCAGCATGCATCAGAAATTGAATTAAAAAAAATAAAACGTGAACGGTGTATTTAGCAACAAATTCAAGTTAAAATCCATTGGGCCTCCATATGGGGGGTGGGGATAGGAATCTGATTCAGGGCCCATGGTTGAGGTTTTAGTGAAACGCATCGTTTCACTTTGGAATTTCCCTCCGTTTTTCTTCTTTAAATCTCAGCCATTAGATTGGCGTTTCAGTCAAAAGTCCAAGCATGCATCTACGACCCTCCTTCATCGTCCCCAAACGAAACCCTAGTTTCAGAAAAAACCCTCCACCATGCACACACTTTCATCCCTTCTGTTCTCACTCGATTGGCCATGAAACCCTAAACTATAAAGAGCAAAAATGCTCTACTCTCTCCCATGAACACGATGGTGCTACAAGTTTGGATTGAAACCAACCCTAGAATGAAACCCGATAACCATAAGCTCCATGATCCACCAACTGCACTCATGAGGGAACTTCACCATTCTTGCAAATCTTGACCCTAGGATGATCCTTATGTTATACTGATCCTAACATGCTAACAACTTCGGATTAAAACTCACTAACCTAAGATTTCTTGATCCCTAAAGTTTCAACACCAGATTCTCAAACTCCATGGATGGCACTCAAACTTTCTGAATTCAATCCTCTAACCTAACCTAACAATTCTAACCTAACAAACTAAGCTAACAACGCATAATTATGGAGATAGAAGAGAAAATGCATACCTGCAATTCTTGTTGGAACAGATGGGAAATAGCTTGATTCAACACTTGCAATCCCTCACCAATGGTCCTCAGATGATGCTATGGTTTCTGTTTGCAAGAAGTTGGAAGAAGAGTGCTTGGATTGTGAGATTCGAATCTGATATGGATCTTTGCAATCTCAACCTTAGAGCTTCAATCTTCCATTGATGTACCTCTGAACTTGCTTGTATGCACTCATTATGATCTATAGATTGTAGATGAAGAAGAAGATTGAACAGACTTGGTGTAGAATATAGATTTTCACACTTTCTTACAATGGAAGCAACAATGGAATTCTCTCTCTTCTCTCTCTCTTTTCACCAACCTTTTGCACTAATGGATTCAATTCAATATATAGAGGATGATGGACAGGTCTAGAAGTTTCTGGATTGATCTTAGAGGATGCTAGAATGTGATGGAAGAATGTGGAAATTCTCACTTGATGACATGTTGAATATCTCTCATCTCATGCATACAACCCTCCAAACTTGTGTTAAAATCTCTCCTCATGAGATATTGAAATGGTATGTGTGAAAAACAAACCTTTCCTTGCCTTGTGTTGAGTTTTGCAAAGTTACCTTATTATGCAAGTAACATGATTACAAAGCAAGTCCAAAATTTAAGCCCTAACTCAAAAACGTGGCTGAACCAATGTCTTCAAAATTTTTTTTGGATTCAATTTGGTATATTGGATGACCCATTTTGGATTTGTAGATCTCTCAAACCATTTTCCAACTTGAACTTTTTCAAGTTATATGCCTTTTTTAAGTCATTTTCCACCAACTTTTATCAAGTCTTGTTCTATGCATTTCCAAACTTCCATGACCTCTTTTATAGACTTAAAATGACATTTTGAGCAACTTTGATGTTGTGAAGTTTTTCATTTGAAGCTTCCTTGTATGAGTTTTAGGCATAGGCTAAGAATGACCTGTAATTCTCAAATGACCAAAATACCCTTTGCTTGACAAGACCATAAGTAGAGTTCCACAAATCATATGAAGGCATACCATACCTTTATAGAAAGCTAAGACAATAAGGAACAACTCTCATGTTGGCCATAAATCCATTTGAAATCTCCTTGAAGGTCAAAAGTTGCTTGGAAGACAGACAACTTTCACAGACAAATTTCAGTGCCCTCAGATGACCTGTAACTTGCAAGAGCCATAACTTGAGTTCTATAAATCATCTTGATGAATTCCACCACTAAAATTAAAGCTATGAAGATACTATACAAGTTTTATGTGGACCAGAAATTCATATGAAGCTTGCATCTTGAGTTACACTGCCTTGAAGTTTGACCTAAATCAGGGGATTTTACATTGAAACCCTAATTTGGTAACTCCATTTCTCCTTGATTCCTTCTGATTTTTCTTTAGCACAACACCATATCCCTATCCATATAGCACATAATGAATCCCACATTCTTCAAAGGATCCTGGATACCTTTCAAAACAAGTCTTTGACCTAGGATTGACCTAGTGTTGACCCTAGTTGACTGACTTCAGCTGAAGCTCTTGCAATCATTCCAATGACTTGGTTACTCCTCAAAATGATCATCTAGGCTCTTCATAACATCCATAAACACCTCATGCTCTTGGCTCATGGCTCACACTTCCTCTGATGATCCCCAAATAACCTCAAGATAGGGGAGAACTCACTGATCAACCTGTCAACTCTTCAAAGCTCAAATTCTTCCCTGATGACCTGAGTAGTCTTGAATATGAATGAAAACCCTTGGATATGCCTCCTGAGATAAGAATAGCACTTTGATCCCCTGATTAAGATAGCTTGCCTATGCTATGCAATGCAGATGAATGCACTATGTACATGATGATAATGCAAATGACTATGCAATTGAAACATAAACCTAGGTTAGAAAAGGTTGGGCAAATTTTGGGGTGCAACACATTGGTGTAGATATTTTCCAATACTTCAACATTTCTTTTGGATTAGAAGTGTACCTTAGCATCCACAAACTTTTGCGGGAAAGGAATCGTTGGGTTATAGGAGGAGGAACAACATAAGGTGTTTCCTTTTCTACCTCTTCGATGATTTCCCTTTTGGGTGGTGCCACTGGATTTTTCTCAAGTCTCCTCGTCCTAGCCTCTCCTCTCTTCTCACCAAAACTCTCCTCAACCTGATTATCACTCTCCTTAGGATTTTAGATTATTTTTTCACTATTGGTTGTCACAACATCCACATATTTCTCAGACGAGGGTCCTAGAGGTGTCTGTACAAGTAGGGATATTTGAGTTTCTAATGCTTCGTTGTGAGTCGCGAGTGACTCGACCACAATGTTTGGCTGCCTAAGGATTTCATTAGTATGCAAACTTTATTTTATAAATTCTTCCTTCTGGAGAATTTGTGTCGCAACAAAGCGTTCCATCATAAATTCTAGCCTAGAGTGAGTTTGCATCGTAATGAAATCCTCCATTAATAGTTTGAGGTTGGATTTATGGGAATCTTGCGACTCCTAAAAATACTTGGAATGGTAATTGTATAGAAAATTTGGGTGATCCATCTACCTAGGATTATAGGAATTTAAACAACAGTGCCTTAGTCTATACGATGCAACAACATAATAACAATATTGGCTGTTGGTCCCCGACAACGGCGCGAAAAACTTGATGTGTATCCGCAAGTGCACGAAAATGTAAATTTTAGTATAAAAAGTGTTGAACCCACAAATACCAATGTCAACCTATTGTAGTCTATTGCCGCTTTGCAAATCTAAGGCCAATCAGATATAATTTTAGATTTTAAGAAGGAAAGATAATCGATTTGGGAGAAAATTAATTAAAGCGAGACCCAAATGTAATTTTCAATCGCGCCTCTGGGGCTCAATAAATTCTTGGCGTTTGTTTTGATTTTTAAAATATTTTTCGTAAGAAAATATAAACTTAAAAACACTGCTCACTTTCGCGCAGCCCGTGTTATGTTTCAAAATTGTAAATGCTTTGTTGTCACTCACCTAATTACAATTTTGAAACAATTTTTGAAAACTAGTAAATCCTAATTAATCAATAAAGCGTTGTCGCTGCTTTTAGAAATTAAAACTAATTTTTACGATCGGGTGTAGGTCTCACACTATCGTGCTATTGACCAATACCTGAGTGTTTTCGCTTTCGCGCAAAACTTTTTTATTTTAAAATTGTAAATCGGAATCAGAAAAATAAATTAATATTACAATTTTATGCTAAACTAATTTACCGAGTCCCGTCAGAACGACAACCCTCACACCTTAGATCCTAAGAACTCAGTCAGACATGTTGGAAGAAAATATATTTCGTTTAATCACATTGAATATTAAATAATAATAACTAACTATTAAGGTAGTAATAATAAAATAATTAATTAGAGTATATATATATATGTGTGTGTGTGTGTGTGTGTGTGTGTGTGTGTGTGTGTGTGTGTGTGTGTGTGTGTGTGTGTGTGTGTGTGTGTGTGTGTGTGTGTGTGTGTGTGTGTGTGTGTGTGTGTGTGTGTGTGTGTGTGTGTGTGTGTGTGTGTGTGTGTGTGTGTGTGTGTGTGTGTGTGTGTGTGTGTGTGTGTGTGTGTGTTACTAAAAATAATAGTATATATATATATATATATATATATGTTGTGTCCATGCAATATATATGTATGTGTATGTGCCTGGTACTTGTAGCAAAGTACGAATATAAACAAGTGACACTTGCAAATGATACAAACACTACAAATAATACAGAAATGCAATTGAAACAGAAAACTACATTGAAAGAAATAAGTACAATGAGTAATAAAAGTAGCAATATAAATTCAGACTGGAAATAAACTTTGCAGCAGTGAATAAGAAACTGGAAATTAACAAATGATAAAAACTAGAACTGAAATAAACTGAATTAAATAAGTAGAAATAAAATAGACTGATAACATTAAACCTAAAGTTAAAGCAACGTAAATTAAATGGAACCTGAAATAAAAACTGAAATGAAAATGAATATGAAATTGAAACTGCAAAACATTTCGGCAAGATTGCTGAAACATTAATCTAAATACACAACAAATTCTTAATATTAAAGTGTAGTAGTTCCTCAATGCGAGAAACTACTTATTTTATAATGCTGAAATTTATGCCTAAAACAAATTCTTTTAAACTTGGATCCCCAAAAACCTAAAGTTTATGCCTATAATAATGCTTGAAACTGTTAGAAAGTGTCCTCAAAAAATGTAGGAGTAATGGAGAGAAATATGGAAGTGCTCCAAAAATGTAGGAGTAGTGGAGAGAAATATGAGAATGGGTCGAGACTGTTTTCAATGTTGTTATTTTTCAGGTTTCATACCCATGGAAAACGCCATGGCCTCATGGAGAACGCTATGAGTACAAACATGCTGAACGTGGCCATCAAGGTTCATGGCGAACACCATGGCGTCATAGTGAATGCCATGAGTGCAATTAATTCATAAAAATTATGTTTTTCACTGTTTTTGTTTCATTTCCTCGTGTACTGGCTCCTACCTATTAAGTACCTGAAACCAACACAAAATACCAGCATAACACAATAAAAACATATGAAAATAACACTAAAATGTATGCTAATTGGGTCGAAATATACTATGTATTTTCGTGTTATCAAACTCCCCTACACTTAAATCTTTGTTTGTCCTCAAGCAACAACCAACATAATAAACAATGTAAGTACGACAATGAATCAACAATATGGTCTACTCCTAATCATACACAGTTATTCGGCTAATGCTAAATCAATAGGTACTAGTGGTTGATACCAAGGATACCGTAAAGACATGATTTTGTATTTCGCGGTCAAAAGTTTACCTCTTATGCAAACTGGTCTGAATCATGCTATTATGGCTCAACTTAGGTCACTTATCCTTTTTCACCCTTTTTCATTCGAGCGCAAACACATGAAGCTCGTTATCTATTCATACACATGGTAAATAAGTCTGTTAGTGGTTATGATTCACATCCTATTTTGAATTTCAAAACTAGTCATTTACAAACAATTTTTTCTTGAAGGTTTCACTACCTTTAGGTTAAATTACCTGGTGAAGGTCACCTAACTTAAAAGGCAATTTTCTATTCAGATTTCTCATTAAGCACGCGATCATTCACTTATTTGAATCAACTTAGTTACTTAGTGTGTCATTTTTAGATGGTGTCGACTGCTCATATAAACTAATCAAGGGTTACTTAAGAACAAGAACTTAAGGTTTTGGCATAATACGTACTCAAACTGAGTTGCATATTTGGGAAGTCTAAGGTGTTAGGACGATGCCGATGTTGTCGTGACTTTTCTAAGTCTCTCTAACATAGTCTTAATTAAAACAACCTATATACTTTCGGAGTGTCTTACATCATGAAACATTCGATTTTTTATTATTATTAGTGCTACATAAAAGAGGAGAAATGATAATACACAAAAACTATGCATAAATGACTCAACAACACAATTAATGACTCGATCAGCAAAAAAAAACTAGAAAATGAAAAAAATCCTAATCAGCTATACTAGAAAGCAGTAAATTTAACTAGATAGCAATAAAAGTGATGCGTTCATGCCCTTGAGGTTGACATCAATTTTGGTAAAACTAACTTGTCAACAAGATGTTGGACAAGATGTCCTAACATGAAGAACTAACTGAAGATCAAGATGTTGGACAAGATGCCCTATCATGACGATTCAACATTTTTGTCTGTTACTTTTTAGTTTTAATTTTGTTATTCCAGATTTCAGATTATTATGGGATTATTTGTTTTTCCAAGGCGGTGTCCAAGATTGAGGAATCAAAGATTCTAATTGTAATTTGGAGATGTTGTTTCTAAGTGTGGAGACACTTTAGGAAACTTAGGAGTGAAGAAACTATTATAGAGGAGAATTAGTTGCAGATTATGTGGAACAGAATTGCTGCATTTTTGAAGCCCAAATCTAGTCTTGTTTTTTTGTTATAAATAGGATAGATTTAACCTAAGAAAAGTTTGTAAAAAAATACATTATTGCCTAGTGAGTTTAAGGTTTGTATTTTGTGAGCCTCTCTTGTATTATGTGAATAATTGAGTTGGACTTTTTATTGAGTTGTAAGTATTCAATAACTGTTGTGATTGAACGGGAATTGAGAAGGGTCTCATGCCTAGGAGATTCTTAGGTAGAAATATAGAACGGGTAGTGATCAGGTGACAAGTTGTAAACGGGGGAGTTTAGATTTCAACTAATAATATCTAGTGGATTTCATTCCTGGCTTGGTAGCCCTCAGACGTAGGTGTTGTTGTTCACCGAACTGGGTTAACAATTATGTATGTTGTTTACTTTCTGCTATTTGTATTCTGTTCCTTATTGTCATTATGTTTGAAGCAGAGATCAAGTGTCTCGATATCTTGTTAGAACATCTTCGTCATCTGCTATACCAGAATTTCAATTGATATCAGAGCAGGCATACTGCTCTGCATCTGGGTGAGATTCAAGGGCAATACTTTCGGATTCAATGGATAAAGAAGGAGGAATAATAAATAGACCACCCATTCTTGATGGTTCCAATTATGAATATTAGAAAGTGCACATGGTGGAATTCATCAAGTCTATGGATGGTAAAGCTTGGAAGTCTGTGGTCAAAGGGTTGGAGCCACCAAAGGCCAAAGATAAGGATGGGAAGAACATTGATGAGTTGAAACCTGAGGAAGACTATGATGTTGAAGATGACAAGCTTGCTCAAGGTAACTCCAAAGCCTTAAATGCATTGTTCAATGGTGTTGACAAGAACATCTTTAGGTTAATCAAAAACTGTATTGTTGCCAAGGATGCTTAGGAGATTTTGAAGACTGCGCGTGAAGGAACTTCTAGGGTAAAGTCTTCAAGACTTCAACTTCTCACCACCAAGTTTGAGAACTTGAGGATGAAAGATGATGAAAGTATTCAAGAATTTCATATGAACATTATTGATATTGTCAAAACTTCAAGTGATCTTGGAGAAAAGATTCTAGAAGCTAAGTTGGTTCAGAAAATTCAGAGATCTCTTCCCAAGAAATTTGACATGAAGGTGACAACCATCGAAGAAGCCCAAGAATAAATACACTGAAGGTAGATGAACTCATGGGTCTCTCTAAAAAATTTTGAAATGGCCTTGAATGAGAAAACTGAGAAAAATAAAAACTTAGCCTTGGTGACTAATTAAGATGAAGGCAAGACAAATTCCAAGGAAGAATTGTTTAAAACTGTTGTGTTTCTTGGAAAACAATACAATCAATTACTGAAAAGGATGGAAAGGGAGTCAATAGAAAATGTCAAGACTCAGTCATCTGACAACAATAAAAGGAAGGATTTTGGAAGAAAGTCAAAAAATGAAGAGAAAGCTGGCAAAGGGAAAGGAGTCAAGTGCTATGAATGCGAGGGTTTTGGACACAGTAAATCTAAGTGTTCTGCCTTTCTCAAGAAAGAAAATAAAGGAGCGTCAACATCATGGTCTGAAGATGATTCTACAAGTAAAGGAGAATCACCTAAACAGGTTTTTGCTCTTACAGGGGTATTTGACTCTGTTGTAGAATCAGATATTAGAGAACTCTCATATGATGATCTGGTCAAATCCTACAGGGAGTTATACACCAGAAGTGCAGAAGTTTGTCAGCTAGGAGAGGATCAATATGGTGTTATTATGCATCTTGAGGCTGAAACATTGAAGCACCTTGACATCATCTCTGATCTAAAAGAGAAAGTTGTATTGCTCAACTCCAAACTTGACAATATAACCAAAACTGTTAGGATGCTCAACAACACTTCTGATGTGCTAGATGAGATCCTTCAATTTGGGAGGAATGTTGGAGATATTAGAGGACTTGGTTATAATGAACAAGGTGTGATGAGCAAAAGAAAGGAGCCAAAATCTAGTTCTGCTTAGCTCAAGAGGAGACGGAATCAGAAGATGTCAAAAGGGATATGTCAACATCTGAGCAGACATCAGAAAGATACTTCAAGCAAAAAGAAGCAAGACTGAAAATGTCATCATTGTGGTAAGTATTTTCATATTAAAACTTACTGCTACAAGTTACACGGCTATCCCAAGTCTGGCTCTCAATCCAGAAAGATGCAAGCTTGTAAAGCTGGAAAGAAGTGGAGTCCCAAGAATGAGTCTGTGGCCCTAATAGCTCATTCTTCTCTAAGAGGCTCTGCTGAAGAGAAATGGTACTTTGATAGTTGTTGTTTAAGACACATGACTGGTGTCAAGAACTTTTTGGTGCATATAGAATCTCATGCCTCTAACTATGTCACTTTTGGATATGGGTCCAAAGGAAAAATTAAAGGGGTTGGAAAATTGGACCATGTTGGGAAACCTAGACTTGATAATGTGCTGCTTGTCAAGGGACTGACTGCTAATTTGATTAGTATTAGTCAACTTTGTAACCAAGGTCTAAAGGTCAACTTTACCAAATCTGAATGTTTGGTTATGAATGATAAAGATAAAGTCATCATGAGGGGTGTCAAATCAAAAAATAATTGTTATGTATGGATTTATTTACAGACCGAGTGCTCATCAATGTCAAATGGGAAGCATCAGAAACCTTCCTCAGATCTAAACATTGATGAATGACAAAGTAGGAAGTTAACCAAAATGTCACACAAGAAGTTGCAACATCAGACTATCTCAATGATTCAGGATCTTCTTCATAGGGTCTCAATGGTTGATGATTTTGAAGGAAAAAGGTGTGCTTATGTTGTTACTAATGACTCAATCACTAAATCTAAAGGAATAGCAACCAAGGATAGTTACTATCAAATCATAGGATTGAGACAGATACTGACTGAGCATAATGTCACACAAGATGTTATGACATCTTACTGTGATAACTTGAGTCTCACTAATGATTCCAAAAATCAGGTTGAGGAGTTAAGGGGCAAATTAGGGTTTTTCATGATTTAGGGTTTTGAGAAATTACTTTTTGAGAATGCTACTCAAGTGTATGTATGGTTCTAACAAATAAAGAGAGGATTTCAAAATCAATCATTTCAAAGTGACCAAGAAGGAGAATGTTCCATCTTCAATAGCTAGGACTAAGTCTAGGAAACTGTCTGCTGCATATGCGATTGGTGTTGCTCCACTAGCTATGGTGCCATGCAAGCCTGAAAAACTCCCTGTGAAAAGATCTAAGGATCTCCCTACATATAATCATTCAAAGACCTCTGATGTTTTTCCAAACCCTAGGAGTGAGAAAGGAAGATTTGATACTGATGTGAGAATTAGTAAAATAGTTTCTGGAACCTTAAATATAGGGAGTCATCTGAACATTGTCGGTATTACTAGACCTCTAGCTTAGATTCTTCCCACTACCTATACACATGTGGCTGAACCAGAGGTAGTGACTGAGGAGAATGTTGATGAGGATAGTATTGAATGGGATGATCATAAAAGGTCTGAAGGGAATCTGCACACCCTTGTTGACTCTGTGGTAAGCGATGTTGAAGCAGATGGTGGAACATCTCCAACTGTAGAAGAATCTCAGTCAAAGGAACAAGCATCTGAGGGTACTATTGGAAAGGTTGTTGATCAAGTTACCAATGTTGATGACTTGCCTTCTGATGATGAAATCATTGCCAAGAGCCTCCACCCTAGTGTGGCCAAGAAACTGAAGAGCAGAAAAGGTAAGGGTGTGACTTTTAAAAACATTCCTACCAAGATATCTAAGAAATTTATGGTTGGACCACATAAACCTTGGAACAAGGTTTCTATTGTGTCTAAAAATAGAAAGGTTGAGTCTGATAGTGAGTCAAACTATGATGTTGTAGAAGTTGTCCAAGACATCATACATGTAAAGAAGTCAGCTTCTAAGAAGAGGGTTGCTGCACTTCTTAAAGCTCCCTTGGATAACGTCTCCTCCCATGCTCCTGAAAACATGGAGAGGTGGCCATATGTGTACCAAAGATGAGTAACTTTAGAAAGAGAACTGGGGAAGAATACCCGAGAAGCTGCAGGCCTGATGAAGACAATCACTAAACTTGGGTCCTGCTATGAGAAGCTGGTCAAGGAATTTGTAGTGAACATTCCTGAAGGTTGTGATGATGCTACCAACAAAGACTACAGGAAAGTGTATGTTAGAGGAAATGTCGTGACATTTTCCTCAACTGTGACCAACAGGTTTTTGGAAAGATCAGTAGACCCTCAACCTGAATGTGAAGATACTGATGATCAGGTGTGTTAGGAGATCACCTGTAATACTGTCAAGCATTGGCCAAGCAAAGGGAAGCTTTCAGCTGGGAAGCTCAGTGTGAAATATGCAATTCTGCATAGAATTGGTATTGTCAACTGGGTGCCTACCAACCATACTTCAACCATATCAATTGGGCTAGGAAAATTCATATACATTGTTGGTAAAGGAAGAAAATTTGTTTTTGGGACTTATATTTTGATCAAGTTCTGAAACAAGATTCATCCACTGCTATTAAGCTGCCTATATGCTTTCCTTCCCTCATTTGTGGCATAATTATGGAGCAGCATCCTAGTATATTAGTGACTGCAGATTATGCAATGAAAAGGGATTCTCCCTTGACATTTCATTATAAGTTGTTTGCTGAGAGTCATGTCTCAGATATTGTTTCAACATCTGCACCAACATCAGTTCCTAGAACTTCTAAGGAGAATACCATTTCCCAGCTGAAAGAGACCTACAAGG
This sequence comes from Lathyrus sativus, assembly GCA_963859935.3. Classification (NCBI taxonomy): domain Eukaryota; kingdom Viridiplantae; phylum Streptophyta; class Magnoliopsida; order Fabales; family Fabaceae; genus Lathyrus; species Lathyrus sativus. Next base: position 261,878,718 of record OZ012736.1, on the reverse strand, counting down.
ATCTGTATGCCATCATAAAGTCAAGTACAACTAGGAAGGCTAAACATAGACAGTTAATACATGCCTTGACAGCTGAGCAAGACAAGGGCACTAATGATGCTGAGAAGGATGCAGCTGAAGAAGATGAGATGGATGTTGATGATGATGCTGAAGATGCAGAAGATGAGACTGATGATGATCTTGGAGAAGAGGAAGAGGATGATGAGGCTACTGAAGATGACATCTGAATGTAGTTTTTGCGTGGTTATGTAAGGGCTTAATGCCCAGGATATTTGTTTGGCACTTTATGTGCTTGTTATGTACTCTAATACTTTATGTTATTGCTTGGTTATTTAGTTAGTTTAACTACCTTTGTCATATTATGGCTAAAAAAGGGGAGTAATACTAACTTTACTAACCACTGTCTGCTAACCACTGACTATTATTGTTGCTAACCATTGAGGGGGAGTATGCTAATTTGTTGCTTACAAAAGAAAGAACTAATTGAGGGGGAGACAAGATGTTTTTCCGCTGCTGATGTTCTGTTTCTTGGCCCTGGACTGTGGTTTTCTGTCTGCAAGTTTCTTTTAGTTAGTTTTAGCCAAAATCTGCCAAAGGGGGAGATCAAGATTTCCTATCATGATGATTTGACATCTTTGTCTGTTACTTTTCAGTTTTAATTATGTTATTCCAGATTTCAGATTATTATAGGATTATTTATTTTTCCTAGGTGGCGTCCAAGATTGAGGAATCAGAGATTCTGATTGTAATTTGAAGATGTTGTTTCTAAGTATGGAGACACTTTAGGAAACTTAGGATTGAAGAAACTATTCTAGAGGAGAATTAGTTGCCGATTTTATGGAACAAAATTGCTGCATTTTTGTAGCCCAAATCCAGTCTTGTTTTTGGTTATAAATAAGATGGATTTAACCTAAGAAAAGTGTGGAAAAAAATACATTAATGCCTGGTGAGTTTAGGGTTTGTATTTTGTGAGCCTCTCTTGTATTGTGTGAATACTTGAGTTGGATTGTTTTATTGAGTTGTAATTGTTTAGTTACTGTTGTGATTGAAAGGGAATTAAAAAAGGGTCTCATACTTAGGAGAGTCTTAGGTAGAAATATATCACGGGTAGTAATTAGGTGACAAGTTGTAAACAGGGGAGTTTAATTTTAAACTAATACTATTTAGTGGATTTCATTCCAAGCTTGGTAGCCCTCAGGTGTAAGTTTTATTGTTCACTGAACTGGGTTAACAATTCTGTGTGTTGCTTACTTTCTGCTATTTGTATTATGTTCCTTATTTTCATTGTGTTTGAAGCAGAGATCAAGTGTCTCGACATCCTGTTAGGACATCTTCGTGATCTGCTATACCAAAATTACAAAAAGGAAAGTAATAAAGTCCATCCCCCATACTTCAACTGAACATTGTCCTTAATCTTTATAAATAAGTGAAAAGGGGTAGGAAGAACCTAGAGATTCGTGCTTGCATGTAACTGATAAGTGTCCATGGTGCTCGATCTCTTTATTTTCTGCAAACTCAAATAATCAAAAGAAAACATTAAATTAAAAACTTGTGGAATATATTGCCTAGGAATGGGGATACCCTATAGTAACCGTAATGTTTTAGATAAAATATATTGCTTGGGATTGTTCCTATACCGCCAAGGAATTGGGGCATAGGAAGAATGCCAAAGAGTTTTTTGCTAAGGAATTAGAGTCAACTAATCTTTAAAACTGGTAACGATTGAATTGAGCAGTGATTTTTGAACACTAAGGATTAAGGTTATTGCAAGGCTTTTCATACACCCTACCCTAGCATGCTTCTCATAACTGTCTAAAACCTTTATTTTACTGCTTTTGCCTTTTGGCTTTTACATTTTGCAAATAACAAACAGAACCTCTTTGAGTTTTTGTTCAATTGCATTATTATAAAACTTGTATTCATACGCAGACATGATGACGATTTCCCCTTATTACTACATCGGTAAAAATAGTACACTTGCTATTTTACCGGTCAACGACTATGCTAAGAGCCTAAATAAATGGATTCAAACAGAAGGACAATGAATCTCTTTTCGAAGCATGGGAAAGATACAAATACATGATGAGGATTTGTCCACATCACGGTCTAGAAGAATGGCTGATCATCCATACCTTTTACAATGGTCTCTTGTATAACACAAGATTGACAATAGACGTTGTCGCAGATGGCGCACTAATGGATAAACCCTCATCCACTTCTTGTCTTAAAAAACACAAACCAAAAACATCAAAGCTTTTTATCCCTCGGGATCTTAATTGGAAAACCATTTTTAGAAAGAGTTTTGTGAAGCTTTGGTTCTACTGCAAACAGGCATCGTCTCTAACTGCTGGAACCACTATTTAACCCTACTCGGTTTAAAACACTTGAACCAGCCTGTGGTCGCGCCAGCCCGAACTACGTTTGCTATGATTTCTCGTGCCAGATGAGGATACGTAGGCACAAGACTGCGATGTCTTGGAGAGCAACCTCCCCCACCTTCACCCGTAGTTTTCCGAACTACATTGACTCTGGCTTTCCCATTGCACAAGGGAATATGTAGGCATAGAGCGGCGGTGCTCTATTGAGTCACTTTTCTTTTCTTTTTCCCCTGTGAGCCTTTAGCATAGATAGATTTACACCCTTTAGATTAGACAACAAGCGTGGATCCCGTTGAGTACAACAGACGTGAGGGGTGCTAATACCTTCCCCTTGCGTAACCGACTCCCGAACCCGAGATTTGGTTGCGATGACATGTCTTTTTCCCTTTTTGTAGGTTTTCTTCGATCGTTTCCTTTCCCTCTCTTTGGGATAAATAACGAACGGTGGCGACTCTTCTGTCATTGTCGGCCCCTCTTCGCAGCGATGCGACAACTGGCGACTCTGCTGGGGAGTTTTCCCATCCCCTATGCGAGTCAATCCTAGCGCTTGTGTGTTTTGTCTTTGGGTGTGTATATATGTGTATATGTGTTGCATTTGCCTTTTTATTTTTGCATTTTACTTTCAGCATTGTTATATACATCATGTTGTTGTGCTGTGGATGGGGATGTTCCATTGAGAGATAAGCCAAAACCCAGACTTGAACATAACCTTAGCATTAGAAGTGGAAAGTAGTGATGGACCTGTATGGCAGCATACACTAGTCTTCACGAAATTCGCGTTCAGACGAGGTTTTCTTTGAAGACGTCTCATCCTACTAGTCCGGGCGGAGATGTTGGATCTGAAAGCTGTCGACTCTGGAGACCGTTCATTTGGGAGTCAGCTAAGTGAGGCCGCTTCGTGAGACAATGATGCCAAACCAGAAATGGTGAACATATCATTGTTTCTCGAAAGTCTGTGACGCTGACGATCGCATAGGATGCCAGACCTTGTTGGAGATAAGTTCATACCTGTGAGTGGGAGGGTCTTGCAGGAAACTTTGACCTTCATCCTACCCGTTTGTCTTATCAGTGTGAAGAGTTACAGTGGGATCCTTTGTACTATTGATGTATGGTTTTCTCGCCAAAGCGAAGCGCTGGTTCATCTCCGTCAATGGCACATCAGCCTTGATCCTCTGTTGCATTTCGTATTGCATTGCATGGCATTTGCATTTCATTTGCATAGCAGGTGTTCGAAACTGGGTTTTGTTATCCTGATTCAATTTTTCTTCGGAACTAGACATTAGCTTTTCAAGGAAGACAAAAGTGACTATGGAGAAGATTCAAGTTGAGTTGAGGGAAGTCCGAAGCCAAATGGGACAGTTTATGGTGGATATGCAAGCCTTTTGTCTGGAACAGAAGATGCTTAGGGAGGAAGTTCATTAGTTGAAGACTCAGATGGGCCTGATCTCAAAAGTCATAAGAAACGGGTTAAGAAAAGAAGGCGATTATGTGCCTGAAACTGCAACAGAAATGGCTATTCCACCTTTACCTGTGGGACCCCTCCCAAGGCGTGATGTGCCTCAAAGATCTTCTACACAACCTGAGGTTCCAGAATTTCCCTACCAGCAGCTATCTCCTGTTCCCCAAGGCAATCCTAGGATTATGAGGTATGCTCAAAGGACAAAGCAGCTCGACAGAATATTTGACCAGATCCTTATGACTTATGCTCAGTTGTTGCAACTCTTGCTTCAACTTCGTTTGGTTAAACTTCGGACTATGTCTCCATTTATTGGTGAGCCACCACAAGGCTATGATGTAAGTGCCCATTGTCATTTCCATTCTGGGGCACCGGGGCATGATGTCGAGAACTGCAAAGCTTTTAAGCACAAAGTTTAGGACTTAATTGATTCAAAGGCAGTTGAATTCACGCCGGGCGGCTTGAGCGTACCAAGCAGTTTTATTCCAGTCGTTGCGAAAGAGGAGGATATTCTTGCTTTCTTCCCTGAAGCTGCATCAGATCAGGAGTATGTATTGCAATCTATGATTTCAGAATCTCCATGCCCACAGATGTTGCATGTTCCTAGGCCAAGCCTGAGGACGAAAGCACATGAACGAGGGAAGTCCCCGGTACCTCAGATTCAGTTTTCAGACGCTTCGAGTGTTCAGAATCAGCAACCTGTTGGGTCTGTATATCAAATATCTGTTCCCCTCCAGAGTCAATGGTCATACCGTCATCAGCCGTGTCAGCACACTCGACAAAGACCAAGGAAGCCAGAGAGGTGTTTCACTCAGTTGCCGATGTCGTATAGTCATATATTGCCAGACTTGATCAGAGGTGGATTGGTAGTGCCGAAGAAGATTGATCCAGAGATTCCTCCACATCCGCCAGGTTCTGATGCCAATGCCCGCTGTGAGTACCATGTTGGGGCACATGGGCATTCAACCGAAAACAGTAAGGTGCTTAGGAGTAAGATTCCAAATCTACTTGACTCCAACATGTTCTCCATTACACCTCAGGGTATTCAGATCAACGATCCTCCTTTGTTCAGTCATGTGGGTTCGGCAGCTAATGTTATGGGGGAATGCACCGAGAGCAGATGTTCAGAAGAGTATCAGACTGACTTCGACGATCAATTCTAAAGATGGTTGGTTCACCAGCAAATCAATACTTGAAAGCCCAGTTCCCTGAAGTTGGCAGCTCTTTTTATCATGTCATTTTCTTGCATTTGTAGTTTCTTTTATGTTTAAGTGAAAATTTCATTTGTAAAACGTGTTTGTTTTTGATTGATAATGATAATGAAATGAATATGCATGTTTTGATTAAATCCATTTGTGTTCACTCAACACTTTTTATTGATGTCAAACGCTTGTTTAAGCGGAATCCAAGGGAGGATGATGAAGTTGAAAAGACGCAAAGCTTCCGATAGTATGCTTTTGAATAAACCTCTGTTGATGATGTATAGGCATTGTTTCAAATGCCTAAACACCGGAGAGATAAGGAGTTAATCCCTAGTTATCCCATTTGAGCCTAGTAGTAGGAGTTTCTTTCTGAAAATAAAAAAGACCCTCAATCTTAACCTAGGGTAGGGTAGGTGTCAGTTAATTTGACCGAGCATCTAAATTGCAGAAGGGAGTGTTCCCGTTCGAGGATGAATCACACCTTTAATGTAGAGGTCGTACCTAAAAAACCACAGTGGAGTTAGTCAGACACAACCCTGTCAAACAAGTAGACAAGCTGGTCTCACATGATTTGTTCCCGAAAAAAAATCAATCAAAAGAAAAAGAAAAAATATACAAGAAGCCCGTTAAGTCGATAACTTGTAAACAAGTGGCTTAGGCAAAAATTAGGGCATCCCGCTGGACTTCAAAATCAAAAGAGAGTTAGTCCAGGAAAAAATAGGGAAATCAGAAAAACGATATAGAACAAGTCGTGTGACTCCAGACACCAAAGACGAAAGCGAGTGATTGTCACTCCGAAAAACTTGTGGTTTCCTGAACCATCGCTCCTGTCATTCAACCTTTGAGAGGTGAGTGCTTGTGTCAAATTAGCTGAATATAGGATTGAAGAACATCAAGGAGAATGGGTGGGTTAAAATAAACTTAGAGCCTTATATCCTTCCTTTCTATAACTGTGAACCTGACCACGTTACAACCTTTAAAAGTCCTAATTGAAGCAGGTTTGTTTCGAAAGCATACTTCGGTAAATATCGCATCGAAACTGACTCCTAAAAGGATTCTTCTTACTACGTTGTATTAAGCTTGACAATCTGATAAGTGATTCATTCACTGTATGTCACAAATTTTTTCTAGTGAACAGAATTGGATTTCAAAACTGTCATATGCATTGCATTAATATTATCATTTACAAAATGAATTGTTTTACTTGCGAGTAAGCACTTGACATCAGGAGAGCTTCTACAATGCGAATTTTGACGAGCTAAGATGCAAAACGCCGGAGAGCTTCGTCGAGCAGGGGCATGCCAAAGGATCACATAAGAGGAGTTAATCATTCTAAGATTCAATTATGGTTGGAACAACCATCTTCAAAGCCATTTTTCTTCATGATCAAGGTTTCAAATGAACCTTTGGCCAACATCAAAGTTGTTCCTTGTATTTCAAGCTTTCCAAAAAGTCCAAGAAGTCTTCCATATGATACATGGAGCTCAAGTTATGGAGGTTCAAAGTTGGGAAAACAATAGTCCAAAATTCATAACTTAGAATTTTTCTAAGTTACCTCTAGGCAGATTTTCATGTCATGGTTTTTATGCCTATTTTTCATGATCTTCCCAACTCCATTTTAATTTTTCTCAAGCATGAAAGTTGTAGACCTCATTTCAAGCTTTTAAATCATGGTTAGAGCTCAATTTTACATCCATCATAGCATGAGATATGCTGTTGCACCCCAAAATTTGCTCAACCTTTTCTTGCCTGATTTATGTTTCATTGCATTATCATTTGCATAGTTACATCCTGTACATAGTTCTAATCATTTGCATATCATAGCATATCACTCATCCAACAGGGGTTCAAGTGTGATTCTTATCAGAAAGATCCTAGCAAGAGGTCTTATCCAAGTATGAGAAGTCATCTAGGCCATCAAGAAGTGATTTGAAGTCTTGAGAAGTTTGAGTGCCTACATGTGGGTTTTGCTCCTATCTTGAGGAATATTGAGAATCATCAGTGGGATGTGAAACATGGAATGTGAATTTGAGGTGTGTATGGATCTCATGGAATTCCTAGAGGGCCCTATTGAAGCTGAGACAAGTTATTGATTCAAGTACAAGAGCCACAGTTGAGGTGCAGTCAACTAGGGTTTCATCTGGGTCAATCCTAGGTCAATTGAGTAATTGAAGAGCATAAAAGCCTACTTTGAGGTCATGGGATTCATGGATTGGTATGTTGATACATGTGTGGTGTTGTGACAAGGTTAAGCAAAGAAGAATCAAGAATGTGGGGAGTTGCTAAATTAGGGTTTTAGTGCAAATCACCTTGTTTAGTGCCCAACTTCAAAGCCACACAAGTCAAAATACAAGTTTCAAATGGATCTTTGGCCAACATGAAACTTGTATAGCATCTCAATACCTTTAATTTGAGTACTAGAAGTCCTCAAGAGGATTTATAGAACTCAAGTTATGGTCCTTGCAAGTTACAGGTCATCAGATGACTGTGAAATTTATCTGTGAAAGTCACTTGACTTCCAAGCAACTTTTGCCCTTCAAGGGGTTTTCAAATGGATTTTTGGCCAACATGATAGTTGTAGATCTTGGTCTTATATTTCCATAGAGTACTATAAGTCCTTGATAGGATTTGTAGAACTCAATTTATGATCTTTGCAAGCCAGGGGTATTTTGGGTATTGGTGATTATAGGTCATTTGTGATCATAGGTCCATAACTCCAACTTGCAAGCTTCAAATGGAAAATTGTTCAACATGAAACTTGTTCAAAATGATGTTTTGAGTGCAACCAAGTGGTCATGAGAGTTTGGTTTGGCTTGGAACACAAAGTTGCTTGAAATGGCTTAAAAAGGAGGAAATTAAAGTCATTAAAAGGCCAAAAATGGAATTCTTTGTTTTATGGTCAAACAGGTCCATATTATATGTCATTTTGATTGGAAAACACATTTTAAAGACAATGGCTTTGTTACATTTTGGATTTGAGGTCATTTTCAAGCACTTCCCTTTTGTAACTTAAGGTGGAAGTAACACTTCAATCACACACCATGGGATCAAAAACAAGGGATCTACCATTCCCATTCAATCCTAAATCTCATGAGATACTCATTTCAAGTGAAATCAAGATCTGTGGCAGAGCAAAACCTGACTGTTACATATGAGATTTTGGAAGTGCATGAGAAATTGAATTTCTCATTTAAGCAGTTACAGAAAGTTCTAGAGTGTTCTAACACACTCTATATAACCAATGCAATGTGTTCAGGCAGTTTTTTGGGCAAGAGTTGAAGAGAATCAAGAGAGAGCAATTGAAATTTTCCCAACTGCATCAAGAATCGTGTTTTGCAATTGGTGAAGATTCAAGGCAAATTGCTTGTTTCAGAAGCTTAGGGAAGTGTTCTTGAGTGAATCTGGAAAGAATTGGAGCTTGAATCGAGCACTATCATCATCTGTTCATCACATTAAACCGGGTTTGCATTTTTCAACTTTTGGCTTTAATTATGGAGAATTGATTAGAAATGAACGTGAGGATAGGTTATTGATGATGCTTAGAAGGATTTAGGCACAAGAATTGAGCAGTTAGAGACACTTTAAGTGTGATGCCATTTTCTGTTGAGAAGAATAACTCACGATTCTTGAGGTTTTGATCATATTTGGATAGTTAGTTTTGAAGTCTGAAAGGTGTAGATGAGTTTAGGATCCACAATTTCAAGAATCATGACATTTGAGTTTTGGTGATCTTCTGAACATTGGCTCGTGTTTTAAGATGGAGCAAGAATCATGGAATTTGGATTGTAGGTTTGAGTTCAGGAGAGAAAAACGAGTGAGATTGGGTATCAAGTTGTTAAGTTTGGTGAGCTTTTTTAACCCCCTTGCCGGAGACGATGGTGGCTCTGTGTCTCAGGCCACCATCCCACATTTCCCTCTCAGTTTTTGAATTTTGGAGAAGACGAAGTTTTAATCGTTGGATGGCTTGTTGACCTTGACTGAAACCTAGATCCAAAGGCCACGATTGCATGATATTTTCTGAAGAGAATGAGTTTGATCAAAACTCATCGTTTCATTAAACTGAGTTGGATGGGCTGAATGAATTGTTTGCTTTTCACACCCTGCGTTGAGGCCCAATGAGAAAACACTCTAGAAAGCATTGCTATTTGCCACAAGCTTTTCTCATTTTTCATTTTATTTTCTGATTTGTTTTAATGTTGCTTTGGGCTTAGAAACCTACACGCTATTGACACCCCCTCTTAGGCCCAGGTCTGGAAAACAACATGATAATATTGCTATTTAGCACGCGCTTTTCTCCATTTTCTTATTGTTTTTCTTTTAATTTCATATTTTCATATAGTTTAGAAATAAATTCATAATAAATAGGAAAATTAACATTTTTAGGTGATATTTTTTTCCCCTGACTCCTTAGAGAGTCTAGAATTTTATAGGATTAAAATTTTATTAATTCATGCATTTTAGAATTTAATTGTTTTTTTTGAAGTTTAATTGCTTTTATTTTGAATATGGTTGATATGTGATCTTGCTGATTTTAGTATGGATGATTGGTGTGGATTTCTGGAGTGATTCTTTTTGGACTAGATAGCTTAGAAATACATGTACCCTTAGTAATTTTCTCATATTTTTGTAAGATAATTTTAGGGTGTTTTGAACATTGAACATTAGGTGTTGTAGTTTTAGGGTTTTAAGATAGTACCCTTAGGTTTAGGGCATAGTTTTAGGACTTAATGAATGGTTAACCCCCTGGTTTTTGTATGGAGTGATTCTTAAGAGGTTTAGGAACCCTTAAAATTTTTTATAGGATTTTACAATCATTTTGGTATTTTAATTAGATTTAGTTTTAAGACTAACTTCTAGGTGTTTCTAATTGTCATAGCCGGCGCCGATTTTCGCATCGCTACTGCGAAAATCGGCGCCGGCTATGACAGAAGAGTCGCCACCGTGCGTTATTTATCCCACAAGAGGGAAAGGAAACGCTCAGAGTAAACCTAACGCAAAGAGGGAAAGGAATGGTCATCGCAACCAAATCCTGGGTTCGAGAGTCGATTACGCAAGGGGAAGGTATTAGCACCCCTCACGTCCGCCGTACTCGACGGGATCCACGCTTGTTTTCTAGTACGGATTGTTATTCTATCTACTCTACAAGCCAAGGGACAAAAGGAAAGAAAAGATAAAAGAGACTCGATAGAGCTTCGCCGCTCTATGCCTACGTATTCCCTCGTGCAATGGAAAAGTCAGAGTCTACGTAGTTCGGATACCTACGGGAAAGGAGGGGAAGGTTGCTCGCGAGGATACGACACCCTATGCCTACGTACTTTCATACAACATGAAAGATCAGAGCAAACGTAGTTCGGGCTATGGAAGACACAAGCTTGTCTGACTGTTTTTTATTACCTTATGAAAGGGTTTTTCTTGATTAAGAGTCCAAGCGGACAAAAATGACACTTTGATGTTTGTTTTGAATCTTTTACAAAAGAAGTGTTTTTTTAGTTTGTTTGCAATCTCTGGCGCACTAGAGACTATGATTTGAGAGTGACTACGTCGCGTGTCACCCAAAGGGTGCCACACTAAGCAGCCAGACTGCTGGAAAGAAGCTCTCCAGCAACCCTTTCTCAAATAGCTTAAGGCTCATAACGTACGACATCGATTAACCTTATTACTGTATTTTTGAGTTGTTTTGAGATAAGAAGAGAAAGAAACTCTAAAAAGCCTAGGGTTGAAAAGGGAATAAAAACTAACCTAATGTTGTCATGCATGGATAAGAATCCTAATGTCTGTCATAATTCCCTCTTGCACAGAGGAAATCAGAGATCCTAGGGGATAAACAGAAAAGAAAGCAAGCAAATACAGTAAAATGCATGCAATGCAGCAATACAAGCGAGGCAAGGGAGTCCCACTCAACCTCGAACCTGGGAAAACAACAGGCAAAGTGAATCAACATTCACTTCAAACCTAGGGGGCAAGCTACACAAGCCAACAAACAATACAGAAAACAAAAAACCCCAAAGCAGAGGAGGCAGCCCAGACAACAACACCAGACTCCTACAACAAACAGCATGAGCAGCAGCCCTGACAGCAACAGGTTGATTAAGCAGCAAAAAGCTGACAGCAATAACCTTCATCTTCATGAATGCTCCTATCCTCAAGCTCCACTAAACCTTCAATCTTCAACCAGCACCAAGCTTCAACAAGCACCAGACTTCAACAAGCAACCAGCTTAAACCAGCAAACTTCACCCAGTAACAACTTCAACCAGCTCCTAACTTTACCTTCAACAAGCAGCAAAACCCTAACTTCAACAAGCAACCAGCTTCAACAAGCCTCTAGCTTCAATAAGCACAAACCTCATCTTCAACAAGCTTCAGCAAGCAACCTCCAAGGGAGAATCAATTAACAAGATCAAGCTGAAATGTTAAGTAACTTAATGACAACCAAAGGAAGCCATTAAGATCTTAACACTGTGATAGGAAGGCATCCTTAAAGTTCTACTCTTAAAGCATGCCATTCACCCCTACAAAGGAGAGATGTGACTTCTTTAATTGGACTTTATGTCATTGGATTGAATGGAGATGAACAATATACTCCATGTTTGAAGAAACAAGCAAATTAATCTAATGCTCTTCCTAAAACCCTAGTTTTCCTAAGCTCCTGACAAGCACTCCACCAGATGAGAAATTCTTCACATCCAAGCTCCTTCAAGCTCGCCAAAGCATCTTCAATTGGTCTTCATGATCACCCAAGCTCAAAAGCAACACCACCCTAATCTAAGGGGAACTATTGAATCAAACTAGGCAAGTTAGTTCATCAGAAACACCTAAAAGTTAGTCTTAAAACTAATTCTACTTAAAATACCAAAACGGATTGTAAAATCCTATAAAAATTACTAAGGGTTCCTAAACCTCTTAAGAATCACTCCATACAAAAACCAGGGGGTTAACCATTCATTTGGACTTAAAACTATGCCCTAAACCTAAGGGTATTATCCTAAAACCCTAATTCTACAACACCTAAAGTTCAATATTCAAACTAGCCTAAAATTATCTCACAAAAATATGAGAAAATTACTATGGGAGCATGCATATCTAAGCTATCTAGCCCAAAAAGAATCAACTCAAAATTCATCCCCAATCATTCACAATAAAATCAGCAAAATGGCATACCAAACATGTCAAAATAAAAGCAATTGAAAATACAAAAATGCAAATAAAATATACAATGCATGAATAAAAGAAATTTTAATCCTATTAAATTCTACACATTCTAAGGAGTTAGGGAAAAAAATCTAGCTTAAAAAGATTAATTTTCCTATTTATTGTGGATTTATTTCTAAACTATATGAAAATGACAAAAATAAAAGAAATATAATGAAAATAACAAAAACGCGTTGCAAATAGCAATAAACCTATGTTGTTTCTCCAGACTGGGCCCAACAGGGGGTGCGTATATCAATTCAGTCACTAAGCCCAAACCAAATTAAACCAACTCAGAAAAAGAAAAGGAAAATGGAAAAAGCTTGTGTCAAATAGCAACTAAATCATGTTATAAATCCAACTTGGGCCTGAATGGAGGTGTGGTTAGCAAGGGTTCACTTAAGCCCACCCAATAGCGTTTAATGAAACGCATCGTTGATGTATCACTCTCAATTCTCTTCAGAATTCATCATGTAATCGTGGCCATTGGATTTGGTTTGAGTCAAGGGTCAAAGCATGATCTGAGGGCCCTGAGTCATCGTCCCCAAATATTTGAAACTGAGGGGGAAATGCTCAGACGGTGGCCTGAGCTTGGCGCCACCGTCTTCTCCGGTGAAGACATCCTAAAACCTCATCAATCCTTGCAACTAAACACTCTATTCCACTTGAAATTTCATCCTGATCATGAATATGACCTCCATTTCCATTGATTCTAACCCTAACTCAAAACCCGATAGAAGTTGCAGAAAAATCACCCCATCTTGATCGTTGCAATTCTTAAAATTAAAGACCCTAGCATGAACGACATTCTTCAGGCTTCAATTCTAATTATCTAGCCATGCTTAAAACCTCAAGAATCTCAAGATATTTCCTTCAACAGAATTCTGATCACCACCTAAAGTGTCTCTAATCACCCCAAATTTGTGCCTAAATCCACCTAAGAATCAACACTAACCTAACCATGCATCAAAACCTAAGCAAATCACTACCAATTATGCTGAAATTTGAAGAATGCAAACCTGGTGAAAATGGATGAACAGATGAGGTTATGGCACGATTCAACCTCCAATCTCTTGCAGAATCACTCAAGAACCACTTCTAAAGCTTCCCCAATGGACAATTTGCTTTGAATCCTCTTCAATTCCAAAACCCGATTCTTGATGCAGCTTGAGAATTTTCAATGGCTTGCTCTGGTTCCTTGCTTAATTCCTCCCAAAAAATGATCTGAATCCAATGCATATGTTATATAGAAGCTAATAGAACCCTCTAGAAACTTTTGTAACAACCTGAATGAGAAATTCAATTTCTCACATTCCTTGAAAATCTCATATGTGGAAATCATGCTTTGCTCTGTTCTGGCTCTCACACTCACTTGAATTTCTCCTCTTATGATATTTAGAACTGAATTGGATGTGTATTCTCCTTGTTTTTGATCTTATGAAGTGTGATGGTTATGTTACTTCAACCTTAAGGTATTAAAGGGAACCATGTGTAAATGACCTCAAATCAAAAAAGTAATATTGCCATCCTTTCCAAAGCATGTTTTCTGATCAATTTGGTATATAACATTGCTTGGTTTGGCCATAAATCAAGAATTCCACAATTTTGGCCTTTTAAATGACTTTAATTTCTTCATTTAAAAACCCTTTCAAACCAACTTCTCCCATGAGCCAATTCAAAAACTCCTTGATGCATGGTCAAGGTTAAAACCCTATTTTGAGCAACTTTCTAGTTGAACAATTTTACATTTGAGACCTCTAAGTTGGAGATTTTGGCCCATGCTTGAGAATGACCTATAATCACCAATACCCAAAATACCACTGGATTGCCAAGATCATAACTTGAGTTCTATAAATCCCCTTGAGAACTTCTAGTACTCTATGGAAAGCTAAGATCAATATCACAACTCTTATGTTGACCAAGAATCCATTTGAAAAATCCTTGAAGGGCAAAAGTGGCTTGGAAGTGAAGTGACTTTCACAGATAAATTTCAGTGTCCTCTGATGACCTGTAATTTGCAAGAACCATAACTTGAGTTCTATAAATCCCCTTGAGGACTTCTAGTACTAAACTTAAAGGTATTGAGATGCTCTACAAGTTTCATGTTGGCCAAAGATCCATTTGAAACATGTATTTTGACTTATGTGACTTTGAAGTTAGGCACTAAATAGGGGATTTTACACTGAAACTCTAATTTAGCAACTTCCCACATTCTTGATCTTTCTTTGCTTAACCTTGGCACAACACCACACATGTATCAACATAACAATCCATGAATTCCATGACTTCAAAGTAGGCTTTGATGCTCTCCCATTACTCAGTTGAATTGGGGTTGACCCAGATGAAACCCTAGTTGACTGCACCTCAACTGTGGCTCTTGTACTTGAATCAATGACTTGTCTCAGCTTCAATAGGGCCCTCTAGGCATCCCATGAGATCCATACACACCTCAAATCCACATTCCATGTCTCACATCCCACTGATGATTCTCAATATTCCTCAAGATATGAGCAAAACCCACATGTAGGCACTCAAGCTTCTCAAGACTTCAAATCTCTTCTTGATGACTTGAATGACTTTTCAATCTTGGATAACACATCTTGCTAGGCTCTTCTCTTGATAGACACCTTTGATCCCTTGTTGGATGCATTCTATGCAAATGATTGGATTATGTACATGATGTAACTATGCAAATGAAATGCAATGAAACACAAATCAGGCAGGAAATGGTTGAGCAAATTTTGGGGTGCAACACTAATGAACTAACTTGACTAGTTTAATTCAATAGTTCCCTTTAGACTAGGGTGGTGGTGCTTTTGCTTTTGGGTGGAGATGAAGACCAATTGAAGATGATTTGGAGAGCTTGAAGGAGCTTGGAGATGAAGCCTTGTCCTCTTGTGGAGTGCTTGTCAGGAGCTTAGGGAAACTAGGGTTTTAGGAAGAGCATTAGATTAGTTTTGCTTGTTTTTCAAACATGGAGTATATTGTTCATCTCCATTCAATCCAATGACATAAAGTCCTCTTAAAGAAGTCACATCTCTCCTTTGGATGGATGAATGTCATGGTTTAAGAGTAGAACTTTGAGGATGCCTTTCCATTATAATGTTAAGTTCTTAGTGGCTTCCTTTGGTTGTCATTAAGTTACTTAACATTCCAACTTGATCTTGTTAATTGATTCTCCCTTGGAGGTGCTTGTTGAAGCTTGGTAAAGAGAAAGTTTATTGCTTGTTGAAGCTTGTTGAGAATTAAGTCTGTGCTTGTTGAAGCTGGTTGCTTGTTGAAGCTAGGGTTTTGCTGCTTGTTGAAGATAAGGTTAGGAGCTTGTTGAAGCTGTTTACTGGTTGAGGTTTGCTGGTTTAAGCTGGTTGCTTATTGAAGATTGAAGCTTGTTGAAGCTTGGAGTTTATTGAAGCTTGAGGATAGGAGCATTCATGAAGATGAAGGTTGTTGCTGTCAACTTTTTGCTGTTTAATCAACCTGTTGCTATCAGAGCTGCTGCTGGTGCTGTTTGTTGTAGAAGTTTGATGCTGCTGCTTGGGCTGCCTCCTCTGCTTTGGTTTTGGGTTTTTCTGTATTGTTTGTTGGCTTGTGCAGCTTGCCCCTTAGGTTTGAAGTGAATGTTGATTCACTTTGCCTGTTGTTTTCCCAAGTTCGAGGTTGAGCTGGACTCCCTTGCTTCGCTTGTATTGCTGCATTGCATGCATTTTACCGTATTTGCTTGCTTTCTTTTCTGTTTATCCCCTAGAATCTCTAATTTCCTCTGCGCAGGAGGGAATTATGACAGACATTAGGATTCTTATCCATGCATGACAACATTAGGTTAGTTTTTATTCCCTTTTCAACCCTAGGCTTTTTAGAGCTTCTTTCTTTTCTTATCTCCAAACAACTCAAAAATACAGTGATAAGGTTAATCGATGTCGTATGTTACGAGCCTTAAGCTATTTGAGAAAGGGTTGCTGGAGAGCTTCTTTCCAGTAGTCTGGCTACTTAGTGTGGCACCCTTTGGGTGACGTGCGACGTAGTCACTCTCAAATCATAGTCTCTAGTGCGTCAGAGATTGCAAACAAACTAAAAAACACTTCTTTCGTAAAAGATTCAAAACAAACATCAAAGTGTCATTTTTGTCCGCTTGGACTCTTAATCAAGAAAAACCCTTTTTGAAGGTAATAAAAAATAGTCATACAAACTTGTGTCTTCCGTAGCCCGAACTACGTTTGCTCTAATCTTTCATGCTGTATGAAAGTACGTAGGCATAGGATGCGATGTCCTAGCGAGCAACCTTCCCTTCCTTTCCCGTAGGTAGGCGAACTACGTTGACTCTGATTTCTCGTTCCAGACGGGAATACGTAGGCATAAAGTGCGATACTTTGCCGAGTCATTTTCTTTTCTTTTTAACCCAGACCTGTAGAGTAGATAGAATAACAATCCGTACCAGAAAACAAGCATGGATCCCTTCGAGTACGGCGGACGTGAGGGGTGCTAATACCTTCCCCTTGCGTAATCGACTCCCGAATCCAGGATTTGGTTGCGATGACCATTCCTTTCCCGTTTTGTGTTAGGTTTACTCTGAGCGTTTCCTTTCCCTCTTGTGGGATAAATAGCGCACGGTGGCGACTCTTCTGTCATAGCCGGCGCCGATTTTCGCAGTAGCGACAGCTGGCGACTCTGCTGGGGACCCCAACGGTTCCCTACGCGAGTCAATCCTAGCGCTTGTTTTCCCGTCGTGGGTTTTGTATGGATTTACCTGTCTGTATTTACTTTCAGTATTATATTATTGTTGTTATGCTGGGTAGGGGTTCGGATTGAGAGATAAGCCGGACCTGGGCTTGAGTGCACCTAGAATTAGTTGTGGAAAGTAGTGGGCGCGTGCATGCTTTGCATGTACTAGTGTCCCGCAAAATCCACGCTCGGACCAGGTTCTTCTAGTTGACTTCTCTTTCAACCCTTTGGGTTGAGGGGGTTGTTGGTTAGTTGGATTGTCGACTCCGGGGACCGATCAATTGGAAGTTGGCTAAGTGAGGCCTCTTCAGGACATGATGATGCCACACCTTCTGGTTATCGTATCATCAGTCTTGAAAGTCTGTGACACTGACGACCGCATAGGATGCCGTACCTTGTGTCAGTTGATAGGACACCCACCTGTGAGAGGGATTGGGGCATGCAGGAAACTTGACCTCCAAACTACCCGGTTTTCTTGATATTGGATCAGTATGTGTGGTTACTTAGGGTTCTTCATCAGGACAGTGTTATGGGTCTGTTGAGACCAAGTTGGAACTTTGTTATGGGTCTGTTGAGACCAAGTTGGAGCTTTGTTATAGGTCTATTGAGACCAATTTGGAGCATTGTTATGGGTCTGTTGAGACCCGGTTTGAGCAGTATTGTGGGTCTGTTGAGACAAATATTGTGGATGGATCTCTTCAGCAATATATCACTTGATCCCTGTTGCAAATATTGCATTATTGCATACTCATTTTGCATATCATTAACGTGTGTCTGTGCTGCAGGTGCATTTCATACCCTCTGATTCTAGTTGCCCGGATTTCTGTCTGCTGCTATTATGGACACTCTGAAGAAGACTGTGGCATACAAGTTGCCTACTCCAGATGTTTCTTCTTTGCTTGGTTTGATGTCTTTAGCTGATGATGATGTGAAGAGAAGTTTCAGGAAGAGTTACGGGAAACTGCTTAGGTTGGTCTGCAAACCAACTACGTATGAGCTGAACGGATTATATGCACTTATGCAGTTTTATGATCCCCCGCTGAGGTGTTTTACTTTCCCTGACTTCATTCTGGCTCCGACCATGGAGGAATATGCTGAGATCTTGGAGTTAACCATTCAAAACAGGGTACCCTTCATTCTATGAGTGTTGAGCCCAAGCTGGAGGACTTGGCTGTTGCTTTGCATTCAGATTCCTCAGAGTTGCTGTTAACCTCGTGGAATGGAGTTCCTGGTTTTTCTCTCAAGTTCTTGGTTGGGAAAGAACAAGAGTATGCCAAGAGTGGCTGTTGGATTGTGTTTAATGCTATCCTTGCTTTGTGTATCTATGGCATTGTACTGTTCCCTAATATGCCTGACTTTGTTGATTTGGATGCATTCCATATATTTGCTTCAGGCAATCCTGTGCCTACACTGATTGGAGACTTCTATCATTCTCTGCATTATAAGAACGAGAATAGGAGGGGCAAGAACGTCTCTTGTTGTGTGCCTTTGTTGTATATGTGGTTTGATAGTCACCTGCCCAAGAAGGGTATCTTTGCTGAGTCTGCAGCTACGGTGGAATGGTCTGAGCGTCTGATGGAGCTTTCTTCAGAAGATGTTGTCTGGTTTGATAGGGATTTACTGGGATCTGAGATTATCTACAGCTGCACAGGATATCCTAACGTTCCTCTAATTGGGAGGAAAGGGTGCATTAACTACAATCCGTCATTGTTGATCAGGCAATTCGGTTATGCTTTGAAAAGCCCGCCAAAAGAGGAGGAAGTGCGGGAATCTCTGTACTTCACAGGTAATCTGAGTGGAGAATTATTATCCAAGCTTTAGCATGCTTGGAATAACATCTGCAAGAAAGGGAAGCCGTTGTTGGGTAAGAATGATAGTCAAGCCTATCCTCCGTACCAAGTCTGGATCCATGATAGGGCAAAGCAGGCGCTGATGCCGTTTCCTGCAGTATTACCTCCTGTTCTCCCCGTGGTTGAGGAGCCAACTACTGTGTCTATTGAGAGATATGAGCAGGTTGTGAAGGAGAAAGAAGAGCTGATGAAAGCCAACGAGAAGTTGGAAGAAGAGCTAGTGCAACTCAGGAGCGAAAGGAATGAAGTCGTATATTCCTTCGAGCAGCAAACAAAGCTGGTGAACCAGTTAGGCACAGAACTGACTGAACAACGAAAGAAGCGTGAACGTTTGGGGATAGATTTTAAGAGCTCTCATGACATGCTGGAGTCTAAGAAGAAAGAACTTGATATAGCCTACCGGGAGATCTCTACATTCAACAAAACTTGGAATGCTACACTGACCAATAATAAAGAAAGAGAAGACAAACTGAAGCAGCAGATCTCTGAACTGGAAGATCAGTTGAAAGCTAGCCAGAAAAAGTTTGAAGAAGAGGTTATGCGGAGATATGGCGTTCAGAATGCTTTGAACGAAGTTGTCAAGCGCAAGAAAGAGTCTGCATCCCAGAAGCGGAAGCTAGGGGAGTGCTTTGGAGAGGGTGCTTGGGAGGAATCCATTGGGGATCTCCAGCGTGTTATCAGGCAAAGAGACTCACTCGTCGAAGGGTTGCTCACTCAGCCAGATCATCCCAAGACCAAAAGATTGTTAGAGGAGTATCGGGCATATGGTCGCACTTGATTACCTTATGCACTGTTGTATATGCTTTATTTGCATTGTGCTGGCCATCACCAGGCTTGTTGGTTGAGGTCACGCCTTCTTGTTATTGAACACCCAGAGATATTGTATTTTTGCCTTGTTGGGCTCTTTGCAGCAATATATGAGATGTTTTCTCCGTGGATGAATCCAAGCTTCTTAGCACTGTCACTACACTGGCACTTTGGCACTAGAATCAGGGGTTGATCTCCCTAACGCACAGACACATATTGCATCTGCATATTCATTTTTGCTTTGCCAATTACTTGTTGAATCTGTATCTTATTTCCTGCATCTCACAGGTTTTTCAGGATTGACGACCAAAGAATCCACCGCTACTCAACCAGGAACAACTGTAAGAAAGCAATGGATCAAGTTCAAGTCGAGATGCAGGAAATCCGTGAGAAGCTGACTATGTTCATGCAAGCTATGGAGAGCATGGCCAAGGGCCAGGAGAGCCTTCAGACCTTGGTGCAGCCGCTGCTGACGCGGACAAACGGAAATGGCAATACTGACCACAATTCTGTTGGAACTCCTCGCTGGGAGGATGAGATACCGGTAGTTACTCCCCCAGTTGTGACTGTCAACGGAAACACTGGTACTGGTGCAGGTGCTGGCGCTGGTAATGGCAATACTGGAAATGGTGGTGATGGGCATGTTGTTAACAACAAAGGCAACACTGGGGATGCCGATCAAGGATTCGGTGACAAGGTTGACTTCGGAAACAATGGGTATGGCAATGTCAATCAGGACGGGAGCTTCGGGTTCAACAATCAAGACTTTGGTAATGACGGTTACGGCAACAATCAGGGGTATGGCCACGGTAATGGTGGATTTGGTAATGTGAATAACAACGACGCTGGAGCATTTCCTTTCAACAATGGTTTTGGACCTGCTGAGGTCAATCAAGGGTTCGGCAACCGAGGACCGGGTCCTATGTTCAATCAACTAGGATTTGGCCGTAACATGGGTTACGATGGGTATGGCAATGACTGGAATGTGGATCACTAAGACGACGCTTTTTTCGGGAAGAGATATGGGACCTGAGGGCCCCACTGACCCTGTCCAGAGGATCAGAATGCTAGAAGAGCAGGTGAAAGGTGTGGTTAATCAGAACTCCGCTGGGTTAGATATGACTACTATGGGGTTGGTACCAGGGCTAAGGGTGCCATTAAAATTCAAGGCTCCAACATTTGACAAATACAAAGGGGATACCTGCCCAAAGGTCCATGTACGTTCTTATTATAGAAGGATGTCTGCATATTCCAATGATGAAAGGATGCTTATGCATTTCTTTTAGGATAGCTTATCTGGACCATCATTGGAATGGTACGTGGGACTGGAGCCCACTCAGATTAGAAGCTGGAAGTAGTTGGCTGATGCTTTCGTTATGCATTACAAATATAACAGCGATTTGGCGCCAAACAGAGTTCTGTTGCAGAGTCTGTCGCAGAAAAGTGGTGAAAGTTTCAAAGAGTACGCGCAGCAGTGGCGCGATATGGCAGCTTGGGTGCACCCTCCTTTGGTTGAAAGGGAGATGAATGACATGTTTGTGGGGACATTTACAGGAATGTACTATGACAAGTTACTCAATGTTTCGATGGGTAGCTTCTCCGATATGATCCTTATGGGAGAAAGGATCGAAAATGGAATTAAAATTGGAAAGATTCAGGCAGGCGAATCTACTTCAGCGGGGAGTGCGAGAAAAGCGTTTGGCGGAAGACGACAGGGTGATACAAGCGCTGTATTTGGTGGTAGAGGCCAGGGCAGAGGCAGAAATCAGTACATTCAACCTCAACAAATAGCCAGTGTTACTATTCCAATCCAACCACAACCACAACAACAACAACCACAGCAGCAGCAAAGGCAGAATCAGGGCCAGAGAAGGTTTTAGAATGCAAAGCCGAAGAGGGTATTTGATAAGCCTCTGTCGACATATGCAGAGCTTCTTCAGACACTGCTGGGTTTGAATTTGGTTGAGAAAAGAACATTGGAACCGCTTACAGGACCGACACTTCCTTATGGGTATGACGCTAATAAGCATTGCGAATTCCATTCCAGGGCGCTCGGATATGATGTAGAATCTTGTCATGCTTTCAAGCATAAAGTTCAAGACTTGTTGGACAGTAAAGCCATCAACTTTGGCCAGGTGGGGCCCAATATTGTACAACAGCCTATGCCTAATCATGGGGCAAATGCCATCTTGACAGAAGAAAATTTGAACTTGGTGATGGATGTTAACAAACTGAAGACACCATTGAGTGAGGTGAAAAGCAGGTTGCTCAGAGGGGGAGTATTCCCTGGTTGTGATGAATACTGTTTAGAGTGTTGGACCCAGCCTGAGGGTTGTGCTGATTTGAAGCAGGACATTCAGGCCATGATTGACGAAGGGACCTTGCAATTTGATCGAACTGCGGTTGAGAAGCCTGTGGAGGCATTATGTAATAAGCAGAATGATATTGCAACGGTGACGATCCCGAGGAAGACTATAACGATAACGGCGTCCGCCCAGCGACCAACTATTACGATTACCAAAGCATGGCCTGTTCCCTTTGAGAGTACGAAAGCTGTCCCGTGGACATACGAATTAGAAGCATATTGCAACAGTGAAAAGATTGTGGTGAATAGCCAGCCAGCTGGGGCTGTTGATAATGTCGTTGGAACGAGGGGCATGACCCGTAGTGGAAGGATCTTTACCTCACCTGAAATAGAAGCAGAGAGATTGGCCAAAGGCAAAGCCAAAGTAAATGAAAGCGGGCCTACTCAGTTGAAAGAAAAGGATACGTCACTCAAGGACGTGGAGGAATTCATGAGACTGATTCGCAAAAGCGACTACAAAATTGTTGAACACCTACAGCAGACCCCGTCGAAGATTTCTATCTTGTCGTTGTTGTTATGTTCCGAGGCCCACCGGAACGCCTTGCTAAAGATTCTGGATACGTCATTTGTGCCTCAAGAAGTTTCTATAAATCACTTAGAGGTGATAATGGCACATGTCAATGCTGGACATAGCCTGGGTTTCACAGATTTTGATCTAACACCCAGGGGTCGAGAGCACAACATGGCTTTGCATATATCGGTGGAGCCGGGGCACCGTAATGTCGCGTGTATTGGTGGATACTGGATCGTCGTTGAACGTATTGCCAAAGAAAGCCATGATGAAATTGGACATACGGGGAATTATTTGCACGCCCAGTGATTTGGTTGTGAAGGCGTTTGACGGGACGAAAAGATCAGTGTTTGGGTCAATAACATTGCCGCTCCAGGTGGGGCCAGAGATTTTTGATACCGAATTCTACATCATGGATATCCATCCAGCTTATAGTTGCCTTCTTGGGCGCCCATGGATCCACGCTACAGGGGCCGTAACGTCCATATTTCATCAGAAGTTGAAGTACATGGTGGGTGATAGTGTTGTTACCGTCTGCGGGGAGGAGGATATTTTGGTCAGTCACCTGTCATCGTTCAGATATGTTGAGGTCGACGAAGAAATACACGAGACACCTTGTCAAGCCTTCGAAGGGTTGCGGATCAAAGACAAAGCTCAGGGTCCCAGCAAAATGCCAGAGGTGGCAGTGTCGTCCTACAAGGAAGCTCAGGCTTTAGTGCAGACTGGCGAGACTAAAGGTTGGGGGCAGGTACTGGAGATCCCCGTGAAGAATGACAAGTTTGGGCTAGGATATCGACCGACGTCGTCAGCGTCATCTTCAGGAGCGCCCAGGTTCAAGGGACCGATAACGATTACGCCGAGCAGGGTGTGCTTTGAGACAATCAACGCTATTTCCGATGCTGAAGACGGAGATAGTGACTGCGATATGGACGCGTGGATCAAACCAAGCGTGCCAGGACAAAGTCTCTGCAACTGGTCCATCTGGGAAACTATCCCAGTGACTCTTAAACAGTAATGATTTGTTTTGTCAATTGTTGAATAATCCCATGTCCTACCCGGGGCATAGTGATTTTACCTTAGGGCTACTTGATTATGTGTATTGCACTATTTTAATCATGAAATAAAAGTATTTTTCATATACAAATAATGTGATCCCTGTTTTTCTTGTTTTTACTTTAACAATAAATGGCAACGTGGTTATTTGCTTTGTTTGCGTTTTGAAACATTTAACCATTTCCTTTGCAGGACTAATATTTCAGATGACATCTTCTACGAACCGCCTATGACTCATTTCGACTTCGAGCACCCGGTATTCCAAGCAGAGGAAGAGATTGTTGAGGATAGAGACTTGCCAGAGGAGCTGACTCATTTGTTGAAACAGGAAGAGAGAATCATTCTGCCTCATCAGGAGGAAATTGAGATTATCAACTTGGGGTCGGAAGAAGTTGTGAGAAATATCCGTATAGGGGCTGCGCTGCAGAGCGACATCAAGCAAAGGCTGATTGAGATACTGCGAGAGTATAATGATATATTTGCTTGGTCGTACGAGGATATGCCTGGGTTGGATACGGACATGGTTGTGCACCGTCTGCCGTTGCGAGAGGAATGTCCGCCTGTTAAGCAGAAACTCAGAAGAACCAGACCAGACATGGCTGTGAAAATCAAAGAGGAAGTTCAAAAATAGTGGGATGCTAGTTTTCTAGCTGTTACAACTTATCCGTCATGGGTCGCTAATATAGTACCAGTGCCGAAGAAAGACGGTAAAGTGCGAATGTGTGTAGACTACCGTGATTTGAATAGGGCGAGCCCGAAAGACGACTTTCCACTTCCTCACATTGATGTGCTGGTTGATAACACTGCTTAGTTCTCCGTATTCTCCTTCATGGACGGCTTCTCAGGCTATAATCAGATCAAAATGGCACCAGAAGACATGGAGAAGACTACCTTCATCACTCCCTGGGGAACATTTTGTTACAAAGTGATGCCCTTCGGACTGAAGAACGCTGGGGTAACATATCAACGTGCTATGACGACTCTCTTCTATGACATGATGCACAAAGAGGTCGAGGTTTATGTTGGTGATATGATTGCCAAATCTCAGACGGAGGAGGAGCATTTGGTTAATCTGCTGAAACTGTTCAAAAGACTTAGGAAGTTCAGGTTGAGACTGAACCCTAATAAGTGCACCTTTGGGGTGAGATCGGGTAAACTGCTGGGGTTTATTCTGAGCGAAAAAGGAATAGAGGTTGATCCTGCAAAGATAAAAGCTATACAAGAAATGCCGACGCCTAAAACAGAAAAAGAAGTGCGTGAGTTTTTAGGGAGGTTGAACTACATTGCTCGGTTCATATCTCACCTTACTGCGGCATGTGAGCCGTTATTCAAATTGTTGAAAAAGGATCAGGTGTTGACCTGGAATGAAAATTGTCAAAAGGCGTTCGACAAGATAAAAGAATACTTGCAGGAACCTGTTGCACCCCAAAATTTGACCAATCGGTCCCCATATCTGATTTATGTTTCGACGCATTTTGCATTCGCATTCGCATACTGCATGCATTGCATTTTTCTCAGTCAGATTGATTTTTATCGGGATTACAGCCCCTGGCGTTTCAGGCAGTTCAGGCCGGTTTGAATAAGCGCATTTTGAGAATTGGTGTTCGTTCCCTGTGTTTTCAGGCCATCTCGGTGCCCGAGTTTCGCTACGGTTGCGCAATTGGGCTTTATTCGATTTAATCAGCTTCCTGGCATTTTTAGGATTTTTCTGTCATTTTCTAGATTTTTAATGCATTAATAGATTTCTTTAATAGGTTTATTTATTTTTTAGATAATAAATAGGTTAATATTTTCTTTAATAGAATTTAATAGATTTGTTTAGATTTTTTAAAATAGATATTCTTTTTTTCTTTAGAGAGTTAATAGATTTTAAAATTTTGAGATATTATTTTTCTTTTAATAGAATAGTTTTTAATAGATATAACCAGATATTGAGTTTCTTTTAATAGAATAGATTTTAAAATAGATATTATTTGTTTTAGACTTTATTAGATTTAATTGTTTTTTCAGATTTTTTAAAATAGGGATTAAATGTTTGTTTTAGACTTTATTAGGTTTATTTGTTTTCTTCAGATTTAATTAGATTTTTTTAAAATAGTTTTTTAGATATTAAATAGTTTTTTTCTGTTTTTTTAATAGGTTAATTAGGGATTTTATTCTTAATTTTTCGTTTTATTTTAATTAGGGTTTTATGATTAAATTTTTTAGTTAATTAGTTTAATGTCCATTTTGTTTAGTTAATCAGCCTCTAATCAGGATTATCCATTGGGCCAATTATCCATTTATCCATTAATCAGGCCCAGTCAAAAAGTCCACATGCCATGTGTCCTATATATACAGCGCCACGCGTGTATGCCAGGTTCCAGCCACCTCATTTTTGCATGCGCTCAGAACCCGCCACCTCACTCTTCCTGCACTCTGCATGAGTGCCACTTGGCACTCTAACCTCTCCCTCTCGCCACTTGTCCCCTCACTGTCCCCTCGCCGGAACATCCCACCGGCCGGCATGCAAATGCCGGCGGCCACCCTAACCAACCACCTCGGTCACCCTAACCATCTCCGACCGCCGTAACAGCCTTCCGACCACCGCAACTTCGCCGGAAACTGCAAATTCTCAGAATTCCTCCAAACATCTTCCAAACTTCATCATCCTCACCGATCATCCTCCATCAATCATCGCCGGAAAATTACTCCTCACCAGAAGATTCATCCGATTCATCAATCTTCAACATTTTTCCAGCTAACCATTCATCATCAAGAGAAGTTTTCAAGATCCATCAACGAGATCTTCAAGATCTCCATTGACAGAAGCTTCCTACAATCTTCACACCCTCCAAATCTTCAAAGATCTTCACAACCTTCCACCGGAGACTTTGTTTCGCTCATCTGTTCATCAACGCCTTCATCATTCGCCAGAAATTCGTAAGACCACATCGTGTTCATCAGAAGATCAAGAAAACTCCTCCTTGTTCCTCAAGTCCTTCAGAAAATCCAGAAGACCGTTCATGCGTTTCCACTAGATCTTCATGGATCTTTAGCCACGAATCTTCAACCCTCACCGCGTTCTTCAACCTTCATCTCCAGATTTGCTCAAGAACCTTCAGATCTTCAAACGTCAACTTCATCATCTCCAGGAAATCGCCACGTTCTTCAGACTCATCGTATTTCCAGGTTGGTGTTCATCTCGTTCATCATTTTTGTGAGAGTGAGACAGGTGTTTATTTGAGGAGATTGAAAGAGAGTTTGTGAGGGATAGAAGAGTTGAGCGGAGAGATAGGTTGGGAGATGGAATGAGAGAGTCACAGAGAGAGAGATTAGAGCGCCGTTTAGGGTTTCTGGTTAGAGAGGATGAACAGTGGCCGCGTGAGGGAGAGTGATAATAGGGTTAGGTTTAGTTTTGCTGAGGTTGTGAATGGATTGGGTTGGGGCTTAGGCCCATCACAGATTAATGATCATACCCTTCGTTTACCATTCGCACCCCCTCCCCTGGTGTGAATGTAGAAATCCCCTTAGAATTAATTTTAGAATTTTAAATACTATATTACTATTTTTAGTATATTTTGTAAATGGAGTGTTTGTTTGGTGTTCCCACTTGGGTTTTTATTTGTTTGCTTGGGCTTTTGGGCTTTTCTATGGGGTATGGGGTTTGGTTTGAGCTTATGGAGCATGAAGACATCAAGAGAGAAGACTAAATATGATAATCAAATGTTGAAGCTTGAAGATTGTTTGTGCTTGGAGTTGATTGAAGACATAGGAAATAATAGGAATAAGCAGAGCCGTAGAATAGAATGATTTTTTTGTTTTGTACAAACATGGATAGCTTCATGTGCTTCCATTCCTCTCTATGACATAAAGTCCCTCTATGGTATTCACCTCCCTCCTTTGGAGGGATAAGTGGCCTTACCTTAGAGGTAGAACTTTGAGAGAACCACTCTGCTATAATGTTAAACTGTTGGTAGGCTTCCTTTGGTAGTCAATGAACTCTTTAACATTCAACTCATCTTATTAAGTGACTATCATCTAGGAGGGCTTGCCTTGGAGAAAGAATCCATTGAATATAGAGATGAAGATCAAAGATTGACAAAGATGAAGATTATTCATGTCAAAACTATGCAGTTATTAAAGCTAGGGTTTACTGCTGTTTGGAGCTATCTGCTGTCTGATGCTATCAACTGGTTAAGATTCTGTGCTTGCTTGAGCTTGGTGATTTCTTGGAGATGGAAGCTTGTTGTAGCTTGGGTGTCATTGGAGTTTGACTTTGGGGTTCATTGGAAGATTGCTGTTAATCAACTGTCAGAGTTTGATGTTTTTTCAGAGCTGCTGCGGTAGGAGCTGGTGTGCTGTCAGAGCTGGTTTTGGGGTTTATTTTCTTTGCTGTATTGTTTGTTATTTTTTCCCCTTAGGTTTGAAGTGAAGCCATTTCACTTTGCCTATTGTTTTCTAGGTTCGAGGTTGAGTGGGACTCCCCTGCCTCGCTTGTATTGCTGCACTCATGCATTTTACTGCTTTACTGTATATTTGTTGTTTCTTTTCCGTTTATCCCCTAGGATCTCTGTTTCTCTCTGTGCAAGAGAGAAATATGACAGACATTAGGTGTTAATCCATGCATGATAACATTAGGGTAGTTTTGATTCCCATTTAACCCTAGGTTTTTAGAGTTCTTTCTCTTCTACCTCAAAACAATCAAAAACACAATAAGAGGTTAAACATTAATAAAAAACAGTTCTTGCGTAAAAGAATGAAAACCAATCAAAGTGTCACTTTTGTCCGCTTGGACCCGTAATCAGGAGAAAACCTTTTTCAGAAGGACAAAAGATAAGCAGACAAATCTGTGTCTTCCGTAGCCCGAACTATGTTTGCTCTGATCTTTCATGCTGTATGAAAGTACGTAGGCATAGGATGCGATGTCCTAGCGAGCAACCTTCCCTTCCTTTCCCGTAGGTAGGCGAACTACGTTGACTCTGATTTCTCGTTCCAGACAGGAATACGTAGGCATAAAGTGCGATACTTTGCCGAGTCATTTTATTTTCGTTTAACCCCAGACCTGTAGAGTAGATAGAATAACAATCCGTACTAGAAAACAAGCGTGGATCCCGTCGAGTACGACGGACATGAGGGGTGCTAATACCTTCCCCTTACGTAACCGACTCCCGAATCCAGGATTTGGTTGCGATGACCATTCCTTTCCCGTCTTTGCAGTAGGTTTACTTCGAGCGTTTCCTTTCCCTCTGTTGGGATAAATAACGCACGGTGGCGACTCTTCTGTTCAGCCGGCACCGATTTTCGCAGTAGCGACAGCTGGCGACTCTGCTGGGGACTCCAACGGTTCCCTACGCGAGTCAATCCTAGCGCTTGTTTTCCCGTCGAGGATTTTGTATGGATTTACGTTTCTGTATTTTACATTCAGCATTATATTATTGTGATTATTGCTGTGGATATGAGGGGGATCTATGATTGAGAGATAAGCCGGACCTGGGCTTGAGTGCACCTAGAATTAGAGTGGAAATTAGTGGGCGCGTGCATGCTTTGCATGTACTAGTGTCTCATGAAATCCACGCTCGGACGAGGTTCTTTTGGTTGACTTCTTTTTCAACCCTTTGGGTTGAGGGGGTTGTTGGTTAGTTGGATTGTCGACTCCAGGGACCGATCATTTGGAAGTTGGCTAAGTGAGGCCTCTTTAGGACATGATGATGCCACACCTTCTGGGTATCATATCGTCAGTCTTGAAAGTCTGTGACGCCAACGACCGCATAGGATGCCATACCTTGTGTCAGTTATTAGGACACCTACCTGTGAGAAGGGTTGGGGCATGCAGGTAACTTGACCTCCAGATTACCGGTTTTTCTTGATTGAGATTCGGTGGCGTTGATATTTGAGGACATCGTTATAGGGTCTGTTGGAGACTAGGTTGGAGTATTGTTTTGGGTTTGTTGAGACCAGGCTTGAGCAGTGTTATGGGTCTGGTTAAGACCAGTATGGTGGATTGGGCTTCTCAGCAGCACATTGTCGCTACTGCGAAAATCGGCGCCGGCTGAACAGAAGAGTCGCCACCGTGCGTTATTTATCCCAAAGGAGGGAAAGGAAACGCTCGAAGTAAACCTACCGCAAAGACGGGAAAGGAATGGTCATCGCAACCAAATCCTGGATTCGGGAGTCGGTTACGCAAGGGAAAGGTATTAGCACCCCTCACGTCCGTCGTACTCGACGGGATCCACGCTTGTTTTCTGTCGAAAGGATTGTATTCTATCTACGCTACAGGTCTGGGGTTAAAAGAAAATAAGAGGACTCGGCAAAGTATCATACTTTATGCCTACGTATTCCCGTCTGGAACGAGAAATCAGAGTCAACGTAGTTCGCCTACCTACTGGAAAGGAGGGGAAGGTTGCTCGCTAGGATATCGCATCCTATGCCTACGTACTTTCATACAACATGAAAGATCAGAGCAAACGTAGTTCGAGCCACGTACGACACAAGTCTGTCTTGATTGTTTTTACCTCCTTCTGAAAAAGGGTTTTTTTGCTTAACAGTCCAAGCGAACAAAAATGACGTTTTGATGAGTTCACATTCTTTTACGGAAGAAGTGTCTTTTATTGTGTTTGAAATTTTATTGTGTTTTTCTGTTTGTTTTGAGAAAGAAGAGACAGAACTCTAACCTATGGTTGAAAAGGGAATCAAACTAACCTAACGTTATCATGCATGGGTTAAGACCTAATGTCTATCATGTTCCTCTCTTGCGTAGAGAGAAACAGAGATCCTAAGGGATAAACGGAAACAGAAACAATAGCATATATACAATAAAGCAGTAAAATGCATGAATGCAGCAGTACAAGCGAGGCAAGGGAGTCCCACTCAACCTCGAACCTAGAAAACAACAGGCGAAAGTGAACAAGGTTCGCTTTCAACCTAACAGATTAATTGGCAAACAATACAGTCCGGGAAATTCAAACAATACATCAAAAGCTTATAAACAGCAAACAGCAACTCTGCACAGCAAGCTCCACCAGCTATCTTCAAGTCATCTTCAAACATCTACCAGCTTCAAGCAAGCATCAATCTTCAATGAAAGAAACTCTGACAGTAATCATCTTCAACAGCTTCAAACAGCAGGGCTTCAAACAGCAGCAATCAAATGCACAGCTTCAACAGCACAATCTTCATCTTCAAGCAAGGTTTCTATATTCATTCTTTCATGGCTTTTCTTCAAATCACACTCTCCAGGACGAGGAACAATCAATAAGATGAATTGGGATGTTAAACAGTTAGTTGACCACCAAAGGTGGCAAACAGACTGTTAACAAAATGTAGAATGTTTCTCTCAAGAGTTCTATCTCTTAGATACTGTCACCAAGCCTTCCAAAGGAAGGGGGTGAGTATCCTAGAGAGACTATGCATCATAGAGAGGGATGGAGGCAAACAAGACCTTCCATGTTTATGAAGCACGTTTCTACTTTAAGCTCTACCTAGTTCCTAGTTCCTATAAGCTTCAACAGCTGCAAGCAAGCTACAATCTTCACCAACTCTTGAACTGGATCTTCACTCCTTTTGTCTTCAATGGCTTCATCAACAAAGTCTTCATTCAAACCCAAACCCCAAGCAGGCCCAATACCCCACACAATCAAACAATAACCCTAGAAAGGGCACACCACACAATCAATCAATTACAAGAATATACTAATAGTATTAATATAATAGGGGGAACTTCTAGCATTTTCTAAGGGATCTATCACTCACCCATAATACCCCTATAGTCCCATCTTCTAATTTGTCCTAAAACCCAAAAAGAAATTTGTTTTGTTACACCTATGTCATATTCACAACCCTAATTGACTATCCTAATAGTTTCTAACTAAACTACCTAAACTAAATCCTAAAAAATTGGTACAAAAATCAGGGGGGGAACCTAATATCCATATCTAGTTGTACTAAAAAGAATGGGGTGAAAATCCTAAAGGAAGCTCCTAAACTAAATTCAACAAATAGTAGCATAAACCAAAAGAATTAAAAAAAAAAACTACTAAATGTAAAAATATACAAAAAATATGAAAATGAAGTAAAATGACAATTTTTTGATTTCATATTTTTCTTGACAGAAAATAGAAAATGGGAAAAAAAGTCTCATTAAAAAATAATGTTTTTTCATTTTTTTATGAATTTTTAAAGATTAAAGAAATTTGGAGGAAAATTAATATGAAAAAGATGCAGGGGGGTATGAATAGAAAGTAAAGGCAGTTATTATCATAACGGGCCCAGATATGGGGGGGTGTGGAAAGCAAAATCATGAAAGGCCCACGCCAGCGTTTTAATGAAACGTTGCGTTTCAAACGCCCAGCACTCCCTCCAAATTTCATCTTTGATTACCAGCCATCCGATCTATTTCCAGTCAACCAAGTCAGCGCGTGATTAATGGCTTTGATTTCGTCTTCAACCTTGGTCATTAGGGTTTCAGAAAACCCCATGGACATAACTCCCATGCGTGAAACTTCCATCAATGCGTGCTCACTCCTCTCTCCATCAAATGACACGACGTAAGAACCAAATTCAATCTATTTTCCACGTAGAACACAACCATGGTGTTGGTTTGTTTCAAATCACCCTCTATCATCCAAACCGAAAGGGATAACATCAAGAAATCAAAATTTCACCAGGTTTCAATCATCACCAATCTCACCATTCTTTGCACAACAACAATCCTCATGCCATACTGATCACAACTAGCTAATTATCTAAGATTATAACAACTTAATCACTATGTTCTAGGTCCAAACCGAATTTACACTCACATGTCAACCTCCATGAAATCTTGCCTAAAGCTCCAGAATCAATCATCTAACCACCTAAACCATGTTTAACCTAACAATTCTCTATCATGCTACCTAATTCGAGCCAAAATGTGAGAAACACTGACCTGTCAAGAAGTTGAAAACAGATGGTGATTCTCTCCAATTCACAGCTTGCAATGCTCCAAGATCTCTCAATGGACTATATTCTTTCTTCTGTATGCAATAACTCGAGCTCAAGCCACCTGGATCTTGGTAACCGATTCCAATTGCACTTGAAGGAGAGAAAATTGCATAGCACGATTCTTGCAGTTTCTTCTTCAGATCTTGCTTGCAATGTACTCAGGGATGATTATTGAATGGAATTGGATCATAAAATTGAATGAATGATGAAGAACTAAGAAGATTCGAAGGAATTTGCAAAAATGCAAGATGAAATGAAACTATGAGTTTTTGATCCAAATGAAGTTCAACCCCTTTCTGGATCAGCTCTAATGTTTATATAGATGATGATGGAAAGTTCTGGAAGATGCTAGATTAATCCCATGAGAAGTTTCATATATCATTGCATGAGAAAGTGAAAATGGCCAAGTTGTAAAACCAATTCTGCATTGCCTTGTTACAGCCCCTCAAAATCTCTTGAATTTCTCTTTTCATGACAATTAGAAAGTGTAGAAATCATCCCTTGCCTTGCACCTTGGTCCTAGCTTGATTTGGCAAGTGTATCTTCTTTTACAAGCAACTTATAATAACTCCAATTTATTGACTTCAAACCAAAAAACTAATATTGCCAATGATCTCAAAATGCAATTTACCTTCAAATTGGTTGGCCATATGCTTGGTTTTGCTTTTGTATCAAAAAAATCACAATTTTGGTCATTTAAAAAGGTATTTTTCCCTTTAATATTGGTCAACTTTGCAAATCTAAGTTCCATGCATTTCCAACTTGCCACACCCACTTTTCTAGACTCAAAATGTCATTTGGAGCAAGTTTGATGTTGAACATGTTTTCATTTGAAGTTTGGAAATAGGAGTTTTGGGCATATGCTTGAAATGACCTGTAATTCCACTTTCCTAAAATACCCCTGGCCCGCCAAGATCATAAGTAGAGTTATACAAATCAGATGAAGGCATACCATACCTTTCTAGAAATATTAGATCATGAGGAACAACTTTCACGTTGGCCAGAAATCCATTTGAAAGCTCCTTGAGGGGTAAAAGTTGCTTGGAAGTCAAGTAACTTTCACAGACAAATTTCAGTGTCCTCAGATGACCTGTAACTTGCAAGATCCATAACTTGAGTTCTATAAATCTCCTTGATGCCTTCCACCACTAAAATTAAAGGTCTTGAGATGCTCTACAAGTTTCATGTTGGCCAAGGATCCATTTGAGACTTGCATTTTGAATTATCTTGCTTGGAAGTTTGCCCTAAATCAGGGGATTTTACACAGAAACCCTAACTTAGAAACCTCTCTTCTTCTTGATTTCTTTTGATTTCTCCTTGGCACAACACCACATCCATATGCACATGTCAAATGAGGCATCCCACATCTTTCAAACAGGCCTTGATGCCCTTCAATCAAGCATTTGACCTAGGGTTGACCTAGGGTTGACCCAGATGACACCCTAGTTGACTGTCTTCAACTGTAGCTCTTGTAACCATGCCAATGACTTGTCTCACTTTCAAAATGACCCTCTAGGTCTTCCATGATGTCTATATACATTCCATGCTTTCCATTCATAGTCCACAACTCCTCTGGTGACCTTCAAACCCCCTCAAGATAGGAGAAAAACCCACTGATTGGTCCACTAACTTCTCAAATTTCAATTTCTTTCTGATGACTTGGATATGCTTGAATTTGAATAAGAACCTCTTGATATGCTCATAGAGATAAGGATGGCACTTGGTCCCTTGTTGGATGGCTTGCCCATGCTATGCTATGCAGATGAATGAATTATGTATATGATCTACTATACAAATGACAATGCAATTGAAACATAAACCAAGTGAAGTAGGTTGAGCAAATTTTAGGGGGCAACAGCTGCCCCTATTCAAACGACTTGGACCCGACTGGGTGAAGAGCGAACAGCCTTCAAACATTCGAGGTACGAGACGATTGAATACTAAGAACCCAGAAATTTGCCAACCGCAGAAATAAACTGCGAAATAAATTGCACCACTACTTGGGGAACACTATCTACAAATCTGATTTCAACATTATCTTGTCAATACTTGAATAACCTGGACGACTTCACTGGGGAAGTACTTCTGTCAACAAAACGTGACCTTGCCAATGACACAGGAAAATAACCCCGCCATCACTACGGGAAATCACTCCGCCACCACTGCGGGAAATAATTTGGGAAAATAACAACACCGCCATCGCTACGGGTAATACTTTGTCATTACTACAGAAAAATGAACACCGCCATCGCTACGGGTACTGACTCTATTACCATTACAGAAGAAATAACACCGCCATCGCTACGGGAAGATAACACCGCCATCACTGCGGGAAGATAACACCGCCACCACTGCGGGAAGATAACACCGCCACCACTGCGGGAAGATAACACCGTCATTGCTACGGGAAGATAACTCCGCCACCACTGCGGGAAAATAACTCCGTCACCACTACGGGAAATAACTCCGCCACCACTGCGGGAAAATAACTCCGTCACCACTACGGGAAATAACTCCGCCACCACTGCGGGAAAATAACTCCGTCACCACTACGGGAAATAACTCCGCCACCACTGCGGGAAAATAACTCCGTCACCACTACGGGAAATAACTCCGCCACCACTGCGGGAAAATAACTCCGTCACCACTACGGGAAATAACTCCGCCACCACTGCGGGAAAATAACTCCGTCACCACTACGGGAAAATAACTCCGTCA
This sequence comes from Lathyrus sativus, assembly GCA_963859935.3. NCBI lineage: Eukaryota > Viridiplantae > Streptophyta > Magnoliopsida > Fabales > Fabaceae > Lathyrus > Lathyrus sativus. The sequence continues at coordinate 261,843,508 of OZ012736.1, read as the reverse complement.
CCACTACGGGAAATAACTCCGCCACCACTGCGGGAAAATAACTCTGATACAACTTTTCTGCCTATCTTTGCAACAGCTAACTCCCTCAATCACATGGGTAACACAATATGAGTCTAGTCTTCCAACTCTCAGTGCTGACATGGTAGCAAATCTGAGAAGGACTCTACTGGGGATTTTCTGAATCCACACTGCCAGGCAACTTCCAAAAATCGATTCACGAAATCTTTTGATGCTGTCACAACAACAACCTTGAAGAAATACTCCGCTGGAGGGGTAAGAGAAACTTAAACAAGAAACTCTGTGGGGAATAACGCCACAACTGACATTATCGTTGCATGCCTCACGCTGAGATCTTGAATGTTTGGTAATTAATTTGAGCAAGAGCTCTCTCCACCTGCAAGGGAAACAATACTTGAAAACAAACGGTTAACCAACCTGGTTTATGTTTCAAAATGCATATGTTTGACAATGGCGTAATGCTCCATTCGACATGGAAATGCTACGCGTTTTTTATTTGGTGGATGCAAATATGACACTATATGCCGATGCAAATGTAGACTCGAACTGCTGGGATACAGAAAACCGCTTCAGCAAAATAAATGCTGAAGACAACGCCAACTCCGCTGGGGATATCCAGGTGTCACAGAATTATTCCAGCAAAATAAATGCTGGAAGAGTGAAGCCCGCTTTGCTGAGGAATAACTGAATGCGCCAATCATGATTGGACTTCTGCTGGAGAGTGAACGGGTATCACACGGTATTCTGACAAAATAAATGCCAGGACACACAGCCAACTCTGCCGGGGAGAGTCTTAATCTTCGAGTTCCACTGGGAGGAAAGAAAACACTTGCGGAAAAGAGAACTCCACGGGGGAAGAAACGATTCTCTTGGGGAAAATCAACGGGCTCCGCTGGGGGAGAGTAAATGACCCTACTGGGAAGGGTAGACTGTCTGAGTACAGCTCACAAGTTGGAAATATTAATCTCCTGAGGCTAAACCACTCTGCTCGGGATGGGGAATCCTTTTGGGGGACACCACACTGTCTGAATACAGCCTTCGATCATGGGATCATCAATTCTGCTGAGAGTAACCGACCCTGCTGGAGAATATCCTTCGGATAAGCTGCGACTAGCTGGGGAATTTGATCCTTTTTCAGTAAGGAACATTGTTATCTCAGAAGCGCGACCTGCGTGGGGATCGAGTCTTTCCGTGACGAGCTTCTGGGTAGTACTGCAATCTTTTGATCGTCCACTTTGTATGGTCATAAAAACCTGTAACACCACAAACGAGACAAGACAAGTCTATGCAACCAAATCTATTCAGGTTAGTGTTAGTGACATTATTTTCAGTTAATTCAAAGTTTTAGCAATTATTGGCAAGGGCCAGCGATGTCATACACTTGCTAGTTTTATTAAACCTTGGCGTTTGTCATGTACAAAACAGTAAAGAACCAGCATCAAATACTATATAACATGTTTTATTGATTGGGCCCCTAAATGGGCGGAGTTTTGTACACGGGATGTAACTCCTGAAAAGAGGAAGCTACACACAACAAATATACAAGTACGCACAAGAATGATAAATACAATGACAAATCGAATTTGCACACATGTCGGCAACGTGATGCAGACGAACATCATGAGCTGATCCTCCTATGACTCGCCTGACTCTAGTGCTTTCCCGGTATTCACACTTCTGAAGAGATTGTATCTGATAATCGACCCCTCCGGTATATTCTCCCGCACCAATGCGCACCGCCGTATCAGATTCGGACCGCAGTCATTTGCTTTTCAAATCCCTAACTTTTGCGTGAACCGCCCTTTACGGGTTTTCAGTTCACCGGGATACCCTTTTTTGCCGAAGCCGCCCAGTGTAGGTTTTCAACTTCGCGGGTGTACATTTTTTCAATTTTATCCCTAATTTTTGCCCGAACCTTTCATTCTGTTTTTGGTTCGCCAGGATGCCCCTTTTTTGCCTGGACTCTCTTTTTTCTGTCCAGCGGGTCAATTTCAAGCAAAGTATTTTTTAACTGCGTCCGAATTCACAGGCGACGTAAAGTCTTCACCGTCCATGGTGGACAACAATAAAGCTCCTCCTGAAAAGACTTTTCTGACAACGTATGGCCCTTCGTAGTTGGGGGTCCACTTGCCCCTGTGATCTGCCTGTGGCGGGAGAATCCTTTTCAGCACAAGGTCGCCCGTCTGAAAGCTCCGAGGATGTATCTTCTTATCATATGCTTTCTTCATTCGGCTCTGGTACAAACGACCGTATGCTAGAGAAGCTAGCCTCTTCTCATCCATTAAACTCAGCTGGTTCAACCTGTCTTTCACCCATTCTGCCTCGTCTAGTTGGACATCTCGTAATACTCTCAGGGAAGGAATCTCAACTTCCAGTGGTAACAATGCTTCCATTCCATATACCAACGAGAACGGAGTTGCCCCGGTTGATGTGCTTACCGTCGTACGATAACCGTGCAAAGCAAAAGGTAGCATCTCATGCCAGTCCTTATAGGTCACCACCATCTTCTGAACAATCTTCTTTATGTTCTTATTGGCCGCTTCAACAACGCCATTCATCTTGGGTCGGTAAAGGGAGGAGTTGTGATGCTCGATCTTAAAACTCTGACACAGCTCCTTCATCATTTTGTTATTCAGGTTTGAACCGTTGTCGGTAATTATCCGCTCGGGGATTCCATATCTGCAAATGATATCTCTCTTGATGAACCTGGCTACCACCTGCTTGGTCACACTCGCATAAGATGTCGCTTCCACCCATTTGGTAAAATAATCAATTGCTACCAGAATGAACCGGCGTCCGTTAGATGTCGTAGGCTCAATCTTACCAATCATATCAATCCCCCACATCGAGAACGGCCACGGTGACGACATTACATTCAGAGGACTCGGAGGCACATGGATCTTATCTGCATAGATTTGGCACTTATGACATCTCTTCGCAAACTTGAAACAATCGGTTTCCATAGTTAGCCAAAAATAACCTGCCCGCAGCAGCTTCCTCGTCATAGCATGCCCACCAGCATGCGTACCAAATGTACCCTCATGTATTTCCTCCATGAGCATCTTCGCCTCTTTCTCATCTACACAACGTAGTAGCACCAAGTCGTGATTTCTCTTGTACAGGACGCCGTCCGGATTCAGATAGAAATTACCCGCCAATCTCCTGAGAGTCTTCTGATCGTGACTGGATGCCCCAGCCGGATACTCTTTGTTTTTCAGGAAATTAAGAATATCAAAATACCAGGGTTTATCATCAGATGCTTCGTCAATGGCAAATACGAAGGCAGGTCTGTCAAGCCAAGAGATAACAATTCTGGGAGCCTCATTCCAGAAATTGACTTTATACATGGAAGACAAGGTGGCCAGGGCGTCAGCCATCTGATTCTCTGCTCGCGGCACATGATGTAACTCAACCTTGTCAAAGAAAGGCAACAATCTCCTCGCGTAATTCATGTATGGTATCAAATTAGGCTGACGTGTCTCCCATTCTCCTTTTATTTGATTCACCACCAGAGCTGAGTCTCCGTATACGTCCAGATTTTTGATGCGCAAATCAATGGCTTCTTCAAGCCCCATGATACAAGCTTCGTATTCGGCTTCATTATTGGTAACCGGAAAGGTCAATCGAGCAGTAAACGGGATGTGCGACCCGTGTGGAGTAGTGATGATTGCCCCTATTCTGCTACCGTAGGCGTTTACAGCTCCGTCAAAGATCAACTTCCATTTGGAACCCAATTCTGGTCCTTCATCCGGCAATGGTTCTTCACAATCTTTCATCTTTAGGTACATGATATCCTCGTCAGGAAAATCAAACCTCATCGATTGGTAGTCCTCAATAGGCTGCTCTGCCAAGTACTCAGATAATACACTCCCCTTTATAGCCTTCTGCGAGACATACTGGATGTCGTATTCGGTTAGAACCATCTGCCAACGGGCAATTCTCCCCGATAATGCCTGCTTTTCGAATACATATTTGATAGGATCCATCTTCGAGATGAGCATGGTTGTATGGTTCAGCATGTATTGCCTCAAACGCTTGGCGGCCCAGGCCAGCGCGCAACAAGTTTTTTCGAGCATTGAATATCGAGATTCACATTCATTAAACTTCTTACTAGTAGTATATTGCATGCTCTTTTCTTCCTGTCTCGTCATGTTGACCGAGAACACAACCCATACTTCCCTCAAGAACTGTCAAATACATAATCAAGGGTCTCCCTGCCACTGGGGGTATCAAAATAGGAGGCTCCTGCAAATACTGTTTTATTTTATCGAACGCCTTTTGACAATTTTCATTCCATGTTACAGCCTGGTCTTTTTTCAACAGCTTGAACAATGGCTCACACGTGGCCGTTAGGTGAGATATGAACCGAGCGATGTAGTTCAACCTCTCTAAAAACCCACGTACTTCTTTTTCTGTTTTAGGCGTCGGCATCTCTTGTATTGCTCTTATTTTTGCAGGATCAACCTCTATTCCTTTTTCGCTCACAATAAACCCCAGCAGTTTACCCGATCTCACCCCGAAGGTGCACTTGTTAGGGTTCAGTCTCAGCCTGAACTTCCTAAGCCTTTTGAATAGCTTCAGCAGATTCACCAAATGTTCTTCCTCCGTCTGGGATTTGGCAATCATATCATCGACATAAACCTCGATCTCCTTATGCATCATATCATGAAAAAGAGTCGTCATTGCACGCTGATACGTTGCCCTAGCATTCTTTAATCCGAAGGGCATCACTTTGTAACAAAATGTTCCCCAAGGTGTTACGAAAGTAGTCTTCTCCATGTCTTCTGGCGCCATTTTAATCTGATTATAGCCCGAGAAGCCATCCATGAAAGAGAATACGGAGAATTGAGCAGTGTTGTCAACCAGCACATCGATGTGAGGAAGCGGAAAATCATCTTTCGGGCTCGCTTTGTTCAGATCACGGTAATCTACGCACATTCTCACTTTACCGTCTTTCTTTGGTACTGGCACGATATTGGCGACCCATGAGGGATATTTTGTAACAGCTAGGAAACCAGCATCCCACTGCTTTTGGACCTCCTCCTTAATTTTCACTGCCATATCAGGTCTAGTTCTGCGAAGCTTCTGCTTAACCGGCGGGCATTCTTCTTTTAACGGCAGACGGTGCACAACCATATCCGTATCCAGCCCAGGCATGTCTTCATACGACCAAGCGAACACATCACTGTACTCTCTGAGCATTTCAACCAGTCTTCGCTTGACGTCGCTCTGCAGCGCGGCTCCTATACGGATGTTCTTTTCAACCCTTTCCGACCCTAGGTTAATAATTTCAATGACCTCCTCATGAGGCAGAATGACTCGCTCTTCTTGCTTCACCAACCAAGATAATTCTTCTAGAACGTCGCCATCTTCAACACTTTCTTCTTCGGCCCGAAATACCGGGTGCTCAAGGTCGAAATGAGTCATAGGCGGTTCAATGATGTCATCTGAAAATATTATCCTGCAAAAGGAATGGTTAAATGCTTCAAAATATGCATAAAGCGAATAACCACGTTGCCATTTTATTGTAAAACACAAAAACAGGAAAAACAGAGATCGCAATATTTGTACATGAAAAACGCCTTTTATTTAATGATTAAACAACGCAATGTACATAACAGCACAGCCCTAAGCAAAATCACGATGCCCCGGGTAAGACACCAGATTGTTCAACAATTAAGAAAAAAAAGTATTACTGTTTGGTAGTCACAGGAACAATCTCCTGAATAGACCAATTGCATAATCCTTGTCCTGGCACGCTCGACTGAATCCAGGCATCCATGTCGCAGTCACTGTCTCCTTCTTCAGAATCTGAAACAGCGTTAATGGCCTCGTGACACACTCCACTAGCTGTGATTGTTATCGGTCCTTTGAAACAGGATGCCCCAGCAGCAGGTGTTGATGATGACGGTTGATATCCCAGCCCAAATCTGTCCATCTTCACGGGAATATCCAGCACCTTGCCCCATCCCTTTGTCTCACCAGTCTTCACTAGAGCTTGAGCCTCCTTGTATGATGAGATGGCCACCTCTGACGCTTTACTCGGCCCTGGAACTTTGTCTTTGATGCACAACCCTTCAAAGGCTTGACAGGGTGTTTCATGAATCTCGCCGTCGACTTCTACATACTTGAATGATGACAGATGGCTAACCAAGATATCTTCTTCTCCACAGACCGTGACCACACTGTCCCCTACCATGTATTTCAGCTTTTGGTGCAAGGTAGATGTGACTGCCCCAGCACCATGGATCCAGGGTCGTCCGAGAAGGCATCTGTATGCGGGCTGGATGTCCATAATGTAAAATTCAGTTTCGAAAACCTCCGGCCCCACCTGTAGAGGTAATGTTATGGATCCAAAGACTGTTCTTCGTGTACCATCAAATGCCCTGACCACCAAGTCACTAGGCGTACAAATGATTCCCCTGACGTCCAATTTCATCATTGCTTTCTTGGGCAGCACGTTTAAGGAAGATCCGGTATCTACCAGTACATGGGACATGACTGAGCCCCTACACTCAACTGAGACGTGCAACGCCATGTTATGCTCTCTCCCCTTCGGGGTCAAATCAAAGTCTGTAAATCCCAAGCTATGGCCTGCGTTCACATGCGCCAACACCCCCTCCAGCTGATTCACAGAAACATCTTGGGGTACGAATGACGTGTCCAGAACTTTCAACAATGCATTCCTATGAGCTTCGGAACATAATAACAACGACAGTATGGATATTTTCGATGGTGTCTGTTGAAGGTGCTCAACAATCTTATAATCACTCTTACAAATAAGGCGCATAAACTCTTCTACATCCTTCAACGACGTTTCTTTTTCGTTCCTCTGTACAGGGACATTCTCATTCATCTTTCCTTTTCCTTTTGCCAGTCGTTCAGCCTCTACCTTAGGCGATATAAAGATTCTCCCACTTCTCGTCATCCCTCCGGTACCGACGACATTGTCTACAACCTCTACTGGCTGTTTATTAATATCAATTTTCACCCCATCACAGTATGCTTCCAACCCATAGGTCCAGGGTACTACCTTAGTGCTCTCATAAGGGATTGGTCCTGCCTTGGTGATAGTGATCGGCGGTCGCCTGGCTGGCGCGGTTATAGTTATTGTTTTTCGGGGAATTGTCACGGTAGCTACATCACTTTGCTCATCCGCTGATAACTCTGCAGGTTCTTCAATTGCCGTTCTGTCGAATTGTAATGTGCCTCCATCTATTAAGGTCTGAATACCCTTCTTCAATTCAGCACAACCCCCAGCTTGGGTCCAACACTCTAAACAATACTCATCGCAGCCCGGATACACACCTCCTTGCAATAACCTGCTCTTTATCTCACACAACGGTGTCTTGAGGTCATCAACATTCATAATCAAGTTCAAACCTTCCTCGGTTAAAATAGCATTGGCCCCATGGTTGGGCATGGGCTTTTGTACTATGTTCGGACCCGCTTGTCCAAAATTGATAGCCTTGCTATCCAACAGATCTTGTACCACATGCTTGAACGCGTGGCAACCCTCTATGTCGTGGCCAGGAGCCCCGGAATGGAACTCACAGTGCTTGTTCGCGTCAAAGCCGTACGGAGGAGTGCCTGTTACTGGCGCCATAGTCCTCTTTTCCACCAAGTTCAAACCCAGTAACGTCTGTAGCAATTCGGCATACGTTGAAGGAGGCGTTTCAAACACCCTCCTTGGTTTGCCCCCCTGGATTCTGCGCTGGGCAGGATGTACCCCCTGTTGTGGCTGTTGCTGCTGTGGTGGTACTGGTTGTTGCTGAAATGGAATGGTGACACTTGCCACCTGCTGCGGATGATTGTATTGATTTCGACCTCTGCCCCGGCCTCGGCCTCGGCCCCCGAATACTGCACTTGCATCACCTTGACGACGACCACCGAAAGCCCTTCTGTTACTGCCAGTTGAAGCGGATTCCTCAGCTTGGAATCTTCCTAGTTTAATATTGCTTTCAATTTTCTCACCCATCAAGATTAAGTCCGAGAAACTGCCCAAGGACGTATGAAACAACTTGTCATAAAACACACCAGTAAATGTTCCTATGAACATATCATTCATTTCTTTGTCATCTAAAGGAGGATGAACTCGTGCAGCCAGGTCGCGCCACCTTTGCGCATATTCTTTGAAGCTCTCATCTTTCTTCTGGGACAACCCCTGCAATTGGACCCGGTTGGGCGCCAAGTCACTATTGTACTTATAATGAGCCACAAACGCTTCGGCCAGCTGCTTCCAAGTCTTTATCTGAGTTGGCTCCAACCCCATGTACCATTCAAGGGAAGGACCAGACAAGCTGTCTTGAAAGAAATGCATCAGCATCCTCTCATCGTTTGAATAAGCCGACATCCTTCTATAGTATGACCGCACATGCACCTTTGGACAGGTATCCCCCTTATATTTGTCGAATGTGGGAGATTTGAATTTTAGCGGCACCCTCAAACCAGGCACCAGACCCATTGTGGTCATATCTAAGCCAACAGTGCTTTGATTCACGACCCCTTTCATCTGCTCCTCGAGCATCTTGATTCTCTGAGAATCATCCATAGGACCTTCAAAACCTCCACCAGAGAAAGCATCTTCTTGCTGATCTTCTAGCCAATTACCGTTCCCATTTCTGTATCCATCGTACCCGTTGTTACGGCCAAGTCTATTCTGATTCATTACAGGGCCCCGCCCCCTATTACCATACCCCGGAGCGACTCCGGCAGGTCCAAAAGACATTATTCCGGCACCATTCCCATCACCGAATCCGCCATAACCCTGATTAGTCATACCAAATTCGTCCTGTCCGAAGCCCTGAGCGTTGAAGCCGTACTTCCCAGCATGATCAAACCCCTGGTCATTAAAGCCAAATCCGTTATTACCGAAGCCATTATCACCACCCAGATTGACATCTCCGAACCCAACGTTGTTGACGACAGTCTCGTTTCCGATTCCTGCGTTACCGTTCCCGGCGGCAGCGCCGTTGTTCACATTGACAACAGGTATGTTCACCACAGGTGGAGCTACCGGTGTAGGAGTACCATCCCCGTCAACACGCACAAAATTATGGTCTTCGTTTCTGTGCCCAGCATTTCTCATCAGCAAAGGCTGCACCAAAGCTTGCAAGTTCTCCTGGCCTTTCACAATGGTCTCCATTGTCTGCATGAATAGCTCCAACTTCTCAGGCATGTCCTGCATTTCATTCTGCATCTGATCCATAACTCTTCTGCAGTTGGTACGAGTGGAATATCGGTGCGGGTGTTGACTTTCAATCCTGAAAAGACTTGTACGGTGCAGGAAATGAGATACAGTTCAATAATCACCTGTAATGCCATATGAATGTGAATGCAATGCAATATGTGTCTGTGCATTAGGGCGTATCACTCCCCGATTCTAGTGCGAATGTGTCAGTGCGGTGAGAGTGATAGCAATACGAAGTTCGGAGCCGAATCATAGAAAACACCTCATATATTGTAGAGAAATCCATTAAGCCAGGAATACAATATCAATGAGTGTACAATAAGAAGGCATGACCTCAACCAACAATCCTGGTGATGGTCAGCACAATGCAAATAAAGCATACACATTAATACATGAAATAGTCAAGTGCTCCCATAGGCCTGGTACTCTTCTAATAACCTCTTAGTCTCTGGATGACTTGGTCGGGTAAGCAGACCTTCAACAAGCAGATCTCTTCGCTTGAGAACCCGTCGTAAATCACCAGCAGATTCTTCCCATGCCCCTTCTCCGAAGCGATCCTCTAGCTTCCGTTTCTGAGACACAGCCTCTTTCTTGCTTTCGATGGCCTTGTTCAATGCATTCTGAAGACTATATCTTGCCATTGATCGCGACTTTCTATGTCTAATACAACTAACTGCAAGTGCACAGTCTATCGCGTAGTAATAATAGATATCGATCCCACAGGGACTCGTAATCAAACTAGTGTTCTCGGGAGTTACTATGTTTAGCTAGGTAGAATATGTTTAAGGGAATAAGATTGTCACTAAAAGGGAACTAAGATTACTATTTAGATTATAATTAATTGAATCGATACGTAGTAATTGTGTTCTTCAGGGATTTGATAAATTACTGGTGTATGAAATAATTTTCAAAGTTTATTTAAGCAGAAAATGGAGATTTGAAGACTCTCGTCTCACGATGGTTATTAACGCTAATCATAATCCTAAGGGCCAAACGTACACTTTCGTATCCCGTTCGGGGTTAAAATTATTTTTTGGAAATCTCTAAGTTCTAATTCATTTTAAAGTGCTTTCGCTGTTATTAAAACAAATGCCTAGTGTTTACTATCTGACCTTACCGCAGCTTTCGCTTGTTGGTTCGTATCTTAATTAATTTCCCACTTTCGTGGCAAAACTACTTTTAAATAAGTTCTCTCTTTCACGACGAAGTTTATTCAGTGAATCACTTTTAAACACTCAGACCATAAATTACTTTTTGAAAAGAAAGTTTTTCAACCAGTGGTTATCAAATCCCATTCGAATTATTACTACATATCGATTACCTAAGTTTAGCTAGACATGGATTTGGGAAAGATAAAATATAAATAAGAACAATAAATAATAATTTGCATTATAATAAAACTGAAGTCGATCAAAATGAAAACCTGTAAATATGCCAATTGGCCTTTGGGCAGATCCTCCACAGATGTTGGCAGGATTCTGGTCTTTAGTGCCAATTTGATCGTACAATAAAATAGAAATTGCAGAAGAATGAAAATGGGAATACAGGAAAGGTAGAGAGAAACAAATAAGAATAAAACTGGAAAATATGCTCTGGAAGGTAAATTCGGCAGCACTTCGTGGTATGAATGCAACACCCTTTCTGAAGTCCTCTGCTTCCCTTTTTATAGAAGTGGAATCCCAACGGTTATCACTGAAGATGATGGACCTTGAGGCAGATAATTTAGGGAGTAGTGGTCCACTCTGTGGGAATTGGAACTGCTCTTTTGACGTGTAATCTGAGTGGGGCGTTTTTGCCTGCATGACGGTCGTCACAAGGTGTGACGGTCGTCACCCGTGTGACGACCGTCATGAAGCTGTGACGGTCGTCACAGCAGCAAAAACAGCTTGCTGCGCTTTTCATTGTATTTTCACTCCTTTTTCGTCCATATTTCATCTGAGATTGCTCCTTTTCTTCATGTTGCCTTGTTTAGACGTGATCGTTGAATACCTGCAAAACATCAGACAAATACACGGAAATAACCCGAAATCAGATTGAAAACGGTTAGATTTTAGTTGAATTATGCATGAAAATATCTATATGATTTCGTGTTATCAAACTCCCCTAAGCTTGAATCTTTGCTTGTCCTCAAGTAAAACATGGAAAAGTCGGCAAGCACGAGGCAACTTCTTCGTTCGCAAAGTTTGGAAAAACCGGGATTCTTGGTAGGAACAAGACGAGTATCATGACGACACTGGACTACAAGTCTTCGGAGGTCTCCTTTTTATGCAAATCGGTCTCAATCATGCTACTGTATGTTGGTGTCAAGGTTCTCGCGGCAAGTTCACCCTGTTTGTTCTAGCACAATCACATTAAGCCCGTTGTCCGCACACTTTCATGGCAAGTCGACCTGTTAGTGAATATGATCTCATTTCTGTTTTTGATCTTCTTCATTGATCATAATTTTATGTCATTGATTTTCAATGAGTTTTTCGTGCCGTTGGGCTAAATGCTCGGGTGAGGAGCACCTAACTTAGAAGGAAACGTGTCTTATATTTTTGGGCTATTTAGCTCTCTTTTCATGATTTTTCATCTTTTTGGAGATCATACACTTATTTGCATCAGTCACTCGCTTAGAAGAGTTTTAGGATGGTGCTGACTGCTAGTATAAACTACTTGGGGTTGAGTTTGCGTAGACACTTGAGACTTTGGTACACGTAGGTGGTGAAACCGACTCGCATAAACTAGAGATCTGAGGTGTCTGGACGATACTGGTTTTGTTAGAACTGTCGTTTCCTCGGAGTTTCAAAACTTGGTTTGAACTCAGGTGCATTCTCGCGGTGCTTTTGCTTTTGAGGAACGAACTAAAATTTTTGTTTACGTTGAATAATGTGGGGATTGTCTGCGTAACGGGAAAAATATATCGACGAGCTTTATTTGCTAGAAATGGAAAGTGTAAAAATAGAAATTACTAAAATTCAAAGTGCAGTGAAATGGAAATAAAGGAAATTCAGAGTACAGTGGAATGGAAATAAGGCTCCGCTCCCACACTATCTCGATCAGTGTCCTCACTGATTCTTGAAGCATGCGAGAGGGAGATACAACTGAAAATGAAAATACAAATAACTGAAATATAGTAAACAATGAAGGAAAAATGGAAATCTAGTCACGGCCTCTGTCACGTCCGCGTTGGCGTCCTCTGGCTCTAGCAAGGGCTACTCTGTCCTCATAGCTCATAGCTCTGGTGTGGTAGACGGTGTCTCGGAGTCCTTCGACCTGCAAATTCAGATTCGCTAGGCTCTCAGTGATCGTAGCTTGGCCGGTGTGAAGTTGTTGCATTTGAGTCCGGTGCCAAGCTTCGAACTGGTCAGCTCGCTGATTCTGCTGCTGCAGCATCCTGAGTATCTGTGCCTGCTGGTCTAGGGAGCGACGGAGGTCCTCTTCTGTGTAGTCTGGCACGGGATGATGACGGCGGCGGCGGGAGGATGTACCTACGGGAGGAGGAGGCTGCGATGCCTCTGGCTGCTCGGACCTGTCCAACTCAGCTTGGATTTCATCGTCGAAATCGTGAGTGTGATCCTGAGTAGGAACAACGGCAGCAGGAGGGGCAGTGAGGTCGAACAACCAGTTGGTACGGTCCTCTGGATGGATGCGGGTGCGGGACGGAAGGATGATGCTTCAGACGGTCTTGCCACGCACAACCGGATGGTATTTGCCGTCAGCTCGGGAGCGGATGAGATGGGAGGCTCTGCAGTGGTCGGTGTCTGAGAACACCGAGGGGATGGAATGGAGGTGCTGGAGGCGGTCGCCAAGGTTCAGCCCAAGTGCAATAGCAGTGACAATCCCGCCAAAGTAGAATGGCTTCGAGCCACGGTTGCAGTTGGCCTGAATGTGAGCCAGCAGAAACGGGGCAGCGTTGACAGGTTCATTGTTGAAGACGCAATGGAGAAAGAAGAGCTCTTTCGAGTTCACTTTGTGGTTGCTGTCTCTGGCGAAAATAGTGTTGCTCAGCACTCTGTGAAAGTACCGGATGGTTGGGTTATGAATATGAGTGGCGTGTAGGGAGTCCCAACCATCGGCATTGAGGCCGGTCAACTGATACCACAACGCGAAAGCTTCGTGCTGGAACTGATCGGTGATGCGGCGGTGAGCATTGTCGCCGCGAGGTAGCTGTAGGATGCTGGCAATCTGATTTTGATTCACCTGATAGTTGACGCCAAACATCCGGAAGCATGCGACACCTGTGTGCTGGTTAAGTTCGCCGCTGGATGTGGCGTTAGTGAACGAACTCAAGAACTCAAGAGTGAGTTGTTCGTACGTTGGTTGTGGGTTGGTGCAGAGGTTCCAGATGACTGCTCTTTGAAGCATCCAGGTTACACCTTCAAGGAGTCCGAGCTCCGTAAGTGATGGAAGGTGCGGGTAGTGAGTCGGCTGGAGCGACCTCTGATGAAATGCAATGTAGTTTGCTCGCTGTCTTTCGCCTAAGTCTCCTTCACTGAAGGTGATGTTACTGATATCTGGGGTTTCTGCATTCCTTGCCATTGTTGGAAGATGGAGAGGTTTCTGAGGTTTGGGGTTTTTCTGCAGAGAGGAAAAACTGACAGAAGTGTGGTTTGGAGGTTGAATTTGGAGTTGAAATTTATAGTTCAATGTGGGGAGGACGAAAATTCGTAGTGGGGTAGGAGTTAGGATGATTGAAAGTGATAATGGGGGGAAGTGGAAGAGAACACGAACCCTGTTTTATCAGATATCAGTTTCTGACTGCGTGACGGTCGTCACGTAGGTGTGACGGTCGTCACCCGCGTGACGCTCGTCATGAGGCTGTGACGGTCGTCACAGCAGCAAAATCTGCAGAACGCAGAATTTTGCTCTGAGGGCGTACTCGTAGTGACTTTAAGGCTTAGTATTGATACGGTGATGTAATATAACAACCAACAAACAACAAATAATGCGAAAACAGAGTAATTGAATAAAAACTAGAATTGAAATAACATAGAATTGAAACAATTGTATGTAGTACATAAAGAAAACTAACAATGCGAAAAATCCAAATGATTAAATGAAACTAACTAGACTAGACTAAACTGAAACTACTGCTACGAGCTAATAACTAATCTTTTCGTGCCTTCAACTCATCGAATTTCTGTGAATAGTAGTCGAGTTGGTCGCAGACTAGATCCATGAAGCCTACCAGTTCGCCGTGCATGCTTGCGATGTCAGCTTTTACATTAGTCAGAGCTGTATCGACGTTGTCCAATCTGAGTAACACGGCATCCATTTTGTCAGTGGTCTCCTCAGGGATAGGCTCAGGATAAGTATTGTAGTGTGGAGGAGTCGTAGGGTCTACTTCAGTTTCAGATGCAGCGTCCTCATAATACATATAGTCGTGTGCCTCAGAGATGTGGTCACTGTCATACATATAGTTCTGGGGTGTTGACTGTGGTGAAGGAGGTCCCATAGGCTCATCCAATTCATAGAGCCAGTTGTCCTTGTTGTGGATGCTTGTCATCAGATGATCAGGCAGTGTGAATAGCTGTACTGGTTTTTCGTTAATAAGGTACTCATACGGTCCAGGTCCCAGAGTTCCTAAGATGCGCCTGTTAAAGCAGAATTGTATGTTCATGGGTCGGATGGTACCAAAGCGAGTGCTGGCATTTAAATGGAATCTAAGGCCAAGCTTGTGGGCAATCATTGTTACCAGGCCTCCTATAAGAATAGGTGTCTGAGGTTCCAGCGTGAGGCGTTTGAAAGATCTCATCATGAAAGGCACTGCATTTACTGTCCGTCCCTGAGAGGCACAGAACATGATGAATAACTCCTCCTTAGACACTGCAGTAATATTTTCTTCTTTTCCAAACAAGGTGTGAGCTAGTATCTTATGGAAGTATCTGAAGGCTGGGTTGTGTAGGTCATCATTGTACATTCTGTCTGGTTCAGGGTGATAGTCGCATGTGATTCTACCCCAGAATTGATCGAGTTCAAAATCAATATCGTCATCTTCTGCACTGATGAACACATGCGGTCCGCTAGGGAATCCTAGGAGGTTAGCTAGTGACATCCGGCTATGGGTTTGGTCCATTCGAAACAATCTAAAGGTAATCAAATCTGTGCTGGATCCAAAACCATAGTTGGGTGTGTATCTGAAAGAACTAAGGAATTCATAGGTAAGATCCTTGTAGGTAGCAAAACGTGTTTTCAGAGCAGTGTTCTCCCAACCTAGTTGATTGAACAGGTATTGAATGCTATCTGTGATCCCTAGTTTATCCATAGTAGCCTTATCATAATACAGCGTTAAGGCGAATTCTCTTTCGGTCAGTGCTGCAAATCTTGCCTTTTGAGCGAGTCCTCGAAAGTGAACCTTCGTGAAGTCGTATTCGGCCATACTCGCAGGTGATTCGGAGAAAACAGAAGGAATGTTTTGAAGACTTTAAAAATCCTGAAAAGTTTGAAACAGGAAATTGAAGTCAGGATTTTTAGAAACGAAAAGCGGTAGAAACAAAAGACAAAAGGGAAAAAAATAAAATAAAATAGAATATGAAAACAAATGAAAGTGGAAAGTAGTAGTAATTGTAAGTTTAGAATTTTTGTTGGATTTTCAAAGTGGACTTTTAAAGAAAAATGAAATGCAATAAAGAGGGAAATTTGGGTTGCCTCCCAGTAAGCGCTGTTTTTAACGTCTAAAGCCTGGCGATAGCTTGGTGAGAAGCTATTCGGGTGTCTGAGCTGGAAGCTCAAGCAATGTTATATTGCTGACTTGAGGACTGTTGTCGTTCTTATTGTAATGTTTTAGACGTTGCCCGTTTACGATAAATGGTGCATTCGTCTTATCGGTAATTTCAACAGCTCCACTCTGAAGTACTTTAGTCACTTCATAGGGTCCAGACCACCTAGATTTTAGTTTACCTGGGAAGAGTTTTAATCGTGAATTAAAGAGCAATACGATGTATCCCACACTGAATTGTTTCCTGATTGAACGTTTATCATGCCACTTTTTAGTTCGTTCTTTGTAGATACGGGCATTTTCGTAAGCGTCTAATCGAAGTTCTTCTAACTCGTGTAAGTTCAAGATTCGCTTTTCTCCTGCCTCGGTGTAGTTGAAGTTGAGTGTTTTAATGGCCCAAAAGGCCTTATGCTCTAACTCTACAGGGAGATGGCAGGATTTACCGTAAACCAATTTATAGGGGGTGGTTCCTATTGGTGTCTTAAATGCGGTCCTATAAGCCCATAAAGCTTCTTGTAGCTTCGACGACCAATCTTTCCTTGAGGTAGCGACAGTCTTTTCCAAGATCTGTTTTATTTCTCTGTTCGAGACCTCTACTTGTCCGCTAGTTTGTGGATGATAGGGTGTAGCTACTCGGTGCCGGACTCCATATCTAGAGAGAAGTTTATCGAATATTCGCGATATGAAGTGAGACCCTCCGTCACTAATGACGAGTCTGGGTACATTGAATCTAGGAAAGATTGTGTTTTTGAAGAGTTTGATTACTACTCGTGCGTCGTTTGTTGGAGCAGCTATGGCTTCTATCCATTTAGACACGTAATCGACAGCGACGAGTATGTAGGTATTTCCAAAAGAAGGTGGGAATGGTCCCATGAAATCTATTCCCCAGACGTCGAAGATTTCTACCTCTAAGATTCCTTTCTGAGGCATTTCATCGCGTCGTGAGATGTTGCCAGTTCTTTGGCATCGATCGCACTTTTGCACAGCGATGTGAACGTCTTTCCAGAGATTAGGCCAGAATAAGCCGGCTTGGAGAATCTTAGCGCACGTCTTAGATGTACTAGCATGACCACCATATGGTGCTGAATGGCATTGGGAAATAATATTTTCTATTTCTTCCTCTGGGACACAACGACGATATATGTTGTCGGCCCCTCTCTTGAAGAGTAGGGGTTCGTCCCAATAATAGTGTTTCAGATCGTGGAAGAATTTCTTCTTTTGCTGATAAGTAAGATCCGGTGGAAGCATGCCCG
This sequence comes from Lathyrus sativus, assembly GCA_963859935.3. Taxonomy (NCBI): domain Eukaryota; kingdom Viridiplantae; phylum Streptophyta; class Magnoliopsida; order Fabales; family Fabaceae; genus Lathyrus; species Lathyrus sativus. The sequence continues at coordinate 261,826,347 of OZ012736.1, read as the reverse complement.
CAGCGAGGTAATTAACGATGTCAGCATACCAAGGTAATGTGACCTGGGCATAGACGGCTTCTACGGCTTTTTCGAATTCTGGATCTTCCGAGATTGAATTGGGCGTGTCACTTTCTAGTTTGGCTATCAGACGTTCGTACGGGAAATCATCATTTATCGGTACTGGTTCATGTCTGATGCCCTCTATTCGGGATAAGTGATCTGCAACAACGTTCTCGGTTCCTTTCTTATCTTTGATTTCTAAGTCAAACTCTTGTAATAACAGGATCCATCTCAATAGTCTTGGTTTGGCATCCTTTTTGCTTATTAGGTACCTTATGGCAGCGTGGTCTGTGTATATGATGATTTTTGCTCCTACTAAGTAAGAACGAAATTTGTCAAGCGCAAATATAACTGCTAGAAGTTCCTTTTCTATGGTAGCGTAGTTCATTTGGGCAGGATCTAAGGTTCTACTGGCATAGTAGATGGCATGGAGTTTCTTGTCCTTCCTTTGTCCTAGAACTGCGCCTACAGCGTAATCACTCGCGTCGGACATGATTTCGAACGGTAGTCGCCAATCGGGTGGTTGCATGATTGGTGTGGTGATAAGGGCTGATTTCAATGTTTCGAATGCTTTTAGACAGTCGTCGTCAAAGACGAACTCAGCATCTTTCATTAACAGGCCGGTTAGAGGTTTTGTGATTTTCGAGAAATCTTTTATAAATCTTCTGTAGAAACCGGCATGTCCTAGAAAACTCCGTATTTCTCGTACGGATTTTGGAGGTTGGAGATCTTTTATAATCTCTATTTTAGCTTTGTCTACCTCAATTCCTCTATCTGATATGACGTGTCCTAGAACTATTCCTTGTCGGACCATAAAATGGCATTTCTCCCAATTTAGGACGAGGTTTACTTTTACGCAACGTTCTAGTACCATTTCTAAGTTTTGTAAGCATCCTTCGAAACTTTGTCCACATACCGAGAAATCGTCCATAAATACTTCCATAATGTCGTCTATGAAATCTGCGAAGATTGCCATCATGCATCTTTGGAAGGTTGCTGGAGCGTTACAGAGTCCGAACGGCATTCGGCGGTAAGCAAAAGTACCGTAAGAATAGGTGAATGTAGTCTTTTCTTGGTCATCAGGATGGATGGGAATTTGGAAGAATCCTGAGTAACCATCTAGATAGCAGAAATATGAATGTTTGGCTAATCTTTCCAACATTTGGTCTATGAAGGGTAACGGGAAGTGATCTTTGCGCGTAGCCTTGTTAAGCTTCCTATAATCAATACACATCCTGCTTCCAGTCACGACTCTTTTTGTTATTGATTCGCCTTTTTCGTTTTTAACTACTGTGACTCCTCCTTTCTTTGGTACGACGTGAACTGGGCTAACCCATTCACTATCGGAGATCGGATAGATGATTCCTGCATCTAGCAATTTCTTTACTTCATCTCTGACTACAGTGCTCAGGATGGGGTTCAGTCTTCTCTGATGCTCTCGAGAGGTTTTAGAGTCTTCCTCTATTGTAATTCGATGCATACAGATCGAAGGGCTTATACCTTTTAAATCGCTTATGTTATAGCCTAACACGGTGGGGTACTTCTTTAGGACTTCTAATAACTTTTTGGTTTCTGGTTGTCCTAAGTCGGCGTTGACTATCACTGGTCTTTTTAGTTCATCGTCTAGAAATTCATATCTGAGGTTTTTGGGTAGTGTTTTAAGTTCTAAAGATGGGTTCTTCGGACCTGGCATGTGGTTTGGGGTCAGTGCTAAGCTTTCACTTAGGCTGTCGTCTTTATACGGTTTACGCCAATTATCGTCTTCAAAAATGTCGGGTATTTGAATCTTTATTATTTCTGAATACGTGGTCTCTTCATTTTCTAGTTCTCTTATGCATTCGTCAATTTCGTCTACTAAATAACAGGTATCGTCTATTGCTGGTGCCTGTAAGAACTTGGTGAGAATGAACTCTATCTTTTCTTCTCCTACTTCGAATGTTAGCCTTCCTTTCTTCACGTCTATAATGGCTCCAGCTGTAGAACGGTCTTCCTAGGATAATTGGGGTTACAGTATCTTCCTTGATGTCCATGATTATGAAGTCGGTTGGAATGTAAAATTGTCCTATGCGTACTGGAACATTTTCCTGTATTCTGACGGGGTATTTTACTGATCTGTCAGCTAATTGTACGAACATTTTGGTTGGTCTGAGGTCTCCCATATTCAGCTTTTTGCATATAGATAAGGGCATAACACTGATACTGGCTCCTAAATCGCATAGAGCTTTGTCTATTACGAACTTTCCTATGACGCAGGGTATGGAGAAACTACCTGGGTCTTTTAATTTAGGAGGCATGCGGTTTTGAATAATGGCACTACACTCTGCAGTTAGTGTAACTGTTTCGTTATCCTCGATCTTTCTCTTATTCGACAGGATCTCTTTGAGAAATTTAGCGTATGACGGCATTTGAGTTATCGCTTCTGTAAAAGGAATAGTAATATTCAGCTGTTTAAGGAGCTCTACAAATTTCTTAAACTGTCCTGAAGTTTTGGAGTTTATTAGTCTTTGAGGATAAGGAATAGGTGGTTTATATGGCGCTGGAGGTGCTTGAGTTTTTTCACTTGCGGTATCCTCCTTCTCGTTGTCCTCCTTCTTCTCTAACTCAGATTCCTTTTCTGCTTGTTCAGTTGGTTTCTGTTGCATGGCTGAGTTTTCGGTCCTCGGATCGATCGGTTCGTCCAATTCTTTTCCACTTCTTAGTATCACAGCATTTGCTTGGCCTTTGGGATTCTGTTCGGGTTGTCCAGGAAATGTGCCAGCAGGTGCGGCAGCAGAGGCTTGCTGTTGAGCCACTTGTGATATCTGAGTTTCTAACATTTTGTTGTGGGTGGCTAAAGCGTCTACTTTTCCTGTCAACTGTTTAATTTGCTCGCTAGTGTGTATGTTTTGATTCAGGAATTCTTTGTTTGTTTGAGCTTGAGTTGCTATGAACTTTTCCATCATCAACTCGAGGTTTGATTTCCTAGGTGCATTCTGAGCAGCTGGTTTCTGATATCCTGGCGGAGCAGTAGGCATTTGCAATGCATTTTCGCTTTTGTAAGAAAAGTTTGGATGATTTCGCCAACCTGGGTTGTAGGTATTTGCGTAGGGATTTCCTTGAGCATAATTTACCTGGTCTGGCGGGATTCCGGCTAGCAATGGGCATTCGGGTGCATTATGAGTGGTGCTTCCGCATAACTCGCAATTTGGAGTTACTGCAGCGACAGTCGCAGTGGGGTTAACGGTCAGACTATCAATCTTCTGTGCCAGAGCATATACTTTAGCATTGAACTTTTCAAGGCTGCTGATTTCGTACATCCCACCTTTCACTGTGGTTTTCTCAGTTGGAGTGCGTTCACCTCCCCATTGGCAATGGTTTTGTGACATGTTTTCTATTAATTGATAGGCTTCATTGTATGGCTTATCCATAAGTGCACCGCCCGCGGCAGCGTCTATTGTCAATCTAGTATTGTATAGAAGCCCATTATAGAAAGTATGGATCGTCACCCAGTCTTCTAGACCGTGGTGAGGACATGTTCTCATCATATCTTTGAATCGTTCCCATGCTTCGTAAAGAGATTCAGTATCTTTCTGTCGAAATCCGTTGATTTGAGCTCTAAGCATAGCAGTTTTGCTTGGCGGAAAATATCTCGCTAAGAAGACGTTCTTCAATTGCTCCCACGTCGTAACGGAGTTGGATGGTAACGATTGTAACCATGTCCACGCTCTGTCTCTAAGAGAGAATGGGAAAAGACGAAGTCTTATCGCGTCTGGAGTTACTCCATTTGCTTTCACTGTGTCTGCGTATTGTACAAACTTCGTTAGATGTTCGTTCTGGTCCTCAGTTGCGTTTCCTGAGAATTGGTTTTGTTGTACAGCCGACAACAATGATGGTTTCAGCTCAAAATCATTTCGGGTAATAGCTGGGGCAGCAATGCTACTTCTAGGCTCCATCTGAGATGGTGTAGCGTATGCCTTCAGCGGTTTGTTTGGAGGTCCTTCAGTCATCTCTGGTTCTTCTTCTTCTGATTTGGGAATGGGAGTGAGAGGTTTGGGAATGTTATGTTTGAGTTGCTTGAGTTGGTACTCAATGATTCTACTTCTTAAATGTAAGAAGCGTTCTAGTTCTGCGACCGAAGGTTTTACGATATCGCCTTGCGGGCGATTTCTTGGCATACAATCGATATAACTAGTAAAGGAAATATGAAAATTGTTTACCTAGTCTATACGGTGTAACAGAAGGTTACACTATTGACTAAACGGGTCCCCGACAACAGCGCCAAAAACTTGATCGCGACTTTCTATGTCTAATACAACTAACTGCAAGTGCACAGTCTATCGCGTAGTAATAATAGATATCGATCCCACAGGGACTCGTAATCAAACTAGTGTTCTCGGGAGTTACTATGTTTAGCTAGGTAGAATATGTTTAAGGGAATAAGATTGTCACTAAAAGGGAACTAAGATTACTATTTAGATTATAATTAATTGAATCGATACGTAGTAATTGTGTTCTTCAGGGATTTGATAAATTACTGGTGTATGAAATAATTTTCAAAGTTTATTTAAGCAGAAAATGGAGATTTGAAGACTCTCGTCTCACGATGGTTATTAACGCTAATCATAATCCTAAGGGCCAAACGTACACTTTCGTATCCCGTTCGGGGTTAAAATTATTTTTTGGAAATCTCTAAGTTCTAATTCATTTTAAAGTGCTTTCGCTGTTATTAAAACAAATGCCTAGTGTTTACTATCTGACCTTACCGCAGCTTTCGCTTGTTGGTTCGTATCTTAATTAATTTCCCACTTTCGTGGCAAAACTACTTTTAAATAAGTTCTCGCTTTCGCGACGAAGTTTATTCAGTGAATCACTTTTAAACACTCAGACCATAAATTACTTTTTGAAAAGAAAGTTTTTCAACCAGTGGTTATCAAATCCCATTCGAATTATTACTACATATCGATTACCTAAGTTTAGCTAAATATGGATTTGGGAAAGATAAAATATAAATAAGAACAATAAATAATAATTTGCATTATAATAAAACTGAAGTCGATCAAAATGAAAACCTGTAAATATGCCAATTGGCCTTTGGGCAGATCCTCCACATATGTTGGCAGGATTCTGGTCTTTAGTGCCAATTTGATCGTACAATAAAATAGAAATTGCAGAAGAATGAAAATGGGAATACAGGAAAGGTAGAGAGAAACAAATAAGAATAAAACTGGAAAATATGCTCTGGAAGGTAAATTCGGCAGCACTTCGTGGTATGAATGCATCACCCTTTCTGAAGTCCTCTGCTTCCCTTTTTATAGAAGTGGAATCCCAACGGTTATCACTGAAGATGATGGACCTTGAGGCAGATAATTTAGGGAGTAGTGCTCCACTCTGTGGGAATTGGAACTGCTCTTTTGACGTGTAATCTGAGTGGGGCGTTTTTGCCTGCATGACGGTCGTCACAAGGTGTGACGGTCGTCACCCGTGTGACGACCGTCATGAAGCTGTGACGGTCGTCACAGCAGCAAAAACAGCTTGCTGCGCTTTTCATTGTATTTTCACTCCTTTTTCGTCCATATTTCATCTGAGATTGCTCCTTTTCTTCATGTTGCCTTGTTTAGACGTGATCGTTGAATACCTGCAAAACATCAGACAAATACACGGAAATAACCCGAAATCGGATTGAAAACGGTTAGATTTTAGTTGAATTATGCATGAAAATATCTATATGATTTCGTGTTATCAGCCATCACCTCCTCTTCATACTTTTTAGTGCTAGCCTTCAACTGTTCTTCGAGTTCAGAAATTTGCTGCTTCAATTTGTCTTCCCTCTTTTTATTGTTGGTTAGCGTAGCATTCCATGTTTTGTTACAAGAAGAGATTTCCCGGTGGGCGGCATCGAGTGCTTTCTTCTTGGACTCCAACATATCATGAGAGCTTCTGAATTCTTTCCCCAGGCGTTCACGCTTCTTTTTCTCTTCGGTCAGTTCAGCACCTAGCCTGTTTACTAACTCAGTTTACTGTTGAAAAGAATACACATCCTTGTTCTTCTCACTACGCATCTGAGCCAGTTCCTTTTCTAACTCTTCATTAGCCAACAACAAGGCTTCCTTCTCTTTTACAACTCGCTCGAAGACCTCCATAGTAACGGTGGTTGGTTCCTCTACTGGAATATGAACATGGACTGGTGCTGCTGGAAACGGCATTAGCAACTCTTTTGCTCTCTCTTGGATCCAAACTTTGTAAGGTACATAAGCCTGACAAGCATTCTTCCCCAACAGTGGTTTCCCTCTTCTGTTGATACGCATCCAAGCATGCTGAAGCTTGGCTAGTAACTCTCCATTCAAGTCACCGGTGAAGTACAAAGATTCCTGTACTTCTTCCTCCCTAGGTGGGTTCTTCAATGCGTATCCAAACTGGCGAACAAACAGGGATGGATTATAATTGATGCATCATTTCCTTCCTATCAAGGGCACATTTGGATATCCAGAGCAACTGAAAATAAGCTCAGACCCCAACAAGTCTCGGTCAAACCACTCGATGTCTTCAGAAGATAGTCTCATCAGGCGCTCTGGCCAGTCAGCTGTGGTTGCACCATCTACAAAAGGTCCCTTTATGGGGAGGTGGCTCTTAAACCACATGTACAGCAAAGGCACACAACAAGAGACGTTCTTGCCTCTCCTATTCTCATTTCTGTAATGCAACGAATGGTAGAAATCCCTGATCAATGTGGGTACAGGGTTGCCAGCAGCAAACAAATGAAATGCATCAATGTCCACAAAATTCGGGAAATTGGGAAACAGCACTATCCCATAGATGCACAGAGCCAAAACAGCGTTAAAGACTACCCAGCATCCATTCTTGGCGTATTCCTGGGCTTTACCAATCATAAACTGGAGGGAGAAGCCTGGAACCCCGCGCCAAGAAGTCACCAATAGCTCAGAAGCGTCCATGTGTAAAGCCACTGCTAGGTCCTCTAACTTGGGCTCGGCGTCAAAGTGAATGAAGGGAACCTTATTCTGCACTGGTAGCTCAATGAACTCCGCGTACTCTTCCATGGTAGGCCCCAAAATAAAGTCAGCAAATGTGAAACATCTCAAGGCAGGGTCATAGAATTGCATCAATGCATACAGCCTATTCAGTTCAACATCAGTTGGTTTGCGAACCAATCTCAACAGTCTTCCGTAACTCTGCCTGAAGCTCCTCCGGACATCCTCATCAGCAAAAGAAATCAAACCAAGCAGGGGAGTAACATCAGGGATAGGTAACTTGTAGGCAACTGTCATTCTCAAACCAGCCATGATCAATAATCAGAAGTCCGGACACTAGAATCAGGGAATATGCAAATGCACCTGCAACACAGACACACGTTAATGGAATGCGATGATAATGGTTATGCAAACAATGCAATGCAAATAAAATGCAACAAAAGACCAAGTGCTCCGACTGAGAAGCCCAAATCACACCAAGAACAAAGTCTCCAACAGACCCTCCAATATTCTTCAAACCATGGTCTCAGACAGACCCCATACATAAGCTCCAGTCAAGCCTCAGACCCAATAATCACTCCAACTTGGTCTCTGACAGACCCCAATAACTGTCCATAGGTAGCCTGGATCTCAAATCAAGAAACAAACCGGTATCTGGAAGTCTAGTTACCTGCATAGCCCCAAACCCTCTCACAGGTAGTTGTCCTGATACTGACAATGGTATGGCAACCTATGCGGTCGTCAGCGTCACAGACTTTCAGGGTTGATGATACGATTCCCAGAAGGAGTGGCATCATCAAATCCTGAAGAGGCCTCACTTAGCCAACTTCCAAATGATCGGTTTCCAGAGTCGACAATCCAACTAACCAGCAACCCGAGCAACCCAAAGGGTAGGACAGGAGGCCAACCAGAAGAACCTCGTCTGAGTGTGGATTTCGCGGGACACTAGGACATGCAAAGCATGTGCGCGCCCACTACTTTCCACTCTAATTCTAGGTGCACTCAAGCCCAGGTCCGGCTTATCTCTCAATCATAGAACACCCGTCACACCCCAATACAGCAATAATAACAATAATATAATGCTGAAAGTAAATGACTGAAAAAGTAAATCCATACAAAATCCTCGATGGGAAAACAAGCGCTAGGATTGACTCGCTTAGGGGACGTTGGATCCCCAGCAGAGTCGCCAGATGTCGCTACTGCGAAAATCGGCGCCGGCTGAATAGAAGAGTCGCCACCGTGCGTTATTTATCCCAAAGGAGGGAAAGGAAACGCTCGAAGTAAACCTACCGCAAAGACGGGAAAGGAATGGTCATCGCAACCAAATCCTGGATTCGGGAGTCGGTTACGCAAGGGGAAGGTATTAGCACCCCTCACGTCCGTCGTACTCGACGGGATCCACGCTTGTTTTCTGTCGAAAGGATTGTATTCTATCTACGCTACAGGTCTGGGGTTAAAAGAAAATAAGAGGACTCGGCAAAGTATCGCACTTTATGCCTACGTATTCCCGTCTGGAACGAGAAATCAGAGTCAACGTAGTTCGCCTACCTACTGGAAAGGAGGGGAAGGTTGCTCGCTAGGATATCGCATCCTATGCCTACGTACTTTCATACAACATGAAAGATCAGAGCAAACGTAGTTTAAGCCACGTACGACACAAGTCTGTCTTGATTGTTTTTACCTCCTTCTGAAAAAGGGTTTTTCTGCTTAATAGTCCAAGCGGACAAAAATGACGTTTTGATGAGTTCACATTCTTTTACGGAAGAAGTGTCTTTTATTGTGTTTGAATTTTTATTGTGTTTTTCTGTTTGTTTTGAGAAAGAAGAGACAGAACTCTAACCTATGGTTGAAAAGGGAATCAAACTAACCTAACGTTATCATGCATGGGTTAAGACCTAATGTCTATCATGTTCCTCTCTTGCGCAGAGAGAAACAGAGATCCTAAGGGATAAACGGAAACAGAAACAATAGCATATATACAATAAAGCAGTAAAATGCATGAATGCAGCAGTACAAGCGAGGCAAGGGAGTCCCACTCAACCTCGAACCTAGAAAACAACAGGCGAAAGCGAACAAGGTTCGCTTTCAACCTAACAGATTAATTGGCAAACAATACAGTCCGGGAAATTCAAACAATACATCAAAAGCTTATAAACAGCAAACAACAACTCTGTACAGCAAGCTCCACCAGCTATCTTCAAGTCATCTTCAAACATCTACCAGCTTCAAGCAAGCATCAATCTTCAATGAAAGAAACTCTGACAGTAATCATCTTCAACAGCTTCAAACAGCAGGGCTTCAAACAGCAGCAGTCAAATGCACAACTTCAACAACATAATCTTCATCTTCAAGCAAGGTTTCTATCTTCAATCTTTCATGGCTTTTCTTCAAATCACACTCTCCAGGACGAGGAACAATCAATAAGATGAATTGGGATGTTAAACAGTTAGTTGACCACCAAAGGTGGCAAACAGACTGTTAACAAAATGTAGAATGTTTCTCTCAAGAGTTCTATCTCTTAGATACTGTCACCAAGCCTTCCAAAGGAAGGGGGTGAGTATCCTAGAGAGACTCTTCATCATAGAGAGGGATGGAGGCAAACAAGACCTTCCATGTTTATGAAGCACGTTTCTACTTTAAGCTCTACCTAGTTCCTAGTTCCTATAAGCTTCAACAGCTGCAAGCAAGCTACAATCTTCACCAACTCTTGAACTGGATATTCACTCCTTTTGTCTTCAATGGCTTCATCAACAAAGTCTTCATTCAAACCCAAACCCCAAGCAGGCCCAATACCCCACACAATCAAACAATAACCCTATAAAGGGCACACCACACAATCAATCAATTACAAGAATATACTAATAGTATTAATATAATAGGGGGAACTTCTAGCATTTTCTAAGGGATCTATCACTCACCCATAATACCCCTATAGTCCCATCTTCTAATTTGTCCTAAAACCCAAAAAGAAATTTGTTTTGTTACACCTATGTCATATTCACAACCCTAATTGACTATCCTAATAGTTTCTAACTAAATTACCTAAACTAAATCCTAAAAAATTGGTACAAAAATCAGGGGGGGCACCTAATATCCATATCTAGTTGTACTAAAAAGAATGGGGTGAAAATCCTAAAGGAAGCTCCTAAACTAAATTCAACAAATAGTAGCATAAACCAAAAGAATTAAAAAAAAACTATTAAATGTAAAAATATACAAAAAATATTAAAATGAAGTAAAATGACAATTTTGTGATTTCATATTTTTCTTGACAGAAAATAGAAAATGGGAAAAAAAGTCTCATTAAAAAAATAATGTTTTTTCATTTTTTTATGAATTTTTAAAGATTAAAGAAATTTGGAGGAAAATTAATATGAAAAAGATGCAGGGGGGTATGAATAGAAAGTAAAGGCAGTTATTATCATAACGGGCCCAGATATGGGGGGGTGTGGAAAGCAAAATCATGAAAGGCCCACGCCAGCGTTTTAATGAAACGCTGCGTTTCAAACGCCCAGCACTCCCTCCAAATTTCATCTTTGAATACCAGCCATCCGTTCTATTTCCAGTCAACCAAGTCAGCGCGTGATTAATGGCTTTGATTTCGTCTTCAACCTTGGTCATTAGGGTTTCAGAAAACCCCATGGACATAACTCCCATGCGTGAAACTTCCATCAATGCGTGCTCACTCCTCTCTCCATCAAATGACACGACGTAAGAACCAAATTCAATCTATTTTCCACGTAGAACACAACCATGGTGTTGGTTTGTTTTAAATCACCCTCTATCATCCAAACCGAAAGGGATAACATCAAGAAATCAAAATTTCACCAGGTTTCAATCATCACCAATCTCACCATTCTTTGCACAACAACAATCCTCATGCCATACTGATCACAACTAGCTAATTATCTAAGATTATAACAACTTAATCACTATGTTCTAGGTCCAAACCGAATTTACACTCACATGTCAACCTCCATGAAATCTTGCCTAAAGCTCCAGAATCAATCATCTAACCACCTAAACCATGTTTAACCTAACAATTCTCTATCATGCTACCTAATTCGAGCCAAAATGTGAGAAACACTGACCTGTCAAGAAGTTGAAAACAGATGGTGATTCTCTCCAATTCACAGCTTGCAATGCTCCAAGATCTCTCAATGGACTATATTCTTTCTTCTGTATGCAATAACTCGAGCTCAAGCCACCTGGATCTTGGTAACCGATTCCAATTGCACTTGAAGGAGAGAAAATTGCATAGCACGATTCTTGCAGTTTCTTCTTCAGATCTTGCTTGCAATGTACTTAGGGATGATTATTGAATGGAATTGGATCATAAAATTGAATGAATGATGAAGAACTAAGAAGATTCGAAGGAATTTGCAAAAATGCAAGATGAAATGAAACTATGAGTTTTTGATCCAAATGAAGTTCAACCCCTTTCTGGATCAGCTCTAATGTTTATATAGATGATGATGGAAAGTTCTGGAAGATGCTAGATTAATCCCATGAGAAGTTTCATATATCATTGCATGAGAAAGTGAAAATGGCCAAGTTGTAAAACCAATTCTGCATTGCCTTGTTACAGCCCCTCAAAATCTCTTGAATTTCTCTTTTCATGACAATTAGAAAGTGTAGAAATCATCCCTTGCCTTGCACCTTGGTCCTAGCTTGATTTGGCAAGTGTATCTTCTTTTACAAGCAACTTATAATAACTCCAATTTCTTGACTTCAAACCAAAAAACTAATATTGACAATGATCTCAAAATGCAATTTACCTTCAAATTGGTTGGTCATATGCTTGGTTTTGCTTTTGTATCAAAAAAATCACAATTTTGGTCATTTAAAAAGGTATTTTTCCCTTTAATATTGGTCAACTTTGCAAATCTAAGTTCCATGCATTTCCAACTTGCCACACCCACTATTCTAGACTCAAAATGTCATTTGGAGCAAGTTTGAAGTTTGGAAATAGGAGTTTTGGGCATATGCTTGAAATGACCTATAATTCCACTTTCCCAAAATACCCCTGGCTTGCCAAGATCATAAGTAGAGTTATACAAATCAGATGAAGGTATACCATACCTTTCTAGAAAGCTACGATCATTAGGAACAACTTTCATGTTGGCCAGAAATCCATTTGAAAGCTCCTTGAGGGGTAAAAGTTGCTTGGAAGTCAAGTAACTTTCACAGACAAATTTCAGTGTCCTCAGATGACCTGTAACTTGCAAGATCCATAACTTGAGTTCTATAAATCTCCTTGATGCCTTCCACCACTCAAATTAAAGGTATTGAGATGCTATACAAGTTTCATGTTGGCCAAGGATCCATTTGAGACTTGCATTTTGAATTATCTTGCTTGTAAGTTTGCCCTAAATCAGGGGATTTTACACAGAAACCCTAACTTAGAAACCTCTCTTCTTCTTGATTTCTTTTGATTTCTCCTTGGCACAACACCACATACATATCCACATGTCAAATGAGGCATCCCACATCTTTCAAACAGGCCTTGATGCCCTTCAATCAAGCATTTGACCTAGGGTTGACCTAGGGTTGACCCAGATGACACCCTAGTTGACTGTCTTCAGCTGTAGCTCTTGTAACCATGCCAATGACTTGTCTCACTTTCAAAATGACCCTCTAGGTCTTCCATGATGTCTATATACATTCCATGCTTTCCATTCATAGTCCACAACTCCTCTGGTGACCTTCAAACCCCCTCAAGATAGGAGAAAAACCCACTGATTGGTCCACTAACTTCTCAAATTTCAATTTCTTTCTGATGACTTGGATATGCTTGAATTTGAATAAGAACCTCTTGATATGCTCATAGAGATAAGGATGGCACTTGGTCCCTTGTTGGATGGCTTGCCCATGCTATGCTATGCAGATGAATGAATTATGTATATGATCTACTATGCAAATGACAATGCAATTGAAACATAAACCAAGTGAAGTAGGTTGAGCAAATTTTAGGGTGCAACACACATTTGGTCCCTTGTGTGTGCATTTTTCATTTTGCATGACTGCTTGCATTTGCATTTCATTTTGCATATTCACCCTCAGCCGGAACAGGGAGCTTACCCGTTTTTGTCCGCTTCGCCAGTTGAGTTCCCAACATTCGCATTAGACTTGAGTTAGCATCTGGAAAGATCATGGCTTCAAGAGAGCAGAACTTGGTTGTTACTCGGGCGGAGTTTGAATTGTTGAAGTACCAGGTGAGTCAGGTCATGGAAGCCATAACAGCTATAAATGGAGGAGGAAACAATGGTCAAAGAGCTCAGATGAACAATGATGCTCAGCCCGTGCAAACCCCTGTCAGAGGTCCATATTCTTTCAATGACGCAGAGTGTCACAATTCCACTTTCTCTACGCTAGATTCTCCAAGGATTGTTCCATATCTAAGAGTTGTTCCACAGGTTAATATTCAGGACCCAAGGACTGCTGAGTATATGAGAAGACTTCAGACGTTGGAAGATCAGATTGCTGCCCTGGTGAATAAGAATACGCTTGATCTGAATGTTGCGGGCATGTGTTTGGTGCCAGGTCTTGTATTGCCTCCAAAGTTCAAGATGCCCAATTTTGAGAAGTACCAAGGGGATAGCTGTCCGAAGCTACATTTGGTTATGTTCTGCAGAAGAATGACTTCGCATATCACCAATGACAAGCTCATGATTCACTATTTCCAAGATAGTTTGATCGGAGCGTCTTTGGACTGGTACCTGCACTTGGAGAGTGATAGTATTAAATCATGGTCGGACTTAGCCAATGCCTTCGTGAAGCAGTACGACTACAACCTGGAAATGGCTCCTTTTCGCGTGCAGTTGCAAGAATTATCTCGTGCGGAGAATGAATCCTTTAGGGGGTATGTGCAAAGATGGAGAGAATTGGCTGCTTGTGTTCAACCACCGATTCAGGAGAGAGAAATGGTTAGCCTCTTTTTGGGTACTCTGAAGGGCCGTTATTACGACATGATGTTCACTTGTACAAGTTTTGAAGGCTTGATGAGAATAGGAGAGCTTGTGGAGAGAGGACTCAAGAATGGAAAGATTCGAGAGGCTCCTTATATCCCAGTTGATAAGAATGAATCAGTTCTCAGTTCTCAAGAGGAGTGGGAAGAAGGAAGCGATGTTGTCTCAGAATCTCTAGCGTCTCAGGCTCAGTTGTCAGACACTTCAAACCAGCAGTCATATTATCGTCAGCCGCGTCATCACGCCCGACAAAGACCAAGGAAACCTGAAAGGCAGTTTACTCAGCTACCGGTGTCGTACAGTCAGTTGTTGCCAGATTTGGTCGAAAGTGGATTAATAGTGCCGAAAGAGACTAATCTGACGATCCCGCCTTATCCTTCAGGTTCTGATGCCAGCGCCCGCTGTGAGTACTATGTTGGGGTACAGGGGCATTCGACAGATGATTGTAAGGTGCTTAGAAGCCAAGTTCAGAATCTGCTAGACTCTAACAAGATCTTCATCACACCTCAGGGTTTTGTTCGGATTATTGATTATCCTTCATCCAGTTGTGTGGGTTCATCAGTCAATGTCATGGAATACTCCACTGAAAGTGTATGGTCGGAAGACTGTCCAACTGAGAGCTCAGTTGAATATGGAGGAAGTTGCTAGAGGTTTCTGCCCCGGGCGTCGCATCTGTTTAGCTTTCGTGCATTGTTGTTTGCTGACCACAACCAGGCTTGTTGGCTGGGGTCATTGTATTTTATACTTGGGTGTGCTTGTTTGTTGTTCTTGTTGGCTTTACATAGTGGTGTGAGGCGTTTATCTCTGTGCTTATAGCTTGGGGTTTCTTTGTCTTGTCTTGAATATGTGTTTGATTTCTGCATTGCATTCTCACATAACAGGTACATCAGAACCGTGGGTCTTATTTCCTATCTCCAGTTTGTTGTAGGAATTTCCTCAAAGATATGGAACAGAGTCAGGCTGAATTGATTGAAGTCCGAAGCCAGGTAGGGCAGATGATGAAAGACATACAAGAGTTGCGTCTGGATCAGAAGATACTCAAAGAGGAAAATAATCAGCTGAAGACCCAAATGAGCTTGATTATGGAAGTAGTTAAGAATGTGCTTAGGAAAGAGGATGATCTGCTATCTGAAGCCGCAGTGAAGGAGCTTGTTCCACCTGTGCCTGTGGAACTCGTGCCTGTGGAACCTGAGCTTAAAAGACGTGTTGATCGACACCACCAACAACAACAAAGGATACATCCGGTTCGGCGAAGGTCAAGGAGGATATTTGAGGCGCCGCCTTCAACGTATGCTAAGCTCTTTCAGACTTTATTGAGTTTGAAGCTGGTTGAAAAAATAACATTGGAACCGCTTACAGGTGCGACGCTTCCTTATGGGTATGACACTAGTAAGCAGTGTGAATTTCATTCCGGGGCACCCGAACATGATGTGGAAAGTTGTCACGCTTTTAAGCACAACGTTCAGGACTTGATTGACGCAAAAGTTATTGAACTCACGCCGGGCGGCGTAATTGTACCTAATAGTCTTACCCCAGTTGGTGCTAAAATGATGGACGTTCCCGAAGCTACCGTAGATCAGAAGTATATTCTGCAATCATTGGTGTCAGAATCCCCCTGTCCTCAGTTGCTGCCTAGATCAAGCCTGAGGATGAAAGCGCTTGAACAAAAGAAGTCCCTGATAATTCAGACTCGACCTCCAAGTGGTTCGACTGATCAAAGTCAACAATCTGTCCAGTCTTCGCAACATACGTCAACTCCTTCCCAGAGTCAGCAGCCTTATCGTTATCGGTCAAACCTGCGTGCTAGACAGAGCCCACTGAAGTCAGAAAGGCAATTCACCCGGCATCCGTTTTAAGCAGTATGGTTTCAATAGGCAACTTTGAAGATGGTTGGTTCAGCAGCAAGTCAGATGTGAAAGCCCGGTCCTCGGAAGCTGACGTTTTCCTGTGTTTCATCTTGTCATTTCTTTATGTTTGTAGTTTCTTTCTTGTTAAATTGCAATCTTGTTTGTAAAACTTGTTGTTTTCATTCAATTGATGATAATGAAATGAGTATGCATGTTTTGATTAAATCCATTCGTGTTCACTAATTGATTTTTACAGATATCCAACGCTTGGTTAAGCAGAATCCAGGGAGGATGACGAAATTGAACGACATGCAAGCTTCCGATATTGTATGCCTTTGAAATAAAACCTGCTGATGATGTACATGCATTGTTTCAAATCCCTAAACACCGGAGATATAAGGAAGATAATCCCTTGTCAACCCCTTTGAGCCTAGTAGTAGGAGTTCTTTCTGAAAACGAAAAGCCCTCAATCTCAACCTGGGGCATGGTAGGTGTTAGCTAATTTGACCGAACGCCCAAATTGCAAAAGGAGTGTCCGTTCGAGGATCAATCACACTGCTATAGGTCGTGCCTAAAAAGCCACAGTGGTTAAGCGTCAGGAGTGACACATTCATATTATTCTCCAAAGAGTCAGACAACTAGTGTCACACGACTTGTTCGAAAAAAAACGGAAAGCAAAAAGAATCAAAGGCCCGCTAAGTCAAAACTTGAAAACAAACGACTTAGGCAAAAATAAGGGCATCCCGCTGGACTGGAAAATCAAAAGAAACTCAAAAGAGTCAGTCCAGGCAAAAATTAGGGAAAGAAAAAATGAAAAGGATTACAAAAGAAAAGTCCTCAAGTGAAATACGAGTCGTGTGACCCCAAGTGTCAAAGACGAAGAGTGAGTGGCTGTCACTCCAAAAGCTCATAGTTTCTTAAACTATCACTCCTATATTTCAACCTCTGAGAGGTGAGTGCTAAGGTCGAATTAGCTGAACGTAGGATCGGAGAACATCAAGCAGAATGGGTGGGTTGAAATTAAAATTTGAGCCTTTATCCTTTCTTTCAGAACCGTGAACCTGACCACGTTACAACCTTCAAAAGTCCTAATTGAAGCAGGGCTGTTTCGAAGGCATACATCAGTTAAGATCGCGTCGAAGCTGACTCCTAAAAGGGTTCTTCTTACCATGTTGGTACTGATGTTGATATTCTGATAGATGATTTGTGCATTATATGCCATAAACTGATTTTCCTTTTCCAGTGAACAGCTTGGATGTTAAAACTGTCATATGCATTGCATTAATGTATCTTTTATGCAGAACAACTTGTTTTACTTACGAGTAAGCGCTTGACAGCAGGAAACTTTCCTACAGGGGAAAGTCTGATCAGGATAGAATGCAGGATGCCCGAATGTTCTGAGAGCCGGGGCAAGCTATTATCAAGTGATCCCCAGTGAGGTCAGCCATCCAAAGTCGTTATTTCGGGGCAATCAGGTCGAGATTCGGTAAAAATCTCGTAGCTAGAGTCACTATATCGAATCAGCCAATCAGGGACAAAGTCATTACAGACAGGGGCAGACCATCCTAAGAGCGCGGAAGTTATTCTTTATTCGAGAGGCATTTGATTTGAAGCATTTTTCCGAGGTTCAGAATGCTGGGGCATTTCATATCAAACCGTCAGGGTACAGATTTTCAGATTTCCTTTTGAGGACTATCCCCACAGAGGTCCCACAAGCTGGGGCTTATCAGAAGCGAAAGAATGGTTTTTCTCCGTGTCATCAGGGTTACTCAGAGCTATTCGAGCAGATTCAGCTAATTCCCAAGTGTGAGTTGAATGTCGGGAAGTCGTGTTACCATCTATGGACCCATCAATCAGAAATTGTGAACTCAGACAAGACATTTTCCAGAGTCAGTCGTACATGACCCATCACAGAGAGCCTAAAGCCCAATCCTTATTGGCAATTTTCAAGAAGCCCAATCCATATTGGCAATCACTGTGAGGCCTAACTTGTGGTGGCACATCATTTCAAAACCCAATATTCATTGGTACGCAGGAAGATTCCGTCTGTTTTCCCCAGCGCAAGTCCAATTTTCATTGGCACGGGTAAGCTATCCCTGACAGAAGTCCAATCATGATTGGCACATTCAGTTATTCCCCAGCGAAGTTGGCTCCACCTTTCCAGCATTTATTTTGCTGGAATAATTTTGTGACTCCTGGTTATCCCCAGCGGAGTTGGCTTTGTCTTCCACATTTATTTTGCTGAAGCGGTTTTCTGTATCCAACTTCTCCAGCGACCCGAGCTCGCATTTGCATTTGCATATATCATCATATTTGCATCATACTTGCATTTCAGCCTCAAATGCGTAGCATTTCCATCCCATATGGAGCATTACGCCATAGAAAAATTCAAACATACGCATATGCATACGAAGCATAAGCCAGTTTTTCTATCAGCCTTCAGTGGCAACATGAAGTACTCTGTAATCAGTTCAGGGGCATTTATCCAGCAGCTTTATTCAGACAGCTCTTTGGTGTTCGATTCTCAGATCATACAACGGTTATGCTTTACTCATCAGTCGTCTGATATTGACAGACTTCTCTTCCCGTCAGTTCACATTGACGATGGGTTTCCCCCAGCGAGCCTTCTCCGTCTATCATTAGACGCCGTGAGTTTGGATATGGTTTTCTCCGTCTATCCTTAGACGTTGAGAGGTTTCAAGGCGATCTTTCAGATATCGGCGTTCTTTCTATTTATTGGACGAGATGACATTTCAAGAAGGTTTTTCTGACCGTCGATCCTTATTGACGTCGAGGCTCTTTGAAGAATGTTTGGTTTTCCTAGTTGTTGATCCTTATCAACGGCATGGCTCTTTGGAGGTGGTTTTTCTTCCTGTCAATCCTTATTGATGATGTGGCCCCTTTGAAGATATGGTTCTTTCCATCAATTCCTGTAGACGAAAGGATTCTGAAATTTGATGGGTGGTGATGAACATGGTTCTCCTTCCGCTAACGGTTTTCCTTCGGGATGGTGTCTTTCTGTCTATCTTTAGACAATGTGAGTATGGATATTGTTTTCCTTCGGGATGGTGTCTTTCTATCTATCTTTAGACAATGTGAGTATGGATATTGTTTTCCTTCGGGATGGTGTCTTTCTGTCTATCTTTAGACAATGTGAGTATGAATATTGTTTTCCTTCGGGATGGTGTCTTTCTGTCTATATTTAGACGATGTGAGTATGGTTATTTGTTTTCCTACGGGATGACGTCTTCGTCTATCATTAGACGATGGGAGGTAATCAAGTGCATGTTGATCCAACCTTCCGGTTTGTTATCTGTGGTGTCACACAAGTAACTGGGGCTAAAGTCAAATCTCTTTATCAGGTCATCGATCAGTTTGTTGCCATAATAATTGGATTCAGTTCTCTGGATGGTGTTCCCTAAGCAATTGCGCAGTTTATTTCTGCGGTTGGCAAATTTTCGGGTTTATTTTTGTATTCAACCGTCTTCTACCTTTGAATGTTTGAAGGTTGTTCGCTCTTCAACCCTTCAGGTCCAAGCCGTTTGAATAGGGGCAGCTGTTGCACCCTAAAATTTGACCAACTGGTCCCCATATCTAGTTTATGTTTCGACGCATTTTGCATTCGCATTCGCATACTGCATGCATTGCATTTTTCTCAGTCAGATTGATTTTTATCGGGATTACAGCCCCTGGTGTTTCAGGCAGTTCAGGCCGGTTTGAATAAGCGCATTTTGAGAATTGGTGTTCGTTCCCTGTGTTTTCAGGCCATCTCGGTGCCCGGGTTTCGCTACGGTTGCGCAATTGGGCTTTATTCGATTTAATCGGCTTCCTGGCATTTTTAGGATTTTTCTGTCATTTTCTAGATTTTTAATGCATTAATAGATTTTTTTAATAGGTTTATTTGTTTTTTAGATAGTAAATAGGTTAATATTTTCTTTAATAGAATTTAATAGATTTGTTTAGATTTTTTAAAATAGATATTCTTTTTTTCTTTAGAGAGTTAATAGATTTTAAAATTTTGAGATATTATTTTTCTTTTAATAGAATAGTTTTTAATAGATATAACCAGATATTGAGTTTCTTTTAATAGAATAGATTTTAAAATAGATATTATTTATTTTAGACTTTATTAGATTTAATTGTTTTTTCAGATTTTTTAAATAGGGATTAAATGTTTGTTTTAGACTTTATTAGGTTTATTTGTTTTCTTCAGATTTAATTAGATTTTTTTAAAATAGTTTTTTAGATATTAAATAGTTTTTTTCTGTTTTTATAATAGGTTAATTAGGGATTTTATTCTTAATTTTCGTTTTATTTTAATTAGGGTTTTATGATTAAATTTTTTAGTTAATTAGTTTAATGTCCATTTTGTTTAGTTAATCAGCCTCTAATCAGGATTATCCATTGGGCCAATTATCCATTTATCCATTAATCATGCCCAGTCAAAAAGTCCACATGCCACGTGTCCTATATATACAGCGCCACGCGTGTATGCCAGGTTCCAGCCACCTCATTTTTGCATGCACTCAGAACCCGCCACCTCACTCTTCCTGCACTCTGCATGAGTGCCACTTGGCACTCTAACCTCTCCCTCTCGCCACTTGTCCCCTCACCGTCCCCTCGCCGGAACATCCCACTGGCCGGCATGCAAATGCCGGCGGCCACCCTAACCAACCACCTCCGGTCACCCTAACCATCTCCGACCGCCGTAACAGCCTTCCGACCACCGCAACTTCGCCAGAAACTTCAAATTCTCAGAATTCCTCCAAACATCTTCCAAACTTCATCATCCTCACCGATCATCCTCCATCAATCATCGCCGGAAAATTACTCCTCACCGGAAGATTCATCCGATTCATCAATCTTCAACGTTTTTCCAGCCAACCGTTCATCATCAAGAGAAGTTTTCAAGATCCATCAACGAGATCTTCAAGATCTCCATTGACAGAAGCTTCCTACAATCTTCACGCCCTCCAAATCTTCAAAGATCTTCACAACCTTCCACCGGAGACTTTGTTTCACTCATCTGTTCATCAATGCCTTCATCATTCGCTAGAAATTCGTAAGACCACATTGTGTTCATCAGAAGATCAAGAAAACTCCTCCTTGTTCCTCAAGTCCTTCAGAAAATCCAGAAGACCGTTCATGTGTTTCCACTAGATCTTCATGGATCTTTAGCCACGAATCTTCAACCCTCACCGCGTTCTTCAACCTTCATCTCCAGATTTGCTCAAGAACCTTCAGATCTTCAAACGTCAACTTCATCATCTCCAGGAAATCGCCACGTTCTTCAGACTCATCGTATTTCCAGGTTGGTGTTCATCTCGTTCATCATTTTTGTGAGAGTGAGACAGGTGTTTATTTGAGGAGATTGAAAGAGAGTTTGTGAGGGATAGAAGAGTTGAGTGGAGAGATAGGTTGGGAGATGGAATGAGAGAGTCACAGAGAGAGAGAGATTAGAGCGTCGTTTAGGGTTTCTGGTTAGAGAGGATGAACAGTGGCCACGTGAGGGAGAGTGATAATAGGGTTAGGTTTAGTTTTGCTGAGGTTGTGAATGGATTGGGTTGGGGCTTAGGCCCATCACAGATTACTGATCATACCCTTCGTTTACCATTCGCACCCCCCTCCCCTGGTGTGAATGTTGTTTGGGCCTGGCAGATTTGCTGGTTATACCCCCCGTTTGAGGCCCATCTGGAATAACAAAGCGAATTTCTCGCTATCTACACCCCCTGGTTTATTCTTTTGTGAAGCAAATTGGGCCTAGCGCGTTCGCTACCAGCACCCCCCCTTTTCTGGGCCCAATGTAGTTCTGAAGTAAATAATTACTGTTGACGCCCCCCTGTTTTGTCAATTTTAATTGAATTTTCTTTTTCTTTTTATATTTGCATATAGTTTACAAAATAAAGCATAATAAATCCAAAATTAATCAGAAAGATATTTCAAAAATACCTCCATGATCTTGGATTTATTTGTGATTTTATGAAAATAATAAATTTCATATTCATCCATTTTTCAATTTAATTTGATTTTTCCCATTTTATTAATTTCTTTAATTTTGTACATTTGATACATGTTTTTGTGGATTTTCTTGTGATCAATGGGTGAATAGTTTTGAGTTGATTCTTGTTGGGTTGATTAGATTAGAAATATAGGTTCCCTTAGAGATTTATTCCACATTTTTGTGGATTAATCTTGTTTAGTTTTGATTAGATAACATTAGGGTGATAGTAGTAGGGTTCAAACTCAACATAGGTGCATTCTAACATTTTATTTTGGGGGTTTTTAGCATGAATTAGGTTCTGGGACATATAGGGTATGTAGGGTAGATGTAGAAATCCCCTTAGAATTAATCTTAGAATTTTAAATACTATATTACTATTTTTAGTATATTTTGCAAATGGAGTGTTTGTTTGGTGTTCCCACTTGGGTTTTTATTTGTTTGCTTGGGCTTTTGGGCTTTTCTATGGGGTATGGGGTTTGGTTTGAGCTTATGGAGCATGAAGACATCAAGAGAGAATATTGAATATGATAATCAAATGTTGAAGCTTGAAGATTGTTTGTGCTTGGAGTTGATTGAAGACATAGGAAATAATAGGAATAGGCAGAGCCTTAGAATAGAATGATTTTTTGTTTTGTACAAACATGGATAGCTTCATGTGCTTCCATTCCTCTCTATGACATAAAGTCCCTCTATGGTATTCACCTCCCTCCTTTGTAGGGATAAGTGGCCTTACCTAAGAGGTAGAACTTTGAGAGAACCACTCTGCTATAATGTTAAACTGTTGGTAGGCTTCCTTTGGTAGTCAATGAACTGTTTAACACTCAACTCATCTTATTAAGTGACTATCATCTAGGAGGGCTTGCCTTGGAGAAAGAAGCCATTGAAGATAGAGATGAAGATCAAAGATTGACAAAGATGAAGATTATTCATGTCAAAACTGTGCAGCTGTTAAAGCTAGGGTTTACTGCTGTTTGGAGCTATCTGCTGTCTGATGCTATCAACTGGTTAAGATTCTGTGCTTGCTTGAGCTTGGTGATTTCTTGGAGATGGAAGCTTGTTGTAGCTTGGGTATCATTGGAGTTTGACTTTGGGGTTCATTGGAAGATTGTTTTTAATCAACTGTCAGAGTTTGATGTTTTTTCAGAGCTGCTGCGGTAGGAGCTAGTGTGCTGTCAGAGCTGGTTTTGGGGTTTATTTTCTTTGCTGTATTGTTTGTTATTTTTTTCCCCTTAGGTTTGAAGTGAAGCCATTTCACTTTGCCTATTGTTTTCTAGGTTCGAGGTTGAGTGGGACTCCCTTGCCTCGCTTGTATTGCTGCACTCATGCATTTTACTGCTTTACTGTATATTTGTTGTTTCTTTTCCGTTTATCCCCTAGGATCTCTGTTTCTCTCTGTGCAAGAGAGAAATATGACAGACATTAGGTGTTAATCCATGCATTATAACATTAAGGTAGTTTTGATTCCCATTTAACCCTAGGTTTTTAGAGTTCTTTATCTTCTACCTCAAAACAATCAAAAACACAATAAGAGGTTAAACATCAATAAGAAAACAGTTCTTGCGTAAAAGACTGAAAACCAATCAAAGTGTCACTTTTGTCCGCTTGGACCCGTAATCAGGAGAAAACCTTTTTCAGAATGACAAAAGATAAGCAGACAAATTTGTGTCTTCCGTAGCCCGAACTACGTTTGCTCTGATCTTTCATGCTGTATGAAAGTACGTAGGCATAGGATGCGATGTCCTAGCGAGCAACCTTCCCCTCCTTTCCCGTAGGTAGGCGAACTACGTTGACTCTGATTTCTCGTTCCAGACGGGAATACGTAGGCATAAAGTGCGATACTTTACCGAGTCATTTTATTTTCGTTTAACCCCAGACCTGTAGAGTAGATAGAATAACAATCCGTACTAGAAAACAAGCGTGGATCCCGTCGAGTACGACGGACGTGAGGGGTGCTAATACCTTCCCCTTACGTAACCGACTCCTGAATCCAGGATTTGGTTGCGATGACCATTCCTTTCCCGTCTTTGTGGTAGGTTTACTTCGAGCGTTTCCTTTCTCTCCGTTGGGATAAATAACGCACGGTGGGATAAATAACGCCGATTTTCGCAGTAGCGACAGAACCTCCTGTTTTGATACCCCCAGTGGACGGGAGACCTTTGATTATGTATTTGACGGTTCTTGAGGAAAGTATGGGTTGTGTTCTCGGCCAACAAGACGAGACCGGATGTAAAGAGCATGCGATCTACTATTTGAGTAAGAAGTTTACCGACTGTGAGTCCAGATACTCAATGCTCGAGAAGACGTGTTGCGCGCTAGCCTGGGCCGCCAAACGTTTAAGGCAATACATGTTGAATCATACAACCATGCTAATTTCAAAGATGGATCCAATCAAATATGTGTTTGAGAAGCAAGCACTCTCCGGAAGAATTGCCCGATGGCAGATGGTGTTAACAGAATACGATATCCAATATGTCTCGCAAAAGGCTATTAAAGGTAGCGTTCTGTCAGAGTACCTTGCTGAGCAGCCTATTGAGGATTACCAATCGATGAGGTTTGATTTTCCTGACGAGGATATCATGTACCTGAAAATGAAGGATTGTGAAGAACCGTTGTCGGACGAAGGACCAGAGTTGGATTCCAATTGGCAGTTGATATTTGACGGAGCAGTTAATTCCTATGGTAGCGGAATAGGTGCAATCATTGCTACGCCTCAGGGGTCGCACATCCCATTTACTGCCCGATTGACCTTTCCTGTTACCAATAATGAGGCGGAATATGAGGCTTGCATCATGGGTCTGGAAGAAGCCATTGATTTGCAAATCAGGAACCTGGATGTATACGGAGACTTAGCTCTAGTGGTGAATCAGATTAAAGGAGAATGGGAGACACGTCAGTCCAATTTGATACCCTATATGAATTATGCAAGGAGATTGTTGCCTTTCTTTGACAAGGTGGAATTGCATCACGTACCGCGAGCAGAAAATCAAATGGCTGACGCCCTTGCGACATTGTCTTCAATGTATAAAGTTAACTTCTGGAACGAGGCTCCCCGGATTGTTATCTCTCGGCTCGATAGGCCTGCATTCATATTTGCCATTGACGAGGCTCCCGATGGTAAACCCTAGTACTTTGATGGGGCATCCAGTCGAGATCAGAAGACTCTCAGGAGATTGGCTGGCAATTTCTATCTGAATCCGGACGGTGTCCTGTACAAAAGAAACCACGACTTGGTGTTGCTACGTTGTGTAGATGAGAAAGAAGCGAAGTTGCTAATGGAAGAGATACATGAGGGTACATTTGGTACACATGCTGGTGGGCATGCTATGACGAGAAAACTGCTGCGGGCAGGTTATTATTGGCTAACTATGGAAACAGATTGTTTCAAGTTTGCAAAGAGGTGTCATAAATGCCAGATTTATACGGACAAAATCCATGTGCCTCCGAGCCCTTTGAATGTGATGTCATCACCGTGGCCTTTCTCGATGTGGGGAATTGACATGATTGGCAAGATTGAGCCTACGGCATCAAACGGACACCGGTTCATTTTGGTGGCAATAGATTACTTCACCAAATAGGTGGAAGCAGCGTCATATGCCAATGTGACCAAACAAGTGGTAGCCAGATTTATCAAACGAGATATTATCTGCAGATATGGAATCCCTGAGCGGATTATCACCAACAACGGTTCAAATTTGAATAATAAAATGATGAAAGAGCTGTGTCAGAATTTCAAGATTGAGCATCACAACTTTTCTCCTTACCGGCCCAAGATGAATGGCGTTGTCGAAGCGGCCAATAAGAACATAAAGAAGATTGTTTAGAAGATGGTTGTGACGTATAAAGACTGGCACGAGATGTTACCTTTCGCTTTGCACGGTTATCGTACGACGGTACGCACATCAACCGGGGAAACCCCCTTCTCGTTGGTATACGGGATGGAGGTGGTGTTACCGTTGGAGGTCGAGATTCCTTCCCTGAGGGTTTTACGTGATGTCCGACTCGACGAGGCAGAATGGATTAAAGATAGACTGTATCAGCTCAGCTTAATGGATGAGAAGAGACTGGCTTCTCTAGCATACGGTCGGTTGTATCAGAGCCGGATGAAGAAAGCTTA
This sequence comes from Lathyrus sativus, assembly GCA_963859935.3. Classification (NCBI taxonomy): domain Eukaryota; kingdom Viridiplantae; phylum Streptophyta; class Magnoliopsida; order Fabales; family Fabaceae; genus Lathyrus; species Lathyrus sativus. Next base: position 261,800,410 of record OZ012736.1, on the reverse strand, counting down.
CGACAAGAAGGTGTGCCCTCGAAGCTTTCAGACGAGTGATCTTGTTTTGAAAAAGATTCTCCCACCACAATCAGATCACAGGGGCAAGTGGACTCCCAATTACGAAGGTCCCTACGTTGTCAGAAAAGTCTTCTCTGGAGGAGCCTTGTTACTATCCACCATGGATGGTGAGGACTTTACGTCTCCTGTGAATTCGGACGCAGTTAAAAAATACTTTGCTTGAAAGTGACCCGCTGGACAGTAAAAAGAGAGTCCAGGCAAAAATGGGGCATCCCGGCGAACCATAAAAAATGAGTAAAAGGTTCGGGCAAAAGTTAGGGATAAAATTGAAAAGATGTACACCCGCGAAGTCGAAAACCTGAAAAGGGCGACTTCGGCAAAAAAGGGCATCCCAGTGAATTGAAAACCCGCAAAGGGTGGTTCACGCAAAAGTTAGGGATTGAAAAAAGCAAATGACTGCGGTCTGGATTTGATACGGCATTGCTTAGTGGTTTGGGAGTACCTGGGGGCCGTCTATCCAAAAACAATCTCTTCCGAAGGTAGAGTACCGGGAAAGCGCAGAGTCAGGCGAGTCATAGGAGGATCAGCTCATGGTGTTTGTCTGTGCCACGTTGCCGACATGTATACAAATATTGTTTTGTATTTTCTTTATGCTTCTTGTGCATATATTTATGTGTGTTTGTGTGTAACTTCCTCTTTTCAGGAGTTGCATCCAGTGTACACAACTTTGCCTATTCAGAGGCCCGTTATCAATAAAACATGTTATTCAGTACTTGATGTTTGTTCTTTACTGTTTTGTTTGTGAAAGACGCCGATGTTTTTGATAAACTTGCACTTACATAATCTTGCTGGCCCTTGCCAATAATTGCTAAAGCTTCGAATTGACCGAAGTAATGTCACAGATGCTAACCCGGATAGATTCTGTTGTATAGGCCTGTTTTGTCTCGTTTGTGTTTTGTAGGGTTCTTACCTTTGGGGCAAATGGTCAGGAATTGTATTCCCCAGCCAAGGTCGCTTGACGTAAGACCTGACTCCAGTTGATGTCATTCCGCATCTAGTCACAACTTATCCCCAGAGAGTTGAAATGACATTTATCCCTTCCCGAAAGAGGAAATTATTTTCCCCAGGAGAGTGTCCTCATGGAAAGCCGTCCATAGGATTAACCTCAGCAAGTCAAAATCAATGTCCCCTGCAGAGGTCGCGCTCCTCAGTGAATCGAAGATGTGCACGTTCAATCTCCAGCATGGGAGATTCCCGCAATAGTTAACCAAGTTGTTGGTTCGAAAGGTTTATATCCCCGAAGGATGGTTTTCTTGCTCCCCACAGGTCGTCTTGCCTCCGTCGGGATGATTGTCCCCAGCGGAGTGGTAACACTGAATGTGTAAACTGTGCCCAGACAGTGTGCTTTGCCGGAAGTGTCGCTTCTTCCCCGGCTAAGTTTGTTCACCAGCAGGGTGTTTGTTCTTTCCTCCCAGTGGAAATTGATGTTTAATCTCTCCCCGTCAAAGTTGACTGTGTTTCCGGCATTTATTTTACCGGAATACCTTATGATACTTGTTCTCCCCAGTGGAGTTGGCTTTATCCTCAACATTCATGTTGTTGAGACATCATTATCAGAGTGGCCCCGGCAGCTTGAGCATGCATTTGCATTTGCATATATCGTCATATTTGCATCTACTCAAACGCGTAGCATTTCCGTGCCGTACGGAGCATTACGCCATTTTCAAACATACGCATTTTGAAACATAAATCAGGTTGGTTAACCTTTTTGCTTTCAGGTGTGTTTTCACAGCAGGAGTATGGAGTTCTAGCTCAGATCTATTACCAGGTATTCGAGGTCTCGCCGTGAGACGTGTGATGATACGGTTCATCTTACTATTTTCCCCACAGAGTTGCTTGTTGAAGTTTCTCTTATCCGGCCAGCGGATTATTTTCTTCAAATTTGCTGTTACGTCAGCGTCAAAGGGTTTCATGAATCAAAATTTCAGAAGCTGCCGCCGGTTATCGGAACAGGCGTCCTGCAGTTTGGGTTCTAAAGATTCCCCAGTAGAGTCTTCCTCAAAGTCGCTGTCACGTCAGCGCTAAAAGGTTTGTGGGTTGGGACCAATGGAGTTAGCTACTGCAGAGATAAGCAAAGAAGCTGTATTCAGAGTATCTTCCCGTATGGATAAACGGATGTATTTTCCTACTGGTTGACAGAAGTACTAACCCGGAAGTCGCCAAAATTGTATTACCTATGTTGATAGGAGTTCCTCGTGTTGACGAGATATGAGTCCTGACGTGGACAATTTATTCCTGTATTGATGGGATTTCTTCGCATTGGTAAAGTGTGCAGCCCTAACGTGGACGGATTTATTTCCTCGTATTGACGAGATGTGCTAGTCCTAACATGGACAGATTTGATTTTTCCGTGTTGACGGAATGTGAAGTCCTGACGTGGACAAATTGATTACTCTTCGTGTTGACGAAATGGTGTCCTGACGTGGACCATTTATCCCTAGCAGATATCTTTCTTCGTATTGGCAAAATGTGCGTCCTGACGTGGACAAGTTTATAGTTCCTCGTGTTGACAAGATGCGTGAGTCCTGACGTGGACAAATTTATCTTTCTTCGTGCTGACGAAACGGTGTCCTGACGTGGACAATTTACTCCTATGTTGATAGGATTTTCTCGTGATGACGAGATGTGAGTCCTGACATGGACAAATCAAGTTACCTTCCCTCGTGGTGACGAGATGCGAGTCCTGACGTGGACAAGTTTACCGTTCTTCGTGTTGACGAGATGGAATCCTGACGTGGACAAATTTATTTCTCTTCATGGTGACGGGTTTATTTCCTCGTGCTGACGAGGTGTGAGTCCTGACGTGGACAATTTGCTCCTATGTTGATAGGATCTCCTCGTGTTGGCGAGATGCGGACAACTCATCCCCAGCGAAGTCGCCGGGATTTCTCCGTGTTGACAAAATTTGAGTCCTAACGTGGACAAGGTTATGATGGGATTTCTTCGTGTTGACGAAGTGTGCGTCCTAACGTGGACAAAGTTTTGCTCTTGTTGAGGGAATTTCTTCGTGTTGATAAAACGAGCGTCCTAACGTGGACAAAGTTCTATTCTTGTGTTGTTGAGATTTCTTTGGGTTGACGAAATGTGAGTCCTGACGTGGACAGATTTGTAGTTATTCATGATTTGACGAAATTTGGGTCCAGATGTGGACAAGGTTACTCCTATGACGACAGAATCTCTATTCGTGTTGACGAATTTGCTTCTCTTCTTGTGTTTACAAGGTTAGTCCAGTTGTGGACAGAGGTGTCTTTGCAGAAATTGTTCAGTACCTGTGGCGTTACATAGGTGGTTGAAGTTGAAATCAGAATTATTATCAGACGTTCGATCAGTTGTTGTCGTAACAACCAGATTCAGTTGGTGGATGTCGTTCCCCAAGCAGTTGTGCAGTTTTTTCTGCGGTTGGCAAATTTCTGGGTTCCTTGGTATTCAACCGTCTCGTACCTCGATTGCTTGAAGGCCGTTCGCTCTTCACCCAGTCGGGTCCAAGCCGTTTGAATAGGGGCAGCTGTTGCACCCCAAAATTTGCTCAACCTTTTCTTGCCTGATTTATGTTTCATTGCATTATCATTTGCATAGTTACATCCTGTACATAGTTCTAATCATTTGCATATCATAGCATATCACTCATCCAACAGGGGTTCAAGTGTGATTCTTATCAGAAAGAGCCTAGCAAGAGGTCTTATCCAAGTATGAGAAGTCATCCAGGCCATCAAGAAGTGATTTGAAGTCTTGAGAAGTTTGAGTGCCGACATGTGGGTTTTGCTCTTATCTTGAGGAATATTGAGAATCATCAGTGGGATGTGAAACATGGAATGTGAATTTTAGGTGTGTATGGATCTCATCGAATGCCTAAAGGGCCCTATTGAAGCTGAGACAAGTCATTGATTCAAGTGCAAGAGCCACAGTTGAGGTGCAGTCAACTAGGGTTTCATCTGGGTCAATCCTAGGTCAATTGAGTAATTGAAGAGCATCAAAGCCTACTTTGAGGTCATGGGATTCATGGATTGTTATGTTGATGCATGTGTGGTGTTGTGCCAAGGTTAAGCAAAGAAGAATCAAGAATGTGGGGAGTTGCTAAATTAGGGTTTCAGTGCAAATCACCCTGTTTAGTGCCCAACTTCAAAGCCACACAAGTCAAAATACAAGTTTCAAATGGATCTTTGGCCAACATGAAACTTGTATAGAATCTCAATACCTTTAATTTGAGTACTAGAAGTCCTCAAGAGGATTTATAGAACTCAAGTTATGGTCCTTGCAAGTTATAGGTCATCAGATGACTATGAAATTTATCTGTGAAAGTCACTTGACTTCCAAGCAACTTTTTCCCTTCAAGGGCTTTTCAAATGGATTTTTGGCAAACATGAGAGTTGCAGATCTTGGTCTTATCTTTCCATAGAGTACTATAAGTCCTTTATAGGATTTGTAGAACTCAAGTTATGATCTTTGCAAGCCAGGGGTATTTTGGGTATTGGTGATTATAGGTCATTTGTGATCATAGGTCCATAACTCCAACTTGCAAGCTTCAAATGGAAAATTGTTCAACATGAAACTTGTTCAAAATGATGTTTTGAGTGCAACCAAGTGGTCATGAGAGTTTGGTTTGGCTTGGAACATAAAGTTGCTTGAAATGGCTTAAAAAGGAGGAAATTAAAGTCATTAAAAGGCCAAAAATGGAATTCTTTGTTATATGGTCAAACAGGTCCATATTATATGTCATTTTGATTGGAAAACACATTTTAAAGACAATGGCTTTGTTACATTTTGGATTTGAGATCATTTTCAAGCACTTCCCTTTTGTAACTTAAGGTGGAAGTAACACTTCAGTCACACACCATGGGATCAAAAACAAGGGATCTACCATTCCCATTCAATCCTAAATCTCATGAGATACTCATTTCAAGTGAAATCAAGAGCTGTGGCAGAGAAAAACCTGACTGTTACATATGAGATTTTGGAAGTGCATGAGAAATTGAATTTCTCATTTAAGCAGTTACAGAAAGTTCTAGAGTGTTCTAACACACTCTATATAACCAATGCAATGTGTTCAGGCAGTTTTTTGGGCAAGAGTTAAAGAGAATCAAGAGAGAGCAATTGAAATTTTCCCAATTGCATCAAGAATCGTGTTTTGCAATTGGTGAAGATTCAAGGCAAATTGCTTGTTTCAGAAGCTTGGGGAAGTGTTCTTGAGTAAATCTGGAAAAAATTGGAGCTTGAATCGAGCACTATCATCATCTGTTCATCACATTAAACTAGGTTTGCATTTTTCAACTTTTGGCTTTAATTATGGAGAATTGATTAGAAATGAACGTGAGGATAGGTTATTGATGATGCTTAAAAGGATTTAGGCACAAGAATTGAGCAGTTAGAGACACTTTAAGTGTGATGCCATTTTCTGTTGAGAAGAATAACTCACGATTCTTGAGGTTTTGATCACATTTGGATAGTTAGTTTTGAAGCCTGAAAGGTGTAGATGAGTTTAGGATCCGCAATTTCAAGAATCATGACATTAGAGTTTTAGTGATCTTCTGAACATTGGCTCGTGTTTTAAGATGGAGCAAGAATCATGGAATTTGGATTGTAGATTTGAGTTCAGGAGAGAAAAACGAGTGAGATTGGGTATCAAGTTGTTAAGTTTGGTGAGCTTTTGTAACCCCCTTGCCGGAGACGACGGTGGCTCTGTGTCTCAGGCCACCGTCCCACATTTCCCTCTCAGTTTTTGAATTTTGGAGAAGATGAAGTTTTAATCGTTGGATGGTGTCGCTTTCGCGAAAATAAGGTGCCGACAGAACAGAAGAGTCGCCACCTTTCGTTATTTATCCCTCAGAACGGGAAAGGAAACGATCGGAAAAACCTGACGAAAAAAAGGGTAAGACAAGGTCGTCGCAACCATTGTCTGGGTTCGGGAGTCGGTTACGCAAGGGGAAGGTATTAGCACCCCTCACGTCCATCGTACTCGATGGGATCCACGCTTGTTGTGTTTACTGGACGGGTTGGTTTCATCTATCTACCTATCAAGGCTAGCTTAAAAAGAAAAGAAAATGACTCGGCAAAGCGTCGCACTTCATGCCTACGTATTCTCATCAGAGAACGAGAAATCAGAGTCAACGTAGTTCGGCCTACAACGGGTGATGGGGAAGGTAGCTCGCCAATACATCAGTATTGAGCCTACGTACTCTCAACAGGTATGAGAGATCAGAGCTCACGTAGTTCGGGGCACTACGCATTATTTTCTGTCTTTTACGGAAGAAGTGTTTTTTATTGTGTTTGCAATTTCAACCGCACTAGAGACTATGACCTGAGAGTGAATGCGTCGCATGTCACCCAAAGGGTGCCATACTAAACATCCAGACTGTGGAAAAGAAACTCTCCCACAATCCTTTCTTAGATAGCTTAAGGCTCGTAACGTACGAAAGAAATCATTCATGATTACTGTATCTTAAGCTGTTTTGAGATGAGAAGAGAACATGCTCAACTACAGGGAGACTATCAAGTCCTACTGTTGTCATGCCAAGGATTCATCCTATGGTTGAGGTTTGAACAGGGAACTCCTAGAAGTTATCATGCATAGGTTTCAACCTAAAGTTCTATCATCAATTCCTTATCAAAGGAAATGAGATTCCTAAGGGATCATGTCAATGATAAACAGAAACAGATAAAGCATCAGCTTAAACAGTAAACAGTAAACGACTGTAAAATGCATGCAATGCAAGTGAGGGAGGAAATGTGTGCGGGGCATCAGCCTCCACAAGCTCATCTCAACCTCAATCCAGATATGAATAATAACAACATGCTATCAAGCAAAAATACAGTAAACTGCAATCATACAGACGAAATAAAGTCATGCTATCAAGCAAAACATACCACATGGGCAAGGGAGCAGGGCTCTACCGAATACTCGCAAGCAAATCCATACAATAACAGTACAAGCAGAGGGAGCAACTCAACCTCTAGTGCAATCATGCTCCTAGATTCTACCTAGTCTAGATATGGACTTATTCTAATGCATCAAGCAAGTCAAACAAGGCACATCAATACAGAAAAGCAGACAAGAAAGCAGCTCAACAACTCTCTCAACTCCAAGCTTCAGCTCTTCTAACAGCAACTCAGTCCTCAGACTTCAATCACTCTTGACAAATATCAATTTGCTTCTCCAGGTTTCCACCCTTCCACATAAGTTTCAACTTATTCTCTCTTCTCCAAGCTTCAGCTCCTTAATCAGTTCCACCTTCAGGCTTCACCCTTAACCACAAGTATCAACTTGATTCCTTCAGGATCTCCCAGCTTCAAAGTAAGTGTCAACTTATCCTTTAAGCTCTCAGGCTCTATCTGCTTTGCCAGTCTCAACTTGGTCTTCTCTTCCTGCAAGCTTCAGCTTCTCAGAGTAATCTTCAGTCACTTAGAAGTATCAACTTCATCCTTCAATCTTTAAGCCTCAGCTCTTCATTCAGTCTGTACTAGATCTTCATTGGGTCTTCAAGTATCAACTTGCTCTTGTTGCTCTTCAAGCTTCAGCTGAAATGGCAATGCTCAAGGAATCATCCTCTTCCACACTCTTCAATGAAGTCTTCATCTTCAAGCCCAACATCTCTCAAGATACTCAAACCAGAGGAAATCACTTAACTGGATAAGCTGGGATATTAAACTGCTTATTGACCACCAAAGGTGACCTATAAGGGTTTAACATCAGGAGAATGGTTCCCTCAAAAGTTCTACTTCCTAGGTACCATCACTTATCCCTCCTAAGGAGGGAGGTGAATACCAAGGAAGGACTTTGAATCATAAGGAGGAATGGAGGTAAAAGATACCATCCATGTTTAAGAAAGAAGTTAACTAGGTCTAAGCTCTTCTTAATCCCTAACCCTAAAACAACAACAAAACAAACAAGATCAAGCTCTCAAGCTCCTTATTCAACTCTCAAGTCTTCTACTATGCTCCTCCATGCTCCTCAAAGCAAGGTCAAGCCCACCAAGCCCACAAAGCAAGGCAAAACAAAACACAAGCCCACAAGGGCAACACAAACAACAATCAACTACAAAAATCATTTAAAAATAGTATACTATTGTATTAAAACCTAATATAATTTCTAGGGGATCCTACATGACTACCCTTAATACCCTATATGTCCCAATAGCTATCTTGACCTAGAAACCCAAAATTCTAGTGTTATTGTGGACCTATATTAAGGATTGACCTAATTCTATACAACCTAATGTCATCTAACCAAAACTAATCAAAAATTAATCACAAAATTATGGAATAAATCCAGAGGGGATCTAAAGTCCTAATCTAACTATCCTAAAAAGAATGGCCTAAAAATTCCAAGGGAGCTAGCTAAACAAAATTATACAAATATATGCATCAACATGAAATGAATTAAAATGCTATTAAAAGAGAAAATACACAAAAAATATTAAAAATGCATGAAATGCAAATATTTTGACTTCATAATTTTCTAGACATTAACATGAAATGGGAGAAAAAATCCCCATGCAAAAATCATTATTTTTCTATTTATTATGATTTTCCAAAGATTAACATAAAATGGAGAAAAAGAAATTAAAATGAGAAATGCTTGGTGTGAATAGCAACTATATGCAGTACAGATTCCAGATGGGCTTAAAATGGGGGTACAATTAGTAAGGTGCAAAGAGTAACAAAAGTCAGTTAAAAATCTCAATGGGCCATGACTTGGGGTGTGAATATCAAATGAGCCCAATACCACCGTTAAATGAAACGCTGCGTTTCATGGATGTCTTCAGACTTCTCTTCACACACGATATGGAATATCAGCCACACGATCCTCACTCAGTCAAAGGTCTACGCATGATCAAACGGCCATGGCATTGTCTTCTTCATTTGAATAGGGCTTGGAGGGAAGAACAGCCATGGAAGCTCAGAGCTTCAAGCTCACCTTCTCCAATTCGAACCTCATCAATTCTCCATGAAAAACTGAAATTCAAAACCCTAATCTGCCCAGAATTTCACCCTGAATCTAACCGTGGTATCAAAATCAACTGAAACCTCCTCAAACCTAAAACACGAATCAAACCTCCAAATATGCTCAGGAATCAAAGTTCACCATTCTTGAAATTGATTACCTCAGAATGATCACCACTTCACACTGGTTAATTCTTGACATCTAATTCATGCTATAGCTCACTATATCTTGAGTTCTTGGTCCAAACAAAAATGGTGTCACCAACTGAAACCTCACCAATTGATCCCAAACTTCCCAGAATCCATCACCTAATTGTCTCTAACCGTTCTAACCTAAAAATTCTCCCTAATCATGCTTAAATTATGGTGTAGAAGAAAGTTTACTAACCTGTCAAATCTTGAACACCAGATAGGGTAATCCTCCACTTCAAGCTCTCAAACTCTTCAGAATCGATCCTTGAATAATGATAAAGCTTCTGTTTGCAAAAGATTGGACCAAGAAAGCTTGAATCTCCAAATCCGATTGTGACTTGCAACCTTCAAAATCCAAGTGCTATCTCTTCAATTCTCCATGGTTTTGCCTTCAATTTGGTCTGCACAGCTTCAGTGTGATCAATGGAATGTGTTTGGATTGAAAGAAGGAATGGAAATGAATCAGAATGTAGAATTTGATTTCAACTTGCAATGGAAGCAATTGAAATGGCTATCTCACTCTTCTCTCAAATCTCTCACCAACCTTGCATCTGAGCAAGTTCTAAACCTTATATAGAATGCATTGGACCTCTCTAGAACCATCTGGAATCATCCAATGAGAAATTGGAATTCTCATGTCATGAGTTTTTGAATTCATCCATCTCATGTATCATCTCATGCCATAGCCCCTTGCAGCACTTGCCTTGACTTGAAAATCTCCTTAAATGAGATATATGACATGTTAAGACACTTAGCTAGCTTGTACATTGCCTTTCCTTGAGTTTTGCATTTGTACCTTATTATGCAAGCAAGCATTTTCCAAAGCAACCCCATGATCTAGGCCTCAATTCAAAAAAGTGGCTGAACCATTGTTTCTAAAATGTTCTTTAGAGTCAAAATGACCTATTATATGCCATGGTTTGGATGTGTAACTTGGAAATTTCAATTTCCAACTTGGACTTATTTAACTTATGCCTCCATTTTAGGTTATTTTTATCACTTTTTTCTACAAGCCTTTTCAACATCTCATGACCTCCCTACTAGCCTTAAAACATCATTTTAAGCAAGTTTGATGTTGAATATTGTTCCATTTGAAGCTTGGAAATAGGAGTTATGGCCTTATGCTTGAAATGACCTATAATATCCAAATAACCAAAATGCCCTTGACTTGTCAAAGCCATAACTTGAGTTCTACAAATTCTATCAAGGACTTCTAGTACTCTCTAGAAAGCTAAGAAGATGAGGAACAACATTCATGTTGACCAAAAGTTCATAGGAATCATCCTTCTTGGGCAAACGTTGGATGCAATTTGGGTGACTTTCAAGGCCCCAGATTCACATACCTCAGATGACCTGTAACTTGTCAAAGTCATAACTTGATCTCTACAAATACTATCAAGGACTTCTAGTACTCAAATTAAAGCTAAGAACAAGATCTACAACATTCATGTTGGGGGTGAGATGATATGACAATCACATCTTGAGCTAAATTGCCTTGAAGATAGGGATCAAACTAGGGGATTTTACACTGTCAAGCCTTAGAAACCCTAGCTTGAAACTTCTCAAACTCCTCAATCATGATGAGTTGACCTTGGAATCATCCTTATAGCATCTCAATGAATCAATCCATGATCACATGGCTCTTGGATTAGGTCTCAACCTTCTCCAAATCACCAGCTGACCTAGGGTTGAACCAGTCAAACCCTAATTGCACCATTCATGGCTGAGTCTTCTTATTCTTGTACAATGACCTCTACAGGCCCCATGATGGCTTTCAAGACATCTCATAAGCTCTCTCAAAGCTTCAAGTCCATCCTCATAGCCTCAGAATCATCTGAGGAGCCCCCACAACTCTCAAGTTATGAGGCACACAACCTTGGTTTCAACCAATCTTTCTGAGGATTTCTTAACTTCTCTGACAAGGATATCAACCTTTGAACACTTGAGTAACCTTCTTGGCTAGCTTCAAAGTCTTGTATAGCTCTTGATTGGTAATCATACCTCTTGATCTACTGCCCACATATCAATGAGAAGTAGATGATAATGCTAGTGAACACAAGCTAGGTAAATAAATGTTGGTCAAATTTTGGGGTGCAACAGATGGCTTGTTGACCTTGACTGAAACCTAGATCCAAAGGCCACAATTGCATGATATTTTCTGAAGAGAATGAGTTTGATCAAAACTCACCGTTTCATTAAACTGAGTTGGATGGGCTGAATGAATTGTTTGCTTTTCACACCCTGCGTTGAGGCCCAATGAGAAAACACTCTAGAAAGCATTGCTATTTGCCACAAGCTTTTCTCATTTTTCATTTTATTTTATGATTTGTTTTAATGTTTCTTTGGGCTTAGAAACCTACGCGCTATTGACACCCCCTCTTAGGCCCAGGTCTGGAAAACAACATGATAATATTGCTATTCAGCACGCACTTTTCTCCATTTTCTTATTGTTTTTCTTTTAATTTCATATTTTCATATAGTTTAGAAATAAATTCATAATAAATAGGAAAATTAACATTTTTAGGTGAGATTTTTTCCCCCTGACTCCTTAGAGAGTCTAGAATTTTATAGGATTAAAATTTTATTAATTCATGCATTTTAGAATTTAATTCTTTTTTTTGAAGTTTAATTGCTTTTATTTTGAATATGGTTGATATGTGATCTTGCTAATTTTAGTATGGATGATTGGTTTGGATTTTTGGGGTGATTCTTTTTGGACTAGATAGCTTAGAAATGCATGTACCCTTAGTAATTTTATCATATTTTTGTGAGATGATTTTAGGGTGTTTTGAACATTGAACATTAGGTATTGTAGTTTTAGGGTTTTAAGATAGTACCCTTAGGTTTAGGGCATAGTTTTAGGACTTAATGAATGGTTAACCCCATGGTTTTTGTATGGAGTGATTCTTAAGAGGTTTAGGAACCCTTAGAATTTTTTATAGTATTTTAAAATCACTTTTGGTATTTTAATTAGATTTAGTTTTAAGACTAACTTCTAGGTGTTTCTAAAGAACTAACTTGACTAGTTTAATTCAATAGTTCCCTTTAAACTAGGGTGGTGGTGCTTTTGCTTTTGGGTGGACATGAAGACCAATTGAAGATGCTTTGGAGAGCTTGAAGGAGCTTGGAGATGAAGCCTTGTCCTCTTGTGGAGTGCTTGTCAGGAGCATAGGGAAACTAAGGTTTTAGGAAAAGCATTAGATTAGTTTTGCTTGTTTTTCAAACATGGAGTATATTGTTCATCTCCATTTAATCCAATGACATAAAGTCCTCTTAAATAAGTCACATCTATCCTATGGAGGGATGAATGGCATGCTTTAAGAGTAGAACTTTGAGGATGCCTTTCCATTATAATGTTAAGTTCTTAGTGGCTTCCTTTGGTTGTCATTAAGTTACTTAACATTCCAACTTGATCTTGTTAATTGATTCTCCCTTGGAGGTGCTTGTTGAAGCTTGGTAAAGAGAAAGTTTATTGCTTGTTGAAGCTTGTTGAGAATGAAGTCTGTGCTTGTTGAAGCTGGTTGCTTGTTGAAGCTAGGGTTTTGCTGCTTGTTGAAGATGAGGTTAGGAGCTTGTTGAAGCTGTTTACTGGTTGAAGTTTGCTAGTTTAAGCTGGTTGCTTGTTGAAGATTGAAGCTTGTTGAAGCTTGGAGTTTATTAAAGCTTGAGGATAGGAGCATTCATGAAGATGAAGGCTGTTGCTATCAACTTTTTGCTGTTTAATCAACCTGTTGCTGTCAGAGCTGCTGCTGGTGCTGTTTGCTGCAGGAGTTTGATGCTGCTGCTTGGGCTGCTTCCTCTGCTTTGGTTTTGGGTTTTTCTGTATTGTTTGTTGGCTTGTGCAGCTTGCCCCTTAGGTTTGAAGTGAATGTTGATTCACTTTGCCTGTTGTTTTCCCAGGTTCGAGGTTGAGTTGGACTCCCTTGCCTCGCTTGTATTGCTGCATTGCATGCATTTTACCGTATTTGCTTGCTTTCTTTTCTGTTTATCCCCTAGGATCTCTGATTTCCTCTGCGCAGGAGGGAATTATGACAGACATTAGGATTCTTATCCATGCATGACAACATTAGGTTAGTTTTAATTCCCTTTTCAACCCTAGGCTTTTTAGAGCTTCTTTCTCTTCTTATCTCCAAACAACTCAAAAATACAGTGATAAGGTTAATCGATGTCGTATGTTACGAGCCTTAAGCTATTTGAGAAAGGGTTGCTGGAGAGCTTCTTTCCAGTAGTCTAGCTGCTTAGTGTGGCACCCTTTGGGTGACACGCGACGTAGTCACTCTCAAATCATAGTCTCTAGTGCATCAAAGATTGCAAACAAACTAAAAAACACTTCTTTCGTAAAAGATTCAAAACAAACATCAAAGTGTCATTTTTGTCCGCTTGGACTCTTAATCAAGAAAAACCCTTTTTGAAGGTAATAAAAAACAGTCAGACAAACTTGTGTCTTCCGTAACCCGAACTACGTTTGCTCTGATCTTTCATGCTGTATGAAAGTACGTAGGCATAGGATGCCGTATCCTAGCGAGCAACCTTCCCACCTTCATCCGTAGTTAGGCGAACTACGTTGACTCTGATTTCTCGTTCCAGACGGGAATACGTAGGCATAAAGTGTGATACTTTGCCGAGTCATTTTCTTTTCTTTTTAACCCAGACATGTAGAGTAGATAGAATAACAATCCGTACCAGAAAACAAGCGTGGATCCCGTCGAGTACGGCGGACGTGAGGGGTGCTAATACCTTCCCCTTGCGTAATCGACTCCCGAATCCAGGATTTGGCTGCGATGACCATTCCTTTCCCGTTTTGCGTTAGGTTTACTCTGAGCGTTTCCTTTCCCTCTTGTGGGATAAATAACGCACGGTGGCGACTCTTCTGTCATAGCCGGCGCCGATTTTCGCAGTAGCGACAATATGGTCTTCACAAGATAGGGTTTTCAAGTTGGCAAGTGTGGAAACTTAGTGAAATTTCACTAAGTATGGAGAATGTCTCTTGAGGACAGATTTTCAAGTGAATTTTTCATACCATTTTTGGCCTTGTATCACTTTCATCTCAACATGAAAGTTGTTCATGGATATGCAATCTTCATTTTTTGTTTAAACATCATATCATTTGCTTGAGTATTCATTCACTTATGGTGGTTTGAAGTGAGCCTCTTGGAGCTTTTGCAAAGTGCCATTCATGAAAAAAAATTTGCCACCATTTCTTGCACATACAAGCCACACGTGTGATATGTATTCTTTGTGCATTCTTTGTGTACCAAACATTACCCAAAAAAGAGAAACCAAGCTTGTACCATTTGTACACTATTTTGAATTTCTTGCCCCAAAAAGGAAGAGACCATCCATCCTTATTCTGAAGGTGAGAAAATACTTAGAAGGGGGGGGGGTTGAATAAGTATGAAGATTAAAACTTAGAAATAAAAACTCAAGTATTTTTATCCTGGTTCGTTGAACTCAACTACTCCAGTCCACCCTTCCTAGAGTGATTTGCCTTTCTCAATCAAGGACTTAATCCACTATTTAATCAACTGATTACAATAGTAAGCACTTAGAACAACTATTCAAAGTCTTCTCAAGAATTACTGATCCTAACTGGATCTTCTTAAGGTTTACAATCAAATGTAATACAAATACAAGTGTTTAAGATTTGCTTCTAAAAAGCTTTATCACAAATGTGATTTTTCACTTAACTATTAAGAACAAAGAAATTAATTCTTAGAAAGAATATGAATAGTATGAGAGCTTGAATGTTGATTTCTTTTCAATAATAACGTCAACTGAAGAAATTGGTGAAGTCTTGCTTTTATAGGCAGCTGATCCAAGGTGAGCTTCACGTTGAGAAGAGTGTCCAAAAGGTCTGAGCCTTTTTGTCTTCACATCAAGTGACCTTTCCTAGAAGAAGAAAGCACAGAAAAATGCTTTTTGTCTGTGTTCTTGTGTCTAGCATAAATGAGGAAAGAGACATTTGGTTCACTCCAACAGATATAAACTTTGAATAATTCTTCTTCAGTTTTCAGCAAATGCATCAGAGTCTAAATAGATCAGAGCCTACTGATGATGATCAGAGTCTTGCTGAATCAGAGTCTTCTGCAGCAGGTGTGCTTTCAGCGTGTTTAAGATCAGAGCATATTTGAGACAGAACTTCAGTACGGGCAGCTTTAGTACTTTTAGAATCTTCTGTGGAAACTATGCTTTGAAAAACTCTTCATACAGAATTCTTCTTTGGTTCAGATGCTTCTGACTTGCTTCAGATTCTTCTGGAGCTTCTGCTTCAGATCCTTCTAGAGCTTCTGCTTCAGATCCTTCTGGAGCTTCTGCTTCAGAATCTTCTGGAGGCTACGCTCAGGATCTTCTGTTGGCAGCAATCAGAATCTTCTAATGGATGCATCTGGCGCTTCAGAGTCTTGCAAATTTCTTATGTTCAATTCTGATTTGCTTCTGGAGTGTTAATTTCTTTACTATCTGCAGTAAAAACTCTCAAGCAAATTTTAGAGTATATAATTCTTATTTACAAAATTTCATAATAGTTATCATCAAAACATAGAGATATTATTAAGAACCAATTTGTGTTCTAACAATCTCCCTCTTTTTGATGATGACAAAAACATCAGAAATTTTGTTTAATTGAAAATATGATAATTATAACTCCCCCTGAGATGATGAATCTCCCCCTGAATTAAATACAAATAAGGAATAGAAACTTCCCTTTTGTCTTGAGTAATTTTCAGAGTTAGATCTTGATTGTTCTTTTAACATTTGAGAGTCAGAGTGTCTTGCAAATTTCAGAGTCAGAGTTTGATAATTGTCAAATGATCTGAGAGTCTCAGAGTTTCTTTTACAGAGTGTTCTTATCAAATGTTCTGAAATACTTAGATTTAATGTTAGATAGAATAGATATGTCTGAAGTTTCATTTTGATGAAGTTTAATTAAACAGATCAAATCTATATTTTCTCCCCCTTTTTTGTCATAAGCAAAAAGTAAAAACTTTAAAAAGACAAATAAAAGGAAACAGTAAAGAAGATAAATCATGTGGAGAAAAATTTGAGATTTCATTCAATTCAGTTCAGAGCAAAAGTACAAGCATCAGAAGATATTCAAAAATACATAAGCAAACATCAGATGCAAAAACATCAGAATGAAAAAAATGAAAAACTAAGAGTGTTTTGACAAAAGCATCTTCAACAGACCCGTGATCTCAGAGGAGGACTGTTCTTGCTTTGACATCCACTTAGCCATTGTTTCATTCTTCTGATCCTGTTTTGACATCCACTCAGTCATGTCTTCAGACTTTTTATCCTGTTTGGCCATCCAAGACTTGATCTCTGATTGACCAGCTTCCAGAGTAGCAATTTTGTCCTCAAAATCTGGATGTTCTTTCTTAATCTCAGATGAAGAGGGTTGAACATTTTCTGGAGCTTGAACAGAGTCAATTTCCATAGGGTCTGTAGAGCTTGGAGCATTAGAGCCAGAAGGAAGTTCTACCTGAGTCATGGCCAAAGGATTTTCTTCAGATGCAGATTCAGTAGTTTCTTCTGATGATGGAGGAGCATCTGTAAGAAGTAAAGGTCCAGATCTCTTGACAGTCCAGAACAGATTTCTTGCAGCTTCAGCAAATCTGAGCTTCGCATCATCAGAACATATGTTCTTCAGATTTGATGCTACAGTGTTGAATCTGTTGATGAATCCATTCCAGATGAAATCAGATTCTTGTGCATCCATAGTTGCTAAACACTTCTTCTGTACAGTACCTAAATACAACTGTATTTCTTGCAAAAAAGATTGACATAAATGATCAACATTAAGTCTAGGTTTGGGATGTAACAGAGTCTCCAATGTTATTGGTTTTGGTTGGGGAGTAGGTGGAAAAATGGATTTCTGAATGGAGATCAAAGGAGGAGGGTAGTATGGTATGAAAGAAATTTCAGGTTCATCAGGTTTGGATCTGTTTAAGCATTTAACAGATTTGGTTTTGCTTTGGTGTGATAAGAAACCACATCAAAGGGTTTATTTGAGTAAGGTTGGAAAGCAGATTTTGCAGGTTCATCAAAAGCAGCAGTTTTATCAGATGAAACAAGTATAGCTGAAGTTACAGCTTTTGCAGATTTAGCAGAATAAGATATTGTTGCTAATGAACCTACATCTGACATGGATTGAATATAGGTGAGAAGCACATATGGTAGGGTGATTGTGAGTTTGGGTTTCAAGGGAATGATAGGGTCAGATGGTTCAACTCTGTCATAGAAATCTTTGAGTTTGAAACCATAGGAAAGATTGTGAAACAAAGATGAGAGTTGTGCACAAGAGATAGATGATCTTGGGTTAGATGTTGGGTTGGGATTTAGAATGAGGATTTCAGATGCTGGATTAGGTGTGGGAGTAGGATCTAGAATAGGAACTTTAGAAGATATAGGGGGTTCTGGTTGGTTTACCTCAGAGTCTCTGTGAGAAGGAGAGATTAGAAAATCTGGATGAATGTCAGATTCTGAGGAGTTTGATGAAGTGGTTGGTGTGCAAGAAGTAGAAGACACTTGAAAAACAGTTTTCAGAGGTGTAACATCAAGAACTTCTGTCTCAGGGATGTTGGTTTCAGAAGGATTGGTTGATTCTGAAGGAATTTCAGAGGGTTTTGATGGGGGTTCTGAGGTGGGTGGATCAAATGAAATTTTTATTGGTTTAGATGAAACTGGAATAGATGCAGTGGGTTCAGATGTTTTGGATGGTGGATGATCTGATTGTGGTTGTTTCTCTTGTTGTTGTGTTTGAGGTTCAGATAATTTTTGTGGTTGATGATCAGAGTCTTTTTCTGGTAGAGGTTCAGATTGTTTTTCTGGTTGTTTTTCTTGTGGTTGCTTTTGTTGTTCAGATGGCTTTTGTTGTGCAGATGGTTTTGTTGTTTGTTGTTGTTCTGTGGGTTGTTTTGCTGATGGTTGTTTTTGTGGTACAGATGGTTTGGTTGGAACCTCTGGTTGTGGAGTCTGAATTTTTTGTTTTGTTGTTGTTGGTTGTGGTGCAGAGGGTTGTTGTACAGGTGATATGGAAATTGGATTAGAAGATTTTTGTGGAGATGGAGTAGAAACATGAGGTGGAGCAGTAACATATTTATTTTGTGTAGAGGGTGGTTTTGGAATAGACTTAACATTAGAATCATTTATAACAATAGGAGTTGCAGAAGATACAGAAGTTTTAGTACCTTTAATCTTGATTCTTTTTGCTGGTACAGAAGGAGTGTCTCCAGATTCTTTCCTCTTTAGCAGCTTATGTGGCTTCTCAGCAATCTTGGTCTTCTTCTGAACAGGTGCAGCTTTTGCTTCTGGTTGAGTCCTCTTTCTTGGTGGTTCTTCTTCTTCTGCAACAAGCAATGGTTGTCTTGCTCTCTTTATAATGTCTGCAGGAATAGGCTTTCCTTCTTTCTTGCACTCATCAATATACATTACAACAATTTCCCTTGGTTCTTCAGCATAGAACAGAGGGTAATCATCTATAGGAGTTCTCTTCTGACTCAGTTCAGAAATGTTCAGCTTCTTGGGAGCTGTTGTGAGTTCTTCCACTATTTTTAGTCTCTGAAGACTTTTGGAATTCAAAGGCTTTCCCAAAATAAATTCCAATTCCTCTGTGACTCCAGCAGCGTACAGAGCAGTTACAAGTCCATTCTCAGTTAGAAGATCTGAGATTAACCTTCCAAAAGGAATCCAGGTTCTGATCTTCTGACCTTTTTCTTTCACATATTCTCTAGAGGCATTTATATGATTCCAAAGATGCATAAAGAGAATATATGGAAGATCTACCTTGGTGCTCTGACTGAGGCAATACATAAAGTAGAGCTGTTCATTATTGACATAGTCTGGAGAGTTGGTTGACTTCTTGTGATGAATGAATCCCATGAAGATCTTAGCCCAGATCTTGTAGTCAGGCTTCAGATCCTTGAACTTATTAGAAGCTTGTCCAGCAGTCATCACTTCTTCATATACTTCATCCATATCAACACGCCCAGCTGGCAAGTGTGATACTCCATCTGTTTCCTCATAGCCAATGAGTTTTCTAATCAGATCTTCTGTTATAATTATCTCTTTGCCCAGAACAGAAGATAAAATAAACTTGGGATATACAGAAGCATGGATCCAGAACTCTTTCACAAGAAGGGGGTAAACTGGTCCAAAAAGTCTGTCAAAATACTTCACCCATCCTTGAGCATCTATAATGGAGCGAAATTCAAACCCATTCTCAGCAAGTGAATCAAATTCCATCATTGATTCACATAGAACCTCAAGCTTTTCAACAGGTGTGAGCAATGTTCTTTTTGGTGGAGAATAAGGAGTTACGCCCATGTTAGCAGAGGTAACTGCAGCCATTGTAGATTGAAATTGTGCAGCAGTTGATGATGAAGTTGCCATTGGAGATGGTTTTGTCACACGCTTAGGGTTTTTATGAAGAGAGAAGAGAAGATGGAAATGCATAAAATGTCTGAGATGTGAAAAGTATGAATGTGAAGAGAAGAGATGTATTTATACTAAAACACATAGGCATACAAACAGTCAGAATTTGGCACGTTTGAACAAAGCATTTAATGAAAAGAATAAAATCATTTCAAGCATTTATTGCTTCTGACAATTTGGGGGGAAAATCAAGATTTTCACTATTCAAACTTCACCTCAAACGTCTCTTCAGTAGTGTACACGCCACCTTTGCATATTTGGAGTGACACGTGTTTGCTTGCATGTGTTCTGAATTCTCTTGAGAAATGAAACATTAACCAACGTTCAGATCCTCTAAGGATTGTTAGTTCAGAGTTTCACAAAAAATATTTAAGGAAAATAAATAAGCAATCAGAAGAAATACTTCAGAGCATTAGGCATTTTTGCATCTGTAAAATTTTCTTCTGACAAATATCATTCTGGACAAAAATCCATACCAATATTTTTCAGAATAAATTTGAATCTATCTTCAACAAGGGGTTTTGTAAAAATATCTGCCCATTGATGATCTGTGTCAACAAAGTCTAAATTTATGATTCCCTTCTGAACATAGTCTCTGATGAAATGATGCTTAATTTCTATATGTTTTGCCTTAGAATGTAAAATGGGGTTCTTAGACAAACATATAGCATAAGTATTATCACAGAATATAGAAATGTTACTTTCAAATATCTGATAATCTTCTAGCTGACTTTTCATCCAGAGCATCTGCGTGCTACATCCAACAGCAGCAATATATTCTGCCTCTATGGTTGAAAGTGCAATTGTGGGTTGCTTCTTGCTGTACCAAGAGATTAGATTTCTTCCTAGAAATTTACAACTTCCAGAAGTACTTTTCCTTTCCACTCTGTCTCCAGCGTAGTCAGCATCACAGAATCCAACTAATTTGAAATCATCAGATTTTCTGTAACACAAACCCACATTAGAAGTACCTTTCAGATACCTTAGAATCCTCTTGACAGCTATCAAGTGTGATTCTCTAGGATCTGATTGGAATCTAGCACACAAGCATACACTGAACAATATGTCAGGTCTAGAAGCAGTTAAGTAAAGAAGAGATCCTATCATACCTCTGTAGAGCTTCTGATCTACTTTCTTACTTACCTCTTCCTTGCCAAGTGAGCTAGTTGGATGCATGGGAGTCTTTGCCAGCTTACTATCAGTCATGTTAAATTTCTTCAGAAGTTCTTTAACATATTTGGTCTGATGTATGTAAGTGCACTCTGGAGTTTGATTGACTTGGATTCCTAGAAAAAATTTCAGTTCTCCCATCATGCTCATTTCAAATTCTGCCTGCATACATGTAGCAAACTCCTTTCCCAGCATAGTATTGGTAGATCCAAATATTATATCATCCACATAAATTTGACAAATTAGAAGATCTTTCTTAATTGGTTTACAAAAGAGTGTTGTGTCCACTTTGCCTCTGATGAAATTTTTCTCCAGAAGAAAATTGCTCAATCTCTCATACCAAGCTCTGGGAGCTTATTTTAAACCATATAGAGATTTCTTTAATTTGAAAACATGATCTGGAAATTTTTCATTTTCAAAACCAGGAGGTTGGTGGACATAAACTTCTTCTTCTATAATACCATTTAGAAAGGCACTTTTAACATCCATCTGATACAGAGTGATGTTATTTTGTGCAGCAAATGAAATAAGAAGGCGTATAGATTCTAACCTTGCCACTGGAGCATAAGTTTTAGTGTAATCAATACCTTCTTGTTGACTGTACCCTTGAGCAACAAGCCTTGCCTTATTTCTTTCAACTTCTCCTTTCTCATTTAGCTTATTTCTGAAGACCCATTTTGTTCCAATTATATTGAATCCTTGTGGTCTTTGAACTAAATCCCACACATCATTTTTTGTGAATTGATTTAACTCTTCTTGCATGGCAATAATCCAATCATTGTCTTGCAGAGCTTCATCTACAGAAGATGGTTCAATTTCTGACACCAGTCCAAATAGTGATGCTTCAGATGATCTTAGAAAGGATCTTGTTCTGATGGGATCATCCTTCTTTCCAATAATGACATTCTCTGGATGAGAAGCTTTAATTCTGGATGATGATCCTCTAACAGTTGATTCTTCAGAAATATTTAGATTGTTCATCTGAGAAGTTAAAGGAATAGCATCTGGCGTTGCTTCTGGTTCCTTCACTTGAGCTTTGTCTGCCTCTGGGACTTCAGAGTCTGTGAAAACTACTTCTCTATCTGCAGAGTTTTCAGACTGCTTTGGCTTTTTATTGCCAAGCTTATCATCAAATCTAACATGAATAGATTCTTCCACAATCTGTGTCTCAGTGTTGTATACTCTGTAGCCTTTAGAGCGTTCAGAATATCCAAGCATGAAACACTTCTGTGCTTTGGAATCAAACTTGTTCAGATTTTCTTTAGTATTTAACATATAACAAATACATCCAAAAGGATGAAAATATGAAATGTTGGGCTTTCTGTTCTTCCATAGTTCATATGGAGTCTTCTCCAGAAGAGGTCTTACAGACACTCTGTTCTGAATGTAACAGGCTGTGTTTATTGCTTCTGCCCAAAAGTGTTTTGCCAGATTTGTCTAATTGATCATGGTTCTGGCCATTTCTTGCAGAGTTCTGTTTTTCCTCTCTACAACCCCATTTTGTTGTGGAGTTCTAGGACAGGAAAAATCATGCGCAATGCCATTTTCATTAAAATATTTTTCAAAAAATTTATTTTCAAATTCACCACCATGATCACTTCTGACTTTTATAATTTTGAAATCTTTTTCATTCTGGACTTGCTTGCAGAAGTCAAAGAACACAGAATGTGACTCATCCTTGTGTTTTAAGAACTTTACCCATGTCCATCTATTATAGTCATCAACAATGACTAATCCATACTTCTTGCCTCTGATGGATGCAGTTTTCACTGGTCCAAACAGATCAATATGAAGTAATTCTAGTGGTCTGGAAGTAGAAACAACATTTTTTGATTTAAAAGATGATTTTGAAAACTTCCCTTTTTGGCATGCTTCACAAAGAGCATCTGAGGTGAACTTCAGATTAGGAAGTCCTCTGACAAGATTAAGTTTATTAATCTGAGATATACGTCTCATATTAATATGCCCCAATCTTCTGTGCCAGACCCATTGCTCTTTATTAACAGACAAGAGGCATTTAACATTCTGAACTTTAAGTTCTGAAAGATTTATTTTATAAATGTTGTTTTTCCTCTACCACTAAATAGAATAGAGCCATCCTTTTGACTAATAGCTTTACAACATTTTTGATTAAAGGTAATATCATAACCATTGTCACTTAATTGACTTATGGACAATAAGTTATGCTTTAACCCTTCAACAAGTAAAACATTAGTAATAGAGGGAAGTTTACCATTTCCAATGGTGCCAGATCCAATGATCTTGCCCTTCTGGTTCCCTCCAAATTTCACATCACCTCCAGATCTAAGCTCCAGGCTTTGGAACATAGACCTTTCTCCTGTCATGTGTCGTGAGCATCTAGAGTCCAGGTACCATGATTGGTTGATCGCGACTTTCTATGTCTAATACAACTAACTGCAAGTGCACAGTCTATCGCGTAGTAATAAAAGATATCGATCCCACAGGGACTCGTAATCAAACTAGTGTTCTCGGGAGTTACTATGTTTAGCTAGGTAGAATATGTTTTAAGGGAATAAGGTTGTCACTAAAAGGGGAACTAAGATTACTGTTTGGATTTTTAATCAATTAAATCGATACGTAGTAATTATGTTCTTCAGGGACTTGATAAGTGACTGGTGTATGAAATAGTTTTCACAGTTTGTTTAAGCAGAAAATGGAGATTTGAAGACTCTCGTCTCACAATGGTTATTGACGCTAATCATAATCCTAAGGGCCTAACGTACACTTTCGTGTTCCGTTCGGGGTTAAAATTACTTTTTGGAAATCTCTAAGTTCTAATTCGTTTTAAAGTGCTTTCGCTGTTATTAAAACAAATGCCTAGTGTTTACTATCTGACCTTACCGCAGCTTTCGCTTGTTGGTTCGTATCTTAATTAATTTCCCACTTTCGTGGCAAAACTACTTTAAAATAAGTTCTCGCTTTCGCGACGAAGTTTATTTCGTAAATCAACTTTAAACACTTAGACCATAAGTTATTTTTGTGAAAAGAAAGTTTTCAAACAAGAGCTATCAAGTCCCATTCGAATTATTACTACATATCGATTACCTAAGTTTAGCTAGACATGGAATTTAGAAAAGCAAAACATAAATAATGATAATAAATAATAAATTGCATTATGATAAAATAACAGTCGATCAAAATGAAAACCTGTAAATAATGCCAATTGGCCTTGGGCAGATCCTCCACAGATGTTGGCAGGATTCTGTCTTTAGTTCCAATTCGATCGTACAGTGCAGTAACAATTACAGAAGAGCGGAAATGGGAATGAGTAGAATGGAAAGGGAAATAAAGGAAAGGGATACAAATGAAACTGGAGAAATGGATACAAATAATAACTGAAAATAAATTTGCTGGAAAGTAAATTTGGCAGCACTTCGTGGTATGAATGCGGCTCCCTTTTTGAAGTCCCCTGCTTCCCTTTTTATAGAGGTGGAATTCCAACGGTTACCTCTGAGGATGATGGACCTTGAGGCAGATAATTTAGGGAGTAGTGGACCATTTAATGGGAATTGGAACTGCTCTTTTGACGTGTAATCTGAGTGGGGCGTTTTTGCCTGCATGACGGTCGTCACAAGGTGTGACGGTCGTCACCCGTGTGACGGTCGTCATGCTTCTGTGACGGTCGTCACATCAGCAAAAACTGCCTGCTGCGCTTTTCATTGTGTTTTCACTCCTTTTTCGTCCATATTTCATCTGGGATTGCTTCTTTTCTTCATGTTGCCTTATTTAGACGTGATCGTTGAATACCTGCAAAAACATCAGACAAATACATGGAAATAACCCGAAATCGGATCGAAAACGGTTAGCTTTTAGTTGAATTATGCATGAAAATATCTATACAATTTCGTGTCATCAAACTCCCCTAAGCTTGAATCTTTGCTTGTCCTCAAGTAAAACGTGAAAAAGTCGGCAAGCACGAGGCTGCTTCTTCGTCCGCAGAGTTTGGAAAAACCGGGATTCTTGGTAGGAACAAGACGAGTATCACGACGACACTGGACTACAAGTCTCCGGAGGTCTCCCTTTTATGCAAATCGGTCTCAGTCATGCTACCGTATCTTGGTGTCAAGGTTCTCGTGGCAAGTTCACTCTGTTTGTTCTAGCGCAATCACATTAAGCCCGTTGTCCGCACACTCTCATGGCAAGTCGACCTGTTAGTGAATATGATCTCGTTTTTGTTTTTGATCTTCTTCATTGATCATAATTTGGTGTCATTGATTTTTCAATGAGTTTTTCGTGCCTTTGGGCTAAATGCTCGGGTGAGGAGCACCTAACTTAGAAGGAAACGTATCTTATATTCTTGGGCTTTTTTAGCTCTCTTTTCATGATTTTTCATCTTTTTGGAGATCATACACTTATTTGCATCGGTCGCTCGCTTAGAGGTGTTTTTAGGATGGTGCTGACTGCTAGTATAAACTACTTGGGGTTGAGTTTGCGTAGACACTTGAGACTTTGGTACATGTAGGTGGTGAAACCGACTCGCATAAACTAGAGATCTAAGGTGTCTGGACGATACTGGTTTTGTTAGAACTGTTGTTTCCTCGTAGTTTCAAAGCTCGGTTTGAACTCAGGTGCATTCTCATGATGCTTTTGGTTTTGAGGAACAAACGAAAGTTTTTGTTTATGTTGAATAATGTGGGGATGGTTTGCGTAACGTGAAAATTATATAGACGAACTTTATTCGCTAGAAATAGAAAGTGTAAAAATGGAACTTACTAAAATTCAAAAGTGCAGTGAAATGGAAATACAGTAAATAAGGGAAGTTCTGAATACAGTGGAAATAAGGCTCCGCTCCCACACTATCTCGATCAGTGTCCTCACTGATTCTTGACGCATGCGAGAGGGAGATACAACTGAAAATGAAAATACAAAATACTAAAATATAGTAAACAATAAAGGAAAAAATAAAAATCTAGTCCCGGGGCCTGTCACGTCCACGCTGGCGTCCTCTGGCTCTAGCAAGGGCTACTCTATCCTCATAGCTCATGGCTCCAGTGTGGTAGACCGTGTCTCGGAGTCCTTCGACCTGCAGGGTCAGATTCGCTAGACTCTCAGTGATCGTAGCTTGGCCGGTGTGAAGTTGTTGCATTTGAGTCCGGTGCCAAGCTTCGAACTGGTCGGCTCGCTGGTTCTGCTGCTGCAGCATCGTGAGTATCTGTGCCTGCTGGTCTAGGGAGCGACGGAGGTCCTCTTCAGTGTAGTCGGGCACGAGGTGGTGACGGCGGCGGCGGGATGATGTACCTACTAGAGGAGGAGGCTGCGATGCCTCTGGTGCTCGGACCTGTCCAACTCAGCTTGGATTTCATCTTTGGAATCATGAGTGGGTTCCTGAGTAGGAACAGCGGCAGCAGGAGGGGCAGTGAGGTCGAACAACCAGTTGGTACGGTCCTCAGGATGGATGCGGGTGCGGGACGGAAGGATGATGCTTCTGACGGTCTTGTCACGCACAACCGGATGATATTTCCCGTCAGCTCGGGAGCGGATGAGATGGGAGGCCCTGCAGTGGTCGGTGTCAAGGAACACCGAGGGGATGGACTGGAGGTGCTGGAGGCGGTCGCCAAGGTTCAGCCCAAGTGCAATCGCCGTGACAATCCCGCCAAAGTAGAATGGCTTCGAGCCACGGTTGCAGTTGGCCTGAATGTGGGCCAGCAGGAACGGGGCAGCGTTGACCGGTTCGTTGTTGAAGACGCAGTGAAGGAAGAAGAGCTCCTTGGAGTTCACCTTGTGGTTGCTATCTCTGGTGAAGATGATGTTGCTCAACACCCTGTGAAAGTATCTGATGGCGGGGTTATGGATGTGAGTGGCGTGTAGGGAGTCCCAACCATCGGCATTGAGGCCGGTCAACTGATACCACAGCGCGAAGGCTTCGTGCTGGAACTGGTCAGTGATGCGGCGATGAGCGTTGTCGCCGCGGGGTAACTGTAGGATGCCGACAATCTGGTTTTGGTGCAGCTGATAGTTAACGCCAAACATCCGGAAGCAAGCGGCACCGGAGTGCTGGTTGAGTTCGCCGCTGCTGGTGATGTACGAGAACGAACTCAGGAACTCAAGGGTGAGCTGTTCGTAGGTCGGCTGGGGGTTGGAGCAGAGGTTCCAGATGCCTGCTCGTTGAAGCATCCAGGTTACACCTTCGAGGAGTCCGAGCTCCGTAAGTGATGGAAGGTGCAGGTAGTGAGTTGGCTGGAGAGACCTCTGATGAAATGCAGTGTACTGTGCTCGTTGTCTCTCGCCTAGCTCGCCCTCAGGGAAGGAAATGTTGCTGATATCTGCGTTTCCGGCCATTGTTGAAGATGGAGAGTTTTTGGAGGTTTTGGGATTTTTCGGTGGAGAGGGAAATGTGACAGAACGGTGGTTTGGAGATTGAATTTGGAGTTGAGGTTTATAGTTTAAGTGGAGAGGACGAAAATCGTAGTGGGGTATGAATGTTGGAAGTTTGAAAGTGATAATGGGGGGAGTGGAAGGGTACACGACCCCTATTATACCAGATTGCAGTTCTGGGCTGCGTGACGGTCGTCACAAAGGTGTGACGGTCGTCACCCGTGTGACGCTCGTCATGGGGCTGTGACGGTCGTCACAGCAGCAAAATCTGCAGAACGCAGAATTTTGCTCTGAGGGCGTATTCGGGGTGATTTTAAAGTCTAGTATTGCTACGGTGATGTAATATAATATCCAACAATCAATAAATAATGCGAAAACAGAATAATTGAACAAAACTAGAATTGAAGTAACATAAAATGGAAACAATTGTATGTAGTACATAATGAAACGAACAATGCGAAAATTCCAAATGAGTAAATTAAACTAAACTAGACTAGACTAAACTGAAACTACTGCTACGAGCTAATAACTAATCTTTCCGTGCCTTCAACTCATCAAATTTCCGTGAATAGTAGTCGAGTTGGTCGCAGACTAGATCCATGAAGCCTACCAGGTCACTGTGCACGCTTGTGATATCAGCTTTTACATTCGTCAGAGCTCTATCAACGTCGTCCAATCTGAGTAACACGGTATCCATTTTGTCGGTTGTTTCCTCAGGGATAGGCTCAGGATAAGTATTGTAGTGTGGAGGAGTCATAGGGTCTACTTCATTTTCAGAGGCGGCGTCCTCAAAGTACATGTAATTGTGTGCCTCAAAAATGTGGTCACTGTCATACATATAGTTCTGGGGTGTTGACTGTGGTGAAGGAGGTCCCATAGGCTCATCCAATTCATAGAGCCAGTTATCCTTGTTGTGGATGCTTGTCATCAGATGATCAGGCAGTGTGAATAGCTGTACTGGTTTTTCGTTAATAAGGTACTCATACGGTCCAGGTCCCATAGTTCCTAAGATGCGCCTGTTAAAGCAGAATTGTATGTTCATGGGTCTGATGGTACCAAAACGAGTGCTGGCATTTAGATGGAATCTAAGGCCAAGCTCATGGGCTATCATTGTTACTATTCCTCCTATAAGAATAGGTGTCTGAGGTTCCAGCGTGAGGCGTTTGAAGGCTCTCATCATGAAAGGCACTGCATTTACTGTCCGTCCCTGAGAAGCACAGAGCATGATGAATAACTCTTCCTTAGACACTATGGTAATATTTTCTTCTTTTCCAAACAAGGTGTGAGCTAGTATCTTATGGAAGTATCTAAAGGTTGGGTTATGAATGTCATCATTGTACATTCTGTCTGGTTCAGAGTGATAGTCGCCTGTGATTCTACCCCAGAAGTGCTCGAGTTGCAAATCAATATCGTCATCTTCTGCACTGATGAACACATGCGGTCCGCTAGGGAATCCTAGGAGGTTAGCTAGTGACATCCGGCTATGAGTTTGGTCCATTCCAAACAATCTGAAGGTAATCAATTCTGAGCGGGTTCCAAAGCCATAGTTGGGTGTGTATCTGAAAGAGCTGAGGAATTCATAGGTAAGATCCTTGTAGGTAGCGAAACATGTTTTCAGAGCAGTGTTCTCCCAACCCAGTTGATTGAACAGGTATTGAATGCTATCCGTGATCCGTAGTTTATCCATAGTAGCCTTGTCATAATATAGCGTTAAGGCGAATTCTCTTTCGGTCAGTGCTGCAAATCTTGCCTTTTGAGCGAGTCCTTTGAAGTGAACCTTTGTGAAATCGTACTCGGCCATATTCGCAGGTAATTCGGAGAAAATAGAAGAAATGTTTTGAAGGCTTTAAAAATCCTGAAAAGTTTGAAACAATAAATTGAAGTCAGGATTTTTAGAAACGAAAAGTGGTAGAAACAAAAGGTAAAAGAGGAAAAACAAAATAAGAATAAAAGTACGAAAATGAACGAAAGTAGAAAGTAGTAGTAATTTTAGGATTTTTGTTGGATTTTTCAATGTAGAATTTTAAAGAAAAATGAAATGCAATAACGAGGGGAATTTGGGTTGCCTCCCAATAACCGCTGTTTTTAACGTCTAAAGCCTGACGATAGCTTGGTGAGAAGCTATTCTGGTGTTTGAGTCGGAAGCTCAAGCAATGTTATATTGCTAACTTGAGGATTGTTGTCGTTCTTATTGTAATGTTTTAGACGTTGCTCGTTTACGATAAACGGTGCATTTGTCTTGTCGGTAATTTCGACAGCTCCACTCTGAAGTACTTTAGTCACTTCATAGGGTCCAGACCACCTAGATTTTAGTTTTCCTGGGAAGAGTTTTAATCGTGAATTAAAAAGCAATACGATGTCTCCCACACTGAATTGTTTCCTGATTGAACGTTTATCATGCCACCTTTTAGTACGTTCTTTGTAGATACGGGCATTTTCGTAGGCGTCTAATCGAAGTTCTTCCAACTCGTGTAAGTTCAGGATTCGCTTTTCTCCTGCCTCGGTGTAGTTGAAGTTGAGTGTCTTAATGGCCCAGAAGGCCTTGTGCTCTAACTCTACAGGGAGATGGCAGGATTTACCGTAAACTAATTTATAGGGGGTAGTACCTATTGGTGTCTTAAATGCGGTCCTATAAGCCCATAAAGCTTCTTGTAGCTTCGATGACCAGTCTCTCCTTGAGGTAGCGACAGTCTTTTCTAAGATCTGTTTTATTTCTCTGTTCGAGACCTCTACTTGTCCGCTAGTTTGCGGATGATAAGGTGTAGCTACTCGGTGCTTGACTCCATATCTAGAGAGAAGTTTATCGAATATTCGTGATATGAAGTGAGATCCTCCGTCACTAATGACGAGTCTGGGTACACCGAATCTAGGAAAGATAGTGTTCTTGAAGAGTTTGATTACTACTCGTGCGTCATTTGTTGGAGCAGCTATGGCTTCTATCCATTTAGACACGTAGTCGACAGCGACGAGTATGTAGTTATTTCCAAAAGAAGGTGGGAAAGGTCCCATGAAATCTATCCCCCAGACGTCGAAGACTTCTACCTCTAAGATTCCTTTCTGAGGCATTTCATCGCGTCGTGAGATGTTGCCAGTTTGTTGGCATCTATCGCATTTTTGCACAGCGATGTGAACGTCTTTCCAGAGATTAGGCCAGAATAAACCGGCTTGGAGAATCTTAGCGCACGTCTTGGATGTACTAGCATGACCACCATATGGTGCTGAGTGGCGTTGGGAAATAATATTTTCTATTTCTTCCTCTGGCACACAGCGACGGTATATGTTGTCGGCCCCTCTCTTAAAGAGTAGAGGTTCGTCCCAATAATAGTGTTTCAGATTGTGGAAGAATTTCTTCTTTTGCTGATAAGTAAGATCTGGTGGAAGCACGCCTGCGGCGAGGTAATTAACGATGTCAGCATACCAAGGTAATGTGACTTGGGCATAGACGGCTTCTACGGCTTTTTCGAATTCTGGATCTTCCGAGATTGAGTTGGGTGTGTCACTTTCTAATTTGGCTATCAGAAGTTCGTACGGGAAATCGTCATTTATCGGTACTGGTTCGTGTCTGATGCCTTCTATTCGGGATAAGTGATCCGCAACAACGTTCTCGGTTCCTTTATTATCCTTGATTTCTAAGTCAAACTCTTGTAATAACAGGATCCATCGCAATAGTCTTGGTTTGGCATCCTTTTTGCTTATTAGGTACCTTATGGCAGCGTGGTCTGTGTATATTATAATTTTTGCTCCTACTAAGTAAGAACGGAATTTGTCAAGCGCAAATATAACTGCTAGAAGTTCCTTTTCTGTGGTAGCGTAGTTCATTTGGGCAGGATCTAAGGTTCTACTGGCGTAGTAGATGGCATGGAGTTTCTTGTCCTTCCTTTGTCCTAGAACTGCGCCTACAGCGTAATCACTCGCGTCGCACATGATTTCAAACGGTAGTCTCCAATCTGGTGGTTGCATGATTGGTGCGGTGATAAGGGCTGATTTCAATGTTTCGAATGCTTTTAGACAGTCGTCGTCGAAGACGAACTCAACATCTTTCATTAACAGGTCGGTCAAAAGTTTTGTGATTTTCGAGAAATCTTTTATAAATCTTCTGTAGAAACCGGCATGTCCTAGAAAACTCTGTATCTCTCGTACGAATTTTGGAGGTTGGAGATCTTTTATAATCTCTATTTTGGCTTTGTCTACCTCAATCCCTCTATCTGATATGACGTGTCCTAGAACTATTCCTTGTCGGACCATAAAATGGCATTTCTCCCAATTTAGGACGAGGTTTACTTTTACGCAACGTTCTAGTACCATTTCTAAGTTTTGTAAGCATCCTTCGAAACTTTGTCCACATACCGAGAAATCGTCCATAAACACTTCCATAATGTCGTCTATGAAATCTGCGAAGATTGCCATCATGCATCTTTGGAAGGTTGCTGGAGCGTTACAGAGTCTGAACGGCATTCGGCGGTAAGCAAAAGTACCGTAAGGACAGGTGAATGTAGTCTTTTCTTGGTCATCAGGATGGATGGGAATTTGGAAGAATCCTGAGTAACCATCTAGATAGCAGAAATATGAATGTTTGGCTAATCTTTCCAACATTTGGTCTATGAAGGGTAGCGGGAAGTGATCTTTGCGCGTAGCCTTGTTAAGCTTCCTATAATCAATACACATCCTACTTCCAGTCACGACTCTTTTTGTTATCAATTCGCCTTTTTCGTTTTTAACTACTGTGACTCCTCCTTTCTTTGGTACGACATGAACTGGGCTAACCCATTCACTATCGGAGATCGGATAGATGATTCCTGCATCAAGTAATTTCTTTACTTCATCTCTGACTACAGTGCTCAGGATGGGGTTTAGTCGTCTCTGATGCTCTCGAGAGGTTTTAGAGTCTTCCTCTATTGTAATTCGATGCATACAGATCGAAGGGCTTATACCTTTTAAATCGCTTATGTTATAGCCTAACGCGGTGGGGTACTTCTTTAGGACTTCTAATAACTTTTCAGTTTCTGGTTGTCCTAAGTCGGCGTTGACTATCACTGGTCTTTTTAGTTCATCGTCTAGAAATTCATATCTGAGGTTTTTGGGTAGAGTTTTAAGTTCTAAAGATGGGTTCTTCGGACCTGGCATATGATTTGGTGTCAGTGCTAAGCTTTCACTTAGGCTGTCGTCTTTATACGGTTTACGCCAATCATCGTCTTCAGAAATATCTAGTATTTGAATCTTTATTATTTCTGAATACGTGGTCTCCTCATTTTCAAGTTCTCTTATGCATTCATCAATTTCGTCTACTAAATAGAAGGTATCGTCTATTGCTGGTGCTTGTAGGAACTTGGTGAGAATGAACTCTATCTTTTCTTCTCCTACTTCGAATGTTAGCCTTCCTTTCTTCACGTCTATAATCGCTCTGGCTGTAGCTAGGAATGGTCTTCCTAGGATAATTGGGGTTACAGTGTCCTCCTTGATGTCCATGATTATGAAGTCGGTTGGGATGTAGAATTGTCCTATGCGTACTGGAACGTTTTCCAGTATTCCGACTGGGTATTTTACTGATCTGTCAGCTAATTGTACGGACATTTTGGTTGGCCTGAGGTCTCCCATATTCAGCTTTTTGCATATAGATAAGGGCATAACACTAATACTGGCTCCTAAATCGCATAGAGCTTTGTCTATTACGAACTTTCCTATGACGCAGGGTATGGAGAAACTACCTGGGTCTTTTAATTTAGGAGGCATGCGGTTTTGAATAATAGCGCTACACTCTGCAGTGAGTGTAACTGTTTCGTTATCCTCGATCTTTCTCTTATTCGACAGGATCTCTTTGAGAAATTTGGCGTATGACGGCATTTGAGTTATCGCTTCTGTAAAAGGAATAGTAATATTCAGTTGTTTAAGGAGCTCTACAAATTTCTTAAACTGTCCTGAAGTTTTAGAGTTTATTAGTCTTTGCGGATAAGGGATAGGTGGTTTATATGGCGCTGGAGGTGCTTGAGTTTTTTCACTTGCGGTATCCTCCTTCTCGTTGTCCTCCTTCTTCTCTAACTCAGATTCCTTTTCTGCTTGTTCAGTTGGTTTCTGTTGCATGGCTGAGTTTTCGGTCCTCGGATCGATCGGTTCGTCCAATTCTTTTCCACTTCTTAGTATCACAGCATTTTCTTGACCTTTGGGATTCTGTTCGGGTTGTCCAGGAAATGTGCCAGCAGGTGCGGCAGCAGATGCTTGCTGTTGAGCCACTTGTGATATTTGAGTTTCTAACATTTTGTTGTGGGTGGCTAGAGCGTCTACTTTTCCTGTCAACTGTTTAATTTGCTCGCTAGTGTGTATGTTTTGATTCAGGAATTCTTTGTTCGTCTGAGCTTGAGTAGCTATGAACTTTTCCATCATCATTTCGAGGTTTGATTTTCTAGGTGCATTCTGAGCAGCTGGTTTTTGATATCCTTGCGGAGCAGTAGGCATTTGCAATGCATTTTCGCTTTTGTAAGAAAAGTTTGGATGATTTCGCCAACCTGGGTTGTATGTATTTGCGTAGGGGTTTCCTTGAGCATAATTTACCTGGTCTGGCGGGATTCCGGCTAGCAATGGGCATTCGGGTGCATTATGAGTGGTACTTCCGCATAACTCGCAACTTGGAGTTACTGCAGCGACAGTTGCAGTGGGGTTAACGGTCAAACTATCGATCTTTTGTGCTAGAGCATCTACTTTAGCATTGAACTTTTCAAGGCTGCTGATTTCGTACATCCCATCTTTCGCTGAGGTTTTCTCATTTGGAGTGCGTTCACCTCCCCATTGGCAATGGTTTCGTGACATGTTTTCTATTAGTTGATAGGCTTCATCGTATGGCTTATCCATAAGTGCACTGCCCACGGCAGCGTCTATGGTTAATCTAGTATTGTAGAGAAGCCCATTATAGAAAGTATGGATTGTCACCCAGTCTTCTAGACCGTGGTGAGGACATGTTCTCATCATATCTTTGAATCGTTCCCATGCTTCGTAGAGAGATTCAGTATCTTTCTATCGAAATCCGTTGATTTGAGCTCTAAGCATAGCAGTTTTGCTTGGTGGAAAATATCTCGCTAAGAAGACGTTCTTCAGTTGCTCCCACGTCGTAACGGAGTTGGATGGTAACGATTGTAACCATGTCCACGCTCTGTCTCTAAGAGAGAATGGGAAAAGACGAAGTCTTATCGCGTCTGGAGTTACTCCATTTGCTTTCACTGTGTCTGCGTATTGTACAAACTTCGTTAGATGTTCGTTCGGATCCTCAGTTGCGTTTCCTGAGAATTGGTTTTGTTGTACAGCCGACAGCAATGATGGTTTCAGCTCAAAATCATTTCGGGTAATAGCTGGGGCAGCAATGCTACTTCTAGGCTCCATCTGAGATGGTGTAGCGTATGCCTTCAGCGGTTTGTTCGGAGGTCCTTCAGCCATCGTTGGTTCTTCTTCGGATTTGGGAATGGGAGTGAGAGGATCAGGAATGTTATGTTTGAGTTGGTACTCAATGATTCGGCTTCTTAGATGTAAGAAGCGCTCTAGTTCTGCGACTGAAGGTTTCAAGATATCGCTTTGTGGGCGATCACTTGGCATACAATCGACAACACCAGTAAAGGAAAAATGAAAATTGTTTACCTAGTCTATACGGCGTAACAGAAGGTTACACTATTGACTAAACGGGTCCCCGGCAACGACGCCAAAAACTTGATCGCGACTTTCTATGTCTAATACAACTAACTGCAAGTGCACAGTCTATCGCGTAGTAATAAAAGATATCGATCCCACAGGACTCGTAATCAAACTAGTGTTCTCGGGAGTTACTATGTTTAGCTAGGTAGAATATGTTTTAAGGGAATAAGGTTGTCACTAAAAGGGGAACTAAGATTACTGTTTGGATTTTTAATCAATTAAATCGATATGTAGTAATTATGTTCTTCAGGGACTTGATAAGTGACTGGTGTATGAAATAGTTTTCACAGTTTGTTTAAGCAGAAAATGGAGATTTGAAGACTCTTGTCTCACAATGGTTATTGACGCTAATCATAATCCTAAGGGCCTAACGTACACTTTCGTGTTCCGTTCGGGGTTAAAATTACTTTTTGGAAATCTCTAAGTTCTAATTCGTTTTAAAGTGCTTTCACTGTTATTAAAACAAATGCCTAGTGTTTACTATCTGACCTTACCGCAGCTTTCGCTTGTTGGTTCGTATCTTAATTAATTTCCCACTTTCGTGGCAAAACTACTTTAAAATAAGTTCTCGCTTTCGCGACGAAGTTTATTTCGTAAATCAATTTTAAACACTTAGACCATAAGTTATTTTTGTGAAAAGAAAGTTTTCAAACAAGAGCTATCAAGTCCCATTCGAATTATTACTACATATCGATTACCTAAGTTTAGCTAGACATGAAATTTAGAAAAGCAAAACATAAATAATGATAATAAATAATAAATTGCATTATGATAAAATAACAGTCGATCAAAATGAAAACCTGTAAATAATGCCAATTGGCCTTGGGCAGATCCTCCACAGATGTTGGCAGGATTCTGTCTTTAGTTCCAATTCGATCGTACAGTGCAGTAACAATTACAGAAGAGCGGAAATGGGAATGAGTAGAATGGAAAGGGAAATAAAGGAAAGGGATACAAATGAAACTGGAGAAATGGATACAAATAATAACTGAAAATAAATTTGGCAGCACTTCGTGGTATGAATGCGGCTCCCTTTTTGAAGTCCCCTGCTTCCCTTTTTATAGAGGTGGAATTCCAACGGTTACCTCTGAGGATGATGGACCTTGAGGCAGATAATTTAGGGAGTAGTGGACCATTTAATGGGAATTGGAACTGCTCTTTTGACGTGTAATCTGAGTGGGGCGTTTTTGCCTGCATGACGGTCGTCACAAGGTGTGACGGTCGTCACCCGTGTGACGGTCGTCATGCTTCTGTGACGGTCGTCACATCAGCAAAAACTGCCTGCTGCGCTTTTCATTGTGTTTTCACTCCTTTTTCGTCCATATTTCATCTGGGATTGCTTCTTTTCTTCATGTTGCCTTGTTTAGACTTGATCGTTGAATACCTGCAAAAACATCAGACAAATACATGGAAATAACCCGAAATCGGATCGAAAACGGTTAGCTTTTAGTTGAATTATGCATGAAAATATCTATACGATTTCGTGTCATCATTGGTGTCCTGACCTAGCTGCTAAGAACATCTGCAACAGGAATTATTTTACTTTTAGGTACCCAGATCTTCTTGGGTCCTTTAGGGTTAGTTGTTCTGAAGGTTTTTCTAAACTTCTGTTTTTCAACATAAGATTTATTCTGACTAGCCTTAGATTTAAACACATGAATATTCTTTTCAGAGCGTGTTTGTTCAATATCATTCAAGTGACCAAATTTAAAGTGTGAATATAAAGGAGTTTTCTTGATGATAATCTTATCAACAGGTTTTGGGTTTAAATCCTTTCCAGAGGAGGATTCATATCCAATTCCTTTTCTGTTATTTTTGCTAACTCCATAGATCATAGAAGCCATTTTGCTTCTGTCTATGCTTTTAGCAAGAAACTTCTGAAAACTATAATCATATTTTTCCAAAATATTTTTGCATTCAGATTCAGTTTCAGAATCAGAGTTTTGTTGAGCTAATTCAGAATCATTTTTCAATTTTATATTCTTCTCATTTAGCTCAGCTACTTCTGATTTGAGAATATTATTCTCAGATACAAGATTGCTTTGACGCTTCTTGTATTTGAGCTTAATATTGTTATAGCTTTTCAGAACTTCTGATAACAATTTGATAAGTTCTTCTTTAGTAAGTTTAGCCATTACCTCTTCAGCGTCAGAGTCAGATTCAGAGTCAGATTCAGATCCTGAAGTTCCTTCCTCCTGATCTTCTATGTCTGCCATCAAAGCTACATTGGCACATTCTTCTTCTGACTCAGATTCAGATTCAGATGTGTCTAAATCATCCCAGGTGGCCATCAGAACCTTTTTCTTCTTATCAAATTTTCTTTTAGGCTTTTCTTTTAGCACCTTTGGACATTCATTTTTGTAATGTCCAGGTTCTTTACATTCATAACAGACAACCTCCTTTTTGCCAGATCTTCTGTGTCCAGAAGATTCTTTTCTTTGGTCAGGCTTCTTGAAGTTTCTTAACTTCTTTCCTTTATGCTTCCAGAGTTTGTTTATTATTCTGGACAACATGGATAGTTCATCTTCATCTTCAGATGAGGATTCTTCAGAGCTTTCCTCTATTACCTACAATGCTTTAGCAGATTTATTAGATTTTAAAGCTACAGATTTACCTTTCTTTTGAGGTTCATCTTCCTCAAGTTCTATTTCATGACTTCTTAGTGAACTGATCAATTCCTCCAAGAAGATCTTGTTCAGATCTTTAGCCATCTTCAGCGCTGTCACCATAGGTCTCCATCTGGTGGGTAAGCTTCTGATGATCTTTTTCACCTGATCAGCAGTAGAGTATCCTTTGTCCAGAACCTTTAGTCCAGCTGTAAGTATTTGAAATCTGGAGAACATAGCTTCAACAGATTCAGAGTCTTCCATGTTGAAGGCTTCATACTTCTGGATCAGAGCCAGAGCTTTTGTTTCCTTGACTTGAGAGTTTCCCTCATGAGTCATCTTTAAGGATTCAAACATATCAAATGCAGTTTCCCTGTTTGTAATTTTTTCATACTCAGTGTGGGATATTGCATTCAACAATATTGTTCTGGCCTTGTGATGATTTCTAAATTCTTTCTTCTAAGCATCTGTCATAGATTTTCTGTCTATCTTCTTGCCATTCCCATCAGTGGGATGAACATATCCATCTATGACCAGATCCCATAAATCAGCATCATATCCAAGGAAAAAACTTTCAATTCTGTCTTTCTAATAATCAAATTTCTCCCCATCAAACATAGGGGGTTTGGTGCTAATTCTGTCCCTTTCTTCATATTTGTTGTTAATGTTAGACATTGTATTATCAGCCATAGTAACAACCCAATATATATAAAAGTATTTCTCTCTAGATCTTTACTGTCACTGTTAAGTGGTAGCACACACAGAACCGGAGCTCTGATGCCAACTGAAGGTGAGAAAATACTTAGAAGGGGGGTTGAATAAGTATGAAGATTAAAACTTAGAAATAAAAACTCAAGTATTTTTATCCTAGTTCGTTGAACTCAACTACTCCAGTCCACCCTTCCTAGAGTGATTTGCCTTTCTCAATCAAGGACTTAATCCACTATTTAATCAACTGATTACAATAGTAAGTACTTAGAAACACTGTTCAAAGTCTTCTCAAGAACTACTGATCCTAACTGGATCTTCTTAAGGTTTACAATCAAATGTAATACAAATACAAGTGTTTAAGATTTGCTTCTAAAAAGCTTTATCACAACTGTGATTTTTCACATAACTATTAAGAACAAAGAAATTAATTCTTAGAAAGAATATGAATAGTATGAAAGCTTGAATGTTGATTTCTTTTCAATAATAACGTCAACTGATGAAATTGGTGAAGTCTTGCTTTTATAGGCAGCTGATCCAAGGTGAGCTTCACGTTGAGAAGAGTGTCCAAAAGGTCTGAACCTTTTTGTCTTCACATCAAGTGACCTTTCCTAGAAGAAGAAAGCACAGAAAAATGCTTTTTGTCAGTGTTCTTGTGTCTAGCATAAATGAGGAAAGAGACGTTTGGTTCACTCCAACGGATATAAACTTTGAATAATTCTTCTTCAGTTTTCAGCAAATGCATCAGAGTTTAAATAGATCAGAGCCTACTGATGATGATCAGAGTCTTGCTGAATCAGAGTCTTCTGCAGCAGGTGTGCTTTCAGCGTGTTTAAGATCAGAGCATATTTGAGACAGAACTTCAGTACTGGCAGCTTTAGTACTTTCAGAATCTTCTGTAGAAACTATGCTTTGAAATACTCTTCATACAGAATTCTTCTTTGGTTCAGATGCTTCTGACTTGCTTCAGATTCTTCTGGAGCTTCTGCTTCAGATCCTTCTGGAGCTTCTGCTTCAGATCCTTCTGGAGCTTCTGCTTCAGAATCTTCTAGAGGCTACGCTCAGGATCTTCTGTTGGCAGCAATCAGAATCTTCTAATGGATGCATCTGGCGCTTCAGAGTCTTGCAAATTTCTTATGTTCAATTCTGATTTGCTTCTGGAGTGTTAATTTCTTTACTATCTGCAGTAAAAACTCTCAAGCAAATTTTAGAGTATATAATTCTTAATTACAAAATTTCATAATAGTTATCATCAAAACATAGAGATATTATTAAGAACCAATCTGTGTTCTAACA
This sequence comes from Lathyrus sativus, assembly GCA_963859935.3. NCBI lineage: Eukaryota > Viridiplantae > Streptophyta > Magnoliopsida > Fabales > Fabaceae > Lathyrus > Lathyrus sativus. The sequence continues at coordinate 261,761,000 of OZ012736.1, read as the reverse complement.
TATTCTGCCCACTGTGCAGACCATCCAGCTTGTTCCCTCCACTCCAGAAAACAACAAGAAAGCCAACATGCTATGTACTAATCTTTGATTCACCGTTTGATTCAAACAACCATGAACATGTAGCATCTGATCCATCCATCTTTTACCACTGTTAAACCCTCATTTTCACGTTTTTCCATCATATATAAGTTGAAGAGCAGCGGAGAAGAAACCCTAGCCACCATTTGAGTCAAAAACCTGAAGTTTATCTTGCATCCTCCAAGAAATTCCTTCGAGTCTCCCTCAGTATTGAACTTTTTCACAAACTTCATTCCATTCTATCATCACCTAAACACCTTTCAGTTACTGGTTTTGCAAAAGAAACAATTTTTGCTGCTCAAGACCGCTTATTGCTACAAGAAAAAGGGTGACTTCAAATTTTGGCCAAGAACCAACTTGTGGAGGGGCTGTTCTAAGGCTTGCATCAAAAGAGGGATAGCTTGCTTTGGGAAGTCTTCAAGAGGTAAGTTATTTCTAAACTTTCTTTTTCATATGCATAGTCATCATAAAAGCATGTTTGAATGTGTTTGTATTCTTGGTGTTTGGCTGACCTTTATTTGAAGCATTGATTTGGTTTAGGTCAAGCCTACTGTTATCGATGTATAATGTTGCTATTCTGATTTGCAAGTTGTTTGAATGAAGAATTTACTTTGGAGTTGAACTGTTTATTTTTTGCTCAACATTTTCATGTTTAGGGTTGCCTCTGTCTTGTGTTTGGTTTTGAGTGTCTTTTGTTCACGTTTGCTGTCTTGAGGCTGTGATTTTTGCTATGTGGGTGTTTGAGTGCATGATAGTTTAGATTTTGTTGACTTGAGGTTAGATGTTGTGCTTGCTATCCATAGTGTTGTCAGGATTCCCAATTGTTTTTGAAACCTGAGTGTTGTCAACTCAGGGCTGCTGGCTGTTTTAGGTTGATGTTCATACTAAGTTGGGTTGGTGCTTAGCAAGTGATGTTTTTTTTTTGGTGGTAGTAACTTGGTAATGACAAATCTTTTTTTCCATTCTGTTTTAAACACAACTATTTTGAAGAAGGGTTGCTGTCTTGATTCCATGTTTGCCATATAAGACCTAAAATGAAATGGTGCTTGGCAATATCATGATAAAATGTAGGGATTGTTTTTGTGCTGAAGATTAGTTTTGGTTTGCTTGCTGAAATGAATCTCAGTTGTTGTTAGTATTGTAAGAACTAGACTCCTACTGTCATGAACTTGTAAATTCTCATTTGAGTGAAGCTTTAGAATAGTTGTTGGATGATTCGAGCATTGGCCTCTTAGAGTTCATATAGGGTAATCTCATGTCATAACTGCTACCATATTGATGTTGAAGTCCATGACAAGTTGGATTTATTTTTATTGGACATAACGTAGTTTCTGTGTGGCACTCTACATGTTGTCCAGTTTTTCTACTGGGATATTGTTATTTGGCTTCTCCTCAAGTTAACCTCCTTTCTATTTAGAACCATTTTAATTTGACCTCAGATTGTGTTATAGGCTGTTGGAAATATATATATGGAGCTTTGATAATTGATGTGGTGACTTTTATTTTCTTGATCATGCGCTATTCAGAGCTATTTTAAGAGTGGAGTTTGCCAACTTATATCCAATGTTAGGATGATTCATTTAGATGTGCTTAGGCATTGGGGGATCAGTGTGTTGTTTGAGTTTTATATTACAAGTTGGTAGCAGTTTGAGATTGGTGTCTGAGTATGGTTTGACATAGACCATTTAGCACTGTCATGTAGCTTTTGAATGGCTATTGTTTTTCAGTCCCCATTTTGGATAGGTATGTTTTGAACTTGTTTTTAAACCTAATTTGATTCGGTCAAGTCAGGTTTGGGTTCAGGCCTATCAACTCCCTTGGGCTGCATTTTTGTTTAGCTGTTGTAATCATGTTAATCATTAGTGGCCTGTTGAGTCTGCTGCTAGGGTGTTGTGGGTTTAGGATGAGGGTTCCAAGAATTTCTCTGCTAGTTGGCTCTGGTAAGGGAGGGAGGTTTCTGTTTTGGTGCTGAACTAATTTATAGTTTCAACTTCATTGATATTGCATTGATGCTCAGGTCATTGTTCAATTATTGAGAGGCAAACAAATTTATATTTCCATCAAAACCTGATTGGATTCCATCTTGTGGCAGATGCTAGATGAAGAGTAGGATCATAGTTTGTTTGCAGTTTTGGACTAGATTTAGCTTGCTGTCAAGAATGCATTTTTGTGAAGACATGATGTCTTGAGTCCCTCTATGACAGTTCTTAGAGGCTAAGCTTGTTAGCTTGTCTTCATTACTGCCAAAACCTTATTTTCATACCAACTTGTTAGTAAGATGGCAGCTGCCTCATCATGTAGGTTTTTGATTGGTTTAAGTGAATTGGGCATTGTATTGTTCAGATTTACAGTTGTGCTGTCATTTTGTTTTGAGGCTTGAGTTTGTTCAACTCATCACATTTGAGTTGTTGATTGTCATAAGGTTTACTTTTAGGGCTGTTGCTTGGTTTGTGTGGTTCTTTTTTTTTTTACATCAAGATGTATCATTCAAAGCTCACTGTTATTAAAGTTTGGAGCTGTTTGACAGTTCTTTGTTTAGGGACTGTTGACAGAGTGTTTGAAGCTAGTTTTTATCAAGCCATGGTAGGACATTCAGGGTTGTTAACTCTCTGTCATGATATCCTATGCATTGTAGTGACAGTGTTGTTTCTGCTCAGCCTTAGGATTTCCTTCAGGGCTTTGAGGTTAGGTTGTAAGCCTTATGTTGTTTAATCTAGGATGGAGGTTTAGTTTGGTGATATTCATGACTGCTATTAGAGCAGAGTTGGTTAACTCATAGATGTTGCTAAAGGTATATTGCACATGATAAGAGATTGCTTATTGTTGGTTTCCATCTGAGGAGTGTGTTTTAATTTCGAGTTGGATAGTAGTTGGAGGATTGTCATGAGGGTTTTTTTTGAAACTGAGGTTAGTGATCAATGTGTGTGACTGCTTCTGTTAACAAGAACACACTTGTGTAGTTTGCCTTGATTTTGTTTTCAACCTACTGTTGGGGCTATGATTGTAATTCATCAATGGATATTGGTTGAAATACCAAAGCATTTTGACTATCATGTTTTTGAAGCTTGTTAACTTTTGATTCATCAGAAATTCATAACCAGCTTGTAGTAGCTTTGTGTTATGTTGTGATTGGTTTTAGCTCTTGCACAAGTTTTGTTTTAGAGTGAGGGTATGGTTATACTAAGAATGATGCAGTCATTGTCCTATTGAGATATGTCATGATACACTGCAGCAAGCCAACTGCTATGGCTTGACAACCCCTCAAACTTCAAGTCTTTGGTGGCAGTTTTATTTTAGAAGCTCATAGGTGATTGATCTAACTTGTACTAAACTCTTGACATAATGAGTTTGTATTGTTTAATGTTGTGGCCTTGCTGTTTTGGATTGTGTTCACATCATGTTCATAATTGGTAACTCACATAGCCTTTTCTTGTTCTAAAGATCTTTTGAGTGAAATTCTTGTTAGAACTCCCTCAATATCATATCACAAACTTGCTCAAACCCTTGTTTGATCTTAATTGCATCAATTTTAATCATTGACTCCAAAAATGCATTTCAAAACCTTCACTTGCACTTCCCTTCGTATTTTACTTTGTGTGTGTTATTTGGAAAATTGGACAGCACCATCATGTTCCTTGTGAAAAATTGAGTGAGATAGACTTTAATTTCATGGAATTTGGTTGAGATTTGGAGAAGTTGTGTTGAAATCGTAATGACAAGTTTTGCCTTGAATCTTGCCATGAGGATTTGCCCAGCCTGCGCGTTTGATTTGGTATATATGCGCACGGGGCGGCTTTATACAACGGATGTATCGCCACCCCAGTGGTTAGAACATCACTCTTAAGTCACTTGCCATGCCATATGCCCTGTGTTCGACCCCCGGCAGGGGCGTTTTTGTGTTTTTTTTCATTATTTTCCTTGTTTTGATTTTTTTTCCTTTCTTTTTTCCATTTTCTGTGCACGTGCGTGTGTTAGTTGGTTTGGATTTGCTTTGTGCCTACAACACCAAGGTCATGGGTTCTACTCTTGGTGTAGGCATTTTGTTTTTTAATGTTTAGTTTATTTTATTTCTTCTATTTTTGCTTATTTGTTATTTAACTTTTATTTAATTTTAAAAATAGTTTCAAATGTCTTAAAAACCCAAAAAAATCTTTTTCAAGTATTTTAGTGTGATAAATTATTTTTCTTCTTTTTATTTTAATTTTCATTTTATTTTTGAATTAACAATTTAATGTGCTTTGTGGTTTATCCTTTACTTCAATTAATTTTTTTTCTTTTTCATTTCACTTGTGAGTGAATTATTTAGTGTTTAATTGGATTTTTGCCATGATTCCCCTAGGATTCCTAGTCTCTCCGTTTAGGATGGGAGTAGGAGAGACATTAGGTGTTCAATCTTATGCATGACAAGTTTAGGGTAGTTCTTCCCTTTCATCCGAACTTTAGGAGCATTATGCATGATAACTTTAGGGTCCAGTTTCCCCTTAGTTTGAGTCTTTCTCTTCTCATCTCCTAAACAATTCAAAACACTTAATAAAGGATAGTTTGTGTCGTGCACTACGAGCCTTAAGTACTTGAGGAATGATGGTTGGGGGGCCTCCTCTCAACTGTCTAGAGTGTTTAGCGTATGCCCTTCGGGCGATATGTGACGCATTCGCTCTCGAGTCATAGTCTTTAGTGCGACATGAGTTTCAAACCATAACTCAATCCACTTCTTGTCTTAAAAAAAAAAACTAAAAACATCAAAGTTTTTTATCCCTCGGGATCTTAATTGGAAAACCATTTTCAGAAAGAGTTTTGTTAAGCTTTGGTTCTACCGCAAACAGGCATCGTCCCTAACTGCTGGAACCAGCCTGTGGTCGCGTCAGCCCGAACTACGTTTGCTCTGATTTTTCATACCAGATGAGGATACGTAGCCACAAGACGGCGATGTCTTGGCGAGCAACCTCCCCCACCTTCACCCGTAGTTTTCCGAACTACATTGACTCTGACTTTCCCGTTGCACAAGGGAATACGTAGGCATAGAGCGGCGATGCTCTATCGAGTCACTTTTCTTTTCTTTTTTCCCCGTGAGCCTTTAGCATAGATAGATTTACACCCTTTAGATTAGACAACAAGTGTGGATTCCGTTGAGTACAACGGACGTGAGGGGTGTTAATACCTTCCCCTTGCGTAACCGACTCCTGAACCCGAGATTTGGTTACGATGACCTGTCTTTTTCCCTTTTTGTAGGTTTTCTTTGATCGTTTCCTTTCCCTCTCTTTGGGATAAATAACAAACAGTGGCAACTCTTCTGTCATTGTCGACCCCTCTTCGTAGCGATGCGACAACTGGCGACTCTGCTGGGGACTTTTTCCATCCCCTATGCGAGTCAATCCTAGCGCTTGTGTGTTTTGTCTTTGGGTGTGTATATATGTGTATATGTGTTGCATTTGCATTTTTCTTATTACATTTTACTTTCAGCATTGTTATATATATCATGTTGTTGTGTTGTGGGTGGGAATGTTCCATTGAGAGATAAGCCAAAACCCAGGCTTAAGCATAACCTTAGCATTAGATGTGGAAAGTAGTGATGGACCTCTATGGCAGCATGCACTAGTCCTCACGAAATTTGTGTTCAGACGAGGTTTTCTTTGAAGACGTCTCATCCTGCTGGTCAGGACGGAGATGTTGGATCTGAAAGTTGTCGACTCTAGAGACCGTTCATTTGGGAGTCAGCTAAGTGAGGCCGCTTCGTGAGACAATGATGCCAAACCAGAAATGGTGAACGTATCATTGTTTCTCGAAAGTCTGTGACGCTGACGACTGTATAGGATGCCAGACCTTGTTGGAGATAAGTTCATACCTGTGAGTGGGAGGGTCTTGCAGGAAACTTTGACCTTCATCCTACCCGTTTGTCTTAACAGTGTGAAGAGTTACAGTGGGATCCTTTGTACTAGTGTTGTATGGTTTTCTCGCCAAAGCGAAGCGCTGGTTCATCTCCGTCAATGGCACAACAACCTTGATCCTCTATTGCATTTCATATTGCATTGCATGGCATTTGCATTTCATTTGCATAACAGGTGTTCGAAACTGGGTTTTGTTATCCTGATCCAATTTTTCTTCGGAACTAGACATTAGCTTTTCAAGGAAGACAGATGTGACTATGTGTCGCTACTCGAAAAAATGCATCGCGCAACGACGGGGAGGCGAAAAAGATAGGACAGAAGAGTCGCCACCGAACTTTATTTATCCCATGAGGGGAAAGGAAAATATCGAGAAAACCTTAAGAAAGAAATGGATAAGATGGTCTCGCGACCAAGAACGGGTTCGGAAGCCGGTTATGCGAGGGGAAGGTATTAGCACCCCTCGCATCCATCGTACTCGATGGGAACCTTTTGTTTGTCGATGTGTGAATTTATTTGCTAAAATATTATGCTATAAAAGTGGTTCCACAGGGTAAAAGAAGGGTTAGAAACAAGAAAGTTAGGAGGAAAGAGAGAACGGGGGAAAAGAGAAAGAACAGACTCGGTAGGACTTCGCAGTCCTATGCCTACGTATTCTCAACAGATGTGAGAAAGTCAGAGTCGACGTAGTTCGGGAAACTACGGGTGATAGGGGGGATTGTGCTCGGCAAGGATTGTGGCCCTTGTGCCTACGTATCTTTACTTGAAAAAGTAAAGAATCAGAGCAGCCGTAGTTCGGCCTACGGTGTGTTGATGTTTTTTATGGATGATGCTATCGTGCGCATTCTAGCAGTTAGGTGTTTTGCTGCTCGCTCGTTGGAGACTTAGGCATTACCTGTTTGCGGTAGAACGGACGTAACATATCCTTTTGAAAGATTGATTAGTTTTCGCCACACGGGGCAAGGAGTCACGTTTGATTGATTCGATCGTTTTTTAGGGGGCGAGACAGGTCCTCGGATAGTAACCCCTACGGGTAGTACCCAACTCGTTGTCTCAAAGTTTTTGTTATAAAAAGGTGTGGCGAACGAGGCGTCTTCATATTGAAAGACGAGCGTCGAAACCACCCTCACTACAGTGGGCATCCCGACGCTCGGAGAAGAAGAGGTCTACACCCAATCTTCTCTCTTTAATTCAATACAAAGGGAACTCCGTTCTCTTATTAAAGATGTTTCTGGTTTTGAATGGTAAGTGCTTTGCGACAGAGAACCCTACGGTAAACGTCAGCACTCGGGATAGGAGAAGGCCTACGCCTAACCACTCCACGACCATTCAAGTTTTTGTTATGAAAAGATTTGAAAATGCATTCGGTACAAGACCGAGGTTTTAGGTGTGAAAATGTTGCGGAAGGAAGTTGAGGATGCGAGAGGTGGTGGATAGAGGCGCGTCTTCGTATTGAAAGAAGAATATCGAGACCACCCTCACTACAGTGGGTATCCCAACATTCGGAGAGGAAGAGGTCTACACCCAACCCTCTCTCTTTAATTCAATACAAAGAGAAACGATTCCTTATTGAAGGGGTTTGAAAATACACTCGGTACGAGACCGAGGTTTTAAGAGCAAAAGGGGTGGAAGCGTCTCTGTATTGACAGACGAGCATCGAGACCACCCTCACTACAGTGGGCATCCCTACGCTCGAAGAAGAAGAGGTCTACACCCAATCCTCTTTTTAGCTCAACACAAAGAAATGATCTTAAAGAGATGAGATTTGAAAATGGATGGGAAGCGTCTTCGTATTGAAAGACGAGTGTCGGGACCACCCTCACTACAGTGGGTATCCCAACACTCGGAGAGGAAGAAAGTCTACACTTAATCCCCTCTTTTTGATTCAATACAAAGACGACTGGGTTTCGAAGATTTGTTTGACAAGGTTTTTGAATCGAATCGGGGCATAATGTGGATAGAAAAGAGGTGGTCTCAGGTCCAACATTACTCGTCAATAATTTGACTGGTAATGAATTACGGAGGTCTCGTCATCGACCGAAACAGAAAATGGGACAAGATGCCCAATAACAAAAGAGAAAGAGATTCAACTTCAAAAATAAAAATAAAAAACTTCTAAATACTATATTCTAAAAAAAAATATGGAAATCAAATAATATATACAATCAATATATGATATAAACTCTAAAAATAATATATAATTTAAAATGCAGACTATAAACATGTTAGATAAAAGAAAATAATAAAACAACAATTCAATATGTATATACATAATAACTAAATACAATATATATAATAATAATATAACAATAATTAAATAATTTACTTTTAATTTTAAAATAAGTAAATAAAAAAACAAAGAGAGGAACGAAGACAGGGGGGCGGCGGTTCGAACCTTCTCCAAATGAATTGGGATTTGACCCAAACCTAGTTTAACGTTTAAATCAAAAGAACAAAATGGAAATCTACCTGATATCAAAACACGGCCCCTGTATTGAACCAAAATCTCAGCAAATCAATTCCCCCAATTTGTACAAATCACGATCCTTCTTCTCCAAAGCAAAATGAAGACGAGAAAAACGGCGTATACAGGACATATTCGTCGAGCTTCAGTCGTCCTCCCCTTCAATTTCTCACCGCCCTCGCTCGTTCTGCTTACGTTCGCCGCTGAGATTTACCGGTTTGAATCCTTCTCTACATTTCACTTGTTCTTCGTTTCATCTCTCCTTTCGTTTCTGGTTTTCACACTCTCCGATCTGGACTTATTTTTAGGATTGGGTGAATACTGAAGGTTGTAGAAGGTTGAATGGGGTCAGGTTATGGGTTGAAGACGGATTGGGGAGTTGCGGTTCGTATGTTGTTGTTGTGAAGGAAATTAGTGAAGTAGTGTTTTAAAGAGGGATGAATATCGCCTGGTCATAGAACGAGCAAGGTGATGCGTACGGTATAGTTCGAATGGGATCGCACACCATGTGTTTGTGAAAATGACCTCCGTTTTCGCTTTTGGAACTGCTTGGTCACAGGTTGGTTTCAGCTTGCGGTGGATGGTCATCAGCTAGTGATTGCATCAGTTGTCGAGATTACTTTTGGAGTTTGAGTTGGCACGAGACGCGGTGTTAGGAGATGGATTTCTGAAAGGTGATTGAAGTTTGATTCTGTTGAGTGTGGTGGTTGTTTAGTGTTGTTATTGCTGAAAGTTTTGAAGGTTTGTTTAAAAATGGGAGTTCAAACTAAGTGGTGAAGATGAGCCTTGATAGTGGTTTGCAGAATGTTGAATGGACTAAAGATTGAGGTTTTAGAGTTCATGAAGAAGAGGAAGATTGAAAAAGCTTTTGGGGCGATTTTTGAAAGAGATGGAGGGCTAGGGTTTGGAGGCTGAAGCTGCTAGGGTTGGCCCCCATCTTGCTGTCACTTCTCATGAGGTTTTATATGGAGAGGGTATGCAGAGGCTTGAGGTGAGGTAGTACAAGCTCTTTTGTCTGTAGTGAGGTAATGTCTTTTTACCACAACACCAAATAATCTCTGATTTTACTGCTAGTAACTTGATTTTTTTACTGTCTGATTTGTGATTTACATCTAATGAATGATTACCATTAAAAGGAACTCTGCTATCAAGCTGGCTTGTGTGCCGAACATCAATGGAAGGATCAGTTTCTGTATCACTGACAAAGTTATGATCTGTAACATCTGAAAAAGAATTCTTTTGCCTATTGGTTTCTCCTGAAGTAATGAAATTGGTAATCATCTTCTGCGTGGGATCAGGGGTAGCACCACATTTATCTCCGTTAAACTGTGATACTCTAAGACCTATTAATCTTACTGAAACAGGAAGTTCAACTTTCAGTAATTTTGACGCATGCTTCAGAATATCCACACTTGAGTTGATGTAGTTTTGTAAAGTCACAGCTCTATTCCGAACCTCAAAAGAAGCAGTTTTCAGTTTAAGAGTCAAAGTTCGCCCATGAAGACCTTCTTTCTGCATGTCTGTGGACAACATTTCAGTAAGCTCCGCTAATTTTTATACAACAGCACTTCGTCCTCAGTAGCAGAAAATGTCCTCTCATTGCCGATACTTTTTCGAAAACTTACTTTGGGGAGAATCTGTCTTTCCCAGATCTAAAGCCACGGAGTAAAAAAAAAATCTGCTGTTGACGGAGAAAAAAGAGCACACAGGTAGCTACCCTTATCCAGCATCTGCTCACATGTGCTTATTCCAAAAAACATCTTTCAAAATATGTTCAGTGACCTTACCAATGCCTCCAATCTGTCAACACTTTCTGATAGGAAGAGAGGATATGAAAGTCGTAACAGCCAGGCGGTCATTTGGCAAAACATACTGTCCATTTGGTTTGTTTATGTCTGAGCATACCTTAGCTAGCAAACAATTCGGTGCCACTCCAGCACTACATGTGAGCCCAGTCTCTTCATGAACACTGTCCCTGAGTTCTTTGAGCAATTTCTTCACTTTTGACATTCCTTTCAAATTTCCTTCTTGTTCTGGTGATGACTTGGATTTATTTATGAAATTTGCATTGTGGTTTATTTGCAGGAAGCGCGTCTCTACTGCGGAATTGGTGTATTTAAGAATTGCAGGTCGCATTGTCCATTCGAGGTATGCATCCTATATGTTTTTATGAAGGTTATTGCGATGTCATGCCGTTCTATTGGTGTTGCGGTAACCTCCAATTTTACAGCAGGTTTTGCATTGTGTTGTATTGATGCGTACACAGTGTTTGTTCTTTACAGGCAAGGCTGATGGTGGGTCGCATATTTGTAAATGTTGCAGAATTAAAGTTGCTGCCAATTTTGTAGTGAAAACGCATGGGACCTGCGTGTTGTTGTGCTGTGTTTGCTTGTCGTGCGCGGTACGGCTTTGCAACTGGAAGCTTAGTGGGTCTGTTGCTGCAGAAACACACGTAAATTCGTACTGGTAATCCTTTGCAAAGTGTTGGAAATAAGACCTTCAACAATGAAGGTATTCCATCTGTCGGAATGACACCAATTTGAGTAGAAGTTCCGAGAGTTAAAGGTTGAGCCCTATTTCCTGAAGACACGGTTGCATTGCGAAATATAACCTCATGATCAAGGCCATAAAGCTCCTTTACATTGGCCAAAAGATCAGAAATAGGGTTGCCATCAGACTATTCAAAATGCCTGGAGCTACATTCTCCCCACAAGAGGCCCCCTTCACCAAATTCTGCCCAGGTAGACGTTCCACAAGAAATCCTCCTCAAAGATATATGCAGAAATAAGTGATGGCATTGACAAGTTCGAAGCTTTGTAACAACTGCTTCTTTTGTCAAACAGTCTTCGGAAGAATATGTCTTCATGGTCTCTAAGGCCATATTGATGCAATATCCCTTTTGAATGAGAAATTCCTACGACAGGCATAGGTTCTGGAAAGTCAATATCATGATCAACCCCAACAAGTCCATATACATAGGGATTCCCGGGATGAGCGTGCCCAGCTATAAAACGACGTTTCCTGGATCGAGCTTGAGTTGGGCCCTGAACTTCCTCCTCAATGCACACTGAATAACCATTATGTGTCAGATCGTCCAAAGTTTGTCGAAGATTCATAACAGGGCAACCAGCTTTGGGAATGCTATCTGATCGCATAACGCCAAAGGGATTTAAACCTGCATATGCAACGAGAATACAAGCATCTATTCCAACAGCTTCATAGAAATCCCCAACTCTGCGGAGTAAAATTTGACGTGGAAATTGTGACTTGATCTGCAAGTGGGCGTATGGAGATGGTATGAACAGAGAAGAGGTTTTCAAAGTGGAAGAAGAGTAAGGAATCTGTTTTCTTTTTGGGAGCAGGTTTCACGGGATGCCGGCTTTGTCGTAACTTGTATACGAATTGCAGCTGGGGTATTAATAATGATAATGATGAGCTACAGAACATATGTTTCTTTGGGGGGAAAAGAAGGAGAAGATGGATTCACATAAAGGAAAAAAGTGGGAATTCAAAGGGAGAAATGGAAGGATTCGTACGGGCATCACGGTGGAAGCCTTTTTTTTGCGCAAACATTGTAAACGAAACCAGTGTTTTCCTTATGCTTTTGGCATGCTGTTTATTTTATTAATCCAGGATAACTTGATTGAAATTTAAAGAAAACATCTTGAATTGGAGCATGACTCATTAAGCATCAAAATGATTCCAATGTCATGACCACGTCTTTAATCTTTGTACACCTCCTTGTAAAATAAAGCATGAACCTCTATGAATCCTTTGAAAATTGTAAAAAATGATTTTGTACCAATTCATGAGCTTCAACGTGATCACCTTCTTTCTTCACATTGTATTGTCTTGAAATAATTGAAAATTGCTAAGAAAGTGCTTATTTTCTTGGGGATACCTTGAAGTTTCTTCAAATTAAATAACTTGGAACAATATGCCTTGACCAACAAATACAATTTAATAATTGATATGGCCTAAGAAACAATGACATTGGAGAAAAACAAACTCGACTCATAACTCATTAAATCTCAATATGCCTTGAGAAAAACTTACAGTCGTAAATTGCCCACCGGAAATCGCTAACTGTTATTTTCCATCATGCTTAGTGTTTTGGATCTTGCGCTTTAGTTTAATCCTCATGACTCGAGCATAAATGAGCATTGTCAGTATTTCCATCATCAAACTATGTCTTGAAGGCAGACCATGTCTCCACATAAATTGTTTATACATTAAAACACATGATCATATAACTCTTCCTTAATCCAACTTCTTGAATAAATCCCCGAAATATAACTGAAGGCGTACCCAACTCAAATATCATCTTGAACCTCGATGAGTCCAAATATTCACTATGCACCAAGTGAATAGGACGCATGCCCCCTATCTGAAACTTGACTCCACCTGGCAACTTTTGAATTTTCTGACTATGAGGAATGGAAGGATGTATAAATGAGAAATATATACAAGTAGGACAAATTTGGGGTATGCTTATGCAATGTGATATGCTAATGCAATGAAATGAAACATAAACCAAATGGAGAAAAGGTAGGGCAAATTTTGGGGTACAACACTATGGAGCAGATTCAAGCTGAGTTGAGGGAAGTACGAAGCTAAATGGGACAATTTATGGTGGATATGCAAGCCTTGTGTCTAGACCAGAAGATGCTTAGGGAGGAAGTTCATTAGTTGAAGACTCAGATGGGCCTGATCTCAAAAGTCATAAGAAACGGGTTAAGAAAGGAAGGCGATCATGTGCCTGAAACTGCAGCAGAAATGGCTATTCCACCTTTACCTGTGGGACCCCTCCCAAGGTGTGATGTGCCTCAAAGATCTTCTACACAACCTGAGGTTCCAGAATTTCCCTACCAGCAGCTATCTCTTGTTCCCCAAAGCAATACTAGGATTAGGAGGTATGCTCAAAGGACAAAGCAGCTCGACAAAATCTTTGACCATATCCCTATGACTTATGCTCAGTTGTTGCAACTCTTGCTTCAACTTCGTTTGGTTAAACTTCGGACTATGTCTCCATTTATTGGTGAGCCACCACAAGCCTATGATGTAAGTGCCCATTGTCATTTCCATTCTGGGGCACTGGGGCATGATGTCGAGAACTGCAAAGCTTTTAAGCACAAAGTTTAGGACTTAATTGATTCAAAGGCAATTGAATTCGCGTCGGGCGGCGTGAGCATACCAAGAAGTTTTATTCCAGTCATTGCGAAAGAGGAGGATATTCCTGCTTTCTTCCCTGAAGCTGCATCAGATCAGAAGTATGTATTGCAATCTATGACTTCAGAATCTACATGCCCATAGATGTTGCCTGTTCCTAGGTCAAGCCTGAGGATGAAAGCACATGAACGAGGGAAGTCCCCGGTACCTCATATTCAGTTTTCAGACGCTTCGAGTGTTTAGAATCAGCAACCTGTTGGGTCTATATATCAGATATATGTTCCCCTCCAGAGTCAACGGTCATACCGTTATCATCCGTGTCAGCACACCCGACAAAGACCAAGGAAGCCAGATAGGTGTTTAACTCAGTTGCCGATGTCGTATAGTCATATATTGCCAGACTATATCAGAGGTGGATTGATAGTACCGAAGAAGATTGATCCAGAGATTCCTCCACATCCGCCAGGTTCTGATGCCAACGCCCGCTGTGAGTACCATGTTGGGGCACAGGGGCATTCAATCGAAAACAGTAAGGTGCTTAGAAGTAAGATTCAAACTCTGCTTGACTCCAACATGTTCTCCATCACACCTCAAGGTATTCAGAACAACGATCCTCCGTCTAGTCATGTGGGTTCGGCAGCTAATGTTATGGGGGAATGCACCGAGAGAAGATGTTCAGAAGAGTATCAGACTGACTTCGACGAGCAATTCTAAAGATGGTTGGTTCACCAGCAAATCAAGACTTGAAAGCCTAGTTCCCTGAAGTTGGCAGCTCTTTTTATCATGTCATTTTCTTGCATTTGTAGTTTCTTTTCTGTTTAAGTGCAAATTTCATTTGTAAAACGTGTTTGTTTTTGATTGATAATGATAATGAAATGAATATGCATGTTTTGATTAAATCCATTCGCGTTCACTCAATACTTTTTATTGATGTCAAACGCTTGTTTAAGCGGAATCCGAGGGAGGATGACGAAGTTGAAAAGACGCAAAGCTTCTAATAGTATGCTTTTGAATAAACCTCTACTGATGATGTACAGGCATTGTTTCAAATTCCTAAATACCAGAGAGATAAGGAGTTAATCCCTAGTTAACCCATTTGAGCCTAGTAGTAGGAGTTTCTTTCTGAAAACAAAAAAGACCCTCAATCTTAACCTAGGGTAGGGTAGGTGTCAGTTAATTTGACCGAGCATCTAAATTGCATAAGGGAGTGTTCCCGTTCGAGGATCAATCACACCTTTAATGTAGAGGTCGTACCTAAAAAACCACAGTGGAGTTAGTCAATCACAACCCTGTCAAACAAGTAGACAAGCTGGTCTCACATGATTTGTTCCCGAATAAAATCAATCAAAAGAAAAAGAAAAAATGTACAAGAAGCTCGTTAAGTCGATAACTTGTAAACAAGTGGCTTAGCCAAAAATTAGGGCATCCCGCTGGACTTCGAAATCAAAAGAGAGTTAGTCCAGGCAAAAATAGGGAAATCAGAAAAACGATATAGAACAAGTCGCGTGACTCCAGACACACAAGACAAAAGCGAGTGACTGTCACTCCGAAAAACTTGTGGTTTCCTGAACCATCACTTCTGTCATTCAACCTTTGAGAGGTGAGTGCTTGTGTCAAATTAGCTGAATATAGGATTGAAGAACATCAAGGAGAATGGGTGGGTTAAAATAAACTTAGAGCCTTATATCTTTCCTTTCTATAACTGTGAACCTGACCACATTACAACCTTTAAAAGTCCTAATTGAAGAAGGTTTGTTTCGAAAGCATACTTCGGTAAAGATCGCATCGATATTGACTCCTAAAAGGATTCTTCTTACTACGTTGTATTAAGGTTGACAATCTGATAAGTGATTCATTCACTGTATGTCACAAATTGTTTCCAGTGAACAGACTTGGATTTCAAAACTGTCATATGCATTGCATTAATATTATCATTTGCAAAATGAATTGTTTTACTTACGAGTAAGCACTTGACATCAGGAGAGCTTCTACAATGCGAAGTTTGAAGAGCTAAGATGCAAAACGCCGGAGAGCTTCGTCGAGCAGGGGCATGCCAAAGGATCACATAAGAAGAGTCAATCATTCCAAGATTCAGTTAATCTGGGGCAACCAGGTCGAGATTCATCAAATCTCTCGAAGGCCAATCAAAGACGCCATCTCCTGAGGTCTCTTAATCTGGGGCAATCAGGTTGAGATTCAATAAATCTCTCGAAGTCAGAGGCACTTCTCCAAATTATCCAATCAGGGGCAAAGTCATCTCAAGGCTGGGGCAAGCTACCCCAAAAGCACAACAGCTATCCTTATCCAAAAGGGAATTAACTTGAAGGTCAAAGTGCTAAAGCAGTCCATATTAAACCGTCAGAGTACAGAAGTCACACAAGCTGGGGCAAAATTGGAAACAAAAGAGATGCATTCCTCTCCATATCTTCAGAGCTTTTTAGAGTTATTCAAGCAGGTTCAGTCAACCTTCAAGTTCAAGGCGAATGTCAAGAAGTCATAGAAAACCTGTATCCAGATAGAGCATTTCTCAACCTCAGTTGTACCTGAAGCTCAATCACACTGGAGTTACTACGTTTCTATCCCCACAAAGTGAAAATGTCAGACCAGAAGTATCTCGCCCATGATAATATACAATCGAGATCAATTCATCCCCAGCAGGTTAGAACCCCGTACAATCAAGGTTATCCTCAGCAGGTCGAGATTGATATCTCCAGCAGAGTAGGATCATCTCCAACAAGTAGGCGTGGGATTATCCCCCAGCAGTGGAACAAATTCAGAGTTTCATTTTCCCCATATAGTCTGAACGACTAGCTCCTTTCCCCTCAGAGTCTAGGTCATTGACTCATTCCCCAAGTGGAAGTTGTTATTGTTGAGATTATTTCTCATTTTCCCCAAGCAGAGGTCGATGTTGATTCCTTCCTTATCTAATCCCCAGCGAAGTCAGCAGAGTTACTTTTCTTCCCCACAGAGTGGAACCGACTCAGAGATTGTTATTCTCCATCCTCAGTAGAGAGAGAGGCTGGGACGATCCCCCATTAGATCTTATTCATAATCTCTAACAGATAGCAAATTAAATCTTCAGCAGGACGGAATCTCTGGCAGAATAGACCCATCCTTTCAGCAGTCTGCCTTGATTCCCAACAGAGTTATCTGTTCCCCGGAATGTTATATTTTGGCAGACCATCCAGGACTGATTCCCCAGGTAAAGTGGAGTTATGTGTCTCCAGCCGAGTTGTTAGTTCCCCAGAAGAATTGTATTCTGGTAGGCCATCTGGGACGTTTTCCTCAGCAGAGTTTGATTTTGATCCCTAGTGGAATGGATTTATGCTTAGCAGAGTAGTTTTACCCGGAAGTTTTCTCGGAGGCCATCCAAGGTTTGTATTCCCCAGCATGAGTCCATTTTCACTAGGTGTGCCTGGTCTTTCCCCAGCGGAGTTGGTTTCCTCTCTTCAGCATTTATTTTGCTGAAGTGGTTCCTTTGCATTTGCATCGTGCATAGCATCCTCCCAAACGCGTAGCGTTTCCATTTTGTATGGAGCATTACACCATATTCAAACATGTGCATTTGAAACATAAGTCAGGTTGTTACCTCTATATTTTCAGGTGTATCTCCAGCAATTATCGGTTTATTTTTTCCGGCCTGTGTGGTATCAAGACCTCTAACAAGATCTTTGACGGATGTTCTCATCTTATCATTCTCTCCAACAGAGTCTATTTATTCAAGTTCGTATTTCTCCAACGGATTTCATCACCCAGATGGTGAATCGACGGATATTCTTCTTAACTTAGGGTTGAGCCGGCCTTTGGGTCCGATGCTCACTTTTATTTAGCGGATGAGAGCTAACGGCGAAGTCAGATTATTTTGAGAACTGACGACGAGGTCAGATCTTTTTACCGACTTTATGTCGAGGCCTGACAGTGATGTCAGATGCTTTTACCGATTTTAAATCAAGGATTGACGGTGAGGTCAGATCTTTTTACCGACTTTATGTCGAGGCCTGACGGTGATATCAGATGCTTTTACCGATTTGAAATCAAGGATTGACGGCGAGGTCAGATCTTTTTACCGACTTGATGTCAAGGCCTGGCAGTGATGTCAGATGCTTTTATCGATTTGAAATCGAGGATTGACAGTGAGGTCAGATCTTTTTACCGACTTGATGTCGAGGCCTGACGATGATGTCAGATGCTTTTACCGACTGGATGTCAAGGACTGACAGCGAGGTCAGATCTTTTTAGCGACTTGATGTCGAGGCCTGACGATAATGTCATATGCTTTTACCGATTTGATATCGAGGACTGACGGCGAGGTCAGATCTTTTTACCGACTTGATGTCGAGGCCTGACGGTGATGTCAGATGCTTTTACCGATTTGAAATCGAGGATTGATGGCGATGTCAGATCTTTTTACCGACTTGATGTCGAGGCCTGACGGTGAGGTCAGATGCTGTTACCGATTTGATATCAAGGACTGACGACGAGGTCAGATCTTTTTACCGACTTGTTGTCGAGGCCTGACGGTGAGGTCAGATGCTTTTACCGATTTGGTATCGAGGACTGACGACGAGGTCAGATCTTTTTACCGACTTGATGTCGAGGCCTGACGGTGAGATCAGATGCTTTTACCGATTTGAGGACTGACGGCAAGGTCAGATCTTTTTACCGACTTGATGTTGAGGCCTGACGGTGAGGTCAGATGCTTTTACCGATTTGATATCGAGGACTGACGGCGATGTCAGATCTTTTTACCGAATTGATGTCGAGGCCTGACGGCGAAGTCAGATGCTTTTACCGTTTTAATGTTAATGACTGACGACAAAGTCAGATGATGTTGAGTCCTGACGGCGAAGTCAGATGCTGTTACCAACTTGATATGGATGACTGACGGCGAGGTCAGATGTTCTTACCGACTTGACGTCGATGTTTCCTATTTGGTAATGAGTTAGCTCATTGTCCTTGCAACCATCAGATACATTTATTTCCGAGGACTTTATTCCAGTGAAGAAATTTATTCGGTTACTGTTTCATTCTACGGTTGTCAAATTTCCGGGTTCTTTGGTATTCAACCGTCTTTTACCTCGAATGTTTGAAAGTTGTTCGCTTTTCATCCCTTCAGGTCCAAGACGCTTGAATGGGGGCAGTTGTTGCACCCCAAAAACTGACCAACCTTTTTATTAATATTTGGCTTATGTTTCATTGCATTTTTTCATTTTTGCATTTGCGTAGCATAGTTCTTACAGGGGATCAAGTGTTTGTTTGTGTATCATCCAAGAGGAAAGTCTTTTATTGGTTTCAAACTCAAGCAAAGGCACTGGTACAAACCATCAGAAGGTTGTTAAGGGGTCCATAAGGTTTTATCACTGGTGTGAACATGAGGTAGAAGTTTGTTGAATACCTCAGAGGTCATGGTGGAGTGGAAATGGTCACTCAGTTCATCTAAACAATGCCTAGGCAAAAAAAGGAGAGATTAGGGTTTCATTTTTTTTAATCAGGCTAAACTTGTTTTTAGAGAAAAAACTTGTTTCCATGGTCTTCCATATGTCCTAAGGTGTTTGAGGATGGGTGATTGACCATCAATTTTAATCAGAAGAGCTTCAATTGATCAGTTGATTGAAAATCAAGAGATTTGGAGAAAAAAGACAACTGTGCAGTGCAAAAGTCAACTCCTGACTTTTTGAGGTCGAGATCATGATCCTTAATTTCAATATGACCAATGGGTGGAATTTGATCAAGAAAAGTCAAGGAAATCATGAAAAATCAAGAGTTGTTGAAAGTTGCTATTTTGGGATTTAGGGTTTTAGAAACTTTCTATTTTTGGAAAGTTTTATGGTTGGAACAACCATCTTCAAAGCCATTTTTCTTCATGATCAAGGTTTCAAATGAATCTTTGGCCAACATCAAAGTTGTTCCTTATATTTCAAGCTTTCCAAAAAGTCCAAGAAGTCTTCCATATGATACTTGGAGCTCAAGTTATGGAGGTTCAAAGTTGGGAAAAAAAATAGTCCAAAATTCATAACTTAGAATTTTTCTAAGTTACCTCTAGGCAGATTTTCATGTCATGGTTTTTATGCCTATTTTTCATGATCTTCCCAACTCCATTTTAATTTTCTCAAGCATGAAAGTTGTAGACCTCATTTCAAGCTTTTTAATCATGGTTAGAGCTTAATTTTTCATCCATCATAGCATGAGATATGGTCTTCACAAGATAAGGTTTTCAAGTTGGCAAGTGTGGAAACTTAGTGAAATTTCACTAAGTATGGAGAATGTCTCTTGAGGACAGATTTTCAAGTGAATTTTTCATACCATTGTTGGCCTTGTATCACTTTCGTCTCAACATGAAAGTTGTTCATGGATATGCAATCTTCATTTTTTGTTCAAACATCATATCATTTGCTTGAGTATTCATTCACTTATGGTGGTTTGAAGTGAGCCTCTTGGAGCTTTTGCAAAGTGCCATTCATGAAACATTTTTGGCCACCATTTCTTGCACATACAAGCCACACGTATGATATGTATTCTTTGTGCATTCTTTGTGTACCAAACATTACCCAAACAAGAGAAACCAAGCTTGTACCATTTGTACACTATTTTGAATTTCTTGCCCCAAAAAGGAAGAGACCATCCACCCTTATTCTGCCCACTGTGCAGACCATCCAGCTTGTTCCCTCCACTCCAGAAAACAACAAGAAAGCCAGCATGCTCATGTACTACTCTTTGATTCACCGTTTGATTCAAACAACCATGAACATGTAGCATCTGATCCATCCATCTTTTACCACTGTTAAACCCTCATTTTCACGTTTTTCCATCATATATAAGTTGAAGAGCAGCGGAGAAGAAACCCTAGCCCCCATTTGAGTCAAAAACCTGAAGTTTATCTTGCATCCTCCAAGAAATTCCTTCGAGTCTCCCTTAGTATTGAACCTTTTCACAAACTTCATTCCATTCTATCATCACCTAAACACCTTTCAGTTACTGGTTTTGCAAAAGAAACAATTTTTGCTGCTCAAGACCGCTTACTGCTACAAGAAAAAGGGTGACTTCAAATTTTGGCCAAGAACTAACTTGTGGAGGGGCTGTTCTGAGGCTTGCATCAAAAGAGGGATAGCTTGCTTTGGGAAGTCTTCAAGAGGTAAGTTATTTCTAAACTTTCTTTTTCATATGCATAGTCATCATGAAAGCATGTTTGAATGTGTTTGTATTCTTGGTGTTTGGCTGACCTTTATTTGAAGCATTGATTTGGTTTTGGTCAAGCCTACTGTTATCGATGTATAATGTTTCTATTTTGATTTGCAAGCTGTTTGTATGAAGAATGTACTTTGGAGTTGAACTGTTTGTTTGTTGCTCAACATTATCATGTTTAGGGTTGCCTCTGTCTTGTGTTTGGTTTTGAGTGTGTTTTGTTCACGTTTGCTGTCTTGAGGCTGTGATTTTTGCTATGTGGGTGTTTGAGTGCATGATAGTTTAGATTTTGTTGACTTGAGGTTAGATGTTGTGCTTGCTGTCCATAGTGTTGTCAGGATTCCCAATTGTTTTTGAAACCTGAGTGTTGTCAACTCAGGGTTGCTGGCTGTTTTAGGTTGATGTTCATACTAAGTTGGGTTGGTGCTTAACAAGTGATGTTTTTTTTTTGTGGTAGTAACTTGGTAATGACAAATCTTATTTACATTCTGTTTTAAACACAACTGTTTTGAAGAAGGGTTGCTGTCTTGAGTCCATGTTTGCCATATAAGGCCTATAATGAAATGGTGCTTGGCAATATCATGATAAAATGTAGGGACTGTTTTTGTGCTGAAGATTAGTTTTGGTTTGCTTGCTGAAATGAATCTCAGTTGTTGTTGTTATTGTAAGAACTAGACTCCTACTGTCATGAACTTGTAAATTCTCATTTGAGTGAATTTTTAGAATAGTTGTTGGATAATTCGAGCATTGGCCTCTTAGAGTTCATATAGGGTAATCTCATGTCATAACTGCTACCATATTGATGTTGGAGTCCATGACAAGTTGGATTTATTTTTATTGGACATAACGTAGTTTTTGTGTGGCACTTTACATGTTGTCCAGTTTTTCTGTTGGGATATTGTTATTTGGCTTCTCCTCAAGTTAACCTCCTTTCTGTTTAGAACCATTTTAATTTGACCTCAAATTGTGTTATAGGCTGTTGGAAATATATATATATATATGGAGCTTTGATAATTGATATGGTGACTTTTATTTTCTTGATCATGCGCTATTCAGAGCTGTTTTAAGAGTGGAGTTTGCCAACTTATGTCCAATGTTGGGATGATTCATTTAGATGTGCTTAGGCATTGGGGGATCAGTGTGTTGTTTTAGTTTTATTTTACAAGTTGGTAGCAATTTGAGATTGGTGTCTGAGTATGGTTTGACATAGACCACTTAGCATTTTGGATAGGTCTGTTTTGAACTTATTTTTAAACCTATTTTGATTCTATCATGTCAGGTTTGGGTTCAGGCCTATCAACTCCCTTGGGCTGCATTTTTGTTTAGCTGTTGTAATCATGTTAACCATTAGTGGCCTGTTGAGTCTGCTGCTAGGGTGTTGTGGGTTTAGAATGAGGGTTCCAAGAATTTTCTCTGCTAGTTGGCTCTGGTAATGGAGGGAGGTTTCTGTTTTGGTGCTGAACTGATTGGAGTTTCAACTTCATTGATATTGCATTGATGCTCAGGTCATTGTTCAATTGTTGAGAGGCAAACAAATTTAGATTTCCATCAAAACCTAGTTGGATTCCATCTTGTGGCAGATGCTAGATGAAGAGTAGGATCATAGTTTGTTTGCAGTTTTGGACTAGATTTAGCTTGTTGTCAAGAATGCATTTTTGTGAAGACATGATGTCTTGAGTCCCTCTATGACAGTTCTTAGAGGCTAAGCTTGTTAGCTTGTGTTCATTATTGCTAAAACCTTGTTTTCATACCAACTTGTTAGTAAGATGGCAGCTGCCTCATCATGTAGGTTTTTGATTGGTTTGAGTGAATTGGGCATCGTATTGTTCAGATTTACAGTTGTGCTGTCATTTTGTTTTGAGGCTTGAGTTTGTTCAACCCATCAAGTTTGAGTTGTTGACTGTCATAAGGTTTACTTTTAGGGCTGTTGCTTGGTTTGTGCGGTTATTTTTTTTACATCAAGATGTATCATTCAAAGCTCACGGTTATTAAGGTTTGGAGCTGTTTGACAGTTCTTTATTTAGGGACTGTTGACAGAGTGTTTGAAGCTAGTTTTAATCAAGCCATGGTAGGACATTCAGGGTTGTTAACTCTCTGTCATGATATCCTATGCATTGTAGTGACAGTGTTGTTTCTGCTCATCCTTAGGATTTCCTTAAGGGCTTTGAGGTTAGTTTGTAAGCCTTATGTTGTTTAATCTAGGATGGAGGTTTAGTTTGGTGATATTCATGACTGCTATTAGAGCAGAGTTGGTTAACTCATAGATGTTGCTAAAGGTATATTGCACCTGATAAGAGATTGCTTATTGTTGGTTTCCATCTGAGGAGTGTGTTTTAATTTGGAGTTGGATAGCAGTTGGAGGATGTGAGGGAAAACTGTCTCACAACATACGTTCTCAAGTTTCGATGATGACAAAGTACAACCTCGGATGAATCAGAGTCGTCATGCATACTTACGATGATGACAAAGTACAACCTCGGATGAATCAGAATCGTCATGCAATACTTAACATATTACATCCTTCCTATATCCTTTTAAATCATCATATTTCATTGGCAATATATGTGACTAATGTTTGGTCGTGACAAGATGCACGAAACAACAAACATATCAATTTTTGCAGGTTTTGTAGCTATGAGTCAACCATACCGTCAGCACACAGTTTCATTCAGTTCACACGGGTCAGCGCATGAAGGTCATGCGTCGACCGTTAACTTGGCGCATGCAGGTTTAAGAATCTCACGGGTCAGCGCATGAAGATCATGCGTCGACCGCTGACTCGGCGCATGACAGTTTGAGTGTCACACGGCTCAGCGCACGCCGACCCTATGGTCGACCGTTCGCGCGCAGAAACAGAAATTCTGCTATGTTTCATTGATCTGTCAACTGTCTGTTTTGTATATTACTATAAATAGCTGTCTTTTCAATTTTAACAACTAACATTTTTTCAAGAACATTTTTGAAAGCATTGTGAGAAAGTGTTCAGGTCAAGAAACGTGAAAGAGGTGCATCAGTGTTCTTCATCTTCATCGTTCAATCAACTCACAAATCCTCAAATTACAGATAATCAATTTTTTTGCTGCGGTTTGTGGTTTGCTCGACGGTGATAAGGTTCGAACGCGTGATTGAAGATCCGGTTCGAGTGGAAGCTGGTGCAGGTGTTTCTTGGGAGAAAACCTTTGAGGTTTTACCTATCAAGACTACAGGTTTTGAAGGCTTTTGTTACGGAATCGTCGGTTCAACAATCAAGCGAGTGCGAAGGTGATTGATTAGCGGAAGGTTGATCAATCTAGTAGCTAGGGCGTTGAAAGGTTGAAGACGTTCCGGGTTCAATTTGGGTGTGTCTAAGATCAGCCGTGCCGAAGGTTTGATCAACGGAAGAGTTGTCAATAAGGTGGCTGCAATCGGAGGTCATTCACATCAAATTGGAGGACTTGATTCATCTTGAATCAAGGGGCAAGAAGTGGTAGAAATTATCAGCAACATTAAGATTGTTTGTATCAATTGTCTATCGATTCTTGTGTATAACTGTTCTACCAAACAGGTGATATCTATTCAATACATATCTCAATTCTCTTTGTAGAATTGAGGGCAGACGTACCCCAACGCGAGGACGACTGGGGGAACTGCCTCATCAAATCTTGTGTTCCTTTATTTTCTGCATTTTCAATTACAGCTTAAAAATTAAGTGATTCTAGAATAAGTGATTTTGTCAAATTGTAGTATTGATTGAGTGAGTTGGTGAAACACTGTTTTTTAACTACTAAGTACAATAGAAATACTGTACTAAGGCTTTTTCAATCACTCATTCAACACAAATATCATTTAAGGTATTTGTGCACACCAACTGTTCGACAAAAGTGCTGAACTAAAATTGCCTTAATTTTGCTGCTAGTTTTGTGCACACCAACTGTTCGACAAAAGTGCTGAACTAAAATTGCCTTAATTTTGCTGCTAGTTTTGGTGTAATTTTTGATCATTGGAATAAGGAAATAGTACGAGTGAATCACATCTGAGTTTTGCATAAAAGTGTGTAGTGATTTACTATCCGTTATCGTCTTAAATTCATCCGCTTGACGCATATCCGGCTCTCCAATAGTTGTTCGTTTTAGACTATATTTTCCAAGGCCGCTTCCGCATTTGAAAACAATTTTGAAAACCAATTTTATTGGTAGCGCCACTCAAATTTTTAAAAGGGATCTATTCAACCCCCCCTTCTAGATCCGTGCCTTAGTCTAACAGAGGATTGTCATGAGGGTTTTGTTTGGAACTGAGGTTAGTGATCAATGTGTGTGACTGCTTCTGTTAACAAGAACACACTTGTGTAGTTTGCCTTGATTTTGTTTTCAACCTACTGTTGGGGCTATGATTGTAATTCATCAATGGATATTGGTTGAAATACCAAAGCATTTTGACTATCATGTTTTTGAAACTTGTTACCTTTTGATTCATCAGAAATTCATATCCAGTTTGTAGTAGCTTTGTGTTATGTTGTGATTGATTTTAGCTCTTGCACAAGTTTTGTTTTAGAGTGAGGGTATGGTTAAACTAAGAAGGATGCAATCATTGTCCTATTGATATATGTCATGATACACTGCATCAAGCCAACTGCTATGGCTTGACAGCCCCCCAAACATCAAGTCTTTGCTGGCAGTTTTGTTTTAGAAGTTCATAGGTGATTGATCCAACTTGTACTAAACTCTTGACAGAATGAGTTTGTATTGTTTAATGTTGTGGCCTTGCTGTTTTGGATTGTGTTCACATCATGTTCATAATTGGTAACTCACATAGCCTTTTCTTGTTCTAAAGATCTGTTGAGTGAAATTCTTGTTAGAACTCCCTCAAAATCATACCACAAACTTGCTCAAACCCTTGTTTGATCTTAATTGCATCAATTTTAATCATTGACTCCAAAAATGCATTTCAAAACCTTCACTTGCACTTCCATTCGTATTTTACTTTGTGTGTGTTATTTGGAAAATTGGACAGCACCATCATGTTCCTTGTGAAAAATTGAGTGAGATAGACTTTAATTAAATGGAATTTGGTTGAGATTTGGAGAAGTTGTGTTGAAATCATATGACAAGTTTTGCCTTGAATCTTGCCATGAGGATTTGCCCAGCCTGCGCGTTTGATTTGGTATATATGCGCACGGGGTGGCTTGATACAACGGATGTATCGCCACCCCAGTGGTTAGAGCCTCACTCTTAAGTCACTTGCCATGCCATATGCCCTGTGTTCAACCCCCGACAGGGGCGTTTTTGTGTTTTTTTCATTATTTTCCTTGTTTTGATTTTTTTCCCTTTCTTTTTTCCATTTTCTGTGCACATGCGTGTCTTAGTTGGTTTGGCTTTGCTTTCTGCCTACAACACCAAGGTCATAGGTTCTACTCTTGGTATAGGCATTTTCTTTTTTAATGTTTAGTTTATTTTATTTCTTCAATTTTTGTTGTTATTTAACTTTTATTTAATTTTAAAAATAGTTTCAAATGTCTTAAAAACCCAAAAAATCTTTTTCAAGTATTTTAGTGTGTTAAATTATTTTTCTTCTTTTTATTTTAATTTTCATTTTATTTTATCATTTTATTTTTGAATTAACAATTTAATGTGCTTTGTGGTTTATCCTTTACTTCAATCAATTTCTTTTCTTTTTCATTTCACTTGTGAGTGAATTATTTAGTGTTTACTTGGCTTTGTGCCATGATCCCCCAAGGATTCCTAGTCCCTCCGTTTAGGATGAGAGTAGGAGAGACATTAGGTGTTCAATCCTATGCATGACAACTTTAGGGTAGTTCTTCCTTTTCATCCAAATTTAGGAGCATTATGCATGATAACTTTAGGGTCCAGTTTCCCCTTTGTTTGATTCTTTCTCTTCTCATCTCCTAAACAATTCAAAACACTTAATAAAGGATAGTTTGTGTCGTGCACTACGAGCCTTAAGTACTTGAGGAATGATGGTTGGGGGGCCTCCTCTCAACTGTCTAGAGTGTTTAGCGTATGCCCTTCGGGCGATATGCGACGCATTTGCTCTCGAGTCATAGTCTTTAGTGCGACATGAGTTTCAAACCATAACTCAATCCACTTCTTGTCTTAAAAACCACAAACCAAAAACATCAAAGCTTTTTATCCCTCGGGATCTTAATTGGAAAACCATTTTCAGAAAGAGTTTTGTTAAGCTTTGGTTCTACCGCAAACATGCATCGTCCCTAACTGCTGGAACCATTGTTTAACCCTACTCGGTTTAAAACACTTGAACCAACCTGTGGTCGCGTCAGCCCGAACTACATTTGCTCTGATTTCTCGTACCAGACGAGGATACGTAGGCACAAGACGGTGATGTCTTGGCGAGCAACCTCTCCCAACTTCACCCGTAGTTTTCCGAACTACGTTGACTCTGACTTTCCCGTTGCACAAGGGAATACGTAGGCATAGAGCGGCGATGCCCTATCGAGTCACTTTTCTTTTCTTTTGCCCCCCGTGAGCCTTTAGCATAGATAGATTTACACCCTTTAGATTAGATAACAAGCGTGGATCCTGTTGAGTACAACGGACGTGAGGGGTGCTAATACCTTTCCCTTGCGTAACTGACTCCTGAACCCGAGATTTGGTTGCGATAACCTGTCTTTTTCCCTTTTCGTAGGTTTTCCTCGATCGTTTTCTTTCCCTCTCTTTGGGATAAATAACGAACGGTGGCGACTCTTCTGTCATTGCCGGCCCCTCTTCGCAGCGATGCGACACATACAAATGCTATCATACTATGAAGCGGTACGAAATTGGACGAACCAACGGACCCGAGACTTGAGAATCCAGCTATGTATCAAAATCCTAGAAAAGTGACTGAGAAGGAAACTGAAAAGGAAGTCGACCAAAACATAAAGGAGAAAGAAGGTAGTGACCAAGAGGCCGAAGGAAAAGAATAACCATATGTGCCTCCACCACCTTATAAACCTCCTATTCCTTATCCTCAAAGATTTGCTAAATCTAAAAACATAGGGCAATTCAAGAAATTCGTTGAACTTCTTAAACAATTGAATATCACAATACCTTTTACATAAGCTATCACCCAAATGCCCTCATATGCTAAGTTTCTTAAAGAAATCTTAACAAATAAGAAAAATATCGAGGATAATGAAATCGTTAGGCTTACTGCTGAGTGTAGCGCGATACTCCAAAATAAAATGCCTCCTAAGCTGAAAAATCCAGGTAGTTTTTCCATACCTTACTTAATTGGAAAATTTGTCATAGACAAAGCTCTATGTGACTTAGGAGCCAGTATTAGCTTAATTCCCTTGACCATATGCAAAAGGCTTGATATGGGAGAATTAAGACCAACTAAGATGTCTGTACAACTAGTCGATCATTCTGTTAAGTTCCCGATAGGAATATTAGAAAACGTTTTGGTACGTATAGGTCAATTCTATATCCCTATTGATTTCATAATCATGGACATAAAAGAGGATGCCCACACTCCTATCATATTAGGAAGGCCATTCTTAGCTATAGCCGGAGCCATTATAGATGTAAAGAAAGGTAAGTTAACTTTTGAAGTGGGTGAAGAAAAAGTCGAATTTATTTTGACATAATTTTTACAAGCACCAGCTATAGACGATACAGATTGTCTGTTAGATGTCATCAACAAATGTATAAGAGAAATGGAGATGGAACAAAATTCTTATTCAGAAATCCTAAAGATTCCAATACCTCCAATCTTTGAAGATGATATTTGGTGTGGTGAATACTAAGACGACAGTCTAAGCAAATGCCTAGCACTAACACCCGATCTTATGCCTTGCCCAAAGAAACCGACTTTAGAACTTAAAACACTACCAAAAAATTTAAGGTATGAGTTCCTAGACACCGAGCTCGAACGACCAGTGATAGTCAATGCAGACTTAGGACAAATAGAAACTATGAAACTACTGCATGTCTTAAGAAAATACCCATCTGCTTTAGGCTATAACATTTCTGATCTGAAAGGAATAAGTCCTTCTATTTGTATGCATCGTATTATGCTAAAGGAAGACTTTAAAACCTCTAGAGAACATCAAAGAAGGATAAATCCCATTCTGAGCGACGTAGTCAAGAAAGAAGTACAAAAGCTGTTAGAAGCAGGAATTATATACCCAATTTCTGACAGTCAATGGGTTAGCCCAGTGCATGTCGTACCAAAGAAAGGGGGTGTTATAGTTGTTAAGCACGAAAAAGGCAAATCTATAGCACAAAGAGTTGTGACCGGAAGTAGAATGTGCATTGATTATAGAAAATTAAATAAAGCTACTCACAAAGATCATTTCCCTTTGCCCTTCATTGATCAAATGCTTGAGCGATTAGCTAAGCACTCTTATTTCTGCTATTTAGACGGTTATTCAAGATTCTTTCAAATCCCTATTCATACTGATGACCAAGAAAAGACAACCTTCACGTGTCCTTATGGTACATTTGCCTATCGACGAATGTCGTTTGGATTATGTAACGCTCCTGTAACATTCCAAAGATGCATGATGTCAATTTTCGCTGACTTTATAGACGACATCATGGAAGTATTTATGGATAATTTTTCTGTTTGTGGGCAGAGTTTCGAAGGATGCTTATCAAACCTACATATGTACTTGAAAGATGCGTAAAAGTAAATCTCTTGTTAAATTGGGAAAAATGCCATTTCATGGTCCGACAAGGAATCGTACTTGGACACATAGTGTCTGATAAGGGGATTGAAGTAGATAAAGCTAAAATAGAAATTATAGAGAACCTTCAACCTCCTAAAACTGTAAGAGAAATACGAAGTTTCTTAGGACATGCCGGTTTCTACCGACGATTCATTAAGGATTTCTCTAAAATTACTAAACCACTGACTAGCTTATAAATGAAAGACGTTGAATTCATTTTCGATGATAAATGCCAGAAAGCCTTTGAATAGTTAAAAACATCTTTTATTACCGTACCTATTATGCAACCACCTTTCACTAGCTTGTATGCATTACACCTCTTCTGCCATTTCTGATTTTGTTGACCACCATTAATGCAAAACCAACCCAACCTACCACATTTACTCGTATACCACCATAAATCCATTATTTATATCTCCTTCACCAACATACCAAAACACAATAAAAACATTCATTCACAAAAATAAAAAAGAAGCAAGAAATGTCATTTTCAAGCTACCATCATGGCAACATACCAAGTTATTTTCAGAGAAGCTGAAGCGGGTGAGAAGCAAGCCGAGCTCTATGCAGCTCTATTAAATAGAGAAATCGAGTCGACAAGGTATGCTGATGTACCTTGTTTAGAAGCTAGGACTAAAAGACAGTGTAGAATATATGCTAGAAAGATTAGGTTTAACTTACCTTTTATCATTTAAAGATCCTATCTACATGCAACCGACTCTCAAATTTCTTAGCTCGCTCATTTATGATGTTAATGGAAATATCCATTTCCGTCTATTTAACGTTGAATATACGTTTACTTTTGAAGGATTAGCCGTCTTATTTAAATGTCCATTCGGAGATGATGCTAATATGATGTGCCAGAGGGTGAGAGATGGCTAAGCACATACAAATATTTCTGGAGAGCGATAACAGGAACGGTAACCCACAGTTTCGAAGGCAATAGAGCCTCGTTAATCCAAAATTCGTCAGTGCGCTATTTGATACAACTGTTGGCTTATACCATTTTCGGAAGGTCAAATTCTAATAAAGTAAATCAATCAGGATTTTTCTATCTGTTTACCACTATAGCAACCGGGGAGAAAATAAACACTGTCCGATTTTTGTTCACTCACATGAAAGCGATAACCACCGCAAAGAAATGAGTTATAGTTTTTGGTCGCTTGATAACTACGCTAGGCCGAACTCTCAGCCTAAAAAATAATTTTTCATCTTTAACATCCCCGCCACCAAGAACCATATATATATATATATATATATATATATATATATATATATATATATATATATATATATATATATATATATATATATATATATATATATATATATATATATATATATATATATATATATATATATATATATATATATATATATATATATATATATATATATATATATATATATATATATATATATATATATATATATATATATATATATATATATATATATATATATATATATATATATATATATATATATATATATATATATATATATATATATATATATATATATATATATATATATATATATATATATATATATAATTAGGAGTATGAAAATAGTGAGGAGACGGAGAGACGGGAACTTCGATTTAATGATAAACAACCAAGTGTTCTTGAATATTATTCTACCAAACCCTGCTCGCACGAATGTGCGTAACCCTGATAACTACTGTTATATTGATGACCCAGTCCCCGCACACATTTTTGAGAATGCTGCTGCTGGCGGGGCCGACACTAACGCAAATCCACACACTACACGTGTCGCTTCTGATAATGTTGCAGGTACATCCTCAAGGCACAGACCAAGAAGAAGCGAAGACACACCATCCACTCTGGATGAAATATATGCTGAAATGCTACGACAGAGCGAATTAGATGCTCAGCGAGATCAGAGGATTCAGAGCATCGAGGCCCAACAGGCTGAGATGATGCATATTCTCATACAGATGCAAAGCGAACAACACAACATGTCAGGATTGATCACAGAGATGCCAGACTTATCAGTACGTGCGGCAGATCCAGAAGATCCACCTGACCACCTTGGAAATGGCAGTCGGGCACAAACTCACGACAGAGGCCGCAAATAGAGAATTCCTGGTTCCACCTTCTTTTCTTACCTTAATTCGTTGCATTGAGGACAATGCTCGATTTAAGTGTGTGAGAGGAAGCTTTACCACTTTTATTTATTGTTTTCCTCTTTATTTACTGTTTTCTAGGTAGATTTTAAAATTTTGATTTTCTGCTTAATTTTTTCGCTAATAAAATAAATTCATGTGTTGTCGAGTCACTTTAGATAGTTTTCGTCACTTGTCAGATTCACCCAAATTCTTGAGCCATAACAGAAATTTTTTAATTGTTGGATTAAAGCATGACACTGACCCAGAAAGTATATTGCTTGATTTAGACTGAGTTCGAGAGATTTGGGAAAGTATTCATAATATCGGTACCGTCTTGACACCCTGAACCCCCTTTAGTCGCTGATGAGTTTGAGTACTATGCTAAAGCCTAAAATTTTAGAGTAACCTCTTGATTAGTTTATATTAGCAGTCAGCACCATCCTGAAGCACAACCTAAGTAATAAACCGATGCAAATACATGTTTGATCTCAAAAATAAAAGAATAGAATAGAATGATTAAGGAGAATGAAGGATATGCTCTTACTAAGTTAGGTGGTCCTTACCCGGCCATTTAGCCCAACAAATCGGACTCTTGAAATTCGAAAATATACAAGAAAAGGAATGTGAAAAAGTTTTGAAAAATAGATTGTCACATTCCAAATTTTACCCTTAGATTATTAGTGGAAAGAATTAACGAAAAGCTTCAAAAGAACAGCAATGGAAAAGCTGCGCCGCCCCTCCCCCATTTTTATTCCAATTGCTTTATATTCTTTTTTATTTTTCTTTATTTCATTGTTTTATTATTATTATTAGTATTATTTTATATTTTTATAGTTTAAGGAAATTAGATTCATTAAAACCATTCATTCATTTTTATTTTAACTTTATATTTTGGTTTAATTAGGTTGATAAAACCTTTCATAAAGTTAAAACCCTTTTTATAATTTTTATTTTACAATTTAGTTTAATTAGGTTAAATCAAAACCTTTCTTAAGTTAAAACCCTTTTTTTTATAAATTAAAACCTTTCTTAAACTAAAACTCCTTTTTTGAAGATGAAAGCCTTTGTTTAAAAAAAAAATCAAAACCCTTTGTTAAAATTAAAACCCTTTTTTAAAAAACTTTTTCTTAAAGTTAACTAGAAACCTTTTTTTAAAAGTTGATTAGAATATTTCTTTAAAATTCAACATTTCTAAAATGAAAAAATCTTTTTTGAAAAAATAATATTTTTATTAATCCATTAAAATTAGGCAAAATTAAAAATTAACATTTTAAATTCAAACTCTTTTTTTTTTTTTGTAAATTCCTCATTTAGTTTAAATCTCTTTCCTAAAATCGTCTAACGCCGCGCTTTCAATTTCACATTGAACCTTGTTGGTTATGCTCGTATAATTTTTATGTCGGCCCATTCATTGCTTTCTCAATTGTACTGTTATAATACTTCATTTTTCATATTTTATTTTATGGTTGTGATTTACGCTAGGATATTGTCGCTTTGCAATTCCCTTACTTTCCGCATTTTATTTTCTTTGGGTTGTAATTTATGCAAGGATATCGTCGCTGTGCAATTCCTTTACCGTTTTCGTACCTTTCCCGTATTTTCATACTGCCGCTTAATCGTATTTTCATTATTTTATTTACCGTTAAATCACTTCCTAGGAATAGGTCTAGCCGTTTGACCGCCGCGTCATTAGTCCTTTACCTTTGACTTTTTCACCGCTCAAACCCTAATTGCATAGGCGTCCCCGCCGCGGACCGAATTATCCTTTACCCTAGCATTAGGTTAAGGAGTTGTTGCACCCTAATTTTTGACCTCAAGATCCCACCTCTTTGTGCATTTTCTCCCGGGTTTTTTTTTATATGTATGTTTTGTAACTAACCAGTTTGCACAGGGGCAGTAAATTCAACAGGAGATAAGTACTTGTTCTCCCAGTCAAGCGTTGCAGGATGTGACTAATGGTTTTAAGATCCGTGGGAGGGTCAACAGTAGACTCTTCCGGACTTCTCAAGAGTTTTCTTTGGAATTTGGGCCATTTGAGGATTTTTTTTCCCTTTTGAGTTGGGCCATCATTTGAACTCCTTTGATTATAAGGAAAAGATCTGGATTTCTTTGTCATCATCGGTGATATATGATCAATGGGTTCTGATGAATTCAATTAAGCTCTCACGTCATACTTTAACGATAAGATTCAAGAGATGCAACTTCCTCTAAGGAAAGCACGAGACTAAGGGTTTCTTTCAAATTCAGATGGAGTTTAAGTTATTAAAAGCATTCAAAGTATTACGAGGTTAAGTATCCATTTCAAAGTTGAATCCAAGATTTGTTACCATTGTTAAGAATACATACACAACGTCGCCAAGGTTACAAGAATTAGTGTAATCGCATTACCTTTTGTTTCAAGAAACTAGAAGGATAACTCTACACTAAGACATTTTATTTCTATTCAACCGCCTGCCCCTGTGTTTAAAATTGGGAATAATCCTATCATTTGGAGCTCTGCGAATACCATTTTGGGCTACCTGTCTCTCTTTCTTCAAAAAACATAATAAGTGCTTTTTTTTTGTTGTAATCAAAGGACATAATTGGTACAACTATTCGTGATGATTCAAAATACCATCCTTTCCTTATGTTGGATTTATGTCGGCACTACAAGTTGTACAACATCAGTTACATACACAATTAAGAGAGCATTTGGAATTTGTTAAGAGAGGAGTATCAATATTAAATCCAGAGTACCCTAATTTCTTAAAACCTCATTACACAAAGAGCAAAGTTACAAGCTCCGGAAAATGACAAAGACATAACAGCCAAGTACTATTTACCATGATACAAGAAATACAAGAAGGCCATCACGTAACCCCAAGTCAAAAGCATTAACTCGAATGTGCATAACTACGGTTTGGGAAACTGGTGCACGTGTGCGTTTTTCCATCCATCATAGTCCTGGTTGACATGCTACTTTACTGCTGCAACAAACATCGCCTAGCCGCATCAGGGACATGTGCTTCTCTTTCACCTGCATATTAGCAATACAATCAGACAAAGGATTAATAATCGTTAAACGAGAATTACAAACAGTATCGGTTCAGATCACAGGCTATCATGAAACTTTGAATCATTTACACTCCAGAATCCTCGCAGGTCGCTACCTTATGCCGAGAACTCCCTTTGTGCCAGACGATGCCGCACTCCAAGTATCTCGATTGCTCTTCCCCGTATCCTTTTGCACGGCACTGACTGCTATTAGGAACTTTGAGCTACATAAAAAATAAGCAGCAATATTAAGAATTCAACCCTCCCCAAAAAAGCCAAGTGAAGCGCATAACATCATAAACTGGTTCATTTTCTTCCCAAGCATATCCAGACATACCAAACCACAAAGGTATAATTCAGAAGAAGAAAAGATGAAGTAAGAACGAATCATAGCAATCATGTTTCCTCTCCAAGCAAAATCAACGCTTACATTTTAAAAGTAGGCAGAATGGTTGCATTTCTACCTCAAGCTGGCCAAGACAACAAAGATTAATCAGTGGATACCTTTCCAACATAAATCTAACAAGAGAAGTAATGTCACTCAGACATATTGTTGCGAACCCGCATCAATTCAACCGCATCAGCAAGAAGATTGCGTTTCCTCAATTCAAAGCTCGACTCACATATTCCTAGAACCAGCTCGAAGCTTCCATTAATCAGTTCAAGAGCATCTCCCGTTGGCAATCCGGTGAGGGATTTCTTCCATGATAGCTACACTCCAAGCGACAGTTTTTCCCCTGAAAGTTAAAGTGCCAAACCAAGGATTCAGCCCTTAATAAAATACCAGTCAGCGACGCAGCACATACAGAGTCACAAGTAACTTATAGGTGCGACTCAAGGGCAGTAAAATCAGATGCACGACGATAGCAAAATAGAGTCATGACAGTGGTAACAAAGCAACAATCTAGATAGGACCTATGACTCATGACCTGGTGGGCAAAACAGAGGGGACCACTAGAGCTCAAACAACCTTTGCACCGGCTTTGAAGAAGATGCCTGCAACCATCTCATGTGATTTATCAAACAGACAGAATCCAAAACCAACAACACGCCTGCAATAATAAAACAGGATTCAAAACATCACAACGGCATTCGCAGACAAGTATCACGACAACATCTACAAGCAGACATCCACAACAACAGAATAAACATCAATAATGTCAACTGAGAGTAACGCCAACAACATCATGCGCACCCATCTGCCATCCCATGAGTTTTTCGTGAGAAAAAAAAACGCTTAGGAAGGTTCCATAATATAAGCATGTCGTACCAAGTCAGAAAGATACATGTGAACCTCAACATGCCTACGATCACTATCAACCTAAGACGACATTACCTGCACAGGCGGCATCCCAGCTTTTCCTCGCATAAACCCCACTTCTGATACGATAGGTTATGTTACGGATGGCTCCCCCATTGTATCCATTATTATTCCCACTGAAGGACCGACTCCTGTTCCTTTACAATGATGTCCATCTACAAACATTGACCAATCCTAGAAGCGTGTACATGGAGTGAACTTGTTGGCCGCCACCTCATATCTTGAAGCTATGCTAAGCATAACCACAAGATTATCTGCGACAACCTTGCCATAATCTATTAACAACAGGAAAATTATGCCATGCCACTTTGCTCACGTATCCCCACCAAATGCAAGCCTGCTACGCCGCTGGAATTAACTTCACAACTTTCCTCCTTACCGTAAGAGCGAGCCCTGTTACATCCAGACATGTTCTCAAAGAATTTAGGTGGATATGATATTAACAAGAAGATTATCCAAAAGGGAAACTTTAAAATACCTGAATCATGGGGCATAGCTATTGATGTTGCTTTAGTCGTGACAATCTTGTTTTAGCATTTCAACTTCACAATAGACTCGAATTGGCTTACTCCAAACATCCTCATCGAACACATGAAAAAAAACAATGTTAGACACCCATCAGATAAGCTAAAGAAACCAAGAGATTAGAGATTGAGCTTGGAAGGATACACCCCCACCTCCAACGGACGTATCAAGCGCAAGTTTTCATTCTGAACTTCTAACTCTTCTTTGGGCCCAAATAATCATTACCTGCACCTGCCAAGAATGCAAACCCAAAGTTAGCAAATCATCTGAAGAATATTCTACGAGAAGATTCGAGTACTCGATCCAAATCCCAATTAGTTGAACATAGACAGATTAATACGATATTAAGGATTTTGATTCCCATTTAACAGAGATTGGAACCGAAAAGGAAAGGTTTCCATTTTGATTCATCCCAAAACAGAAGTTCCAAATCTGCATTTAAGCGTATCAAATCAATCTCAATCAAAACATTAACCCTCAAAAAACCTATATAAGGAGACCTAGCAGATGAGGAAAGGGGACGCGAAAAAACCCTAGTACGACGAAGAGACTACAAACGCAAAACCTACGAAAAAACCTAAGAAGAGAAGAGCTTATCTTCTCCGTTGAAGGAACCACCGGCCGCCGCGAGTCCAAACCGACGAGGCCTCCCTCTCGTCGCATCGAGCGCCGCCGCCAAAACCATCAGAAACCGCTGCGAAGGATCTATTCGCGTTAAAGCTTCATCACCTGCCGCCGCTATTATCAATCCCTCACCCTTTATCCATGCTATTGCACGATTGATGTTTTGTTCGTGGTTTCAGGTCCAAACTAGCGAGGAACAGAGAAGGGAAATGGGCCGCGATCGTGAAGGAGGAGAGTGAACGAGAGGGGCGGGATTGATTTGGGGAGTTAGGGTTCTTCATCTTGCTTCGTTTTGTTTATTTCGTTTTTTCTCTTTTGATGTAATTAGTATGTGCTAATACCCACTAATCACCACCAACCACACACTAATCCACCGGTTAATTATTTTTATCAATACTAACTAATCGTCGTTTAATCTCCCATCAACCTTAATTAACTACAACATAATCATTAATTCATTTTATTTAAATAATTAATAGATTAATTAACCAATTCTAATCAATTTTATAAATTTAATTCATAATCAATTCTTAATCCAAATCAAACTAGTAAACTCTTTCAAGTCAAACTATTAATAAATCAAGTTTTTTTTAATCAAATTAACTTTAGATCTTTTTATTTAAAATAGACTTAATAAACATTTATAAATAATCTACCCCAATTGCCTTTTTATTTAATTAGATATTAAAATATTTTAGAAACACAAATAATCCTTTTATATTATTTTTAACAAACTAATATCATTTAAGTAATCATTTCACTTAGGTTTTTATAATTAAACTATTGTAACATTTTATTTAAAACTCAAAACTTAATTTATATCAATAAGATCAACTTATATTAAAACTGATAACATTTTTTTTTATAAAATCAACCTCAATCAATCGACTAAAAAAATTCATCCTCATCTAAAAATCCAGTCAAACAGTTAAAATCAACCAACATCGCAGAATACAAAATCGATCGTGTACACTCACTTCACGACACACTCACCTACACCTTAGCGCTTCCATGCGTGTGTATGGTTTATACTTCTGCAATTTACTTTCCGTAACTTTTAAATTACCGCATTTATATTACTGCATTGCATTCCGTCCAAAGGAAAAACCTACACATAATTCAACGTTGTGTGTAGTTGCACATCATTTGCATCATAATCCCTTCGATCCTTGATCTCATTCAAATTGATCGCTTAAGTTTAGGACCTACCCCATAGGAAGGACCTTTACCTTTATAACTTAGACAAAACATGAACAACACGATACAAAAGATGGATCACCAATACAACACTCGAGCTAGTCAACGTCAAAAGATGGATCAACTAGAGCAAGAGAACCGAGTGCTCCGTGATGAAGTTGCAAGTATGAAAGAAAGTTTAGAGAAGTTGAATGGTCTAGTGGAAGCCTTGTCTAGTCAAATCTCGATCAACAATCAAGAAGTCCCAAGGACTGTTGTATCTGAAGTGACGCCAACACCAATCCTAGTGGTGTCTTCTGTTGCTGAAGTATCCTACAGTATGCCTCAAGGTTTCCCGTGGGGGATGCCTCCTTATTTTACTCCGATAGGCTACCGTCCGCCTGTGTCTGAGATCCCTGTTCAAGCTGCTCCTGTAGTTTCTGCTGTGATGACTACCGCATCTCCGCATGTGAACGCAGTTCCGTATATTCTGGATGAACCAATCCTACATGGGTCGCCAACCGAGACTGTGGGCTTAGAAGAGAGGATAGATGGATTTCAAGATCAGTTTTCTGAAATACAAAAGGAGTTGAGAGCCCTTCGCGAAAAGGACTTATTTGGTAAGAGTGCTTCTGAGCTGTGCTTGGTGCCAAACGTTAAGGTCCCACCGAAGTTCAAAGTCCCTGATTTTGAAAAGTACAAGGGGAATACTTGCCCTCAGAGTCA
The DNA here is from genome assembly GCA_963859935.3 of Lathyrus sativus. Classification (NCBI taxonomy): domain Eukaryota; kingdom Viridiplantae; phylum Streptophyta; class Magnoliopsida; order Fabales; family Fabaceae; genus Lathyrus; species Lathyrus sativus. The sequence continues at coordinate 261,722,024 of OZ012736.1, read as the reverse complement.
TCTCATTATGTATGCCAGGAAGATGTCTTCCCAAACTAATAATGATCAACTACTCATTCACTACTTTCAAGACAGTTTGACAGGCGCCGCACTCAAGTGGTATATGGGGTTGGATAATACGAAGATTCGAACTTTCAATGATCTAGGAGGAGCCTTTGCCAAACAGTATAAGTACAATGTGGACATGGCGCCCGACCGAGATCAATTGAGAGCAATGGCACAAAAAGATAAGGAGAATTTCAAAGAATATGCTCATCGTTGGCGCGAGTTGGCCGCGCAAGTCATACCACCTTTAGAAGAAAAAGAGATGACCAAGATTTTTCTGAAGACTCTGGGTCCTTTCTTTTATAAGAAGATGGTAGCTAGCGCGCCCAGTGACTTTACTGAAATGGTCAATATGGGAATGCGTTTAGAAGAAGGTGTTCGCGAAGGGAGATTGACCAAAGAAGAGAGCGCTCCTAAGAGGTATGGGAGCAGTTTTGTGAAGAAAAAGGAACAAGGTGTGAATGCCATTCAAAAGGGACAATTCAGAAAGAGATACATGCCACCACATCAAGTTGCAGCGGTATCGCCAGTGTTTAATGCTCCGGCTTATCAGCTACAGTCTCCGCAACCCTATCAGCAAGCTCAGTCTCCCGCTGCTCAACAACCCCAACTTCAGCAGAGTCCACAGTACCCTCAGCAGAATCGGCCACCTAGCAATCAGGGCCGTGTGTATAGAAAGATAAACTTTGATCCGATCCCAATGACATATGCTGATCTATTTCCCGCTTTGATTAAAAAAGGTCATATTCAGACGAGAGCTCCACCTCCGGCTCCCACGAATCCTCCCCCTTCTTATAGAGCTGATAAGTTTTGTCCTTACCATCAGGGTGCTCCAGAACATGATATTGAGAGTTGTTTCGGTTTGAAGATGGATGTCCAGAGGCTCATTAAGAATGGAATCTTGTCTTTCAGGGATTCCGACCCTAATGTACAGAAGAATCCATTACCATCACATGGTTCGCCCTCTGTCAATATGATTGAAGATTGTTTGGAAGTGATGGCCAAGAAGTGTCAAATGAAGAGGCTGAAGAAGTTTGTGTCATAGTACCCCACTTTAAGGAAGTGGAACGTATAGAGATTGTTTACAATAGCAAGAAGCCAACCGTTACTCCTTTAGTGATCAATGTGCCTGGACCTGTCCCTTATACCTCTAGTAAGGCCATCCCTTACATATACAATGCTACTATGATGGAGGATGGGAAAGAAGTACCTTTGCCCACTGTACCCTCGGTCGTTAATATTGCAGACGTCAGTAGAGTGACAAGAAGCGGTCGAGTCTACCCGACTGTGCCACCGAAAGAAAAAAAAGCTTTGTCCGAACCATCAGGCTCAAAAGACCCAACTGTGGGACAATCTGGTGGGTCTAATTTATCCAACTCCGATGAATGTTTGAAAATAATCAAAAGAAGTGAATATAAGGTTGCAGATCAGCTTCTGCAAACCCCATCGAAGATTTCTGTGCTACAATTGTTGATGAGTTCTGAGGCTCATAGAGAAGCGCTTCAGAAGATTTTGGAACAAGCCTATGTCGAGCAAGATGTGACTATGGAGCAATTTGATAACATCATTGGCAGTATTACTTCAAGTGATAATCTGGGTTTCAATGAAGACGATCTCCCAGAAGAAGGAAGGAAACATAACATGGCTCTGCATATTTCTGTGAAATGTGGAAATGACTCTCTGTCCAGTGTGCTGGTTGATACTAGATCGTCCCTAAATGTAATGCCTAGAACTACTCTATCTAAGTTGTCGTACCAAGGACCGCCGATGAGGCCAAATCACGTTATTGTCAAAGCTTTCGATGGGTCAAGGAAAACGGTAATTGGTGAGGTAGATTTGCCCATGACTATTGGGTTACAGACTTTCATGATCCCGTTTCAGGTCATGGACATTTGTGCCGCCTATAGCTGTTTGCTAGGGAGGCCATGGATACATGAAGCTGGAGCAGTTACTTCTACCCTGCATCAGAAGTTGAAATATGTCTTCGAGGGGAAAATAGTTACAGTTTGTGGAGAAAGAGCTTTGGTGGTAAGTCAATTGTCATCATTCTCATATGTCGAGGCTGAGGAAGAAATTGGCACGCAATTCCAAGCCTTGTCCATTGTGGGTGAGGGTGCCCAGAAGTCTCAAACATCCATGGCATCATTCAAAGACGCACAACGAGTAGTGAGCAGTGGTCACCAAACAATGTGGGGAAAGGTGTTGTCTTTGCCAGAGAACAAAAACAAAGAAGGTCTCGGTTTCACCAGCAGTTCCGCTCAACAAACCACCAAAGGTCAAGGGTTCCCGCTGATCAATGAAGTGTTCCGTAGTGGAGGAGTAGTCCATCATCCTCAGATTAATGTTGTGTCAGAGGACAAACTTGAAGGCTACATATCAAATGGTTCCGCCAGGTCCTCCATTCCTTACGAAGACTATGAGCCCTATATGGAAGACCCAGGCTATGTTTCAGACGAATTTGACTATACCTTTGGAGTTTATGCCATCACCGATGAAGAGCCAGATGAAGACATCCCAGACTTTGTGACCCCAGGTGTCGTGGTCAAGAATTGGAGTGTGGTTGAAGCTCCTACTGCCATTCATATATCTAAGTAAAGCATTTGTTTAAAATTTCCGCTCTGCCCAAGGCGAAACTGCATTTATTAGGGCTTACTTTTCAATAATTCCCTTTGCTCTGCCCAAGGCAAAGGCGACTTTGTTGGGCGTATCTTTTCGGTTTTGCTATCATCAATAAACTACTTTCATTTACATTTGCGTTTTATATTTATTCACGATGTTGGGAAATAATAAGTAGCATCTCGCGTATACACACTTTCCACTTCATAAAACAAAACAAAAACTTATTAAAGTCACATCACTTGCGCAGATTGCCACATAAATTACAAACTGGGAATAATGATCCACTACCTTCTCCGAATTTTGAGTTTCCTGTGTACGAAGCTGAGGACGAAGAAGATGGCATCCCAGAAGAAATCTCCAGACTGCTTGAGAAAGAGGAAAAGGCTATCCAACCTCATCAAGAGCCGGTGGAAGTAGTCAACTTGGGATCAGAAGAAATCCATAGAGAAGTGAAAATTGGAGCTCTGCTCAAACCCGACGTGAAGAAACAGCTGATTGATTTGCTTGGAGAGTTTGTCGATGTGTTTGCTTGGTCGTATCAAGACATGCCCGGATTGGACACAGCTATAGTCGAACATCATTTTCCACTAAAGCCAGAGTGCCTGCCGATAAAACAGAAGCTCAGAAGGACTCGACCTGACATGGCTCTAAAGATTAAGGAAGAGGTACAGAAACAGATTGATGCAGGTTTCCTTGTTACCGCAGAGTATCCACTGTGGTTAGCTAACATTGTACCCGTTCCGAAGAAGGATAGTAAGGTTTGCATGTGTGTAGATTACAGAGATTTGAATAAAGCCAGTCCGAAAGATGATTTCCCATTACCTCACATCGACATCTTGGTGGACAGTACTGCAAGACATGAGGTTTTCTCCTTCATGGATGGTTTTTCAGGTTACAACCAGATTAGAATGGCTCCCGAGGACAGAGAGAAGACGTCATTCATAACACCCTGGGGCACCTTTTGTTACAAAGTTATGCCATTTGGATTAAAGAATGCAGGGGCAACATATCAGAGAGCTATGACTACTTTGTTCCACGATATGATGCACAAAGAGATCGAGGTGTATGTGGATGATATGATAGCTAAATCGAAGACCGAAGATGACCATGTTAAACACCTGGCTAAGCTGTTTGGTCGTTTGAGGGAATACAAGCTTCGCCTGAACCCCAACAAGTGCACATTCGGAGTACGATCAGGGAAACTTTTGGGTTTTATTGTCAGCCAAAGAGGGATTGAAGTGGACCCTGACAAAGTGAAAGCTATCCGGGAAATGCCAGCTCCCGCCACTGAGAAACAAGTCAGAGGATTCTTAGGACGTTTGAACTACATCTCCAGGTTTATATCCAACATGACTGCTGTCGCTTACGCGAAAATAAGGTGCCGGCAAAACAGAAGAGTCGCCACCTTTCGTTATTTATCCCTCAGAACGGGAAAGGAAACGACCGGAAAAACCTGAAGAAAAGGGTAAGACAAGGTCGTCGCAACCATTGTCTGGGTTCGGGAGTCGGTTACGCAAGGGGAAGGTATTAGCACCCCTCACGTCCGTCGTACTCTACGGGATCCACGCTTGTTGTGTTTACTGGACGGGTTGGTTTTATCTATCTACCTATCAAGGCTGGCTTAAAACAGAAAAGAAACTGACTCGGCAAAGCGTCGCACTTTATGTCTACGTATTCTCATCAGAGAATGAGAAATCAGAGTCAACGTAGTTCGGCCTACGACGGGTTATGGGGAAGGTAGCTCGCCAATACATCAGTATTGTGCCTACGTACTCTCAACAGGTATGAGAGATCAGAGCTTACGTAGTTCGGGACACTATGCATTATTTCCTGTCTTTTATGGAAGAAGTGTTTTTTATTGTGTTTTCAATTTCAATCGCACTAGAGACTATGACCTGAGAGTGAATGCGTCGCATGTCACCCAAAGGGTACCATACTAAACATCCAGACTGTGGAAAAGAAACTCTCCCACAATCCTTTCTCAGATAGCTTAAGGCTCGTAACGTACAAAAGAAATCATTCATGATTACTGTATCTTAAACTGTTTTGAGATGAGAAGAGAACAGGCTCAACTAAAGGGAGACTATCAAGTCCTACTGTTGTCATGCCAAGGATTCATCCTATGGTTGAGGTTTGAACAGGGAACTCCTAGAAGTTATCATGCATAGGTTTCAACCTAAAGTTCTGTCATCAATTCCTTATCAAAGGAAATGAGAGTCCTAAGGGATCATGTCAATGATACACAGGAACAGATAAAGCATCAGCTTAAACAGTAAAATGCATGCAATGCAAGTGAGGGAGGAAATGTGTGTGGGGCATCAGCCTCCACAAGCTCATCTCAACCTCAAGCCAGAATGAATAACAGTAACCATACTGAAAGATAAAACATGCTATCAAGCAAAAATACAGTAATCTGCAATCATACAGAAGAAATAACATAACAATGCTATCAAGCAAAGCAAACCACATGGGCAACGGAGCAGGGCTCTACCGAATACCCGCAAGCAAAGCCATACAGTAACAATACAAGAAGAGGGAGCAACTCAACCTCTAGTGAAATCATGCTCCTAGCTAAAATCTAGTCTAGATATGAACTTATTCTAATGCACCAAGCAAGTCAAACAAGGCACATCAATACAGAAAAGAAAACAGAAAAGAAAGCAGATCCACTCCTCTCTCAACTCCAAGCTTCAGCTCTTCTAACAGCAACTCAGTCTTCAGACCTCAATCACTATTAACAAATATCAATTTGCTTTTCCAGGTTTCAACCCTTCAACATAAGTTTCAACTTATTCTCTCTTCTCTAAGCTTCAGCTCTTTAATCAGTTCCACCTTCAGGCTTCACTCTTAACCACAAGTGTCAACTTGATTCCTTCAGGATCTCCAAGCTTCAAAGTAAGTATCAACTCCCTTTGTTCTTCAAGCTTCAGCTCTTCAGTCAATCTCAATTGAATCCTCTCCCTAAGTATCAACTTAGGTTTCAAGCTTCAGCTCTCTTTGCTTCACCAGTATCAACTTGGCCTTCTCTTACTACAAGCTTCAGCTTCTCAGAGTAATCTTCAATCACTTAGAAGTATCAACTTCATCCTTCAGTCTTTTTCTCCAGCCTCAACTCTTCATTCAGTCTTTACTGGATCTTCATTGGGTCTTCAAGTATCAACTTGCTCTTGTTGCTCTTCAAGCTTCAGCTGGAATGGAAATGCTCAAGGAATCATCCTCTTCCACATTCTTCAATGAAGTCTTCATCTTCAAACTCAAGCTCAACATCTCTCAAGATACTCAAACCAGAGGAAATCACTTAACTGGATAAGCTGGGGTGTTAAACTGCTTATTGACCACCAAAGGTGACCTATAAGGGTTTAACATCAGGAGAATGGTTCCCTCAAAAGTTCTACTTCCTAGGTACCATCACTTATCCCTCCTAAGGAGAGAGGTGAATACCATGGAAGGACTTTGAATCATAGGGAGGAATGGAGATGAAAGATACCATCCATGTTTAAGAAAGAAGTTAACTAGGTCTAAGCTCTTCCTAATCCCTAACCCTAAAACAACAACAAAATAAACCAGACTCTCAAGCTCTCAAGCTCCTCAATCAATCTCCAAGTCTTCTACTATGCTCCTCAATGCTCCTCAAAGCAATACCAAGCTCTCCAAGCCCACAAAGCAAAGCAAACAAAAATACAAGCCCACAAGGGCAACACAAACAACAATCAACTACAAAAATCACTTAAAAATAGTATACTATTGCATTAAAATCTAATATACCTACCCTTAACACCCTATATGTCCCAATGTTTAACTTGACCTAGAAACCCAAAATTCTAGTGTTATTGTGGACCTATGTTAAGGATTAACCTAATTTTACACAACCTAAAGTCATCTAAGCAAAACTAATCAAAAATTCATCACAAAAATATGGAATAAATCCAGAGGGGAGCTAAATTCCTAATCTAACTATCCTAAAAGGAATGGCCTAAAAATTCAAAGGGAACTAGCTTAACAAAATTCTACAAATCTATGCATCAACATAAAAGAATTAAAATGCTATTAAAAGAGAAAATACACAAAAAATATTAAAAATGCATGAAATTCAAATATTATGGTTTTATAATTTTCTATACATTATCATGAAATGGGAGAAAAAATCCCCATGCAAAAATCATTAATTTTCTATTTATTATGATTTTTCAAAGATTAATGAAAAATGGAGAAAAAGAAATTAAAATATGAAATGTTTGGTGCAGATAGCAACTATGTTCAGTTCAAATATGCAATGGGCTTGAAATAGGGGTGCAGTTAGTAAGGCGCGCTAGGCCCAGTTTCATCAGAAAATCAATTAAGAAATTATAAAGAAAAAGAAACGGTGCAGAAAGTAACAAAATATAGTTCAATATCCAATGGGCCATGAGAGTGGGGTGTGAATATCAATCCAGCCCAATCCCCCTTTAATGAAACGACGCGTTTCATGGTCATCCTCAGAATTCTTCTTCACACGCGAAATCAAATCCTGGCCCTTGGATCTCCACTCAGTCAATGAGTCCACGCCTGATCCAATGGTCACAGAGTCGTCTTCTTCCTTCAGCCATGGAAATGGAGGGAAAGCTCCATAGTTGCAAAGCTCAAACCCCAATTAGAACTCCATCAAATCTCAACCAAAAACCATGGTTCAAAGCCCTAATCCAATCTAAATTCCATGCTGATCACAACCATGGCCTTGAAATCAATTGAAGTGCCCTAAATCTCCAAACCCGGTCCAAGATCAAAAATAAGCTCAGACATCAACTTCAACAATTCTTGAAATTAATTACCTCAGAATGATCACCACCTCACACTGATTAAATCTTGATATCAAATTCATGCTATAGCTCACTATATCTCATGTTCTTGGTCAAAACAAAAATGGTGTCACCAACTCAACCTTCACCAATTGATCTCAAACTTCCCAGAATCCATCACCTAATTGTCTCTAACCGTTCTAACCTAACAATTCTCCCTAATCATGCCTAAATCATGGTGTAGAAGAAAAGTTACTAACCTGTTGAATCTTGATTGACAGATGGGGTAAACCTTCACTGCAAGCTCTCAAACTCTTCAGAATCGATCCTTGAATGATGATCTTGCTACTGTTTGCAAAAGATTGGACCAAGAAAGCTTGATTCTCCAAATCCGATTGTGACTTGCAACCTTCAAAATCCAAGTGTTATCTCTTCAATTCTCCATGGTTTTGCTCTCAATTTGGTCTGCACAGCTTCAGTGTGATCAATGGAATGTGTTTAGATTGAAAGAAGGAATGGAAATGAATCAGAATGTGGAATTTGATTTCAACTTGCAATGGAAGCAAGTGAAGTGGCTATCTCTCTCTTCTCTCAAATCTCTCACCAACCTTACATCTGAGCAAGTTCTAAATCATATATAGAATGGTTTAGACTCATCTAGAACCATCTGGAATCATCCAATGAGAAATTGGAATTCTCATGCCATGAGTTTATGGATTCATCTCATCTCACATGCCATCTCATGCCATAGCCCTTGCAACCCTTGTAACTGACTTGAAATTCTCCCTAAATGAGATATATGGTGTGTTAAAACCCTTTACTAGCTTGTACATTGCCTTTCCTTGAGTTTTGCATTTGTGCCTTATTATGCAAGCAAGCATTTTCCAAAGCAACCCCATGATCTAGGCCTCAATTCAAAAATGTGGCTGAACCATTGTTTCTAAAATGTCTTTTAGAGTCAAAATGACCTATTATATGCCATGTTTTGGATGTGTAACTTGGAAATTTCAATTTCCAACTTGAACTTATTTAACTTATGCCTCCATTTTAGGTCATTTTTATCACTTTTTGCTACAAGCCTTTTAAACATCTCATGACCTCCCTACTAGCCTTAAAACATCATTCTAAGCAAGTTTGATGTTGAAGATTTTTCCATTTGAAGCTTGGAAATAGGAGTTATGGCTTTATGCTTGAAATGACCTATAATATCCAAATGACCAAAATGCCCTTGACTTGTCAAAGTCATAACTTGAGTTATACAAATCCTATCAAGGACTTATAGTACTCTCTAGAAATCTAAGAAGATGAGGAACAACATTCATGTTGACCAAAAGTTCATAGGAATCATCCTTCTTGGGAAAAAGTTGGATGCAAGTTGGGTGACTTTCAAGGCCCCAGATTCACATACCTCAGATGACCTGTAACTTGTCAAAGTCATAACTTGAGCTCTACAAATCCTATCAAGGACTTCTAGTACTAAAATTAAAGCTAAGAGAAAGCTCTACAACATTAATGTTAGGGGTAAGATGAGATGACAATCACATCTTGAGCTAAACTGCCTTGAAGATAGGGATCAAACTAGGGGATTTTACACTGTCAAGCCTTAGAAACCCTAGCTTAAAACTTCTCAAACTCCTCAATCATGATGATTTGGTCTAGGAATCATCCTTATAGCATCTTAATGCATCAATCCATGATCACATGACTCTTGGATTAGGTCTCAACCCTATCCAAATCATCAGTTGACCTAGGGTTGACCCAGTCAAACCCTAATTATACCACTCATGGTTAAGTCTTCTTAAACTTGTACAATGACCTCTCTGGGCCTCATGATGGCTTTCAAGACATCTTATAAGCTCTCTCAAAGCTTCAAGTCCATCCTTATAGCCTCAGAATCATCTGAGGGGCTCCCACAACCCTCAAGTTATGAGACACACAGCCTTGGTTTCAACCAATCTTTCTGAGGATCTCTTAACTTCTCTGACAAAGATATCAACCTTTGAACATTTGAACAACCTTCTTGGCTAGCTTCAAAGTCTTGTACAGCTCTTGATTGATAATCATACCTCTTGATCTACTGCACACATATCAATGAAATGCAGATGATAATGCTGATGATGAATGAGATGAACCACAAGCTAGGTAAATAAATGTTGGTCAAATTTTGGGGTGCAACAGCTGCCCCTATTCAAACGGCTTGAACCTGACTGGGTGAGGAGCGAATGACTCTCAGCCAATCAAGGTGCGAGACGGTTGAATACCGATAAACCCGGAAATTTTCCAACTGCACAAGTACACGGTGCTCTGACGGGAACAAATCTTCGAAAACTGAAATAATAGTTGCACGGCAACTAGCTGGAGAATTGGTCACACGGTGACCAGTAACACATGGTCGACCATGCCATCAGGCATCAAGATTCCTCGGGACTCATCAGGTCAACCATCAGGTTGATCATGCCATCGGGCATTCAAAGAAAACTTTTGGGCATCAGCCGGACTTCATCAGTAAGTCGGGAGTAGGATTCTCGGTCAATCATGACCCCATTGGGGATACCCAAACTTCTGCCATCATGCACTCCGCATCAGCTGAGAGAACCGCTTCGTTAACACGGCCAGACTTCAATCATGAAGTCTTCGAGGGAAGTTTCAACTTCGCTGGTCAGAAACCTGCTGGGGACGACGCATCTCTGCCGGGGATTCTTGAGAACTATCAAGTAACTCCGCTTCGGGGATCCAGAAATCATTCTGGATGAATCAACTCTACTGAGGACTTCAAGAATCATCTTGGACAAATAACTCCGCCGGGGGCTTCAAGAATCATCTTGAACCGATAACCCCGCTAGAGATTTCAGGAATCATCCTGAGCAAACACTCTGCCGGGGACTCTAAGTATCAACTTGAGCAACCAACTCTGGCGACTGCACTGGGGTCTTAAGAATCATCTTAAGCAAGCGACCTCGCTGGGGAATTCAAGAATCATCTTGAGCAGGAAGACTTCGCTGGGGACTTCAAGAATCATCTTGAGCAAGCGGCTCCGTTGGGGAGAATTCAAGAATCATCTTGAGCAATCAATTATGCGGCGGGACATCTGCAAAACAAGAACGGTAACAACCTATATCATGTTTATTATGCATATGCTTCGGCAATGGCGCAATGCTCCACACGGTGGAAATGCTATAAATGCTATGCAGTCATGCACAATGATGCGATCCCGTCAGCAAAATAAATGCTGAAGGGAGAATCCTCCTGTCAAGGAGAAAGAACTACTCAGATAGAGGAATCATCCTGCTGAGGAGAACAAGGTCACGCCAATCTCAATTGGACTCCGCAGGGGACACAACTTCAGTTGACTGCTGCGGGGGAACGAAGTTCTATGAGAACCTGGACCTGCTAATGGAAAGCGATGTCAATCGCGGGAACAAACTGCACGGCCTTCACGGCTACTTCCCTGGAGATAACGACTCTGGCGGGGAAACACAGCATCAGCTATTCCACACTCTACTGGGGAAAACCAATCATGGTCTGAGCAGCTTCCAAGGATTCGACTCTCTTGGGGGTCTGCGAACTCGGCTGAGGAAGGAGAAATCATTCTGCTTGCTGGAGAGTACGACTTTATGGGGAATCTCAATTCCGCTGGGGAAGAAGGAATCATCCGGCTTCGGGGGAGAGTACGACTCTGTGGGGAATCTCAATTCCGCTGGAGACTTCAGTCTAGCACCATCAGTTGCTGCACACTTCGGTGTGACTCAGCTGAGGAGATGACGTTCCTTCAGAATGCGTCTGATTGGGGAGAGAATCTTCTCTGCCCGGGGAGACATATCAATGCTCACGATCTCGCGTTCAGACTCTGCAGGGAGAGGCTGTTGAACTTTGCTGGAGAAAGAGGAATCATCCTGCTTGGAGATACGCACGACGCACTGTCCGGAATATGCTACACCTGTAACAACACAAACAAACAGACAAGATACCCTTCTCAAAGGGATCTATCAAGGTTATCATCTTGTGACAATGTTCAAGTAATTCATTGTTTCAACAATCAGTGGCCTAGGCTAGTAAGTTTATGTATGCGCATTTTATCAAAAACATCGGCGTTCTTTTTTCGCAAACAAAACAGATAAATGCTAAACAGGCAAACAGAATTGCTGAATAGTATGCATTTTATTGATAACGAACCCTTGAATGGGTAAAAATGTTTTACAACAGATGCAAGCTCCTGGAATGAGGAAGCCGCGCAAAAGTAAAACATAAATATACATCAGTATATACAAATGTCGGCAACGAGGCGTAGACGAACACCATGAGTTGATCCCTCTATGACCCACTCGACTTCGATACTTCTCCGAGGCTTCAGCTTCAGAAGAGATTGATTCAGATAAACGGCCCTCAGGTCTTCCAAACCACTAAACAATGAAAGTCCACACGCGGAACGCAGTCATTTGCTTTTTCAAATCCCTAACTTTTGCGTGAACCGCCCTTTGCGGGTTTTCAGTTCACCGGGATACCCTTTTTTGCCAAAGTCGCCCATTCGGGTTTTCGACTTTGCGGGTGTACATTTTTTCAATTTATATCCCTAATTTTTTCCCGAACCTTTTTCATTTTTTATGGTTCGCCAGGATGCCCCATTTTTGCCTGGATATTCTTTTTCTTTCCAGTGGGTCACTTTCAAGCAAAGTATTTTTTAACTGCGTCCGCGTTCACCGGGGATGCAAAATCTTCTCCATCCATCGTGGATAACAACAAAGCTCTTCCCGAGAAGACCTTGCTGACGACGTACGGACCTTCATAATTGGGAGTCCCCTTGCCCCGGTGATCGGATTGTGGAGGAAGAATCTTCTTCAGGACGAGATCACCCGTCTGAAAGCTTCTAGGACGCACCTTCTTATCATAAGCTTTCTTCATTCGGCTTTGGTACAGACGACCAAACGCAATCGATGCTAACCTCTTCTCGTCCATCAGGCTGAGTTGGTTCAGTCGGTTCGTAATCCATTCTGCCTCGTCGAGTTTCACATCAACCAAAACTCGTAAAGAAGGGATCTCCACTTCTAACGGTAGGACTGCTTCCATACCGTACACCAAGGAGAAAGGAGTTGCCCCGGTCGACGTATGTATCGTCGTACGATAACCGCGCAGTGCAAATGGCAACATCTCGTGCCAATCTTTGTAGGTCACAACCATCTTCTGAACAATCTTCTTTATGTTCTTATTGGCCGCTTCAACGGTGCCATTCATCTTCGGCCGGTAAGGAGATGAATTGTGGTGTTCAATCTTGAAACTCTGGCACAGCTCCTTCATCATCTTGTTATTCAGATTCGAACCATTATCGGTAATGATCCGCTCGGGAATTCCGTAACGACAGATGATGTCCCTCTTTATGAATTTAGCCACCACCTGCTTGGTCACATTAGCATACGAGGCTGCCTCCACCCACTTGGTGAAGTAGTCGATAGCTACTAGAATGAAGCGATGACCGTTAGATGCAGTGGGCTCGATCTTGCCTATCATGTCGATGCCCCACATGGAGAACGGCCACGGGGAGGACATGACATTTAATGGGAACAGCGGCACATGAACTTTATCAGCATAAATCTGGCATTTATGACATCTCTTCGCGAATTTAAAACAATCTGATTCCATCGTCAGCCAGTAGTATCCTGCTCTCAGGATCTTTCTTGTCATGGCATGCCCGCCGGCGTGCGTACCAAATGTGCCTTCATGGACTTCTTCCATGAGCATACTCGCCTCTTTCTCATCTACACATCTGAGTAGCACGAGATCGTGGTTTCTCTTATACAGAACTCCATCAGGATTGAGATAAAAATTTCCAGACAGCCTCCTCAGAGTCTTCTTATCCTGGGTTGACGCACCCGCGGGATACTCCTTAGTCATAAGGAAAGTCTGGATGTCATGGAACCATGGCTTGCCGTCGGCGACTTCCTCGATCGCAAAGACAAATGCAGGTCTATCAAGACGAGAAAGGACAATTCTTGGAGCCTCATTCCAAAAATTGACTTTATACATTGAAGCCAACGTGGCTAAGGCATCAACCATCTGATTTTCAACCCTGGGCACATGATGGAGTTCCACTCGATCAAAGAACGGAAGTAGCCTTCTGGCATAATTCATGTACGACACCAAATTCGATTGACGAGTCTCCCACTCCCCTTTAATTTGGTTGATCACAAGCGCCGAGTCACCATATACGTCTAGATTCTTGATTCTCAAATCAATTGCCTCTTCTAGACCCATAATGCATGCTTCGTACTCCGCCTCATTATTGGTGACTAGAAACGTCAATCTCGCAGTGAACGGGATATGGGATCCGTGGGGAGTCGTGATGATTGCCCCTATGCCACTTCCATAGGAATTAACTGCCCCATCGAATATCAATTTCCACTGGGATTTCCTATCTGGCCCCTCGTCGGGCAACGACTTATCGCAATCCTTCGCTTTGAGAAACATGATATCCTCATCAGGGAATTCAAATTTCATCGGCTGGTAATCCTCGATTGGCTATTCAGAAAGGTAATCAGACAATACGCTTCCCTTGATGGCCTTCTGGGAAACATACTGAATATCATATTTCGTCAACACCATTTGCCATCTGGCAATCCTGCCCGAAAGAGCCTGCTTCTCGAAGACGTACTTGATCGGATCCATCTTCGAAATTAGCATGGTGGTGTGATTGAGCATGTACTGTCGTAAACGTTTGGCAGCCCAAGCTAGTGCACAACACGTCTTCTCCAGCATCGAGTAATGAGATTCACAGTCTGTGAACTTTTTACTCAAGTAGTAAATGGCATGCTCCTTTCTGCCCGTCTCGTCGTGCTGACCGAGAACACACCCCATACTATTCTCAAGAACTGTCAAGTACATGATTAATGGTCGTCCAGCCACTGGGGGTATCAAGATTGGAGGTTCCTGAAGATACTGCTTTATCTTATCAAATTCCTTCTGGCAATCCTCATTCCAGATAATCGCCTGATCTTTCTTTAAAAGCTTGAACATCAGTTCACACGTGGCCGTGAGCTGAGAGATAAACCTTGCAATGTAGTTTATTCTGCCCAAGAAACCACGAACTTCTTTTTCTGTTTTTGGCACTGGCATTTCTTGTATGGCTTTTATTTTCGCAGGATCAACCTCGATGCCTCGTTCGCTCACGATAAACCCCAGTAACTTTCCGGACCGTACTCCGAAAGTACACTTGTTAGGATTCAGCCTTAACCTGAACTTCCTAAGCCTCTCAAAAAGCTTCAGCAAATTGACCAGATGTCCCTCCTCCGTTTGGGAATTTGCAATCATGTCATCAACATAGACTTCAATCTCATGATGAATCATGTCATGAAACAAAGTAACCATTGCTCGTTGGTAAGTGGCCCCTGCGTTCTTCAGACCGAAAGGCATTACCTTATAGCAAAATGTTCCCCAAGGAGTGATAAACGTAGTTTTCTCCATGTCCTCCGGCGCCATCTTGATCTGGTTGTAACCGGATAAGCCATCCATGAACGAAAACACGGAGAACTGGGCTGTGTTGTCGACCAACACATCGATATGAGGCAGCGGGAAATCATCTTTAGGGCTCGCCCTATTCAAATCCCGATAATCGACGCACATGCGTACCTTACCGTCCTTCTTCGGTACAGGCACTATGTTGGCGACCCACGGAGGGTAAGTAGTGACCGCTAAGAAGCCAGCATCAAGCTGTTTCTGCACTTCTTCTTTGATCTTAACGGCCATATCTGGTCTCGTCCTCCTAAGCTTCTGCTTAACGGGAGGGCAATCTTCTCGCAGTGGCAAGTGGTGGACCACGATGTCCGTGTCAAGCCCGGGCATATCCTCGTATGACCAAGCAAAGACGTCACTATACTCTCTTAGCATCTCGACTAATCTCTGCTTGACATCACACTGCAGTGCAGCCCCTATCCTGACGTTTCTGACGAGTTCTTCAGAACCCAGATTCACGATCTCGATCTCCTCCTCATGAGGCAGAATAACTTTCTCCTCTTGTTTCAACAAGCGGGCCAACTCTTCAGGAAGGTCTTCGTCTTCATCAATCTCTTCTTCAGCTTGATAGATCGGGCAATCGAAGTCGAAGTGAGCCGTAGAAGGTCCAGAGTCGATGTCATCTGTTATGTGGATCCTGCAATAACAAGGGTTAAGTTTAAACAAGGATGTGCAGGTTAGCACAAACCCCATTTCCATTTTATTGTTTTTCAAAACAAATATAAAACAGGAGTAACAGAGATCACAATATTTGAATACGAAGAAATCGCCTTTGATTTATTAACAAAATGCATGTACATAATCCAACAAGGCCCTGACAATAAAACCACTATGCCCCGGGTAGGACATAGGGTTGTACAATGATTGGAAAAAAGTAAATCATTACTCTTCGCTTGTCATCTGGATGATATCCTGGACGGACCAATTGTTGAGGCCCTCGCCTGGCTTGCTTGGCTGGATCCAAGAGTCGAGGTCACAGTCGCTATCGCCGCTGTCTTCAGACACTGCGTTGATGCTTTCGAAAATTATTCCGCCACTGGTAAACTGGATCGGCCCTTTACCTCGTGACGCACTGCTAGACGCAGAAGAAGCTTCAGCTCCAGGAGAATATCCCAACCCAAACCTGTCTTGCTTGTTAGGTATCTCCAAAATTCGCCCCCAGCCTGGGGTAGATCCGGCTTGGACAACGGCCCGAGCTTCCTTGAACAAGGAGAGAGTCATCTCTGGATTTTCAGTTACTACAGGAGCTACGTCCTTCACTTTGACAGCTTCGAACGCTTGGCACAGAGTCTCATGGATTTCGCCATCCATCTCCACATACTTGAAGGACGACAAATGGCTCACCATTATGTCTTCCTCGCCGCAAACGGTTACGATGCTTCCTCCGACAGCATATTTGAGCTTTTGGTGCAACGTGGAGGTTACGGCACCAGCAGCATGGATCCATGGCCGGCCCAAGAGACAACTGTAGGCAGGCATGATGTCCATAATATAAAAGACCGCGTCGAATGTTTTCGGCCCGACTTGGATCGGCAGGGTCACCTCCCCGAAAATGTGGCGTTTAGTCCCATCGAACGCCTTCACAACCAGATCACTGGGTGTGCAGATCACTCCACGAGTATCCAACTTCATTAATGCCTTCTTCGGAAGAACATTAAGTGACGAACCCGTGTCCACCAACACGTGCGACATAATCGTGCCCCTACACTCTATCGAGATGTGCAGGGCGCTATTGTGGTTCCTCCCTTTTGGCGTCAGCTCTAGGTCAGTGAAACCTAGCCCATTGCCAGCATTCACATGGGCTACGACCTCTTCTAGCTGATTTACCGATATTTCCTGCGGTACATAAGCGGCGTTCAACACCTTCAGCAGCGCATTGCGGTGTGCTTTAGAACACAGCAATAAGTTCAGAATGGAAATCTTCGAGGGCGTCTGATGGAGATGATTGACAATCTTGTAGTCACTCTTTTTAATCAACCGCATAAACTCCTCGGCATCTTTAACAAGCAAGTCTTTTTCTACCCCACACGGGACCTCTTCCACGACTTTACTTTTGCCTTTATTGGCCGCATCAGCTCTGACCGCGTTGTCCGCCACGACCTCTGGTGGTGCAAACACTCTTCCGCTGCGAGTAATGCCACTGATTCCCGCAAGATTCTCCACAGTCGACCCAAACGGTTCCAGCTCCAACCTCTGTCTGTTGCAGTAGACTTCAGCCCCATAATGCCACGGAACAGCGTTAGTGCTCTCGAAGGGTATCGGCCCAGCTCGGGTGATGGTAATTGTGGGCGGTCTGGGCGCAGAAATGGTTATCGGCCGGCGAGGGATGGTGATGGTGGCGACTTCATCGGCCTGCTTCAGCACTACTTCTCCTGATCCACTTTCAGCCCTCCGGCTAAACTGCAGAATCCCTTCAGTCATCAGACTTTGAATTCCTTCTACCAACTGCTCACATCCATCAGAACGTGTGGCACAGTCCATACATAGTTCTCCGCAACCTGGAAAGAACCCTCTTTTCAGCAACTTAGCTTTAACGAAGCTAAGCGGCGTCTTCAGATCTCTGACGTCAGTCAACAAATCCGAACTCTCGTCCTCGATAATGGCGTTCACACCGCCTTCCCTATGATTCAGCATAGGATTCTTCGTGACATTGGGCACATTATCGGAGAAGTTGATAATCTTGGCATCCACCATGTCCTGCACCTTATGCTTGAAGGCTTTGCAGTTCTCGATTCTGTGGCCTGGTGCCCCTGAGTGGAACTCACAAGTGGCATTTGCGTCGTACCCTGGCGGAGGTGCCCCTGTCAAGGGAGCCATCGTCCTCTTCTAGATCAACTGTAGCTGAAGCAAAGTCTGCAAGAGTTGCGCGTACGACATGGGCGGTGTCTCGAAGTGACGGTTCGCCAAAGATGCCCGATTCTGATACTTTCTATATCCCTGTTGATTCGGTTGCTGCTGCTGCTGCGGAGCTGCCGGGATATTTATATTGGCCACCTGCTGGTGAGGCCCTTTACCCTTTCTTCGAGCGTTGGTCACAGCGCTCGCTTCTCCTTCTCGCCTTTTGCCAACATAAGGTTTCTTTCCGCCTCCCCCAGCTGAGGATGAATCACCTTGAATTTTCCCGATCTTGATCCCATTCTCGACGTGCTCACCCATGATAATGAGATCCGAGAAGGTGCCAGACATACCGCTGACTAACTTTTCATAGTAAACCCCTGGGAGGGTGGCGACAAACATCTGCACGAGCTCACGTTCAACCATCGGCGGCTGAACCCTGGCTGCCAACTCACGCCACCGCTGGGCGTACTCCTTAAATCCTTCATTGTTCCTCTGCGACAGATTCTGCAGCTGAACTCGGTTCGGGGCCAAGTCGCTATTGTATTGGTAGTGGTGCACAAATGCTTCAGCAAGATCCTTCCATGTGCGCACACTAGTAGGCTCCAGACTCATGTACCACTCAAGGGATGGCCCGGAAAGATTGTCTTGGAAGAAGTGCATCAGCAACTTCTCGTCTTCGGAATGAGCAAACATCTTCCTGTAGTACGATCTCAGGTGGACACGAGGGCAAGTGGTGCCCTTATACTTTTCAAAGTCAGGTACCTTGAACTTGGGAGGCACCTTGAAATCAGCAATTAATCCCAGCTTGGACATATCAACGCCCAAGGTATTCTGATTCTCGATATCTCTCATTTTATCTTCAAGTGCCTTGAATCTAAGCCGTGCTTCAGCATTCAGCTCCCCTTCAGCACCTCTCTGAGACAACACATCATCCTGACGATCCTCTAACCATGGCTGTGGCACAAACAGATTCCCGACGCCTGCATTGCCGTTGCCCGGCCCGACATTGACATTAGCTCCCAGACTTCCATTACCGACGCCCGTAGTATTGAGTCCGATGTTGGCCATCGCATTACCATTAGCACTGCCGTTTCCCCCGGTCACGGGAACACCATTCTGTGGAGTTTCAACTGGTGGAGGAGTAGGCACAGTCCCACCGTGGAGTACGCCATTGCTATCAACCCTGGAAATCAAAGGCTGAACCAAAGCTCTGAGCTGATCCTGGCCATTGGCGACCGCTTGCATGAGCTCCATGAAGCGATCCATCCTTTCGCGGAGTTCCTGAACATCAGTTTACACTTGCTCCATGATCCTGGTTTGATTAGCTCTAGTCGGATAGCAGTGAATAGGTCTCTGATCAATCCTGGAACCACTTGAAACAACCTGAAACAACCTGAAAAACCCTGCGATAACCTGTCAAACACAAAAGGGTTAGGAAAAAACAACAAAATGCTCGTCATGCAAATGCTTCATGCAAATGCATGCGTGTGTCTGTGTGTTTGGGAGATCTCCCCGATCCTAGTGCCTGAGTTCCAGTGCTGATAATAAGGAGAAGAAGTCCGAGTCCAATCATGGAAATAACAATCTCATATATAAAGAAAGCCCATCAAGGCAGTACACAACATCAGCGAGTACAAGATGAATCAACAGCGTGACCTCAGCCAACAAGCCTGGTGATGGTCAGCATACAACAATGATCAAAACAAAAGGAATACAAATAGTCAAGTACGGCCACGGGCGCGATACTCTTTTAACAACTCCTTCGTTTCTGGATGATCAGGCAGAGTGAGTAACCCCTCGACGAGTAACTCCCTTTGCACAATGGTAACTGAAGTCCTTCGACCGAACCTTCCCATGCTCCTTCGCCGAAACAATCTTCTAACTTCCGTTTCTTGGACTCAAACGTCAGTTTGCGCTCCTTCAGGTTAGCGAGAGCTTTGTTGAGATGGCCTTCGGCGACGTATCTGCGAGCGGTTTCTTCATCAAACCTCTTCTCACTATCCTTTACCTGGGATTCCAGCTTGGAGATCTGTAGCATCAGCTTATCCTCCCGCTCTTTCCTGGTGGCCAGGGAAGCCTTCCAGTGCTGGTTGAACTTGGATATCCTCCGATATGCTTCGTCCAAGTGCTGCTTCTTTGTAGCCAGTACGTCGTTGACAGCCTTGAAGTCCTGACCCATGCGTTCACGCTCGGCTATCTGCTTAGTCAGGTCTGTCCCCAGCCGGTTCACCAGCTCTGTCTGCCTTTTGAAGGAATGAACGGCTTCGTTCCTCTCGCTTCGGAGCTGAGCCAATTCTTTCTCCAGTTCTTCGTTTGCCCGCTTCAATTCATCTCGCTCAGCCAACACCTGATTATGCTGCTGAATGGGCACAGAGGTAGGCTCTTCAATCATTGGAGAGCTTTCTGGCTTGGCATGAGGAAACGGCATCCCTATAGCATCTGCCCTGGCTCTGATCCAGGTCGCATACGGAGGGTAGGCTTGATTGTTGCTTCTCCCCAGCAATGGCTTTCCTCGCTTACTGATGCCATTCCAGGCGCGCTGAAGCTTGGATAGCAGATCCCCCTCTAGAAGACCTGTGAGGTACAGAGATTCCTGCACCTCTTCATCCTTCGGCGGAGCTCTCAAAGCATACGCGAACTGTCGGACCAACAACGACGGATTGTAGTTTATACAGCCCTTCCTGCCTATCAAAGGCACATTTGGAAACTCGCTGCAGCTGAAGATCACCTCAGTACCCAACCTATCTCTGTCAAACCAATCAATATCCTCTGCAGATAAGCTCATCAGACGCTCGGACCACTCAGCCGTGGCTGCAGACGAAACAAAAGGACCCCTCTTGGGCAAATGACTATCAAGCCATTTATAAAGCAAGGGTACACAACATGAGACGTTCTTGCCCCTCCTGTTCTCGTTTTTATAGTGGATAGAATGGTAGACATCTCCTATCAAGGTAGGGACTAGATTCCCTAAAGCGAAGATGTGAAACGCATCGAAGTCTACAGAATCGGGCATGTTGGGGAACAGAATGATGCCATATATGCACAGAGCGAGAATGGCGTTGAACGCGACCCAACATCCGTCCTTAGCGCACTGCTGAGCCTTTCCCACTAAAAACTGCAAGGAGAACCCAGGAACCTTGTTCCAACTAGTCAATACCAACTCGGAGGCATCCAGATGAAGTGAAGGAGCTAAACCAGCCAGATCAGGCTCAGCATCCATATGAACAAAAGGCATCTGCCTCTTGATAGGCACACCTAGCAAATCAGCATACTCTTCCAGTGTGGGTGCGAGAACAAAATCCTGGAAAGTGAAACATCTTAGTGGAGGGTCGTAGAACTGCAGCAGAGCGTGCAACCTGTTCACCTCAAATGCAGAAGGTTTATGAACCAAACTGAGCAACCTGCCGTAAGATTTTCTGAACTCATCCCTCACAGAATCATCTGCTAAAGCCATCAAACCAGTCAACTTAACCACATCAGGGGCAGGGAACTTGTAAGCCACGGTCTTCCTCGAAGAACCCATAACCATACAATAGGAGGCAAGAAATCCTGGATCGGGGAAAATGGTACCTGCAACACAGACACACGTTAATGAAATGCAAATGTATGCATAATAATGTAAAATGCAATCATGCAGCAGGAAATCAAGGCAACTGTGCTGTGGAGATTCTATATCAACAAAACCATAATCCTGCTCTATCAAGAACAACCACTGCATCTGATAATAAGAGAAACCCCGGTATCGGACCACACATCTGCTCTGTCAAGAACAACCATCTGATAGGGCCACATATACAAGATCATAATTCTGCTCTGTCAAGAACAAACGTCTGATAATAAAGACCTCTGATATAGGACCAAGAAAACTACTCTGTCAAGAACACACATACATCTGCTGATGAGATCTTCAGACCCTAATCATGAATCTGCTCTGTCAAGAACAAATACGCATATGATGATAAGATCCTCTGATCACAATCTGCTCTATCAAGAACAAATGCACATCCGATGATAAGATCCTCTTATCCCAACAAAACTGATTCGCTGTCAAGAAAACCAGGTGGTCTGAAGGTCAAAGCTTCCTGCAATAAACCCAACCCTGCTCACAGGTATGGCCCTAAACTGACTCAAGTTCGGCATCCTATGCGTTCATCAGCGTCACAAACATTCAAGAGGGGTGATACGATACCCAGAAGGTGTGGCATCACCAGCTCATGAAGCGGCCTCACTCGGCTGAATCACAAATGATCGGTCCCCAGAGTCGACAATCCACCAAACCAGCAACCGTCTCAACCCAAAGGGTTGAAAGAGAAGCCAACCGGGAGAACCTTGTCTGAGCGTGGATTTCATGAGACACTAGTGCCTGCAAAGCAAGCACGCGCCCACTAATTTCCACAACTAATGCTATGTTCACTCAAGCCTGGGTTTGGCTTCTCACTCATCAGAATGCCCCTTCCCACAACAACACAGATAATCATATCATACTGAAAATAAAATGCGGGAAATAAAATGCGATAAATAAACACAACCCAACAAGTAATCATACAAGCGCTAGGATTGACTCTCGCAGGGGAACCGGAGAACCAGAGACTCTGGGTTCGATCCCCAGCAGAGTCGCCAGCTGTCGCTTACGCGAAAATAAGGTGTCGGCAAAACAGAAGAGTCGCCACCTTTTGTTATTTATCCCTCAGAACGGGAAAGGAAACGATCGGAAAAACCTGACGAAAAGGGTAAGACAAGGTCGTCGCAACCATTGTCTGGGTTCGGGAGTCGGTTACGCAAGGGGAAGGTATTAACACCCCTCACGTCCGTCGTACTCGACGGGATCCACGCTTGTTGTGTTTACTGGACGGGTTGGTTTTATCTATCTACCTATCAAGGCTGGCTTAAAACAGAAAAGAAACTGACTCGGCAAAGCGTCTCACTTTATGCCTACGTATTCTCATCAGAGAATGAGAAATCAGAGTCAACGTAGTTCGGCCTACGACGGGTTATGGGGAAGATAGCTCGCCAATACATCAGTATTGTGCCTACGTACTCTCAACAGGTATGAGAGATCAGAGCTTACGTAGTTCGGGACACTACGCATTATTTCCTGTTATTTACGGAAGAAGTGTTTTTTATTGTGTTTGCAATTTCAATCGCACTAGAGACTATGACTTGAGAGTGAATGCGTCGCATGTCACCCAAAGGGTACCATACTAAACATCCAGACTGTGGAAAAGAAACACTCCCACAATCCTTTCTCAGATAGCTTAAGGCTCGTAACGTACGAAAGAAATCATTCATGATTATTGTATCTTAAACTGTTTTGAGATGAAAAGAGAACAGGCTCAACTAAAGGGAGACTATCAAGTCCTACTGTTGTCATGCCAAGGATTCATCCTATGGTTGAGGTTTGAACAGGGAACTCCTAGAAGTTATCATGCATAGGTTTCAACCTAAAGTTCTGTCATCAATTCCTTATCAAAGGAAATGAGAGTCCTAAGGGATCATGTCAATGATACACAGGAACAGATAAAGCATCAGCTTAAACAGTAAAATGCATGCAATGCAAGTGAGGGAGGAAATGTGTGTGGGGCATCAGCCTCCACAAGCTCATCTCAACCTCAAGCCAGAATGAATAACAGTAATCATACTGAAAGATAAAACATGCTATCAAGCAAAAATACAGTAATCTGCAATCATACAGAAGAAATAACATAACAATGCTATCAAGCAAAGCAAACCACATGGGCAAGGGAGCAGGGCTCTACCCAATACCCGCAAGCAAAGCCATACAGTAACAATACAAGAAGAGGGAGCAACTCAACCTCTAGTGCAATCATGCTCCTAGCTTAAATCTAGTCAAGATATGAACTTATTCTAATGCATCAAGCAAGTCAAACAAGGCACATCAATACAAAAAAGAAAACAGAAAAGAAAGCAGATCCACTCCTCTCTCAACTCCAAGCTTCAGCTCTTCTAACAGCAACTCAGTCTTCAGACCTCAATCACTCTTAACAAATATCAATTTGCTTTTCCAGGTTTCAACCCTTCAACATAAGTTTCAACTTATTCTCTCTTCTCTAAGCTTCAGCTCTTTAATCAGTTCCACCTTCAGGCTTCACTCTTAACCACAAGTGTCAACTTGATTCCTTCAGGATCTCCAAGCTTCAAAGTAAGTATCAACTCCCTTTGTTCTTCAAGCTTCATCTCTTCAGTCAATCTCAATTGAATCCTCTCCCTAAGTATCAACTTAGGTTTCAAGCTTCAGCTCTCTTTGCTTCACCAGTATCAACTTGGCCTTCTCTTACTACAAGCTTCAGCTTCTCAGAGTAATCTTCAATCACTTAGAAGTATCAACTTCATCCTTCAGTCTTTTTCTCCAGCCTCAACTCTTCATTCAGTCTTTACTGGATCTTCATTGGGTCTTCAAGTATCAACTTGCTCTTGTTGCTCTTCAAGCTTCAGCTGGAATGGCAATGCTCAAGGAATCATCCTCTTCCACATTCTTCAATGAAGTCTTCATCTTCAAACTCAAGCTCAACATCTCTCAAGATACTCAAACCAGAGGAAATCACTTAACTGGATAAGCTGGGGTGTTAAACTGCTTATTGACCACCAAAGGTGACCTATAAGGGTTTAACATCAGGAGAATGGTTCCCTCAAAAGTTCTACTTCCTAGGTACCATCACTTATCCCTCCTAAGGAGAGAGGTGAATACCATGGAAGGACTTTGAATCATAGGGAGGAATGGAGATGAAAGATACCATCCATGTTTAAGAAAGAAGTTAACTAGGTCTAAGCTCTTCCTAATCCCTAACCCTAAAACAACAACAAAATAAACCAGACTCTCAAGATCTCAAGCTCCTCAATCAATCTCCAAGTCTTCTACTATGCTCCTCAATGCTCCTCAAAGCAATACCAAGCTCTCCAAGCCCACAAAGCAAAGCAAACAAAAATACAAGCCCACAAGGGCAACACAAACAACAATCAACTACAAAAATCACTTAAAAATAGTATACTATTTCATTAAAATCTAATATAATTCCTAAAGGATCCTATATACCTACCCTTAATACCCTATATGTCCCAATGTTTAACTTGACCTAGAAACCCAAAATTCTAGTGTTATTATGGACCTATGTTAAGGATTAACCTAATTCTACACAACCTAAAGTCATCTAAGCAAAACTAATCAAAAATTCATCACAAAAATATGGAATAAATCCAGAGGGGAGCTAAAGTCCTAATCTAACTATCCTAAAAAGAATGGCCTAAAAATTCAAAGGGAACTAGCTTAACAAAATTCTACAAATCTATGTATCAACATAAAAGAATTAAAATGCTATTAAAAGAGAAAATACACAAAAAATATTATAAATGCATGAAATTCAAATATTATGGTTTTATAATTTTCTAGACATTATCATGAAATGGGAGAAAAAATACCCATGCAAAAATCATTAATTTTCTATTTATTATGATTTTTCAAAGATTAATGAAAAATGGAGAAAAAGAAATTAAAATATGAAATGTTTGGTGCAGATAGCAACTATGTTCAATTCAAATATGCAATGGGCTTGAAATAGGGGTGCAGTTAGTAAGGCGCGCTAGGCCCAGTTTCATTAGAAAATCAATTAAGAAATTATAAAGAAAAAGAAAAAGAAACGGTGCAGAAAGTAACAAAATATAGTTCAATATCCAATGGGCCATGAGAGTGGGGTGTGAATATCAATCCAGCCCAATCCCCCTTTAATGAAACGACGCGTTTCATGGTCATCCTCAGAATTCTTCTTCACACGCGAAATCAAATTTTGGCCCTTGGATCTCCACTCAGTCAATGAGTCCACGCCTGATCCAATGGTCACAAAGTCGTCTTCTTCCTTCAGCCATGGAAATGGAGGGAAAGCTTCATAGTTGCAGAGCTCAAACCCCAATTCGAACTCCATCAAATCTCAACCAAAAACCATGGTTCAAAGCCCTAATCCAATCTAAATTCCATGCTGATCACAACCATGACCTTGAAATCAATTGAAGTGCCCTAAATCTCCAAACCCGGTCCAAGATCAAAAATAAGCTCAGACATCAACTTCAACAATTCTTGAAATTAATTACCTCAGAATGATCACCACCTCACACTGATTAAATCTTGATATCAAATTCATGCTATAGCTCACTATATCTCATGTTCTTGGTCAAAACAAAAATGGTGTCACCAACTCAACCTTCACCAATTGATCTCAAACTTCCCAGAATCCATCACCTAATTGTCTCTAACCGTTCTAACCTAACAATTCTCCCTAATCATGCCTAAATCATGGTGTAGAAGAAAAGTTACTAACCTGTTGAATCTTGATTAACAGATGGGGTAAACCTTCACTGCAAGCTCTCAAACTCTTCAGAATCGATCCTTGAATGATGATCTTGCTACTGTTTGCAAAAGATTGGACCAAGAAAGCTTGATTCTCCAAATCCGATTGTGACTTGCAACCTTCAAAATCCAAGTGCTATCTCTTCAATTCTCCATGGTTTTGCTCTCAATTTGGTCTGCACAGCTTCAGTGTGATCAATGGAATGTGTTTAGATTGAAAGAAGGAATGGAAATGAATCAGAATGTGGAATTTGATTTCAACTTGCAATGGAAGCAAGTGAAGTGGCTATCTCTCTCTTATCTCAAATCTCTCACCAACCTTGCATCTGAGCAAGTTCTAAATAATATATAGAATGGTTTAGACTCATCTAGAACCATCTGGAATCATCCAATGAGAAATTGGAATTCTCATGCCATGAGTTTATGGATTCATCTCATCTCACATGCCATCTCATGCCATAGCCCTTGCAGCCCTTGTAACTGACTTGAAATTCTCCCTAAATGAGATATATGGTGTGTTAAAACCCTTTACTAGCTTGTACATTGCCTTTCCTTGAGTTTTGCATTTGTGCCTTATTATGCAAGCAAGCATTTTCCAAAGCAACCCCATGATCTAGGCCTCAATTCAAAAATGTGGCTGAACCATTGTTTCTAAAATGTCTTTTAGAGTCAAAATGACCTATTATATGCCATGTTTTGGATGTGTAACTTGGAAATTTCAATTTCCAACTTGAACTTATTTAACTTATGCCTCTATTTTAGGTCATTTTTATCACTTTTTGCTACAAGCCTTTTCAACATCTCATGACCTCCATAATAGCCTTAAAACATCATTTTAAGCAAGTTTGATGTTGAAGATTTTTCCATTTGAAGCTTGGAAATAGGAGTTATGACCTTATGCTTGAAATGACCTATAATATCCAAATGACCAAAATGCCCTTGACTTGTCAAAGTCATAACTTGAGTTCTACAAATCCTATCAAGGACTTCTAGTACTCTCTAGAAATCTAAGAAGATTAGGAACAACATTCATGTTGACCAAAAGTTCATAGGAATCATCCTTCTTGGGAAAAAGTTGGATGCAAGTTGGGTGACTTTCAAGGCCCCAGATTCACATACCTCAGATGACCTGTAACTTGTCAAAGTCATAACTTGAGCTCTACAAATCCTATCAAGGACTTCTAGTACTAAAATTAAAGCTAAGATCAAGCTCTACAACATTAATGTTGGGGGTAAGATGAGATGACAATCACATCTTGAGCTAAACTGCCTTGAAGATAGGGATCAAACTAGGGGATTTTACACTGTCAAGCCTTAGAAACCCTAGCTTAAAACTTCTCAAACTCCTCAATCATGATGAGTTGGTCTAGGAATCATCCTTATAGAATCTCAATGCATCAATCCATGATCACATGACTCTTGTATTAGGTCTCAACCCTCTCCAAATCATCAGTTGACCTAGGGTTGACCCAGTCAAACCCTAATTATACCACTCATGGC
The DNA here is from genome assembly GCA_963859935.3 of Lathyrus sativus. Lineage (NCBI taxonomy): Eukaryota > Viridiplantae > Streptophyta > Magnoliopsida > Fabales > Fabaceae > Lathyrus > Lathyrus sativus. Next base: position 261,694,391 of record OZ012736.1, on the reverse strand, counting down.
TGAGTCTTCTTAAACTTGTACAATGACCTCTCTGGGCCTCATGATGGCTTTCAAGACATCTTATAAGATCTCTCAAAGCTTCAAGTCCATCCTCATAGCCTCAGAATCATCTGAGGGGTTCCCACAACCCTCAAGTTATGAGGCACACAGCCTTGGTTTCAACCAATCTTTCTGAGGATCTCTTAACTTCTCTGACAAAGATATCAACCTTTGAACATTTGAACAACCTTCTTGGCTAGCTTCAATGTCTTGTACAGCTCTTGATTGATAATCATACCTATTGATCTACTGCACACATATCAATGAAATGCAGATGATAATGCTGATGATGAATGAGATGAACCACAAGCTAGGTAAATAAATGTTGGTCAAATTTTGGGGTGCAACAACTGCTACATGTAAACCTATTTTCAAGCTCCTGAGGAAATAACAGGGATATGTGTGGACTGGAGACTGTCAAAAGGCTTTTGATAGTATCAAAGAATATTTGCTTGAACCGCCTATCCTGATACCGCCGGTTGAAGGACGTCCTTTGATTATGTATTTGACTGTCTTAGAGGATTCGATGGGTTGTGTACTCGGCCAGCAAGATGAAATAGGAAAGCAAGATCATGTCACTTATTACCTGAGCAAGAAATTTACTGATTGTGAAACCAGGTACACTATGTTAGAGAAGACTTGTTGCGCCCTAGCGTGGGCCGCCAAGCGTTTGCGCCAGTATATGTTGAACCACACTACTTGGTTGGTTTCAAAGATGGATCCTATTAAGTATATTTTTGAGAAACCCGCTTTGACTGGGAGAATTGCTAGATGGTAGATGTTATTGTCCGAGTATGATATTGAGTACCATACTCAGAAAGCTGTTAGAGGAAGTGTTTTGGCTGATCATCTGGCTCACCAGCCTATTTTGGATCATCAACCCTCAAACGATGACTTTCCTGATGAAGATGTTATGTTCTTAAAGATGAAAGATTGTGAAGAACCCGTACATGGTGAAGGACCAGAGCCGGGTTCTCAATGGGGTTTAATCTTTGATGGAGCCGTCAACCCTCATGGAAAAGGGATAAGTGCTGTTATTGTGACTCCTCAGGGGACCCATTTCCCATTTACCTCCAGATTAACATTCCAGTGTACTAATAATGAAGCTGAGTACGAGGCATATATCATGGGTCTTGAAGAAGCAATTGATTTGAGAATTAAGAATCTAGATGTGTTTGGTGATTCTGCAGTAGTAATCAACCAAATCACTGGAGAATGGATAACTCGACATGATAATTTGGTCCCGTACAGGGATTATGCTAGAAGACTGCTACCGTTCTTTGACAGGGTTGAGTTTCATCATATCCCTCGTGATGAAAACCGAATGGCAGACGCGCTGGCAACTTTGGCCTCAATGATTGTGGTAAACTTTTGGAACGAGTGTCCTCGAATTGAAGTAAAACGTCTTGATAGACCTGCCTACATCTTTGCTGTCGAAGAAGTTGAAGATGGCAAACCCTGGTACTATGACATTGAAGCGTTTCTTAGAACTCAAGAATATCCTTTAGGAGCTTCCAACAAAGATAAGAAAACTTTGAGAAGGTTGGCTGGAAATTTTCTTCTGAGTAACAATGTGTTGTACAAACGGAATTTTGACATGGTCTTGCTGAGATGTGTTGACAAACAAGAAGCAGATATGTTAATGACGGAAATTCACGAAGGATCTTTTGGCACTCATGCCAACGGACATGCCATGGCTAAGAAGCTTTTAAGGGCTGGATATTATTGGATCACTATGGAATCAGATTGTTACAAGTTTTCTAGAAAGTGTCACAAGTGCCAGATCTACGCAGATAAAATTCACGTGCCTCCGACTTTGTTGAATGTTATCTCATCCCCGTGGCCGTTCTCTATGTGGGGAATTGATATGATTGGAATGATAGAGCCGAAAGCATCTAATGGACACCGATTCATCTTGGTAGCCATTGATTATTTTACCAAGTGGGTCGAGGCGGCTTCCTATGCTAATGTAACTCGACAGGTGGTTGTCAAATTTAACAAGAATCAGCTTATTTTCCGATATGGTGTGCCAAGCAGAATTATTACAAATAATGGTTCCAATCTGAATAACAAGATGATGAAAGAGCTGTGTGAAGAATTCAAGATCGAGCATCACAATTCTTCTCCTTACAGACCAAAGATGAATGGGGTTGTTGAAGCCGCCAACAAAAACATTAAGAAGATCATTCAGAAGATGGTCGTTAGTTACAAAGATTGGCACGAAATGCTCTCATTCGCCTTACATGGATATCGTATGATGGTACGCACATCGACTGGGGCAACTCCATTTTCACTTGTCTACGGTATGGAAGCAGTGCTCCCAATAGAAGTTGAGATCCCTTCCATGAGGATCTTGGTGGAGGCAAAGTTATCAGAAGCTGAATGGTGCTAGAACAGATATGATCAGTTGAACTTAATCGAATAAAAGAGGATGGCCGCGCTATGCCATGGGTAGTTGTATCAGCAGAAGATGAAGAAGGCATTTGACAAGAAGGTCCGACCCCGTGCATTCAAAGAAGGTGACCTTGTGCTTAAGAAGATTCAGTCTTTCCTCACCGACGTCAGAGGAAAATGGGCCCCGAATTATGATGGACCATACATAGTAAAAAGGGTTTTGACAGGAGGAGCTTTGATGTTAACAACAATGGATGGAGAAGAGATCACTCGCCCCGTGAATACAGACGCTGTCAAGAAGTACTTCGTTTAGGAGAAGCAGGACATTATTCCCTTTATGTAATCGCTACTGTTTTCCAACACTGTAACATCGGGTCACGCTTTTCTGCTGACCACCGTTTAATAAAAAGTTTATCGCTTACCATAAATCTGTATTCTTGATAGCAAATCCGAATTGATTTAAACTTTTTTCAAAAACTTTGTTTTACTCGATATATGAATAACAAAAGGATGACCGGGGACGTTTATTTCATCCGAGGAAAAACAATGTTATGTGCTTCTCCAGGACAAGAGGATTTATCTTATCCAGACACGAAGGTTGCCTCTGTTCGAAGACTTTCTTCGCAGGCGACAAGGGATCTGTGGAGATTTTGCTTGAGTACCCTTTTTGTTTGAGGCGTTTATTTCGCTTCTCCCCCAATCCGTCGGCATATGCATAACATATAAGTAGACAGCATGGCATGTGCATTTCTCGCCTTCTTTGTACTTGTTTTATTCTATCACTTTGGCTATAGTTATTCCTAGGTGTTTGGGTCCGTCTCATCCCTCCACGTAGAGTCGTCTACTCTAGGCAGAAAGAGCACAATGTTTCATTTTCCCCATGAAATTCGATCCTCGTGGAAGACGGTTGTTTTAGTTAAAATCCCATTTGAGCTCATACCTCAATGGTCGAGTCTTGCTTGACAGTTTCTTTTCGGCTACTTCCCGAATCGAACTTCGGTCTTTGGCAATCACTTCATGGACATCTCCAACCTTCGAACATGGATTAAGTGTGAATTTATTTTGCACCCTATTCCCCAGGAAGAGTATTCATGAAGACTGACATTTCTTCAACAAATTTTTCTCAAACATCCACATCTATCTCTTTATTTGAGCAACTCGTTTTGATCAGGATCTTATTCAAAACGACGAACAACAGTTTCTACAAGACAGATCATTTGCCCCCCGTTGGGTCCTTCAACATTATTGATTCATCAAAGAAGACGGTTACAAGACATCTCTCTTTATTTGAGAGCTCACAGAATATTTTACAACTACAACAGGATACTCCGCAGGAATGCACTCCCCAATGAGTTCATCGCACAAGTTTGTTTCCATCAAGTGACATCTCCCCGGAGAAGTTGAATAAGCTTATGACAATAGTATCCCTTTATTCGAGAAGGCATACACCCCAATTCAATCGGCTCACATATCTCCCGAAGATCCCTGTTCAAGCTTTACAACTACATCTACAATTACATTTACAAATTACATCTACAAACAACAGATTACATCTACAATTTACAGTCTACAACGACATCTACAATCCACAAAATTTACAACCCCTGTGAAGATGCTCTCACGAGTTTTCATCATTTCAGGAAGAAACTGAGACCAGCTAACGGTTCCCATACCATGATGCTCGGGGAAGTTCTACATCAAAAACTAAGACCAGCTCACGGTTCCCATACCATGATGCTCGGGGAAGTTCTACATCAAAAACTGAGACCAGCTCACGGTTCCCATACCATGATACTCAGGAAGTTCTACATCAAAAACTGAGACCAGCTCACGGTTCCCATACCATGATGCTCGGGGAAGTTCTACATCAAAAACTGAGACCAGCTCACGGTTCCCATACCATGATGCTCGGGGAAGTTCTACATCAGCGACTGAGACCAGTTCGTGGTTCCCATACCATGATGCTCGGGGAAGTTCTACAACTACAACAACATTTACAACGACATTTACATCTACATCTACAAACTACAGTGATTCTACCATCTACAAAATTCTGACATTTCAGGCCGAAACTGAGACCAGCTCATGGTACTTTATCATGATGTTCGGGGAAGTTATACATTCTATTATTTCAAGTTGAGTTCCAAAAAAAAGGATATATATACGAAAAATAAGAGAAAAAGAGAACAAAATAATACATGAAGAAAAAGAAGAAAGAAAATACGAGATAAAACTGAATTATGGACTCAATCAAGAAATCCATTAGGATTGCCACCGACCACCACATTGTGGTGATAAGCATACCTTTTGGCTACAAACTTCTTTCCCACCACCATATCCCTGGTGTATGAGATACTGTTACACTTCGGGGGACCCCCAAGTAGCAGCTGTTCCTTGTCGCCGTAGGGGTTACCTGTCATCGGTCTTGTTCTTCCCTTTGCGTCGTGCTTGGTTCCCTCCCTGTGACATCTTTCCTTCACAGGACCGTCCGTCTAGCATTTTCATATCATCGCATATCATATGCCTTCGGTGTGCTCTTAGGGCCAAAAATTCGTGCATTGTCTGTATTTAAGTCCCTCCTATCTCGTCGAGACAGAGATTTCGATCTCCACATCTCCGAATAGGAGTAACTTAAATAGGGGCATCTGTTGCACCCTAATTTTTGACCTCAAGATCCTACCTCTTTGTGCATTTTCTCCCGAGTTTTTTTTATATGTATGTTTTGTAACTAACCAGTTTGCACAGGGGCAGTAAATTCAACAGGAGATAAGTACTTGTTCTCCCAGTCAAGCGTTGCAGGATGTGACTAATGGTTTTAAGATCCGTGGGAGGGTCAACAGTAGACTCTTCCGGACTTCTCAAGAGTTTTCTTTGGAATTTGGGCCATTTGAGGATTTTTTTCCCTTTTGAGTTGGGCCATCATTTGAACTCCTTTGATTATAAGGAAAAGATCTGGATTTCTTTGTCATCATCGGTGATATATGATCAATGGGTTCTGAAGAATTCAATTAAGCTCTCACGTCATACTTTAACGATAAGATTCAAGAGATGCAACTTCCTCTAAGGAAAGCACGAGACTAAGGGTTTCTTTCAAATTCAGATGGAGTTTAAGTTATTTAATGCATTCAAAGTATTACGAGGTTAAGTATCCATTTCAAAGTTGAATCCAAGATTTGTTACCATTGTTAAGAATACATACACAACATCGCCAAGGTTACAAGAATTAGTGTAATCGCATTACCTTTTGTTTCAAGAAACTAGAAGGATAACTCTACACTAAGACATTTTGTTTCTATTCAACCGCCTGCCCCTGTGTTTAAAATTGGGAATAATCCTATCATTTGGAGCTCTGCGAATACCATTTTGGGCTACCTGTCTCTCTTTCTTCAAAAAACATAATAAGTGCTTATTTTTTTGTTGTAATCGAAGGACATAATTGGTACAACTATTCGTGATGATTCGAAATACCATCCTTTCCTTAAGTTGGATTTATGTCGGCACTACAAGTTGTACAACATCAGTTACATACATAATTAAGAGAGCATTTGGAATTTGTTAAGAGAGGAGTATTAATATTAAATCCAGAGTACCCTAATTTCTTAAAACCTCATTACACAAAGAGCAAAGTTACAAGCTCCGGAAAATGACAAAGACATAACAGCCAAGTACTATTTACCATGATACAAGAAATACAAGAAGGCCATCACATAACCCCAAGTCAAAAGCATTAACTCGAATGTGCATAACTACGGTTTGGGAAACTGGTGCACGTGTGCGTTTTTCCATCCATCATAGTCCTGGTTGACATGCTACTTTACTGCTGCAACAAACATCGCCTAGCCGCATCAGGGACATGTGCTTCTCTTTCACCTGCATATTAGCAATACAATCAGACAAAGGATTAATAACCATTAAACGAGAATTACAAACAGTATCGGTTCAGATCACAGGCTATCATGAAACTTTGAATCATTTACACTCCAGAATCCTCGCAGGTCGCTACCTTATGCCGAGAACTCCCTTTGTGCCAGACGATGCCGCACTCCAAGTATCTCGATTGCTCTTCCCCGTATCCTTTTGCACGGCACTGACTGCTATTAGGAACTTTGAGCTACATTAAAAAAAAGAAGCAATATTAAGAATTCAACCCTCCCCAAAAAAGCCAAGTGAAGCGCATAACATCATAAACTGGTTCATTTTCTTCCCAAGCATATCCATACATACCAAACCACAAAGGTATAATTCAGAAGAAGAAAAGATGAAGTAAGAACGAATCATATCAATCATGTTTCCTCTCCAAGCAAAATCAACGCTTACATTTTAAAAGTAGGCAGAATGGTTGCATTTCTACCTCAAGTTGGCCAAGACAACAAAGATTAATCAGTGGATACCGTTTCCAACATAAATCTAACAAGAGAAGTAACGTCACTCAGACATATTGTTGCGAACCTGCATCAATTCAACTGCATCAGCAAGAAGATTGCGTTTCCTCAATTCAAAGCTCGACTCACATATTCCTAGAACCAGCTCGAAGCTTCCATTAATCAGTTCAAGAGCATCTCCCGTTGGCAATCCGGTGAGGGATTTCTTCCACGATGGCTACACTCCAAGCGACAGTTTTTCCCCTGAAAGTTAAAGTGCCAAACCAAGGATTCAGCCCTTAATAAAATACCAGTCAGCGACGCAGCACATACAGAGTCACAAGTAACTTATAGGTGCGACTCAAGGGCAGTAAAATCAGATGCACGACGATAGCAAAATAGAGTCATGACAGCGGTAACAAAGCAACAATCTAGATAGGACCTATGACTCATGACCTGGTGGGCAAAACAGAGGGGACCACCAGAGCTCAAACAACCTTTGCACCAGCTTTGAAGAAGATGCCTGCAACCATCTCATGTGATTTATCAAACAGACAGAATCCAAAACCAACATCATGCCTGCAATAATAAAACAGGATTCAAAACATCACAACGGCATTCGCAGACAAGTATCACGACAGCATCTACAAGCAGACATCCACAACAACAGAATAAACATCAATAATGTCAACTGAGAGTAACGCCAACAACATCATGCGCACCCATCTGCCATCCCATGAGTTTTTCGTGAGAAAAAAACGCTTAGGAAGGTTCCATAATATAAGCATGTCGTACCAAGTCAGAAAGATACATGTGAACCGCAACATGCCTACGATCACTATCAACCTAAGACGACATTACCTGCACAGGCGGCATCCCAGCTTTTCCTCACATAAACCCCACTTCTGATACGACAGGTTATGTTACGGATGGCTCCCCCATCGTATCCATTATTATTCCCACTGAAGGACCGACTCCTGTTCCTTTACAATGATGTCCATCTACAAACATTGACCAATCCTAGAAGCGTGTACATGGAGTGAACTTGTTGGCCGCCACCTCATATCTTGAAGCTATGCTAAGCATAACCACAAGATTATCTGCGACAACCTTGTCATAATCTATTAACAGCAGGAAAATTATGCCATGCCACTTTGCTCACGTATCCCCACCAAATGCAAGCCTGCTACGCCGCTGGAATTAACTTTGTAACTTTCCTCCTTACCGTAAGAGCGAGCCCTGTTACATCCAGACATGTTCTCAAAGAATTTAGGTGGATATGATATTAACAAGAAGATTATCCATCAGGGAAACTTTAAAATACCTGAATCATGGGGCATAGCTATTGATGTTGCTTTAGTCGTGACAATCTTGTTTTAGCATTTCAACTTCACAATAGACTCGAATTGGCTTACTCCAAACATCCTCATCGAACACATGAAAAAAAACAATGTTAGACACCCATCAGATAAGCTAAAGAAACCAAGAGATTAGAGATTGAGCTTGGAAGGATACACCCCCACCTCCAACGGACGTATCAAGCGCAAGTTTTCATTCTGAACTTCTAACTCTTCTTTGGGCCCAAATAATCATTATCTGCACCTGCCAAGAATGCAAACCCAAAGTTAGCAAATCATCTGAAGAATATTCTACGAGAAGATTCGAGTACTCGATCCAAATCCCAATTAGTTGAACATAGACAGATTAATACGATATTAAGGATTTTGATTCCCATTTAACAGAGATTGGAACTGAAAAGGAAAGGTTTCCATTTTGATTCATCCCAAAACAGAAGTTCCAAATCTGCATTTAAGCGGATCAAATCAATCTCAATCAAAACATTAACCCTCAAAAAACCTATATAAGGAGACCTAGCAGATGAGGAAAGGGGACGCGAAAAAACCCTAGTACGACGAAGAGACTACAAACGCAAAACCTACGAAAAAACCTAAGAAGAGAAGAGCTTATCTTCTCCGTTGAAGGAACCACCGGCCGCCGCGAGTCCAAACCGACGAGGCCCCCCTCTCGTCGCATCGAGCGCCGCCGCCAAAACCATCGGAAACCGCCGCGAAGGATCTATTCGCGTTAAAGCTTCATCACCCGCTGCCGCTATTATCCAAACTTTCGGTAATCCCTCACCCTTTATCCATGCTATTGCACGATTGATGTTTTGTTCGTGGTTTCAGGTCCAAACTAGCGAGGAACAGAGAAGGGAACTGGGCCGCGGTCGTGAAGGAGGAGAGTGAACGAGAGGGGCGGGATTGATTTGGGGAGTTAGGGTTCTTCATCTTCCTTCGTTTTGTTTATTTCGTTTTTTCTCTTTTGATGTAATTAGTATGTGCTAATACCCACTAATCACCACCAACCACACACTAATCCACCGGTTAATTATTTTTATCAATACTAACTAATCGTCGTTTAATCTCCCATCAACCTTAATTAACTACAACATAATCATTAATTCATTTTATTTAAATAATTAATAGATTAATTAACCAATTCTAATCAATTTTATAAATTTAATTCATAATCAATTCTTAATCCAAATCAAACTAGTAAACTCTTTCAAGTCAAACTATTAATAAATCAAGTTTTTTTTAATCAAATTAACTTTAGATCTTTTTATTTAAAATAGACTTAATAAACATTTATAAATAATCTACCCCAATTGCCTTTTTATTTAATTAGATATTAAAATATTTTAGAAATACAAATAATCCTTTTATATTATTTTTAACAAACTAATATCATTTAAGTAATCATTTCACTTAGGTTTTTATAATTAAACTATTGTAACATTTTATTTAAAACTCAAAACTTAATTTATATCAATAAGATCAACTTATATTAAAACTGATAACATTTTTTTTTATAAAATCAACCTCAATCAATCGACTAAAAAAATTCATCCTCGTCTAAAAATCCAGTCAAACAGTTAAAATCAACCAACATCGCAGAATACAAAATCGATCGTGTACACTCACTTCACGACAAACTCACCTACACCTTAGCGCTTCCATGCGTGTGTATGGTTTATACTTCTGCAATTTACTTTCCGTAACTTTTAAATTACCGCATTTATATTACTGCATTGCATTCCGTCCAAAGGAAAAACCTACACATGATTCAACGTTGTGTGTAGTTGCACATCATTTGCATCATAATCCCTTCGATCCTTGATCCCATTCAAGTTGATCGCTTAAGTTTAGGACCTACCCCATAGGAAGGACCTTTACCTTTATAACTTAGACAAAACATGAACAACACGATACAAACCTTTCAAACATTAGAGAATAGATGTTAATCGTCTTAAGTGAGATATAATCTCCACCCCCACAACAATACAATTAAACATGTAGGGACTTTGCCTTAAGAGCGATAAAGGCATACTCGTCAAACAATCCGAGTACTTAAGCCCTTTTCTTAAGACGATGCAAAGACCATTCTCCTACAAACCTGTGGCGGTTACATCTCCCTTAAAATGAAGACTCGTCTCTTCTCCTAGACCCAACCAAACAACTACCCTAAACCAGTAGGACCTTTGACCACAATCAAAGAACTCCTCAAAACCTTTAGGGGAACTACAAATACTCTGATTCCACTCCCGTAAGGATATGTAGGCATAAGAAGCGATATCTTATCAAGTATACTTAGATATAAACCATTAGGTCTTTAACCATTAAGCAGATAAACACTTAGCAATAAACAAACATAAAACAAGAGGTTCTTGTAGAGTACTACAGAAACTTAGGATGCTAGCACCTTCCCTAAGTTTAACCAACCCCGGAACCTAAAACTCTCTAGCTTGCATTTGCATTGCATTGTGGGTATTTCGATCTTTATCCCTTCCTTTGGACAAATCAAAGCTCGGTTGCAAAATGAATTAAAGATTTAAACTAATCAATAGTTTGGTATCCTATTTTCACCGCGACAGGAGTCGCCGCACTCCATTTTAGGTTTCCCGCCGTGGAATACCTAGTTTTACCCTTTTTAATTCAACTCTTTACACCATAGAGATTGGAGTCGCCGCACTCCACGTAAGCGCTTCCTTAAGAATGCTTATTCCCCATTGAAACCTTGACCACAGTCAAGAAGTTTCTAACCTCCCTTTCGATGGGAACTATGATTACTCTGATTCCATCCCCTACCTCGGATACGTAGGCACAAGATGCGAATCTTGGCGAGTAAACTTAGGACTAACCCTTAGGTCTCTCTTTCACCTTTAACCCTTAGCATATACCCTAAACCATATAATCAAGCAAAATAGTAAAATTTAAACAAGAGGTTCCTGTAGATTACTACAGAAGTTTAGGGTGCTAATACCTTCCCTAGGCTTAACCATCCCCTTACCTAGATCTCTCCCCGCATTATTTACAATGCAAAAAGTAGGTTTTTCCTTTCTTTGAATTTTCCTTCGGATAAATCAAAGACCGGTTGTGAATTAAAGATTTGCGATTCAAATTAATTAATAATTTGATATCTTATTCTCACCGCAACAGAAAATGGAGACATCACTAGGGAATATCTTACTTTTTAAGGGTTATCCCTATCTTGTTGTATGCTTGCTATTTTTGCTTTATTATTTGCTTGTATATATTTGTACCTTGCTTGGGGTACCATGTTGTTGTGAGATAAGTCCTACACCCGGACTTGAGTGACATTATTATAGGAAGGTGATATATTCGACGAGGCTTATAGGGAGTGAGTCCCGACCAAGCTGACTTGAGAATCACCGCTCAGTTGAGACCCTTCTAAAATTTAGTTTGGTTGAACGAGTATAGTCATGAAAGCCCTTACTATTTTCGGCTAGGAGTCCGTGATACTGGGGACCATAGTACCTTAACACCACTTTAGCCTTATATAGGACGTAGTGCGAGGACTATAAGGGAGTAGTCCCAAAATAGTTGTTACACGATACTACACTCAAAAGAGGTTCTCTTGAGAATATTATTAACCATCGAGTCATTCGGGAAATTGATAATATCCGAAAGATGGACTGATGACTTTGGGCACTTCTTTAGAATCCTTGTTCTGCAGGTATAACTAACCTATAGTACATACCTTTTTGGGAAGGGTAGACCTTGACTCCACTCATTGTTCCTTTAACCTGGGAATTTTGTGTGTATGTGTGCATTGCACCCATAAAGCATCACATTGCATTAGATTTCATGGAATTCAAACTTTATTTATGAATATTGAAGGATACCATGGATTACAGTAGAAAAATACTTTGAAATATTCTTTTAAGGGTTTTAAATTGGATGACCTAAGGAAGTTAAGAGCTTTAGTTCAAGATCAAGAGGGATTCATAAACAAGTATGGAAGGCTATTATCCTTGTTGAAATTTCAAGTGGACGAAGGACCCTAAAAGAGTAAGACATTGCTAAACCCTTATGTTTGAGGTTATCCGGCATCAAGGGCATTATGATCACCAAAGGTAGAACTTTTGGGTTACCGTGCGCATGACGGGACATTAATCACCACCACTTGTAGAGACTTTTCCAGCGTACCCTTGCTTGGTTTTAATGGAGGATTTATTTTCCTCCGACCCTCAATCTATCTTTTGAAGACAGACTCATCCTCGAAAAGGCCCAGCCAGAAGAGTAGAGCAAGGAGCAGAACATGAAGCTTCCTTAGGGTCTTATTAGCTTTTATTTAGCTATTATGTCAAGATTCTCTTTTAAGAATATTCACCTATAATACATTTTCAAAAATAATAAATAAAGCTTTCGTTGGTATTCTGCGATGCTCGTAACTATTTGAATTCCATGAAATCTTTTATCTGCATTCTGCATTGTAGCATCATGTTTTGCATATCATATGTTTTTCCGGTAACTCATGTCTAGTTGTCTTTATCTTCCAGTGTCCCTTTGAGTCGTCAAGCTGATTCCTCGACACAGATATCAGACTAGAGCTAACTATAGACTCCAGATGTCAGAATAAGAGACATATAATACGGAAATCCGAATGGAGATCGATGAGTTGAAATCAGGCATGACCAAGATCACCGAGATGCTTCACGTACTGATTGCTAGAGGAGAGCCACCGCAGAGGACCGTCATTCAGGAAGTTTCAAGTGTTGATCCACCTCCTGTTCAATTGCCACCATCTACTTGGCCAGAGTTTGGTTTACCTCCTAACTACTTTCCACCTCTTGCATTTGCTGCTATGATTGGTCAGACTGTCAGACCAGTTTTTCAAGCTCCCGTCCTTGCCGAGCCCAGACCTGTGGTCCACACTGTTAACCAGACTGACCAAGCTCCCTTTGAGAGCCCTCCCTATGAGTACAATGTTGTCGGTGTTCAAGGGGAAGACCGGGAAGATTTTGTTGAGCCTGAGATTACCTGTGAACAGTTTCAGATCATAAATAAGAGACTCCAAGTTGTCGAGGGTACTGATTTCTTCAACGTAGATGCATACAATATGTGCCTCGTTTTTGGTCTTGTTTTTCCTGCCAAATTCAAGACTTCTGAGTTTGTGAAGTATCAAGGTCACTCATGTCCAAGGGCCCATCTAGTCATGTACTTCCGAAGGATGGCGGCTTACACCAACAATCAGAAGCTGCTCATCCATTGCTTTCAGGACAGTTTGAGTGGTGCTTCTCTCAAACGGTATATGAACTTAGAGCATAGCAGTGTCCGCTGCTTCCAGGATCTCGCCAACGCTTTTATGAAGCAATATAAATATAATTTGAATATGGCTCCCGATAACCGTCAACTTCAAAGTATGTCTCAGAAGGAAAGAGAGTCGTTCAAGGAATACGCTTAGCGCTGGACTGAGTTAGCTTCCCAAGTTGAACCCCCTATAGTAGAGAAGGAACTAACAAGAATGTTCATGGATACTTTGTCTCCTTTCTATTGGGAAAAGATGATTGGGAGTGTCTCTTCAAACTTTACAGATCTGATGACTATTGGCCAAAGGTTAGAAGAAGGTTTGAAAAATGGTAAGGTATCCAAATCTGCCGAATCTTCTAGTGGGGCAAGGAAATCCTATTGGAATTTCCAGAAGAGGAAAGAGGATCAGACCAATGCTATCATGACTGAATCAAGAAGACCTCAATCTACTGATCATCATGTTGGTGCTACTGTTACTGCTCCACAGCCAGCTCAGACTCCTCAGCGTCCCGTTGTTAGACAGAACCAGTATCGAAATAGGAATCAATTTGATCCTATTCCCATGACTTACACAGAACTATATCCTGACCTAGTTCGACAAGAGCTGATCACTACAAGGGCTTTACCACCTCCTCCTAATCCTCCTCCAGCTGGATTTAGGGATGATCTCCATTGTGCTTTTCATGAGGGTGCCCCAAGCCACGACTTGGAGCATTATTTTGCACTAAAAGCTAGAGTGTGTGAGTTGGTTAGAGCTGGAATACTTGATTTTGAGGATAGTCATCCGAATGTCCAGAAAAATCCTTTGCCAGTGCATCAAAAGTGAAGCTTCGACCTGACCCCAGCGAATTATTTTCCTAAACGCTAGTATTTCAGACAGGACAGCTCAGCTTTGTACTGATTTAGTCACTAGGCCTTTCTTTCTCGTTGTTTGTACTTTCCTTACTTTTATATTAGCTGTTTGCCTTCAAATTATGTTTGTACTTTTATATTAATGAAGTAAGCACTGCGACTTTTGATTCAATTCATTTTGTCCATTGTTTGCATCTTTATGCTTTATCTTTTAAAATATGCACCTTTTTGTTCATATTTTTGATTTGTAAAGATTGGAGGGAGGATGATGAAAACGTTATACCCATAACTGCTGTCAGTATGCTTTCAATCAAACTTCGTTGACGATGTAAGGCATTGTTTCAATCCCCAAACGCTGGAGAAATAAGGAAGTTATTCCCTTGTCACCCCTTTGAGCCCAGAAGTTGGAGTTTCTTTCTTTACAAAAAACCCGCAATCTTAACCTGGGGCATGGGTAGTTCTCAGTTAACTTGGTTGTGTGTTCCTGCAATACGCCTTTCATGTGAAGGTTTCACTCACAAGTTTTCCTTCGCACGCCGCAAGCGAGTTTGGAGATGTATTTTAAGTCGATGATGGTTCACCATAATCATTAGAGCTAGGTTCACTTTCTTCCAAAAAAATCAATCAAAAGAAAAAGCCGCTAAGTCAAAACCTATGAAGGAGACTTAGGCAAAACTGGGGCATCCCGCTGACTGTGTGCTTTAATAGAAACAGTTCAGGAAAACGTTAGGGATAATAAAAAGAGGGGACCTTTAAATCCTTACCCCGAAAATTCTCAATTTCAAAACAACCAAATGTTATAGGGAAGTAGTTGCTGCCTTTTCATAGGTCCCTTGATTTCTGAACCATCATTGCTACCATCAGTGCAATTCCTAACCTATAGGAACCGTAATGCATAATATGAGTTAACTGAGCATAGGACTGAAGATTATCACGTAGATTGGGTGGGTACAAATAAATTTTGAGCCTTTATCCTTTGTTTCATAAATCGTGAACCAGGTCATGTTATAACCCTCAAAAGACCTAACTGAAGTAAAGTTATTTTGAAGGCGTACTACAGCAAGGTTGCATAAGCTGACTCCAAAAGATCTTTGCGAATCATTTATTTTGGCAGTACACCTTTGTTTTAAACTTTGAGCGTCTTGAACCATTATGTTCTGACCAACTACTCATTTATTTTTCATCTTTCAAAAATGATTTTGGTTTCAAAAGTTGCATGAACTTTGCATTACCATGTTTGTATGAATATTTTTGTTTGCAAATTGGCTTTCCTCTAAGGAATTTTCAAACAATGAGAAACTTGTTCGGTGATCCTATCAAGGGCAAGTCCTTCTCAGAATCAGTTTATCCAGAAGATCCTTCAAGACTCATATTGGGGCAGACCTTCAAGGGGCATAGTAGCGCAATCATCTACAGAATCAGACAAGCTGAAGTAATTATCAGTCTACAGACATTTTTAGTTGGGGCAGTTTACTTGAAGGATCCCCAAGCAGCTATTCATCCTTCCTACAAGGATCCTCAACTTGACACGGTTTACTGTTGTGGCAGAGATGTGCCCAGAAGTAGCATCTTTAGTCCCCAAGTAGAATAACAGTGATCTCTGTATTGAGGAATCAGTCTTCCAGTTTTGTCATCTTACCAGAAGAGTTGAGTCGTGTCATCGGCGTCTGCATTTGCATTTGATCATATATCATAGCATTATTCTTATACATATGCATATCATGAGTGTTTCATCCTCAGTTGCATTTCTCCCAAGGTCGTGTTTTATCCATGTCTCACCTCGTGGTCAAAGTCCGACTTACTTAGCCCCTACCAAACAGTTTTTGTCGTGTCTATATGATGTTCTTCCAGATATGACATTTCTTACCCATTTGTTTTCCCGAATATGTTTGTCCTTGCCTTACACCTAATACCACTCTCAGATATTGTGATTATATCTTTCATTCAAAGCCATTATTATATGTCTAGTACCCTTTTTATCCACTGCCATTCTCGGATGTCACCTTTATTTATATTTCTCTTTCTGATGTTTTCCGAGAGTGAGTCTTGGTTTTGGGTTCTTCCAGAACATATTTGATGTTGTTCCAGATATTCCTGTTGATTCTGATGTTTTTTCAGAATCTATCTGATGTTTTTCCGGATTTGTTTCTCTTTCTGATGTTTTCCCAGAGTGAGTCTTGGTTTTAATGTTCTTCCAGAACTTATCTGATGTTGTTCCAGATATTCCTGTTGATTCTGATGTTTTTCCAAAATCTACCCGATGTTTTTTTGGATTTGTTTCTCTTTTTGATGTTTTTCCAGATCGAGTATGTGTTCTGATGTTCTTCCAGAACTTATCTGATGGTTTTCCAGATTTTCCTTCGATTATGATGTTTTTCCAAAATCTATCTGATGTTTTTCCGGATATGTTTCTCTCTCTGATGTTTTTCCAGATTGAGCTTCTGTTCTAATGTTCTTCCAGAACTCCTTTGTTGCTTATCTGATGTTCTTCCATATATGTCTTCAAACTCTTCCCGTACATTCAATGCTTTCCTAAATGTTTCGGATATACCTTCAGAGACTTGTCTTCATTTCATTCTCCCATTGATGTTTTCATTTTGCTTCTGGATGTAGCCCAGAGTTCATTCGATGTTTTTCCGAGTGTCTCTGGTGTGTTTCAGAGTTCATTCGATGTTCTTTCGGATGTTTCTGATGTTTTTTTCTCCCTATATATTTTCCGACGATTCCTGAAGATCCTGCTCGATCTCTTCGTTTAAAGGAATGTCCCGAAAACTCTAGCACTTGTCGTTTACCTGATCCTACCGCCATGTGGATCCTGTGTTACCTTGTCATCCTAGAGTGCCAGACGGTCATGCCTGAATCCGTTGCACAATTACTCTTGGATATTCCCCAGTGGAGGTCGTCTCGTCGGTGCCATCTCCATTGAGGATCCCATTCTTACCGTTCCGTCTAAAATGACAATCGGTCGTGCTCGCACCAGTTGAGGATCCCTAGTGCGTCGTATTCCCCAGTCTGGGTTGTTCGTCGTGTCGTCTGCATTCTTGCATTTATCATTCCAGTATATGCATCATATTAGATTCATAACATTGTTAGCATTATAGTTCGTTTCGTTTTGCCCATAGCATTGCATAGCATTGCGTCTAAGGGCAAAATTTTAGGTTATCTGTATTTAAATCCCTTTCACCATGATTTCTCGAGTCTATGTCACTCAAATCATCCGGTGAAGCTATTTAAATAGGGGCAACCGTCACACCCCAAATTTTACCCTTAGATTATTAGGTTCTTTTCGCATCTCATCTCATTCTGCATCGCATTTTAACTGACTGCTAACCAGTTTGTCCAGTCTGTTGGTTTTATTTGCAGGCAAATCACGATGTGTGCGATTTAATCTAAGAAGGGCAAAAGGGACTTGTTTGAACTCAGCAGTTACGTCAGATTTAAATCTTGCAAGATGATTAATTCTCGAATTCGGGGTTTGGAACGTCAAAGCTTAATTAGATAATTTAAATTAGATGAAGTTAATCAGACGAATTTATTTAGATGAGTTTCATCAGAGGAATTTAGTCATTTGAATTTAATCGGATGATTTTAATTGGTGGAACGTAATCGAGCGAATTTAATTGCTTGAGTGTAAGCGGGTGAATTTACGCGGAGAAATTTGATCAGGAATTAAATTCAGTTTAGTAAGAAAAATAGAATTTATTTATTTAAATTCTCTGTTTTTTTATTACAATGTGCAAAGACAATTACAATTCCAAATTAATTTCTAATTATTTTCCTAAAAAGCCTAATTGTCTCTGCGTCCAATTCTTCAACTTTCGACTTTTCGGACCCGACAATAATCTGTCCAGTTTGTTTCCAAGAGAGAGAAAAAAGTGATTTTTTTTTTGAAAAAGTGCTTTTTGGAAAAGTGTTTATGTGAGAAAAGTGATTTTTCTTGGTTTTAGCCAAACAAGACTTAAGACATCCAAAATCCATAGAACCAAAGTGGATATCTAGATCCATCAAGGAAAAATGGATATCCAAGTTCAGAAACAACTTTCCCAAAATCCTTGCAACCAAACGGGGTCAAAGCCAGCAGAAACAACTTTCCCAAAGTTTTAGCAAAACAAGATCAAAGAAATCAACAAACCAGCCATGAAAATTGCAACAACCAGCATGCCCAGGCCCAAGCAAACAATTATTATATAAACATCAGCCTCACCAACAGTTCATCATAAAAAAAGGAAATTCAGAAGGGGAAAGAAAAAGGGAAGTTGAATCGGCAGAAAAATAAGAAAAAAGAGGCGAAAAAGGGAAGTTTAAATTAAAACCTTTCTTAAACTAAAACTCCTTTTTTGAAGATGAAAGCCTTTGTTTTTTTATTTTAAAAAAATTAAAACCCTTTTTTTAAAAACATTTTCTTACGTTAACTTGAAACCTTTTTTTAAAAGTTGATTAGAACATTTCTTTAAAATTCAACATTCCTCAATTGAAAAACCCTTTTTTGAAAAAATAAGATTTTTATTAATCCATTAAAATTAGGCAAAATTAAAAATTAACATTTTAAATTCAAACTCTTTTTTTTGTAAATTCCTCATTTAGTTTAAATCCCTTTCCTAAAATCGTCTAACACTGCGCTTTCAATTTCACATTGAACCTTGCCGGTTATTCTCGTATAATTTTTATGTCGGTACATTCATTGCTTTCTCAGTTGTACTGTTATAATACTTCATTTTTCATATTTTATTTTATGGTTGTAATTTACGCGAGGATATTGTCGCTTTGCAATTCCATTACTTTCCGCATTTTATTTTCTTTGGGTTGTAATTTATGCAAGGATATCGTTGTTGTGCAATTACTTTACCGTTTTCGTACCTTTCCTGTATTTTCATATTGCCGCTTAATCGTATTTTCATTATTTTATTTACCGTTAAATCCCTTCCGAAGGAATAGGTCTAGCCGTTTGACCGCCGCGTCAATAGTACCTTACCTTTGACTTTTTCACCGCTCAAACCCTAATTGCATACGCTTCCCCGCCACAGACCGAATTACCCTTTACCCTAGCATTAGGTTAAGGAGTCGTCGCACTCCGTTTTAGGTTTCCCGCCATGGAATACCTAGTTTTACCCTTTTTAATTCAACTCTTTACAACGTAGATATTGGAGTCGCCGCACTCCACGTAAGCGCTTCCTTAAGAACGTTTATTCCCCATTGAAACCTTGACCACAGTCAAGAAGTTTATAACCTCCCTTTCGAGGGGAACTACGATTACTCTGATTCCATCCCCTACCTCGAATACGTAGGCACAAGATGCGAATCTTGGCGAGTAAACTTAGGACTAACCCTTAGGTCTCTCTTTCATCTTTAACCCTTAGCATATACCCTAAAGAAAACAATCAAGCAAAATAGTAAACTTTAAACAAGAGTGTCGCTACTGCGAAAATCGGCGCCGACTGAACAGAAGAGTCGCCACCGTGCGTTATTTATCCCACAAGAGGGAAAGGAAACGCTCGAAGTAAACCTACCACAAAGACGGGAAAGGAATGGTCATCGCAACCAAATCCTGGATTTGGGAGTCGGTTACGCAAGGGGAAGGTATTAGCACCCCTCACGTCCGTCGTACTCAACGGGATCCACGCTTGCTTGGTTTGTCTAAAGGATGCAAAACAATCTATCTACGCCTGCTAAATCTAAACCGAAAGAAACTGACTCGATAGAGCATCGCACTCTATGCCTACGTATTCTCAAGAGAGAAAGTCAGAGTCATCGTAGTTCGGGAAACTACAGGGAATTGGCTCGCCAAGGCTTCGCGTCTTGTGCCTACATACTTCCACACAGCGTGAAAGATCAGAGCTTAGGTAGTTCAGGCTAACTACGGCTAGACAGGGTGTTCTCGATCACACAGGGGTGAGAGATTAAGTTGGCTCTAGAGGTACGGGAACCTACGGGAACTTAGAACTACGGTCTCGTCTCAAATGCGTAAGGGCAAGAGAAAGGGAAACGTCAGTCGTCAGCGAGAAAGTCTCGATCGCACGGCAGCGAGAGAACAGAGAGGTTAGTTGTTAGTATGCTCGCTAGGATATCGCATCCTATGCCTACATATTCTCATTAGATATGAGAAATCAGAGCAGCTGTAGTTCAGCCTACTACAGCTAAAACAAGGAACGGGGAAAAGAGAGCTCGCTAGGATATCGCATCCTATGCCTACGTATTCTCGTCCGGCACGAGAGATCAGAGCCAACGTAGTTCGACGGGAAAATGAATCTCGATTGCACGGGGGCAAGAGACGGGGTCTCGATCGCCTGAACGCGAGAGAAAAGGGGTTTCGCTCGCACGGGGCGATAACAAAGAGGAAGCAGACCTACGCCTAGACGGGAAGGAACTCGAGACACACACGCAAGAACCTAAGAAGAAACTCCTCAGCTGCCATTTCCTTCGTATCTGACGATACAGCTCACAACACTCGACGGTTGCCTGAAAACTTGAATAAGATGATGATGATGTTGAACGAAGCGGCTCCGTTGGCTCCTGACATGCGCGCAAGCTCCATTCCAATCTTCTCCTCTCTGGATCCTTGATGATGACGCTCGAACCAGGAACCGATGTAACGCTTAGACCGTCATGGTTTGACTTATACGAGAAGTCAGACTCTAAGAGGTAGCGTATTGATATCCGTGTCAAAGGCAAGATAGAGAAATGATATCGAAAATCATTCTCCAATTGAATCGTGTCACACGGCCAGCCAGAAATAAAATCGGGATAAAATCAGATAGAAAAGAAGATAGGAGAGAAATCCAACGCAAAATGGAAATAATATGCTACTCCTAAAATACGGCAATTAAATTCTACTAGAAACTATTCTGAAGAAATATTAAAAGAATGCATAATGGAAAATAGCATAGAAAATACTATAATATTCTATAGAGAAAAATGGGAGAAAAAACTATATTGAATCTATAATACTCTATAATATGCTAAAAATAAGGGAATGTGAATTCTATATTAAAGTCTTTAAAATACTCTATAAGAAAACAGAATCTAAAATCTATACTATTGCATTTAATATAAAAGAAATAAAAATGCAGCAGGGGGGTGCATTAGCCCAGTACAGGGGTACAGGCAGAAAAAAAACAAAAAAAAAAGAGAGTTGGGCCCAACCCAACAACTGGCAACAAAAAACGGGGAGGGGGGTTGTAACGAAAAACGGGGGGTATGTCCAGTAAAAGAGAATGGGCCCAGCCCAATATTACTTCAAAAGAAAAAGGAAAAAAACAAGGAAAAACGGGGGAATGCAGAAAAAATGTTGGGTGCCCAAACGCAGGTGGGCTTGAGGCCCAATGACCAAGTATTCGGTCCATTCTCTCATTTCACACTCCGAAAACCCTAAGCCATCTCCTCTCTCAAACTCACTGTTCACACTTCTCCTCCCAAAAACCTTAACAGCGCCGTAGCTCTTTCTCCCTCAAACTTTCATTCTCAATCGTCGTTCAAACTTCTGGCTCCCATATAACCTTTCTTTCTCCTTCGTCTTCACACTCGTTTTTGTTTCACAATGTAATGGTTGATGAAGGCAGTTTGCATGTTAACGATTCTGAACAATGATGATTTCTGGAGTTTCTTCGCGAAGATCAACGGATGAAGATTGAGGAAGTTCGTTGAATGTTTGAAGATTTCTTGAGTTTGATAGTGGATGTGAAGAATCTTGATGAAGCGATGAAGAATCTTGAAACAGTTGAACGAGGATTTGACGAACATTGAAGATATTGACGAAGATCTGGAAATCGTATGAAGCTTGATGAAGATTATTGATGAGTCTGGAGATGCTGACGAACAATGTTAAAGAAAAAATGATGCACACACTGATGATCGTTTGAAGATATCAATGAAGGTTCTTTGAATATGTTGAAGCATTTCTGGAAAAAACTCATGGTGACTTGATGAAAATGCATACGCGATCTGGAAAATTGATGAAGTGGATGAAGGCGTTTGAAGAACATGATGAAGATCCTATGGATCTTGAAGATCTGGAAAACGGTGCTTGAAGGTTCTTGAATGATTATGATGAACGTGATGAGTTTCTGGAAAATCTTTTGAAGAGTGATGAACACGATGATGACGATCCGTGAACATCATGAGGAACACAACGAAGATCCGGTGATAAATTGATGAACGATGTTGAAAATCTTGGTGAAGAACTGAAGATTATTGATGAAGATCGTTGAAGATCTTGGTGTGTTTTGCAGTTTCCGGCGAGCCTCCGGCGACGGTTGCGGTGGCCAGAGGTGGTTGCATGCCCGGCGACGAGGGTTCCCGGCGAGGTGTGATAGTGGGACAGATGGAACGCATGCAGAGCCTGGAGAGTGGCATGGGGACGCGTGACACATGCAAAGGGAGAGGTGTGGACAAGTGGCGTTGCATGGTGAGTGGAAAGAATGAGGTGGCCAAAGAGAAAGAGAACGCGTGGCAGCTCTTATACCTGACATGTGGCGAGAATTGGGCCCCCCAAACTTGGACATCTGGCCCACACGAAAATTGGACTCAATGGACTTAATTAACTGATTAACTAAACAATCAATGGACTAAACGTATGATTAAAACCTGCATTAAAATCTACCCTAATCAATTAACTAATTAAATGGCTAATGACTCAATTAATACGAAAATTAATACTACCAATTAATAAAAACTGACCCTAATTAATATTGATTAAATTAATCTAATTAAAGCTACTCAATTAATCCTAATTAACAAAGAAAATTAACCCTAATTAATGACTAAACAATTAAACCCTAATTAAGACCTATATTAAAAATCTATTAAAACTATGCAATTAAATCTGAAATCTATTTAACTATTAAATCTATATTAAAATCTAACCAATTAAAAAAACTATTAAATCTATATCTAAAAACTATATTAAAACTAGAGAAAATTATTTAAAAAGAAATATCTATTAATATCTAACATGAATTATTCTAAAAATAGAAAAATTGTTATTAAAACTCTATTAAAAGAATTAAAATCCTAGAAAAACGATTAAAATTCAATTAAAATTCTAGAAAATAAAGGAAAGATCTAAAAAGGGCAATAAAGCTGATTAAATTGATTAGAGCACAACTGCGCAATCATAACAAAATAGACGGTAAAAGCCGGACACCAAAAGGTCCTCAAAGACAACAGCGAGAGCTGAAAATACCGGGACGAGCACAGGTTCTCAAAATACACTTATTCGAACTGGCCTGAACTGCCTGAAACGCCAGGGGGCTGTGACCCCGATAAAATCCAAAATGGCTGAAAAATGCAATGTACACGGTATGCGAATGCGAATGCAAAATGCGTCGAAACATAAACCAGATGTGGGAACCGGTTGGTCAAATTTTAGGGTGCAACAGCTGCCCCTATTCAAACGGCTTGGACCTGAAGGGTTGAAGAGCGAACGACCTTCAAACATTCGAGGTACGAGACGGTTGAATACCAAAGAAACCCTGAAATTTGCCAACCGTGGAGATAAACTGCAAAACTGCTTGAGGAGCAATATCCAATAAACTGAGTCTGGTTGTTACGACAACAACTGGTCAATTATCTGGTACAATTTTGATTTCAACCTCAACCACCTGTGTGACGCCACGGGTATTGAACCGTCTTCGCAAAAGCACCTCCGTCAAACCACGAATTTCGTCACAGGAGTAACCTTGTCCACATCTGAACCCAAATTTCGTCAAACCACGAATAAATGCAAATTTGTCCACGTCAGGACTCACCTTTCGTCAACCCTAAGGAAAACATCTGTTGGGGATAAATGGTCCCTGAAGAGTAATCAATCTTGTCCACGTCAGGACTTCACCTTACGGAAAACTCCCGGCGCTTTCGCTGGGGAAACATTTCCGTTTAATCATAGGGAAGTCATCTGCCTATCCACAGGAAACCCCATCCGTCTGCTTCATACGGAAAAAAATCATCTGCCTGATCACAGGAACATTCATCCGCCTGCTTCATACGGGAAAATTATCTGAATACCGTTTCTCTGCCTACCTCTGCAGTAGCCAACTCCGTTGGTCCCAACCCAAAAACGACTCTGAGGAGGACTCTACTGGGGACAGTAACACGAGGAAATCACGGTGACTTCCTTGGGGAAAATACTTTTGTCAAATATCGGAACCCAACTCACATACTCTGTCTATCACGGGGGGAATTATCTACCTGATACTTACAAGAAAGTTCATCCGCCTGATTCTTACGGGAAAACATAACACATCTGCCTGATACTTACAGGAAAGTTCATCCACCTGATTCTTACAGGAAAACATAACACATATTCCTGATACTTACAGGAAAGTTCATCCGCCTGATTTTTACGGGAAAACATAACACATCTGCCTGATACTTACAGGAAAGTTCATCCGCCTGATTCTTACGGGAAAACATAACACATCTGCCTGGTTCATACAGGAAAGTTCATCCGCCTGATTCTTACGGGAAAACATAACATATCTGCCTGATACTTACAGGAAAGTTCATCCGCCTAATTCTTACGGGAAAACATAACACATCTGCCTGGTTCATACAGGAAAGTTCATCCGCCTGATTCTTACGGGAAAACATAACACATCTGCCTGATACTTACAAGAAAGTTCATCCATCTGATTCTTACGGGAAAACATAACACGTCTGCCTGATACTTACAGGAAAGTTCATCCGCCTGGTTCTTACGGGAAAACGTAACACCTCTGCCTGGTTCATACAGGAAAGTTCTTCCGCCTGATTCTTACGGGAAAACATAACATGTCTGCCTGATACTTACAGGAAAGTTCATCCGCCTGATTCTTACGGGAAAAGTCCATCTTGGATATTGCTTCCTTGACCATTCTTGGCAGTAGCTAACTCCACTGGGGATATTCTGAAAATAACTGCCCGGCACCCGTTTCGACAACAAGTGACCACTTCAGAAGTCTTGATTCATGAAACCCTGACGTGCTGCCGCGACAGCAAACCTGAAGAAAAACAATTCGCTGGTCGGATAAGAGAAACTTCAAACCGTAATCCTGTAGGGAATAATAACAAGAACTGCATCATCACATGTCTTACGGTGAGACCTCGATCGTCTGGTAATAGATCTGCACTATAACTTCATACTCCCGCTGAGAAACACACCTGAAAAGCAAAAGGTTAACCAACCTGATTTATGTTTCAAAATGCGTATGTCTGATAATGGCGTAATGCTCCATACGGCATGGAAATGCTACGCGTTTTTGGGTAGATGCAAACATGATAATGTATGCAAATGCACATGCAGGTTCAGGCTGCTGGGGAAGCTCTGACAAGCTTGCTTCAACACGGCTGTTGAGAGCAAATACCACCCTGTTGGGGATGAACGGGTATCACAAAGTATTCTGGAAAAATAAATGCCGGAAATACAACCGACTCTGCCGGGGAGAGATTACACATCGATTTCCGCTGGGAGGAAAGAATAACACCTGCTGGGAAGATTAACTCAGCTGGGGGGGGGGGGAAGCAACCCTTCTGGGGGACAACTGTCTGGGTACAGTTTACAACTCGGAACTACCACTTCGCTGGGGATAATCATCCTGACGAAGGCATGACGACCTGTGGGGAGAAAGAAAACCATCCTCGGTGGGGATAATCCTTCTGACCTTACTATCTTGGTTATGCGCCATGGAAATCCTCCCAGCTGGGGATTGAATGCACAAATCTTCGACTCTCTGGGGAGTATAACCTCTGCATGGGATACTGATCTCGACTTGCTGGGGATGTCCTGTGGACAACTTCCATGAGGATACTCTTCGGGGGAGAATAATCCCTCATTCGGTAAGGGATAACGTCATTCCACCTCTCTGGGGGTAAGATGCGACTGGCCGAGGAATGACATCAACTGAAATCAGGCTCTTCATCATGAGTTCCATCCACCTTCTCGGAATTTTTCCCCAAAAATGCCAACCTGCCCCAGTCTGAACACTTCGTCTTGAAAGGAAAAGCTAGCCATGGTGCTACCTCACAATACCTTGCCCCTGAACCGGCACCAACTTCCTGATAAAGACTCTTCGATTTCTGTACCCTGACGGTTAGATATGAACTGTTTCTGCACGTCAAACCCAAAAGGATGTCCCAACAAAATCTTTTGTTCTTAGGGTTATCTACCCCGGTCTTGCAATAATCTTTTGCCCTTGATTAGTCGATTCGTGAAGCAATGCCCCTAGCCGCGAGAGATTTGCCAAATCTCGACCTAATTGCCCCAGATTAACTGATTCTTGGATGTATGACTTTACTGGGGGATAACCGAACGTGCCAAGTATGATTGGACTTCTGCCGGGGATTTCTTACCCGTGCCAATGAAGATTGGACTTTTGCTGGGGAAAACAGACGGAGTCTTCCTGCGTACCGATAAGGGTTGGATTTTGAAATGATGCGCCAACACGGATTGGGCCTCACAGCAATTGCCAATATGGATTGGGCTTTAGGAATGGCGCGCCAATATGGATTGGGCTTCCTGAAAATTGCCAATAAGGATTAGGCTTTAGACCATCTGTGATGGGTCATATACGCATGACACTGGACAATATCCTGTCTGAATTCACGGTTTCTAGTTGAAGGGTCAAGGGATGGTAACACGATTTCCCGACATTCGTCTCAAACTTGAAGATTGGCTGAATCTGCTCAAGTAGCTCTGAGTAACTCTGATGACACGGAGAAGAACAATTCTTTCGCCTCTGTAGGGATAGTCCTTAAAAGGAAATCTGAAAATCTGTACCCTGATGGTTTGATATGAACTGCCCCAACATTCTGAACTTCGGAGAAATACTTCAAATCGAATGCCTCTCGAATAAAGAATAACTTCTGCGCTCTTAGGATGGCCTTCCCCTGTCTGCAATGACTTTGCCCTAATCTGACTCTTGGGAAAACCCACTCCGAACAGAAATCGGCTTGCTATGAGATGACCTCAGGAGGACTTGCCCCGATATATGTACAATGAAAATATTCATCCTCATGTAACCGACTCCCAACCTGGTTGGTTTCACTATCTCTGAAGTGATTTGCCCCTGAACGAGCGTCGAGCGACTTAACCTGCCCTGATCACACACTGGAAGGATCTATCCTCAAATCACAGTATTCTGGATAATTGCCCCTGATTGGCTCTCGAGAAGATTCACTTCTGATCAACTGTTTCTCGAGTAAACTGTCCCATAATCAACCGATGCTTCAGACTTGTCCTCAGACCAACTGATTCTGAACTCACTGGAAGTCAATGCCCCAGATTCACAGGGTTTCACAACATACACCATTCTGATCCAGACTACTGAATTATTCAGTCCTGTTCAAATATTCCCTGTTGGAATTTCCTTCCTGTCAACTACTGACCTGCAAATAACATAGTTTATTCCCGAATGGTAATTTTAATGCAGTGTTCATGCAGATTTTGAAAAAATTGTGCGGTCACTCATTTACGTGTCATGATTGTGAGTGACGAATGAACCAGAGTTCACACGTAGTGCTGATTTGATTAGTGAAAAATACAACAAGGATATGACTAGCAAATCAAGAAGGAGTCAGGTTACTCACCCTTATCGTAATGCGCTTTCAGAATAAACCTTGCCTCAATCAGGTCTTTTAAGGGTTGTATCGTGGTCGGGTTCATGGTTCGTGAAACAAAGGATATTTGGCTCAAATTATGATTTGTACCCACCCCTTCTACGTGATGATCTCCGGTCCTAAAGTTCAGTTAACTTGGCCTGAGCGCTCGCCTCTTCGAGAGGTATGTTGAATAGTAGGAACAATGGTTAAAGAATTCACAAGGTTTTCGGAGTGACAATTACTCCTTTTCTGTTTTCGGTGTCTGTATCCACACGACTTTGTCCTTGTTCGAGGATTTTTTTCTTTTTATATCCTTTCTTTTTCATTCTTTTGATTCCCTAATTTTTGCCTGGACTGACTCCTTTTGAGTTCTTTTCGATTTTTCTCTTGAAGTCCAGCAGGATGCCCTAATTTTTGCCTAAGTATTAGCTTTCCAGCTTTTTCTTTTTCTTTTTACTTAGCGGGCTTTCTTATTTCTTTCTTGGAACAAGTCGTGCGACATTGGTTGTCTTGATTGCTCTGAAAGGATTGCAACTGTCTCACTCCTGATTGGTGAGGTTTAACCATTGTGGTGGACGAGGTATGACCTCTGGGGGAAAACAAGGTTTGATTGGTCCTCGAAATGCAACACTCCTCTATAAGACTTGAACGCTCGATCAAGCTAACTGACAACTACCCTGCCCCGGGTTAAGATGTGAGGGTTTAAAAGTCTGAAAAAACTTCTACTTCCTGGCTCGAAGTGGTTAACAAGGTACTAACTCCTTATATCTCCAGTGTTTAGGGGATTTGAAACAATGCCTTGTACGTCATCGGCAAGGTTTTATCTGAAAGCATACGATCATCGGTTATGAGTATTCAGTTTCGTCATCCTCCCTCCAATCTTTACTAATCACAGTGATAAAGAGGAGTAAATAAAATGCAAGTGTCAGTGCAATGCAATAAATGAGTGACAACAACATGATTAATTCAGAAAAATGCATAGTCACTCTATCAATATTACCATTCGAAACAAACAATGTTTAACAGCAAGTAGTAACTAACAGAAAAGAAACTACAAATGCAAATGATAAAAGCCTGAGGACTGCCAATGCTGAGGGCGCCTGCCTGTCTGGACCACTGGCTTCTTGAAATAAACCTCTGATTCTGCGAGCTTAGGTAGCTGAGAAATTGTCATGCACAACCAAAACTCCTCCTGGAAAGGAAATACACCCTTGATCAATCAACTGTTGCACTTTCTCCTGAGAAGCTTTACAATCTTCAGTTGAATGCCCTGGAGATCCACCATGGTAACCACACTGAGCGTGGGGATTGTACCCGGGAGGGTAAGGTTCTGGCACAGGCTTAAGAGCTTTAGGTTCCACCAAAGAATTCTGGATCAAAGCTGGCAGAATATGGCTATACGGCACATGCACTATATGAGAAGGAGCATTCCTTTGTTCCAAGTTGTTACGAGGCCTGTTCTGATTTGGGCGCGGATTCTGATAACTTCGGTCACGAGTTCGCTGATTCGCAAAAGAAGCGACACAAAGTTCTGGATATGGTGCCCTAGGCGCAATTGTCTGTCCCGCATAACAAGACACATAAGATGAAGAACCAACAGATTTCACCGATTCACCTCGAGGATACTCAACATCTGGCATGATGGCATTGATCACAACTCCTTCTTCAGTTTGGTAGCTACCAAGAGACTCAGTTTCACTAGCCTGACTGCCTGAAGTAATCTGAATTTTCCCAGTTTTTACGGCATGCTCAATGCGTTCACCCAATCCTACCAATGCAGAGAAATTTGGTGCATTTACGAGCATTCTTTCGAAGTACGGGCTCTCCAGGGAGTTTACAAACATGCTCATTAACTCTCGGTCTAGGAGCGGTGGATGCACTCTGGCAGCAAATTCTCTCCACCTCTGAACATACTTCCTGAAGGGTTCATTGTTCTCTTGAGACAATTCTTGCAACTGCATGCGATGAGGAGCCATGTCCAGGTTATAATCATACTGTTTCAGAAAAGCTCTGGCTAAATCCACCCATGATCGGATCTGATTATTCTCTAACTGCATATACCAACTCAGAGATGCCCCAGTCAGACTATCCTGAAAGCAGTGAATCATCAACTTGTCGTTTTGCACAAACGAAGTCATTCTTCGGCAGAACATCACCAAATGTTGCTTCAGACAGCTATCTCCTCTGTACTTCTCAAATTTCGGCGCTTTGAACTTAGGAGGCAATACCAGGCCAGGAACCAAGCACATGTCTGCAGCATTGAGGTTGACAGCATCTTTAACTTTCAAGGCTTTGACTCCTTCTTCCAATACTCGGAGCCTTCTATCATACTGGGTCTTCAGCCCTAGCTACCGGGATCTCTCTTCGGATATTCGGCCCAGGGAAGACAACACCTTGATTGTTGATAAGAGGAGGGCGTTCATTTCGGACAACAAACTGCTCACGTCGATCTCTGTCCCTAACCGGAGGTTGCACAAATTGGTCTGCAGTAACGTTGTTCACTTGCGGAAGGTCATCCTCGGACGTAGAACCATACAGAGGATTAGTCTTCATAGTGAAACCTGTCAAGGTGTCAAGAGACTGGAAGTGACTCTCAGACATAGCTACCAATAACCTTCAACTGACTTCACTGCTCGGTTCTGCTCAAATCTGCTTCAACCCCTTGGTCGTCTTCTAACAATCAACAGTTGCTCAGGCTAAACACCGGATAATCACCTTCAGAATCAAAACAACGGCTGGATCAGACTCTGGCTAGCTGGAGAATAATATGCAATATGATGCAACAATGTTCATGCAAATGCAATGCAATATGCAGCAAATACGGGATCACAGCCCCCACAAATCTCTGAATACTGCTGCGCTGCTGACTGAGTACGTTCGCTCTAAAGAGAAGACCAAAATACCGGGTTGTCTGGAAGTCAAGTTTTCTGCAAAAACCCTCCCACTCACGGGTATGGACCTAAACTGACACAAGGTACGGCATCTTATACGGTCATCAGCGTCACAGACTTTCAAGACTGATGATACGGTACCCAGAAGGTGTGGCATCATCATATCCTGAAGAGGCATCACTTAGCTGAATCCCAAATGATCGGTCCCCAGAGTCGACAATCCTCCAAACCAACAACCCCCTCAACCCAAAGGGTTGAAAAAAAAGTCAACCGAGAGAACCTCGTCTGAGCGTGGATTTCATGAGACACTAGTACATGCAAAGCATGCACGCGCCCACTAATTTCCACAACTAATTCTAAGGTGCACTCAAGCCTGGGTCTGGCTTCTCACTCAAAGGAACACCCCACCCAACAGCACAACAGCAACAGATAATAGCAAAGGTGCAGAAATCGTAAATACAGTAATATACAATAACCAAAAGGTAAACACCCAAAGACGAGCAAACAAGCGCTAGGATTGACTCTCTTAAGGGACGTTGGATCCCAAATGCATAAGGAACCATCGCAGTCCCCAGCAGAGTCGCCAGCTGTTGCTACTGCGAAAATCGGCGCCGGCTGAACAGAAGAGTCGCCACCGTGCGTTATTTATCCCAAAAGAGGGAAAGGAAACGCTCAAAGTAAACCTACCGCAAAGACGGGAAAGGAATGGTCATCGCAACCAAATCCTGGATTCGGGAGTCGGTTACGCAAGGGGAAGGTATTAGCACCCCTCACGTCCGTCGTACTCGACGGGATCCACGCTTGCTTGGTTTGTCTAAAGGATGCAAAACAATCTATCTACGACTGCTAAATCTAAACCGAAAGAAACTGACTCGATAGAGCATCGCACTCTATGCCTACGTATTCTCAAGAGAGAAAGTCAGAGTCATCGTAGTTCGGGAAACTACAGGGAATTGGCTCGCCAAGACTTCGTGTCTTGTGCCTACGTACTTCCACACAACGTGAAAGATCAGAGCTTATGTAGTTCAGGCTAACTACGGCTAGACAGGGTATTCTAGATCACACAGGAGTGAGAGATTAAGTTGGCTCTAGAGGGATGGGAACCTACGGGAACTTAGAGCTACGGTCTCGTCTCAAATGCGCAAGGGCAAGAGAAAGGGAAACGTCAATCGTCAGCGGGAAAGTCTCGATCGCACGGCAGCGAGAGAACAGAGAGGTTAGTTGTTAGTGTGCTCGCTAGGATATCGCATCATATGCCTAAATATTCTCATTAGATATGAGAAATCAGAGCAGCTGTAGTTCAGCCTACTACAGCTAAAACGAGGAACGGGGAAAAAGGAGCTCGCTAGGATATCGCATCCTATGCCTACGTATTCTCGTCCGGCACGAGAGATCAGAGCCAACATAGTTCGACGGGAAAACGAATCTCGATTGCACGGGGGCAAGAGAAGGGGTATCGATCACCTGAACGCGAGAGAAAAGGGGTTTCGCTCGCACGGGGAGATAACAAAGAGGAAGCAGGCCTACGCCTAGACGGGAAGGAACTCGGGACACACACGCAAGAACCTAAGAAGAAACTCCTCAGCTGCCACTTCCTTCGTATCTGACGATACAGCTCACAACACTCGACGGTTGCCTGAAAACTTGAATAAGATGATGATGATGTTGAACGAAGCGGCTCCGTTGGCTCCTGACATGTGCGCAAGCTCCATTCCAATCTTCTCCTCTCTGGATCCTTGATGATGACGCTCGAACCAGGAACCAATGTAACGCTTAGACCGTCATGGTTCGACTTATACGAGAAGTCGGACTCTAAGAGGTAGCGTATTGATATCCGTGTCAAAGACAAGATAGAGAAATGATATCGAAAATCATTCTCCAATTGAATCGTGTCACACGGCCAGCCAGAAATAAAATCGGGATAAAATCAGATAGAAAAGAAGATAGGAGAGAAATCCAACGCAAAATGGAAATAATATGCTACTCCTAAAATACGGCAATTAAATTCTACTAGAAACTATTCTGAAGAAATATTAAAAGAATGCATAATGGAAAATAGCATAGAAAATACTATAATATTCTATAGAGAAAAATGGGAGAAAAAACTATATTGAATCTATAATACTCTATAATATGCTAAAAATAAGGGAATATGAATTCTATATTAAAGTCTTTAAAATACTCTATAAGAAAACAGAATCTAAAATCTATACTATTGCATTTAATATAAAAGAAATAAAAATGCAGCAGGGGGGTGCATTAGCCCAGTACATGGGTACAGGCAGAAAAAAAACAAAAAAAAAAAGAGAGTTGGGCCCATCCCAACAACTGGCAACAAAAAACGGGGAGGGGGTTGTAACGAAAAACGGGGGGTATGTCTGGTAAAAGAGAATGGGCCCAGCCCAATATTACTTCAAAAGAAAAAGGAAAAAAACAAGGAAAAACGGGGGAATGCAGAAAAAATGCTGGGTGCCCAAACGCAGGTGGGCTTGAGGCTCAATGACCAAGTATTCGGTCCATTCTCTCATTTCACACTCTGAAAACCCTAAGCCATCTCCTCTCTCAAACTCACTGTTCACACTTCTCCTCCCAAAAACCCTAACAGCGTCGTAGCTCTTTCTCCCTCAAACTTTCATTCTCAATCGCCGTTTAAACTTCTGGCTCCCACATAACCTTTCTTTCTCCTTCGTCTTAACACTCGTTTTTGTTTCACAACGTAATGGTTGATGAAGGCAGTTTGCATGTTAACGATTCTGAACAATGATGATTTCTGGAGTTTCTTCGCGAAGATCAACGGATGAAGATTGAGGAAGTTCGTTGAATGTTTGATGATTTCTTGAGTTTGATAGTGGATGTGAAGAATCTTGATGAAGCGATGAAGAATCTTGAAACAGTTGAACGAGGATTTGACGAACATTGAAGATATTGACGAAGATCTGGAAATCGTATGAAGCTTGATGAAGATTATTGATGAGTCTGGAGATGCTGACGAACAATGTTGAAGAAAAAATGATGCACACGCTGATGATCGTTTGAAGATATCAATGAAGGTTCTTTGAATATGTTGAAGCATTTCTGGAAAAAACTCATGGTGACTTGATGAAAATGCATACGCGATCTGGAAAATTGATGAAGTGGATGAAGGCGTTTGAAGAACATGATGAAGATCCTATGGATCTTGAAGATCTGGAAAACGGTGCTTGAAGGTTCTTGAAGGATTATGATGAACGTGATGAGTTTCTGGAAAATCTTTTGAAGAGTGATGAACACAATGATGACGATCCGTGAACATCATGAAGAATACAACGAAGATCCGGTGATAAATTGATGAACGATGTTGAAAATCTTGGTGAAGAACTGAAGATTATTGATGAAGATCGTTGAAGATCTTGGTGTGTTTTGCAGTTTCCGGCGAGCCTCCGGCGACGGTTGCGGTGGCCAGAGGTGGTTGCATGCCCGGCGGCGAGGGTTCCCGACGAGGTGTGGTAGTGGGACAGGTGGAACGCATGCAGAGCCTGGAGAGTGGGATGGGGACGCGTGGCACATGCAAAGGGAGAGGTGTGGACAAGTGGCGTTGCATGGTGAGTGGAAAGAATGAGGTGGCCAAAGAGAAAGAGAACGCGTGGCAACTCTTATACCTGACATGTGGCGAGAATTGAGCCCCCCAAACTTGGACATCTGGCCCACACGAAAATTGGACTCAATGGACTTACTTAATAGATTAACTAAACAATCAATGGACTAAACGTATGATTAAAACCTGCATTAAAATCTACCCTAATCAATTAACTAATTAAATGGCTAATGACTCAATTAGTACGAAAATTAATACTACCAATTAATAAAAGCTGACCCTAATTAATATTGAAACTAGAGAAAATCTAAAATCTATTTAACTATTAAATCTATATTAAAATCTAACCAATTAAAAAAACTATTAAATCTATATCTAAAAACTATATTAAAACTAGAGAAAATTATTTAAAAAGAAATATCTATTAATATCTAACATGAATTATTCTAAAAATAGAAAAATTGTTATTAAAACTCTATTAAAAGAATTAAAATCCTAGAAAAACGATTAAAATTCAATTAAAATTCTAGAAAATAAAGGAAAGATCTAAAAAGGGCAATAAAGCTAATTAAACTGATTAGAGCACAACTACGCAATCATAACAAAATAGACGGTAAAAGCCGGACACCAAAAGGTCCTCAAAGACAACAGCGAGAGCTGAAAATACCGGGACGAGCACAGGTTCTCAAAATACACTTATTCGAACTGGCCTGAACTTCCTGAAACGCCAGGGGGCTGTGACCCCGATAAAATCCAAAATGGCTGAAAAATGCAATGTACGCGGTATGCGAATGCGAATGCAAAATGCGTCGAAACATAAACCAGGTGTGGGAACCGGTTGGTCAAATTTTGGGGTGCAACAAAGAGGTTCCTGTAGAGTACTACAGAAGTTTAGGGTGCTAATACCTTCCCTAGGCTTAACCAACCCCTTACCTAGATCTCTCCCCGCATTGTTTACAATGCAAAAAGTAGGTTTTTCCTTTCTTTGTCCTTTCCTTCGGATAAATCAAAGACCGGTTGTGAATTAAAGATTTGCGATTCAAATTAATTAATAATTTAATATCCTATTCTCACCGCAACAGAGATGAATGAACACTAACAGGTTTACTTACCATGGGCGTGCGGGAATAACGGGCTTAATGTGATTGCGCAAGAATGAAAAAGAGGTGAAAATGAATAGGCTGAGTTATAATAACATGATTCGGACTTGTCTGCACAGAGATGGAGTTTTTGATTATGCTTAGTGAATTCGTGTCGTTACGGTATCCTTAGTATTTTTAACCAGTACCTATCTTTCGTGCGAAAGTCTCGCAACGATGTATGATCTGAGTTATGTCGTGTTAAATTCCATGCATATGTTTTATTTGCTTGAGGACAAGTAAAGGTTCAAGTGTGGGAGAGTTTGATAACGCGAAATTATATCGGATATTTGACTTGATTTGCATGAATTTTATCTGCTTTTATTACTTTTTTATTTGATTTATCTTTGATTACGCCTATGTTTTCTTCTATTTTGTAGGTTACCATAATATGGACTAAATGAATAAAAGGAGAATTAAATGAAGGAAATGGAAAGAAAAGAGGAAGAAAAGACCATGGAAAGAAAAGAAGAAGAAAGAAAGAGAAAGGAAAGAAAAAGGTATGGGGGCCACCACATACCAAGTGGCACTTGCCACTAGGATGTGGCGCCTGCCGCATGGTGAAGAGGTGGCGCCTGTCCCCTATATGATGTACGAGATGTGGCGGCTGCCACATGGATGGGGTGGCGAGTGCCACTCCTAATTATTAGGAAAAGTGGCAACTCCCACCCCTACAAGAACGGGAAGTGGCGCCTGCCACTTCCTCCCCAGATTTTTCTCCACGACTCTCCCTATTTCTTCTCAACTGCCTGGCTGCATTCCCCCTGGATTTTTCTCCTTGTTTGAAGCTTCAAAGCCATGTAATTGTTGCCCACTAACAGTATAAAAGAGAGGCAGTTTTAGAAGCAGGATACGCATTATATTTTCTATTTGAGTTTTAGTTTTTTTTCCAGCTTTTTGTTTTATTTTCTTTGCATTATTTTAGAGGATTTTTTAAGGAAAATTGTTTCTGCCATTTATTCTAGGATTGATTTGAAAAGGTTGTTAAAATTGTACCGCACTATAAGCCGGCCTTCAAAAATCAATTCCAAGTTCTATTCTACAATCTCCAGGTTTTGTTTATTTGCTTTAATTTTTATCGCCGTATTTTTATGCATCCTTTCTGTTTTCTGGTTAGTATTAGGATTGAATTTATTAAAAGCATGAAAGCCATGTCTGGCTAAAACCCTTAGTATTGGTATGTAATTACGATCGGTTGGAGGGGGTTAAGTAAACCGTGACGTAAAATTTAATGGAATAAATGTTTCTGGTCTCTGTTTCTTTTGCCAAATTAATAACTTTTCTCACGAGAGTGAGAAAGTAACGAAGGTTAAGATCAATAAAGAGACAATTTGAGGTCTTAACCAGATAGCTGAAACTGAACATTAGGCTTAAATACAGCGAGAGCGCTTTAAGGTTAATTAGGATTTATCTGTTTCCAAAAAGTGTTTTTAAATACAAAATGAGAGAGCGAGAGCCGCATTCTGATTTGAGAGCATAGTCTAAGTCAAGAGCGCGAGAGTTTGAGATAAGGTCTTTTAAATGGGTATTTTTTACAGAATAATAATTCTTTCTTTTTAAAGCTAAACGCCCATGAATTACTGAACTCCCGATGATTGACGGGATTATATACCGATATTTTGCAATATCTTAAATTAATTTATTTTAATTTCGCACTTATTTTATTTCTCGCATCCCAAATTTAGAAATCCATTAACCTTAGCTTTACATAGTAGCATTAGATAGCAGTAGATCGACTCTTGGTCCTTTGGGTTCGATAATCTTTTAAAACTACACGATCAGACTGTGCACTTGCAGTCGCGTAGCATTTAGACATACTTGTCACACCCTAATTTTTGACCTTAAGATCCCACCCCTTTGTGCATTCCTTGCGTTATTTCGGCTTTATAATTCATGTTTGTTGCAACTAACAGTTTTGTGCAGTTGTCTCAATTTCTCATGGAAGATGTCTGTTTTTCACAATCAAAGCCCCAGACATGACCCTCAGTCTCCAATAATCTAAATTAACAAGGCTTAAGGCTAACCTTGTGTTGACCTCAGGCATTCTTGAAAAGTTGGAGTCAAAAATAGTTGGAGTCAAGAATGCCGAATTTTGGCTGAAGGACTGCATTAAGATCTTTTTCGAGGTGTAAAGTGCATTTCAAGTTAGTTCTAAGTCTGCAATACTTTCAAGGAGTGTTCTTATTTAATTGGCATCATATTTTGATTTCAATTTTTATTATAAGCCTTCAGGAGGCCCGTCTCTAAAAGTTCGGTTCTACGAATACAACGTAATCTGAATTCAAAGTTCGTTCAAGATCAAAGAGGTTTGAGAAATTCAAGGCCACAATTTATCCAATTTCTACTACTCACATACCACATAACACGGTCATGGTCACCACAGATGGTGTTACAATATTTTTCCATACAATTGAAATATCTTTTGAAGTCACTTAGCATTAGAAACATCATGCTGCGACCTTAACTACATGAGGATAATATCTAGACATTTTGCTATTAATCCTAAGACATTTATCAAGGCCTTATCATTGACCAGTTTGTTCACAAGAATTTTCTGGCGCGTTTAAGCCGAGTAGGAGCCGTGTGCTACTATTAATGTCGCACTAGTGTAAACAGGCCTTGGCTGATACTTACGGTTGCCGTAACTTTGCAACATGCCGCCCCCGAAACATTGAATCAACCAGGAAGCCTCATATATATGTACGGTGCTCTGCTCTTTGGTTAAAGTCATAGAGCAACTCTTGGATTGATGTGCAGAACAAATTAACTTTTCGAAACCTCAAGAGTTCCATAAGGTTGTTACCAGCCTCTTGACCATCTTGACTTACTGCTTGCTCTTATGTCAGCAGCAGAGGATCGAGTGTTGCAGACAAACGAAGTCATCAGTTTGCATTTGAAGATAAGAACCTGCATAATACACAAGAGAGCAAGAGTCAGAACACCGCCTTTCCTTAAACCTGATTTATGTTTGCACTATAAGTTTATACAACGTTGATTACAGTCACAATCAAGAGGACATTAACACCCCGTTATTTCTATGGTATGATGAGCGAGGATGTTGTTGGAACATTGCTTCTCTCTAATCTTGACATCATTATCTGCAGCGAAATAAATCACTTTACTTTGCGACCAATCCTTAATTACTTCAAAAAAACTGCACACGTACCATAACAACCGCCAGTGTCGAAGTCCGCAACAACTTTAAACTCCTCTTCTGCAACTTGGATTGTTCAATCAAGAAGAAGATAAGTTCTACACCACAACCAACTTCATTAAATGGAAAACATAAGCAGGGACAATTGTTACTCACATCCGTTGCTCAGAGCACCCCGAATACCCCATCCTTGCGACATTCTCGAGCTTCTGAAAACCAAAGTCAGGACTGCACCTACAAAATACAAGGATAGAATTAATGATACCAACCGACAATCAGAATATGTTGTTAACAAATGGGATTGCAGTTTGGAGAATTAAGAAGATTTGATTTGAATTCAGCCCTCAGCTTTGAGATCATCATCGGGCGAAACTTCGAGTGGCCGGAAGGGTGACAACTGGGGTCGTCGCCAACTTCCTACCAAGCATCAAAAGCAGCAAAGTTTTAGGCAAAGGGACAATTAACTTCAGACAATAAATTCAGAGCATCATAAATCAGCCAGCACGGTTCAGACGTCGAGTCATCATCACCGTTGAACCTTTCTTGCCCCTGGCATACGACCGACAGCCTCCAAACTTAAGGATGGACCCTGAAAGAAGGAGAAGAAAAGTCAGTTTGTCTCCAAACAGCCCAGTTTCGCCACAAGCAAAAATAGCAACAACAGTTATCAATATTAAAACACTCTAAGCTGTAAGCAAAAAAACATCAATAGTAGGTTGCAATAACAACTTCAGGCTGCAATTAACATTTCGCAAGGCTGCAGTCAACCTCAAGCGGGCAATACCAGCTACAACAGGTAGTAAATCACAGAGTCAGTATCTGTTACAACAAGTAAAAGCAACACGAGTTACAACCAACAACCATCAGCCCAACAGCGGCATAACATCACCAATATTAGCCTAAAAGAGAGCAAAGACAACATTGGCAACAATGGCACCAGCAGCGTCAACTCACAACTGCAACGACATCATTCGTTTCAGCCCTCAATTCCATCCATCATCGGGCAATAGCAGGCAATGAACAAAGTACATCAGTTACATTGGCCAGCAACCACGAGCAAATATTCACAAACTCAACAACAATTTGTATGGTTCGGACTTTCTTAAAGTCGTCATCACCACCATACCCTTCTAAGCACCCAGACTAAGACGACAGCTTTCGAACCCGCTAACGGCGTCCTGAAAGAGAGAAGTATCAGCATCAACACTATCAGTTCAAACATATGCACTACAACATCAGTTGCAAGTGAAACATCCACAAACAACAGAGCACCAACAATGATGTTTGCCAAACGTTAACAGCGCAGAAGAATACTACCGGTAGCAATACGACAACAACAGCTCCGCCCAGCTCAGACACCAAGTCATCATCGTCGGCCGCAACACCCTTCCCGGCAAGCATCAAGCAAGTGTAACTCTATCTTGCGAAGAAGAAGAAGAGAAAAGCGTTAACTCAAAACAGCCAAGTCAACAGACACGTCATGCAGTTCCCAAATTCAGCAAATAAACACAAAAGAGGAAAATTTCAGATTTCCCTAAGTCAGAAAGTAACGCTCCCTCGACAAAATCAGACAAGAAAGGCAAGATTTGAGCACATCATCAAAGGAATTCGACAAAATCAGACGAATGAGGAAGGTTTTGAAAGCAATCATCATTGGAGTCCCAACAAATTCCTCTATAAAAGGATGAGAGTAACCCATTCGAAGGACACGAGAGAAAAATGAAGCATCGCACATTCAGAGACGAAGGAAACCGTCACCACCGCAAAGCTCCAGCCCCATGCAAAAGTCATCATCACATCGAAAGAGGAATAGACACCGTGAAGCACAGACCAAAGATCATCATCGCCTCGCCGTCGTACCACTCCAATCGCCGCTGACTCGTGTTTGTGGAGAAGCCACGATCGGGATGAAGAGGAGGAAGAAGACACGAGATTGGGGGATTAGGGATTTAGTCCCGTCACCTCTCTCCTTTTCTTCGTTATTTGTTTTAATTCTCATTGCTTGTACTTGGATAATACACACACGATAGTCACGCACACACTCTGATCCCCAACAGATCAAATCCCCCCCTTTCGTTACCTTTTTTTTCTTTTTTTTTCTTTAATTATTATAACTCAATTTTTCTTAATAAATCACTCTCACTTAATAATAATAAAAATATTTTATATACTTAAATCAACATTTTCATCTCAAAAGAATCAATCCTTTTTTTATAAAAACGATAAATCCTATAAATTTTATTATCAAATTTAATTAATTCTTCTATTAACGAGTCTTTTATTTAAAATCAAGTCATAACCAAATCTTTTAAGTTAAAATCAAGCTTTTTTTGATAATCAAAAATCAAGTAAGTCAACCTTTTTTTCGAACCAAACAATATAACTTTTCTAAAATCAACTTCATCAACCCAAACTTTTATTAAAGTAATTAAGTAATCAGGTCGCCCTTCGATAATTTCTCACTAATCCTTAAAATCAACCTCTCCCTTAAAATAAATCAATCTCCCATATAATCAATCGTGCACGCTCACCCTCTGTTCACGTATTCACTCACCTTCACACACTTAGCGCTTTCATGCGTGTGTATGGCTTTACTTTCCGCAATTTATCTTCCGCAATTTAACATTATCGCAATTTATATTCTCGCATCGCATTCCGTCCAAAGGAAGAATCTGCGCATAATTCAAACAATCGTGCGTATGCATCTCATTTGCATCATATTCCCCTAAGATCATTGATCCCATTCAAGTCGATCTTCTAAGTTTAGATCCTACCCCATAAGGAGGACCGTTATATTTACAACTTAGAACAAACATTCAACAACTCAATACAATTACTCAAACATTAGAGAAAGATGTTAATCATCTTAAGCGAGATAGAATCTCCACCCCACAACAAATACAATCTCTTACTTGTGGCGGTTAAATCTCTCTTAAAATGACAACTCATCTTTTCTCCTAAAATCAATCAACCAACTACCCTAATCCCGTAGGAACTTTGACCACAGTCAAAGAACTCCTCAAACCCTTTAGGGGAACTACAAATACTCTGATTCCACTCCTGTAAGGATATGTAGGCATAAGATGCAATATCTTATCGAGTATACTTAGAAATAAACCCCTAGGTCTTTCATCCTTTAAGCAAATAAACCTTAGCAATAAAAAACATAAAATAAGAGGTTCCTGTAGAGCACTGCAGAAACTTAGGATGCTA
Organism: Lathyrus sativus; assembly: GCA_963859935.3. NCBI lineage: Eukaryota > Viridiplantae > Streptophyta > Magnoliopsida > Fabales > Fabaceae > Lathyrus > Lathyrus sativus. Next base: position 261,652,591 of record OZ012736.1, on the reverse strand, counting down.
GCACCTTCCCTAAGTTTAACCGACCCCCGAACCTATAACTCTCTAGCTTGCATTTGCATTGCATTGTGGGTATTTCAATCTTTTTCCCTTCCTTTGGACAAATCAAAGACCGGTTGCAAATGAATAAAGATTCAAACTAATCAATAGTTTGGTATCCAAATTTCACCGCGACAGAAATGGCGACTTCACTAGGGACCTATAGTGGGTTTCCCTATCTTGTTTTTTGTTTGCTTATATTTGTTTAATTGTTTACTTGTGTACTTGTTTGTCTATTACCTTTGGGTTGATGCTCTTGAGTGGTGAGACAAAAGTCCTAAACCCGGACTTGAGTGAACTTAAGATAGGATAGTGATATGTTCGATGAGACTTATAGGGAGTTGAATCTCGACCAAGTTAACTTGAAAATCACGCTCAGTTGAGACCCTTTCAAAAATAGTTCGGTTGAACGAGTTATTGTGAAGACTTTTACTATTTTCGATTAGAGTCTATGTTATTGAGGACCATAGTTACCTTAACCCCACTTTGGCCTTTATTAGGATGTAGTGTGGGACTATGAGGGAGTACACCCGAAATAGTGCTACGCGATGCTACCCTCAAAAGAAGTTCTCTCGAGAATATTATTAATCACCGAGTAATTGGGAAGTTGATAATATCTAAAAGATGGGCTAATGACTTTGGGCACCCCTTAGAACCTTGTTCTACAAGTACAACTCACCCCTAGTCCTTATCCTTGAAGGGAATGGGTAGACCCTTTTACCCCATACTCGTTGCAAACCTAGGACCTTTTGCTTGTTTACATATGTGTCCTTACGTGCTTACTTGTGTTTGTTGCATTCATATAGAATCATTCTGCATTGGACTTCATGGGATTCCCTTTTGTTTATGGACATTGCAGGTCGTCATGACTTCTAATGAAAGACACACTTTGAAATACACTTTTAAGAGTCCCAAATTAGGTGACCTAAGGAAGTTGGTGACTTTGATTGAAGACCAGTGCAAGTTCAAGAGCAAATATGGAAAGCTAATATCTTTATTGAGTCGCCAAGTGGACGAAGGACTTCTTTCCACTTTATTGCAATTTTATGAACCGCTATATCACTGTTTTACGTTCTCAGACTTCCAACTATTGCCCACATTGGAAGAGTATTCATTTTTGGTTGGTCTACCTATCCTAGAAGAATCTCCCTTCCCTTTCTTGGAGAAGGACCCTGAGGAAAGAGATATTGCTAAGGCTCTTTACCTGAAAGTGTCTGACGTCAGAAGAAACTTAATTAGTAAGGGTGGTATTTTAGGCTTAACTACGGATTTCTTAATCAGCAAGGCTATGTTTTATGTCGATTATACGAACAAGACCCCGTTCGAAGCAATCTTTGCTTTACTCGTCTATGGAGTGTTTCTATTCCCAAGTTTCGAAGGGTTTGTCGACCTTAATGCTATCAAGATCTTTCTAAATAATAACTCAGTACCAACTCTATTGGGTAATACGTACCATTCTGTACATCTCCGAAACTTCTATGGTGGAGGGATGATCACCTGTTGTGTGCCCCTACTTTACAAGTGGTTTATTTCGCACTTGCCTAAGTCTAGTTCCTTTTTATGTCTCGATAAAGGCTTTGGTCTTCGAGAGTTATGACGTTGACCCACTCAGACCTTGATTGGTACAACCGAGCGTATGATGGGACCTTGATTATTGATGGTTGTGGGGATTTTGCTAATATACCATTACTTAGTTTTAATGGAGGGATTAGTTACAATCCAGTCTTAGCTCGTCGACAGTTGGGATTTTCGTTGAAAGAACCGCCTAAGAGTGTTCAAGTGGAAAGCATTTTCTTTAGGGACGACAAGGAACTCCGAGACAAGATTTTGGCTGCATGGGATCATTTGCACAAGAAAGGGAAGAAAAGTCTTGGGAGACTTAATTGTGTGTCCTTGGAGCCCTACCTTCAGTGGGTCAGAGAGAGAGCAATCAAATTGAAGATGCCCTATTCCCGTCAAGATCCTATATCTCCGAGAAGAGAGCCCACTTATGTCTTTATTTCTGAAGCTGAGAAGTTAGAGGTCGCTTTGAGGAAGTCGCAACGTGAGTTAGAGTCATGGAAAAAAAGTATCAAGTAGTGGTTGCAGAGAACAATGAACTTCAGAAACAGAAGGATGAACTTCAGAAGCAACTGCAATTGAAGGATGAAGAGTTACTTCCCCACAAGAAGAGGAAAGTTCTAGAGGATTTATTTTCCTCTGATCCACAATGTACTATTTGGAAGCTAATTGTGGACAACCTTATCCGTGAGAAGACCCAGTTAGAGGAGGAGCTCAAGCGGCGGAATTCAGAACTTCCTTAGGGCTTTCATTAGCTTTTATTTAGCTTTTATTTGGGACTCTTTAAAAGAATATTTATGTAATCTGTTTCAAAATTAATAAAACGTTTCTTTTTACCGCAATGCCCATAAATAGAAGAATCCCATGAATTCATACTCATCTTGCATTGCATTCTTTTCTTTATTCACTTCAAGAAACTCAGTTTTATTTCACAGGTATTGTAACCATGGACTTCAAGAGAGAAGCATTGGAGTACACTTTTCAGAGTCCTAACATTGAAAGCTTAAGAGAACTAGCAGATCTCATCGAGAAACGTCACGCTTTTGCAACAGAATATGGAGAAGTCTTTCGTTTCCTCGAGCTCAAGATGAAAGAAGGGTTGTTGGAGACTCTTGTTCAGTTCTACGATCCGTTGTACCATTGTTTCACCTTTCCGGATTACCAGTTGATGCCCACCCTGGAAGAGTATTCTGATTTCTTGAAGATACCTGTGACTGCCCGGCCAATATTCACCGGCCAGGAAGATATACCCAGCCACCAAGAAATTCCCAATGCTACTCATCTCATCCTAGCAGATGTTCAAGCGCACTTAACCACCAAGGAAGGATTCCTTGGATTCCCAGTTGGTTTCTTGATCGAAAAACTCCGTTACCATGCTGAAAGAAAAGAGGTCCTTATCTTGGAAGCTACCTTTGCTTTGTTGGTCTATGGGATTTTCTGGTTCCCAAAGATTGATGATTTTGTTGATATGGATGCAATTAAACTGTTCATACTCAAGAATCCGGTTCCTACCTTGCTAGCCGACGCGTACTACTCAATCCATTCGAAGAATGCCGAAGGAGGAGGACATATCGTTTATTGTACCGCTCTGTTGTATTCATGGTTTATTGCTCGCCTAACTCGCCATTCGTCTATTTGGGATGAGGTAGAAACACCCTATTGGTCCGAGATAGTTATGGCCCTTTTTCACTCTAACATTGTGTGGTATGACCCTACTTATGGAGGTATATGTATGATTCCCAGTATCGGAGGATTTACTAACATACCGCTTATTGGGAGAGAAGGATGCATAAGTTACAATCCCACCTTAGCCCGCAGACAATTTGGGCATCCCATGATCGAAGTACCTGACCAAGCTCTGTTGGAAGGGATCTTTCTCAAAGAAGGAGAAGATCCAGACCTGAAGACTGTCATAATTTACGCGTGGAGATACATTAATAAGGAAGGAATGACTGCTTTAGGGTTCCCTAATGACGACGCCTTTGAAGAATATCTACATTGGGTGCGAGAAAGGGCTCTCGACCTCAAGATGTCGTTCCCTTTTCATGAACCTATGGTGTTGACCTTTCATGATCCTGATTGGTTTGATGTGAGTGAGGTAGATCAGTTGAAGGCCGCCTTAGATGAGGCTCAGAAACTGAAAGCCGCTTGGAGGAACAAGTTTTTCAGCCTCAAAGTAGAGAAAGATAAGTCCCAGAAGCTGCCAGAGATAGAATTTGCAAAGAAGAGAAAGGCGCGAGAGGATTTATCTTCCTCTCACACCTCTTCCGGAACTGTCGCTAGAGATGATCTTCCCCCAGCTGCTATGGCTTGGAAAGAATGTGTCGATCGACTCATCAATGAGAAGGCCGAATTACAAGAACGCGTCAGCCAGTTAGAAGAAGAACTTCACGCACAGAAGGAGCATAGGGAGTAGGTCTCCGAGTTTCTCTTTTGCTTTTGGTTCAATGTAATAAGCTCTTAAAAGAGTACTTTGCTTTGTAATGCCTCTCTAATATCAAATATAAGTTTCTTTTCAATGTTACAATACCGAAAAATAATTTGAGTTTCTTGAAGTTTCATACTCATTTTCATCATGCATAAGCATAACATTGCTTGCATTCCGGGGTCTCACTCTTGCTTCATCTCCGCAGACAAGCTGAATCACCAATACAACACTCGAGCTAATCAATGCCAAAAGATGGACCAGCTTGAACAAGAGAACAAGGTGCTCCGTGATGAAGTTGCAGTTCTGAAAGAAAGTTTGGAGAGGTTGAATGGTCTAGTGGAAGCTCTGTCCAATCAACCCCCACTCAACAACCAAGATGTTTAGAGGACTGTGATCTCCAAAGTGACACCAACACCGATCCCAGTGGTGTCTTCTGTTGCCGAAATGACCTACAGCATGCCTCAAGGTTTCCCGTGGGGGTTGTCTCCCAATTTCTTTTCGACCGGCTACCGTTCATCTGTGCCTGAGATCCCTGCTGTGACCGATGTCCAAGCGACTCCTATAGTTACTGCTGTGATGACTACTGCACCCCCACATATGAATGTTGTTCCGTATATTCTGGATGAGCCAATTTTACAAGGGTTGCCGACTAAAACTGTGGGTTTAGAAGAAAGGATGGATGGGTTTCAAGACCAATTTTCTGAGATGCAAAAGGAGTTGAAAGCCCTTCGCGGGAAGGATCTGTTTGGAAAGAGTGCTTCTGAGCTGTGCTTGGTTCCAAATGTCAAGGTTCCACCGAAGTTCAAGGTCCCTGATTTCGAGAAGTACAAAGGAAATACTTTTCCTCAAAGTTATCTTATTATGTATGCCAAAAAGATGTTTGCCCAAACTGATAATGATCAACTGCTCATTCATTATTTCCAAGATAGTCTAACAGGCGCTGCACTCAAGTGGTACATGGGGTTGAATAGTATGAAGATTCGGACTTTCAATGATCTAGGAGGAGCCTTTGTCAAGAAGTATAAGTATAATGTGGACATGGCTCCTGACCGTGATCAATTGAGGGCTATGACACAGAAACATAAGGAGAATTTTAAGGAATATGCCCAACGTTGGCGCGAGTTGGCCGCGCAAGTCACACCACCGTTAGAAGAAAAAGAGATGACCAAGATTTTTTTGAAGACCCTTGGTCCTTTCTTTTATGAGAAGATGGTAGCCAGTGCACCCAGTGACTTTACTGAAATGGTTAATATGGGGATGCGTTTAGAGGAAGGTGTCCGTGAAGGAAGGTTGGCCAAGGAAGAGAGTGCTCCTAATAATGTTAAGTATGGGAGTGGGTTTGTGAAGAAAAAAACAGGGGGTGAACGTCGTGCAGGAAGGAAGACTTAAAAGGAGGTATTCACCATCATACCAAGTTGCGGCAGTATCACCAGTGTTTAATGCTCCAGCTTATCAGCCTCAACAGTCTCTGCAACCGAGTCAGCAATCTCAGTCTCCCAATGCTCAACAGCCACAACCTCAGCAAAATCCGCAGTATCCTCAGCAGAATCGGCCATTCAACAATCAGGGTCGTGTGTATAGAAAGATAAATTTTGACCCAATTCCTATGAAATATGTTGATTTGTTTCCAGCTCTGATTCAGAAGGGCCATATTCAGACAAAAGCTCCACCTATGGTTCCCGCAAATCCTCCTCCTTCTTATAGAGCTGACAAGTTTTGCCCATACCATCAGGGTGCTCCAGGTCACGATATTGAGAGTTGTTTTGGTATGAAAACAGATGTCTAGAGGCTCATTAAGTGCGAAATTTTGTCCTTCAAGGATTCCGACCCTAATGTGCAGGTTAATCCGTTACCCCTACATGGTTCACCCTCCGTCAACATGATTCAAGATTATTTGGCAGATAATGATCAGGAAGTTTCAGATAAGAGGGCAGAAGAAGTTTGTGTTATAGTGCCTCACTTTAAGGAAGTGGAGCGTATCGAAATCGTGCATAATAGCAGAAAGTCGGTTGTTACTCCTTTGGTAATCAACGTGCCTGGACCCGTCCCTTAAACTTCTAGTAAGGTTATCCCCTACAGATACAACGCCACAATGTTGGAAAATGGAAAGGAAGTACCTTTGCCCACTGTACCTTCAATAGTTAACATTGCAGACGTCAGTAGAGTAACAAGGAGTGGTCGAGTTTACCCGACTGTACCACCAAAAGAAAAGGAGGTCTCATTCGAACAACCAGGCTCAAGAGATCTAGTTGTGGGGCAATCTGGTGGATCCAATTTGTCCAATTCAGATGAATGTCTAAAGGCGATCAAGAGAAGTGAATATAAGGTTGCAGATCAGCTCCTGCAAACCCCGTCGAAGATTTCTGTGTTGCAATTGATGATGAGTTCTAAGGCTCATAGAGAAGCGCTCCAGAAGATTTTAGAGCAAGCATATGTTGAACAAGATGTAACTATGGAGCAGTTTGACAACATCATTAGTAATATTACTTCATGTGACAATCTGGGTTTTAATGAGGACGATCTCCCAGAGGAAGGGAAGAAACATAACATGGCTTTACATATTTCTGTGAACTGCGGAAATGATTCTTTGTCCAGTGTGTTAGTTGATACTGGATTTTCTCTAAATGTGATGCCTAGAAATACTCTATCTAAGCTATCCTATCAGGGACCGCCGATGAGGCCAAGTCATGTTATCGTCAAAGCTTTTGATGGGTCCAGGAAGACGGTAATTGGCGAGTTAGATTTACCAATGACTATTGGATTGCAGACTTTTATGATCACGTTTCAAGTCATGGACATTCGTGCCGCCTATAGCTATTTTCTAGGGAGGCCGTGGATACATGAGGCTAGGGAAGTCACTTCCACCCTGCATCAGAAGTTGAAATATGTTTTTGAAGGAAAAAACGGTCACAATTTGTGGGGAACGACCCTTAGTGGTGAGTCATTTGTCATCATTCTCGTATGTTGAAGCTGAGGAAGAAGTTGGTACACAGTTTCAAGCTTTGTCTATTGTGGGCGAGGGTGTCCAGAGATCTCATGCGTCTATGTCATCTTTCAAAGACGCACAACGTGTAGTGAATGGCGGTTCTCAGACAATTTGGGGAAAGGTGTTGTCTTTTCCAGAGAACAAAAATAAGGAAGGTCTTGGTTTCACCAGCAGTTCTGCTCAACAAACTACTAGAAGTCAAGGATTTCTGCTTATTAATGAAGTGTTCCATAGTGGAGGTGTCGTCCATCATCCTCAAGTTAATGTTGCGTTAAATGATGAGTCTGAAGGTTACATATCAGGTGGTTCCGCAAGGTCCTCCATTCCTTACGAAGATTATGAGCCCTATATGGAAGATCCAAGTTATGTTTCAGATGAGTTCAACTACAACTTTGGAGTCTACGCTATGACCGAGGAAGATTCAGATGAGGATGTTCCGGGCTTTGTAACCCCAGGAATTTCGGTTAAGAACTGGAGTGTGGTTGAGGCCCCCGCTGTCGTTCATATATCTAAGTAAAGCATTTGTTTTTAAAAGTTTTTCTCTGCCCAAGGCGAAACTACATTGTTGGGGCTTACTTTTAAAATAACTCCCTTTGCTCTGCCCAAGGCAAAGGTGACTTTGTTGGGCGTGTCTCTTTAGTTTTGCTATCATCAATAAATCACTTTCATTTTCATTTGTGTGTTTTTTACATATTTACTTACGATGTTGGAAATAATAAGTAGCATCTCGCGTACACACACTTTCCATTTTACGAAACTTATTAAAGGTCATATCACTTGCGCAGATTGCAACATAAATTGCATCCTGGGAATAACGATCCACTGCCTTCTCCGAATTTTGAGTTTCCCGTGTATGAAGCTGAAGACGAAGAAGATGATATTCTAGAAGAGATTTTCAGATTGCTTGAGAAAGAAGAGAAAGCTATCCAACCTCATCAAGAAATCCGTAGAGAAGTGAAAATTGGAGCTTTGCTCAAGCCTGAGGTGAAGAAACAATTGATCATTTTGCTCGGAGAGTTTATCGATGTGTTTACTTGGTCATATCAGGATATGCCTGGATTAGACAATGCTATAGTTGAGCATCGTCTACCTTTGAAGCCAGAATGCCCGCCAGTAAAACAGAAGCTCAGAAGAACTCGACCCGACATGGCTCTAAAGATTAAAGAGGAGGTACAGAAACAGATTGATGCAGGTTTCCTTGTCACTGCCGAATATCCACTCTGGTTGGCTAATATTGTGCCTGTTCCGAAGAAGGATGGTAAGGTTCGCATGTGTGTAGATTACAAGGATTTGAACAAGGCCAGTCTGAAAGATGACTTTCCATTGCCTCACATTGACATTTTGGTTGACAGTACTGCAAGATATGAGGTTTTCTCCTTTATGGACGGTTTTTCAGGTTACAATCAGATTAGAATGTCTCCCGAAGACAGAGAGAAGACGTCATTCATCACGCCATGGGGCACCTTTTGTTACAAAGTTATGCCATTTGGATTAAAGAATGCAGGGGAAACATATCAGAGAGCTATGACTACTTTGTTCCATGATATGATGCACAAGGAGATCGAGGTTTATGTGGATGATATGATAGCTAAGTCAAAGACTGGGGATGATCATGTTAAACACTTGGCTAAGCTATTTGGTCGTTTGAGGGAATACAAGCTTCGTCTGAACCCCAACAAATGCACATTTGGAGTACGATCAGGGTAACTATTGGGCTTTATTGTCAGTCAAAGAGGGATTGAAGTGGACCCCAACAAAGTGATAGCTATCCGGGAAATGCCGGCTCCTACCACCGAGAAACAAGTCAGAGGATTTTTGGGACGTTTGAATTACATCTCTAGGTTTATATCCAACATGACTGCTACATGTAAACCTATTTTCAAGCTTTTGAGGAAAGAACAAGGGTATGTTTGGACTGAAGATTGTCAAAAGGCTTTTGATAGTATCAAAGAGTATTTGCTCGAACAACCTATCCTGATACCGCCAATTGAAGGCCGACCTTTGGTTATGTATTTGACTGTTTTGGAAGATTCAATGGGTTGTATACTCGGTCAACGAGATAAAACAAGAAAGCAAGACCATGTCACTTATTACCTGAGCAAGAAATTTACTGATTGTGAAACGAGATACACTATGTTAGAGAAGACTTGTTGTGCTTTGGTGTGGGCCGCCAAACGTTTGCGCCAGTATACGCTGAATCACACCACTTGGTTAGTTTCGAAGATGGATCCTATCAAGTATATTTCTGAGAAACCCGTTTTGACTAGGAAGATTGCTAGTTGGCAGATGTTGTTATCCGAGTATGATATCGAGTACCATACTCAGAAGGCTGTTAGAGGAAGTGTTGTGGCTGATCATTTGGCTCACCAACCTATTTTGGATTACCAACCTTCAAACGATGATTTTCCCAACGAGGATGTTATTTTTTTAAAGATGAAAGATTGTGAAGAACCCTTGCATGGTGAAGGACCAGAACCAGGATCTCAATGGGGTTTAGTTTTTGATGGAGTTGTTAACGCTCATGGAAAAGGGATAGGTGTTGTCATTGTGACCCCTCAAGGGTCCCACATCCCGTTTACTTCCAAATTAACATTCAAGTGTACTAATAATGAAGCTGAGTATGAAGCGTGCATTATGGGTCTTGAGGAGGCAATAGATTTGAGGATTAAGAATTTGGATGTGTTTGGTGATTCTGCAGTAGTAATCTACCAGATCACTGGAGAGTGGGTAACTCGACATGATAATTTGGTTCCATACAAAGATTATGCTAGAAGACTGTTACCGTTCTTTGATAGAGTTGAATTTCATCATATCCCTCGTGATGAGAATAGAATGGCAGATGCATTGGCAACTTTGGCCTCCATGGTTGTGGTGAACTTTTGGAATGAGTGTCCTCGGATCGAAGTGAAGCGTCTTGACAAACCCGCCTACATCTTTGTCGTCGAAGAAGTGGAAGATGGCAAACCCTGATACCATGACATTGAAGCGTTCCTTAGAACTCAAGAGTACCCTTTGGGAGCTTCCAACAAAGATAAGAAAACTTTGAGAAGGTTGGCTGGGAGTTTTCTTTTGAGTAACAATGTATTATACAAACAGAATTTTGACATGGTCTTGCTGAGATGTGTTGACAAGCAAGAAGCAGATATGTTGATGACGGAAATTCATGAAGGATCCTTTGGCACTCATGCCAATGGACATGCTATGGCCAAGAAACGCTTAAGGGCTGGTTATTATTGGATCACGATGGAATCAGATTGTTACAAGCTTGCTAGAAAATGTCACAAGTGTCAGATTTACGCAGATAAGATTCATGTGCCTCCGACTTTGTTGAATGTTATCTCATCCCCATGGTCGTTCTCTATGTGGGGAATTGATATGATCAGTATGATAGAGCCGAAAGCATCTAATGGACACCGATTCATCTTAGTAGCCATTGATTATTTTACCAAGTGGGTTGAAGCAGCTTCTTACGCTAATGTAACTCAACATGTGGTTGTTAAATTTATCAAGAATCAACTTATCTGCCGATACGGTATGTCGAACAGGATTATTACAAATAATGGTTCCAATTTGAATAACATAATGATGAAAGAATTGTGCGAAGAATTCAAGATAGAGCATCATAATTCTTCTCCTTACAGACCAAAGATGAATGGGGTTGTTGAAGCCGCTAACAAGAATATCAAAAAGATCATTCAGAAAATGGTCGTTACTTATAAGGACTGGCATAAAATGCTCCCGTTCGCCTTGCATGGGTATCGTACGACGGTGCGCACATCAACTAGGGCAACTCCGTTTTCACTTGTCTACGGTATGGAAGCAGTACTCTCGATAGAAGTTGAGATTCCCTCTATGAGGATTTTGATGGATGCAAAGTTATCAGAAACTGAGTGTGCCAGAACAGATACGATCAGTTGAACTTAATCGAAGAAAAGAGGATGGCAGCACTATGCCATGGGCAGTTCTACCAGCAAAAGATGAAGAAGGCATTTGACAAGAAAGTTCGCCCCCGCGTATTCAAAGAAGGCGACCTCGTGCTCAAGAAGATCCAGTCTTTCCTCACCGACGTCAGAGGAAAGTGGGCCCCGAACTATGATGGACTGTACCTGGTAAGAAAGGTTTTGTCAGGAGGTGCTTTGATGTTAACAACAATGGACGGAGAAGAGATCACTCGCCCTGTGAACACGGACGATGTTAAGAAGTATTTCGCTTAGAACTCGGGAAGTCCTCGTTAACTTAGGAAGAGCAAGATGTTATTCCCTTGATGTAATCTCTATTATTTTCCAACATTGTAATATTGGGGTCACGCCTTTCTGCAGACCACCATTCAATAAAAGTTTTCTTTCATTTATCAAAATCTTTACTCTTGATAGCAAAATCCAAATTGATCTAAAAACTTGTTTTACTTGATATATGAGTAACAAAAGGATGACCATGGACGGAGAAACGTCAATCATTCATGATCCCTAGAAACGGTGGGATATTTATTTTATCCAGAGATGAAGTTGTTCATGCTCAGGGTTTCTTTACAGGTGGTAAGAGGTCTGTGGAGATTTTGCTTGGGTACCTTTCTAGTTGAGACGTTTATTTCGCCTCTCCCAATTTGTCAGCATACGCATAGCATATAGATAGACAGCATGGCATATGCATTTTTGCACCTTTTTGTTAGTTTGATCTGTCGTTTTGGCCGTGTCTTATCCCCCCAAATAGAGTTGTCAGCCCTAGGCAGAAAGAGCACAATGTTTCTACTTTCCCCATGAATTTCGATCCTCATGGAAGGCGGTTATTTTAGTACATCCCATTTGAGTTCATACCTCAATGGTCGAGTCTTGCTTGACCGTTTCTCTTCAGTTATTCCCTGAATTGAACTTTGGCTTGTAGCAAACGCATGAGGGACATCTCCAACTTTTGAACATGGACTAAGTGTGCATTTATTTTGCACTCTATTCCCCAAGAAAGAATATTCATGAAGACCAACATTTCTCCGACAATAGTATCACAAGATTTTCTCGAACGTCTACATTTGGACTATAAACAATCTCTTTATTTGAGCAACTTGTTTTGACTAAGATCTTATTCAAAACGACAAAACGACAGTTTCTACAAGACGGTTCATTCACCCTCAGTGGGTTCTTCAACATCATCAACTTGTCAAAAGGCATCGCTTCACGAATCCATCAGAGAAGTCCGTCAAAGACATTACAAGACACTTCTCTTTATTTGAGAATTTCCACTACAAAAATTTCACATAGTTTACAACTACAATAAAGATGCTCCTCAAGAATGATTTCCCCAATGAGTTCATCACACAAGTTCATTTCCATCAAGTGACATCTCCCCAGGAAATTCGAAGAAGTTTATCTCATTAGTCCCTTTATTTGAGAAGACTTACCTTACAATTCAATCGGCTCACATCTCTTCCGAGGATCCCCGGTGAAACTTTACAATCTCTATTACATTACAAATTACATTACAAATTACATCTGCAACGAACTACATCTACATTGACACTTACATCTACAACTTACATCTACAAAGTTCTACAATTTACAACGACATCTACGATCTACAAAATCTACAGTCGAGACCCGTTCATGGTACCCAGACCATGAGGCGTGGGGAGGCATTTTTCAGAGCCGAGACCCGTTCATGGTACCCAGACCATGAGGTATGGGGAGACATTTTTCAGAGCCGAGACCCGTTCATGGTACCTAGACCATGAGGCGTGGGGAGGCGTTTTTTAGAGCCGAGACCCGTTCATGGTACCCAGACCATGAGGCATGGGGAGGCGTTTTTCAGAGCCGAGACCCGTTCATGGTACCCAAACCATGAGGCGTGGGGAGGCGTTTTTTCAGAGCCGAGACCCGTTCATGGTACCCAGACCATGAAGCGTGGGGAGGCGTTTTTCAGAGCTAAGACCCGTTCATGGTACCCAGACCATGAGGCGTGGGGAGGCGTTTCTTTTCAGAATTGAGACCCGTTCATGGTACTCAGACCATGAAGCGTGGGGAGGTTTACACATTTTACTGTTTTTCAATTGGATTTCAAAAAGAAGAAGAATACGAACAAAGCTGAATTATTGACTTGATCAAGAAATTTCATTTGGATTAATACCGACCACTACATTATGGTAGTAAGTCCATCCTTCAATCACCAGTTTCTCACCTATTGTTAAATGACCATACTTTCGGTGTATGCGACGCACTTTTACACGTTTGGAGATTTCCCATTAGCGATTGTTTCCTGTCCCCGTGGAGTCCCGCTTTGTTGAGTTTGCTGCCCTTCTGCCCCTCGCATGTTGTGTCTAGATTTTCTTTTCCCTGTGACATCTTTTCCTCATAGGACTGTCTATCCGACATTTCCATACCACTGTATATCATTTGCTTTCGGTGGCATCTTAGGGCCAAAAATCCGTGCAATGTTTATATTTAAGTCCCTCCTATCTCGTCGAGACGAAGATTTCTATCTCCATATCTTTGGATAGAAGTAACTTAAATAGGGGAATTTGTCACACCCTAATTTTTGACCTTAAGGTCCCACCCCTTTGTGCATTCCTTGCGTTATTTCGGCTTTATAATTCATGTTTGTTGCGACTAACAGTTTTGTGTAGTTGTCTCAATTTCTCATGGAAGATGTCTGTTTTTCACAGTCAAAGCCCCAGACACGACCCTCGGTCTCCAATAATCTAACTTAACAAGGCTTAAGGCTAACCTTGTGTTGACCTCAGGCATTCTTGAAAAGTTGGAGTCAAAAATAGTTGGAGTCAAGAATGCCGAATTTTGGCTGAAGGACTGCATTAAGATCTTTTTCGGGGTGTAAAATGCATTTCAAGTTGGTTCTAAGTCTGCGATACTTTCAAGGAGTGTTCTTATTTAATTGGCATCATATTTTGATTTCAATTTTTATTATAAGCCTTCAGGAGGCCCGTCTCTAAAAGTTCGGTTCTACGAATACAACGTAATCTGAATTCAAAGTTCGTTCAAGATCAAAGAGGTTTGAGAAATTCAAGGCCACAATTTATCCAATTTCTACTACTCACATACCACATAACACGGTCATGGTCACCATAGATGGTGTTACAATACTTTTCCATACAATTGAAATATCTTTTGAAGTCACTTAGCATTAGAAACATCCTGCTGCGCCCTTAACTACATGAGGATAATATCTAGACATTTTGCTATTAATCCTAAGACATTTATCAAGGCCTCATCATTGACCAGTTTGTTCATAAGAATTTTCTGGCGCGTTTAAGCCTAGTAGGAGCCGTGTGCTACTATTAATGTCTCACTAGTGTAAACAGGACTTGGTTGATATTTACGGTTGCCGTAACTTTGCAACACGCCGCCGCCGAAACATTGAACCAACCGGGCAGCCTCATATATATGTACGGTGCTCCGCTCTTTGGTTAAAGTCATAGAGCAACTCCTGGATTGATGTGCGGAACAATTTAACTTTTCGAAACCTCAAGAGTTCCATAAGGTTGTTACCAGCCTCTTGACCATCTTGACTTACTGCTTGCTCTTACGTCGGCAGCAGCGGATCGAGTGTTGCAGACAAACAAAGTCATCAGTTTGCATTTGAAGATAAGAACCTGCATAATACACAAGAGAGCAAGAGTCAGAACACCGCCTTTCCTTAAACCTGATTTATGTTTGCACTACAAGTTTATACAACGTTGATTACAGTCATAATCAAGAGGACATTACGAATGTTGGCTAAATTTTCTACTACAATGCAATGAAGACTTGTAAGCGTAATCATTCTCGGCAGGAGCATTAACACCCCGTTATTTCCATGGTATGATGAGTGAGGATGTTGTTGGAATATTGCTTTTCTCTAATCTTGACATCATTATCTGCGGCGAAATAAATCACTTTACTTTGTGACCAATCCTTAATTACTTCAAAAAAAAAATGCACACGTACCATAACAACCGCCAATGTCGAAGTCCGCAACTGCTTTAAACTCCTCTTCTGCAACTTGGCCTGTTCAATCAAGAAGAAGATAAGTTCTACACCACAACCGACTTCATTAAATGGAAGACATAAGCAGGGACAATTGTTACTCACATCCGTTGCTCAAAGCACCCCGAGTACCTCATCCTTGCGACATTCTCGAGCTTCTGAAAACCAAAGTCAGGACTGCACCTGCAAAATAAAAGGGTAGAATTAATGATACCAACCGACAATCAGAATATGCTGTTAACAAATGGAATTGCAGTTTGGAGAATTAAGAAGATTTGATTTGAATTCAGCCCTCAGCTTTGAGATCATCATCGGGCGAAACTTCGAGCGGCCGGAAGGGTGACAACCGGGGTCGTCGCCAACTTCCTACCAAGCATCAAAAGCAGCAAAGTTTTAGGCAAAGGGACAATTAACTTCAGACAATAAATTCAGAGCATCATAAATCAGCCAGCACGGTTCAGACGTCGAGTCATCATCACCGTTGAACCTTTCTCGCCCCTGGCATACGACCGACATCCTCCAAACTTAAGGATGGACCCTGAAAGAAGGAGAAGAAAAGTCAGTTTGTCTCCAAACAGCCCAGTTTCGCCACAAGCAAAAATAGCAACAGCAGTTATCAATACTAAAACACTCTAAGCTCCAAGCAAAAAAACATCAATAGCAGGTTGCAATAACAACTTCAGGCTGCAATTAACATTTCGCAAGGTTGCAGTCAACCTCAAGCGGGCAATACCAGCTACAACAGGTAGTAAATCACAGAGTCAGTATCTGTTACAACAAGCAAAAGCAACACGAGTTACAACCAACAACCATCAGCCCAACAGTGGTATAACATCACCAATATTAGCCTAAAAGAGAGCAAAGACAACATTGGCAACAATGGTACCAGCAACGTCAACTCACAACTGCAACGACATCATTCTTTTCAGCCCTCAGTTCCATCCATCATCGGGCAATAGCAGGCAATGAACAAAGTACAGCAGCTACATTGGCCAGCAACCACGAGCAAATATTCACAAACTCAACAATAATTCGTATGGTTCAGACTTTCTTAAAGTCGTCATCACCACCATACCCTTCTCAGCACCCAGGCTAAGGCGACAGCTTCCGAACCCGCTAACGGCGTCCTGAAAGAGAGAAGTATCAGCATCAACACTATCAGTTCAAACATTTGCACTACAACATCAGTTGCAAGTGAAACATCCACAAACAACAGAGCACCAACAATGATGTTTGCCAAACGTTAACGGTGCAGAAGAATACTACCGGTAGCAATACGACAACTACAGCTCCGCCCAGCTCAGACACCAAGGCATCATCGCCGGTCGCAATGTCCTGCGAAGAAGAAGAAGAGAAAAGCGTTAACTCAAAACAGCCAAGTCAACAGACACGTCATGCAGTTCCCAAATTCAGCAAATCAACACAAAAGAGGAAAATTTCAGATTTCCCTAAGTCAGAAAGTAACGCTCCCTCGACAAAATCAGACAAGAAAGGCAAGTTTTGAGCACATCATCAAAGGAATCCGACAAAATCAGACGAATGAGGAAGGTTTTGAAAGTAATCATCATTGGAGGCCCAACAAATTCCTCTATAAAAGCATGAGAGTAACCCATTCGAAGGACACGAGAGAAAAACGAAGCATCACACATTCAGAGACGAAGGAAACCGTCACCTCCGCAAAGCTCCGGCCCCATGCAAAAGTCATCATCACATCGAAAGAGGAATAGACACCGCGAAGCTCAGACCAGAGATCATCATCGCCTCGCCGCCGTACCACTCCAGTCGCCGCCGGCTCGTGTTTGTGGGTATAACTATGCTTCCGAATGTTGTTGCATGTTGTTTCTCTCTGATTGCAGGTTTCAAACGAAGGAGGTTGAAGATGAAGATGGAGAAGCCATGATCGGGATGAAGAGGAGGAAGAAGACACAAGATTGGGGGATTAGGGATTTAGTCCCGTCACCTCTCTCCTTTTCTTCGTTATTTGTTTTAATTCTCATTGCTTGTACTTGGATAATACACACACGATAGTCACGCACACACTCTGATCCCCAACAGATCAAATTCCCCCCTTTCGTTACCGTTTTTTTCCTTTTTTTTCTTTAATTATTATAACTCAATTTTTATTAATAAATCACTCTCACTTAATAATAATAAAAATCTTTTATATACTTAAATCAACATTTTCATCTCAAAAGAATCAATCCTTTTTTTATAAAAATGATAAATCCTATAAATTTTATTATCAAATTTAATTAATTCTTCTATTAACGAGTCTTTTATTTAAAATCAAGTCATAACCAAATCTTTTAAGTTAAAATCAAGCTTTTTTTTATAATCAAAAATCAAGTAAGTCAACCTTTTTTTCGAACCAAACAATATAACTTTTCTAAAATCAACTTCATCAACCCAAACTTTTATTAAAGTAATTAAGTAATCAGGTCGCCCTTCGATAATTTCTCACTAATCCTTAAAATCAACCTCTCCCTTAAAATAAATCAATCTCCCATATAATCAATCGTGCACGCTCACCCTCCGTTCACGTATTCACTCACCTTCACACACTTAGCACTTTCATGCGTGTGTATGGCTTTACTTTTCGCAATTTAACATTATCGCAATTTATATTCTCGCATCGTATTCCGTCCAAAGGAAGAATCTGCGCATAATTCAAACAATCGTGCGTATGCATCTCATTTGCATCATATTCCCCTAAGATCCTTGATCTCATTCAAGTCGATCTTCTAAGTTTAGATCCTACCCCATAAGGAGGACCGTTATCTTTACAACTTAGAACAAACATTCAACAACTCAATACAATTACTCAAACATTAGAGAAAGATGTTAATCATCTTAAGCGAGATAGAATCTCCACCCCACAACAAATACAATCTCTTACTTGTGGCGGTTAAATCTCTCTTAAAATGACAACTCATCTTTTCTCCTAAAATCAATCAACCAACTACCCTAATCCCGTAGGAACTTTGACCACAGTCAAAGAACTCCTCAAACCCTTTAGGGGAACTACAAATACTCTGATTCCACTCCCGTAAGGATATGTAGGCATAAGATGCGATATCTTATCGAGTATACTTAGAAATAAACCCCTAGGTCTTTCATCATTTAAGAAAATAAACCTTAACAATAAACAACATAAAACAAGAGGTTCTTGTAGAGTACTACAGAAACTTAGGATGCTAGCACCTTCCCTAAGTTTAACCGACCCCCGGACCTATAACTCTCTAGCTTGCATTTGCATTGCATTGTGGGTATTTCGATCTTTTTCCCTTCCTTTGGACAAATCAAAGACCGGTTGCAAATGAATAAAGATTCAAACTAATCAATAGTTTGGTATCCAAATTTCACCGCGACAATACTAAATAGTCGATCACACACTCCTTTGCTTTGTGCCTCGTGAGGGGATAAGGGTTTTTAATAAGGCTCATCACTTTATTATTTCTTAGATGTTTGCATTGTTGTCTCTCCTCTTCTTCTTTGGAAGAAACTTATGGAAACCACCTTGTGAGGCAATCATTAATGTTTAACCCTCTTTGACGAATCCTTATTGCTCTGTGAGGCAATCATAAATGTTGGACCATTATAGAGGGATCCTTTTCGCCTTGTGAGGAGATCATAAATGATGTTCCCTTATAGATAGATCCTTGTCGCCCTAGAGGCGACCATAAATGTTGGATCTTCATAAACAAATCCTTTATGCTCTGTGTGGTGATTATAAATGATGGATTCTCATAGATGAATCCTTGCTTCCCTATGAGGCGATCACAAATGTTGGATCCTTACAAGTAGTCCTTGTCGCCCTTGGAGGCGATATAACATACCACACCATCATAAGGGATTTTTTCCACCTTTTGGGCGATCGAAAGCACTGGATCCTCATAAAGGAATCCTTGCCACCTCCTTTTAGGTTAATAGATACATTTAACATGTGCATGATATTTGTGCTGCCTTACGGGGGTAATATCAACAAAATGCCCAAATAGGGCTACGAAGCAATTATACAAAGACAAACAAAATCGAAGAAACGATAACAAGGAAATTAATGTGAAAATGCCCAAATGGCACATTAGTTTAGGTTCTTACAAAAATACTTGGAGGAGCATGAAAATATTAAAAGTATAAAAGGTCTAATGAAACAATGAACAAAGAACCTACTTATTGACTATACTTCAGGTTTTCCTCTTTCACGGGTACTTTCTCCAGGTGAGGAATTGTCGGTTCTCATCCTTCCATATCCCCTCACCACTAGGACCATCTTGGGTGCCTACTACTAAGGGGGTCCTTCATACTATGGCAGGGAAGCCTCTTCATCATCCAAAAACTGGCCATCACATTAAACTTTAAAAACATCCAATATTCCTAGGTGCAACTTTGGATAGAAGAGGGACACATGCTCCTTCATGCGACTGAAATAAGGACATGAGGTTCCTACCAGGTCATCCTCGAGGTTTGATAGCTAGCCATCTAATTCCTTCTTAGAGAAGAGAGAATTCTCCAAAAATGACCTCAAATACTCTTCTTTGGCGACGATCTCCTTGGCTTTAGTCTATACAATGGCCAACTTGTTCGCCCAGGATTCCTTATCCTTTTGTAAGGTCTCCAGCAACTTCTAGATTTTGGAGTAAGCCTCATCATACTTGTTAAGCTTTGCTCTCAGTTCTTTTCCAACCTGGTATCGCCTCTCCCGATAGATATGTTCCAACATTAACCCCCTCAGAAAGTGATTCTCCTTCATGTCGATAAGCTTGGAGGAAACTTAGTGTTAAGGCTCTTAGTATCCTAGGAACTTCTCAGAGAAATAGAGGTAAGTGCTAGTAAAATGGACGACGTCAAAACCAAAGTTGGTCCACAAAAGAGCTGAGGTGGTGGAGCCTATACACCAAGAGACTTATGAGCACCCGTCTCCTCTAAAGTAGGTAGAAAACTTTTCCCCCAGTAGCTAGGGAAGGATCCCATCATGCTTCTCGATTTAGCATTAGAAGAATCAGGAAGCTACTCCTCAACCTACCTTTTCTTTCCTTTGATAATAAAGCCCTCAAGATGACTCAAGGGTTATCAATTTCCCCGCGCACGACCTGGATTTTATCCCATATCTTTGTCCGCTTCTATAAGGAAATATTCAGCATTTGACCTACAAGATAATACATAAAGGTTACATACCATATGAGGATACCTACAAAATCCCCAAAGCATTCAAGCTTACACATATATTCATCAAGGGAGTCATCTCCCTTCTGCAATCGCTCAATCACTATACGAGACTCTATGACCTCAAATTTCTCCTAGAGGTGAACTATCTTGGCCTCGCTAGAAGTGAGGTACTTATAGTCATACCCAACAATCATCGTGGGGTTGTCTGCCTAGGCCAAAGGGAAGAAGAGACACTGTATGCCCCCACAATAATATTAGATCCCTTTCACCATCTCACTTGTGAAAACTTATCCTTCCAATTCTTATAATGGTAGGAGTGGGGTTTGAACATAAACTTTCTCAAAAGGCCACCTAGGGTTATCCAACCCCCTTATGAAGGCCTAGTGGCGTAAAATAAGAAGAACAACCCCATACTAAGGGAGACTTCCAGCCCTTGGCACACCATTTCAAATTCCCTAACAAAGCCCCACCTGGTGGTATAAGAGGACCCAATGTCTTCAGTCTCTTTAGACACAACGGAGGGAGAAACCATTATCTCTTTGTTCATTTGTACACAAAAGAACAAAAAGAAATGACTACCACCACCACTATTGCTAATAGGAATACTAAAGCCTTCGATTACACAACTAAAATTTTGTGCCAACCTAAAGCCTTACTAAAATCCCTAAGCCATGGCTATTGCGAAGGGGAAAGATAGAAGAAATCAATACTTGAAAAGGTTCCAAGCAGGGAAATATCTAGAGGAAGGTTGTAGGAGACCACTGTCGCTTGCGCGAAAATAAGGTGCCGGCATGACAGAAGAGTCGCCACCTTTCGTTATTTATCCCTCAGAGCGGGAAAGGAAACGATCGGAAAAACCTGACGAATAAGGGTAAGACAAGGTCGTCGCAACCATTGTCTGGGTTCGGGAGTCGGTTACGCAAGGGGAAGGTATTAGCACCCCTCACGTCCGTCGTACTCGACGGGATCCCCGCTTGTTTGCTTACTTGGACGGGTTGGTTATAATCTATCTACCTATCAAGGCTGGCTGAAAAAGAAAAGAAAAATGACTCGGTAAAGCGTCGCACTTTATGCCTACGTATTCCCGTCTGGAACGAGAAATCAGAGTCAACGTAGTTCGGCCTACGAAGGATTACAGGGGAAAGGTTGCTCGCTAGGACATCGCATCCTATGCCTACGTACTTTCATCTGGTATGAAAGATCAGAGCAAACGTAGTTCGGGAAACTACGGCTTATTTCCTGTCTTTTACGAAAGAAGTGTTTTTTATTGTGTTTGCGATTTCAACCGCACTAGAGACTATGACCTGAGAGTAAATGTGTCGCATGTCACCCAAAGGGTACCATACTAAACATTCAGACTGTGGAAAAGAAACTCTCCCACAATCCTTTCTCAGATAGCTTAAGGCTCGTAACGTACGAAAGAAATCATTCATGATTACTGTATCTTAAACTGTTTTGAGATGAGAAGAGAACAGGCCCAACTAGGAGGGAGACTATCAAGTCCTACTGTTGTCATGCCATTGATTCATCCTATGGTTGAGGTTTGAACAGGGAACTCCTAGATGTTGTCATGCATAGGTTTCAACCTAAAAGTCTATCATCAAATCCTTATCAAAGGAAGTGAGAGTCCTAAGGGATCATGTCAATGATACACCAAAACAGACAAAAGCATCAGCTTTAACAGTAAAATGCATGCAATGCAAGTGAGGGAGGAAATGTGTGTGGGGCTTCAGCCTCCACAAGCTCGTCTCGACCTCAAGCCAGTCATGAAATAACAGTAATCATACTGAAAAATAAACAACATGCTATCAAGCAATAAACAGCAAACTGCAATCATACAGATAAAAGAAAGGAAATGCTATCAAGCAAAATAAGCACATGGGCAAGGGAGCTGGGCTCTACCGAATACCCGCAAGCAAAGCCATACAGTAACAATACAAGCAGATGCACTCATGCTCTTAGACTGAACTGATTCTAGATGAGCTTATTCTAATGCAGCAGACAAATCAGACAAAACAAACAATACATCAAAGAAAACAGAAGAAAGCTTCAGCTCCTCCAACAGCTACTCAGTCTTCAGACTTCAGCAATCTTCAAGGAATCATCCTCTTCAAAGCTTCAGCTTCCATCTTCAATGGTTCAAATGCTCCAGCAAACAAGATTCAGTCAACAAGATGAGGTGAGGATGTTACAGTGCTCACTGACTTCCAAAGGATGCCATTGAGGACTTAACATCAAAGGGAAGGCTCTCTCAAAGTTCTACCTCAAAGGGTAAGGTCACTAATCCCTCCAAAGGAGAGAGGTGAATACCCTTAAGGGACTTTATGTCACAGAGAAGGAAGGAGGTGAACAAAACACTCCTTGTTTATTGAATGGAAGTATCCTATCTAGGGCTCTGCCTATGCACCTGTAAACCTATAAACAAACAACAAAAGCTATCTAAACCCCTCTGCAAGGTCTTCAAAGCTTCAATGATGATCCATAAGGTCTTCAACTCAATCTTCAGGGCTCACACACTCAAAGGAGAAGAAAAACAAACACAACAATACAACTTATGCCTTTAAGCAACACACACACTATCCATACATTCAAAAATCAATGAAAAATACTAAAACACCATACAATATTCTAGTAAAATTCTAGGGGATTCTATACATACTTACCCTTAACCCATATATTCCCCATACACTAATTTGGCCTATAAATCCCAAAACAAAATTGTTCAAGTCTACCTATACAACCTAAAACCCTAATTAGAACACCTAAATGTCTAACAATCAAACTACATCAAATTTTAATCCATAAATCAGGAAATAAATCCTACATGAAACTAGGGTTCAATACCTAACTATGCCAAAAAGAATGGCCCAAAAACCCTAAGGGAAAGTCCTAAAACAAATTGTACAAAATCAAGGGTTAACCAAAATCAATTAAAAATACTATTTACAAGAAAATATGCTAAAAAATACTAAACTAAAAATAAAATGGAATTTTATTTTTTATTAATTTTCTAAACAAAACCATGATTATGTGAAAAAAAGAAGAATTAAAAAATATTAATTTCTGGATTTTTTATGAATTTTATAAAATGCAAAGAATTAAAAGAAATTAAAATAAAAGAATTTAAGAAATAAAGGGGAGGGGGTATCAAAAGTAACACGCCCCAGCTTATTTTGATCATTGGGCCAAATCAGGGGGGTGGGAATAGAAACAAATGCTGAGGCCCAGATTTATTCAATCAAAACGGTGCGTTTGGTTAAGTTGTGCGCTGCGTTTTGATGCTTCAGTCTCCCTCCATTTCTGAAATCAAATAATGGTCGTGCGATGGATTGAATTAGTCAAGCTTTGGGGATCATCCAACGGTGGACCTTCATCGTCCCCAACTCAACCCTAGGGTTTGCAGAAACCCTAACCCCATGCAAGGATCTTCTTCAAGCTCGTTCTCACTGATTACCCAATGAAACCACAAACTTCCAACGGCGAAAATGTTCTATTAATCCCCAAGAACACAATGAGGTCAATAGACTTCCCTGAAACCTCTTGAATCATCCTAACAGAGAGCACGAAAGTTGGGGTTCCACCATGATTTTCTGCTATCAACCTTAACCAAGCTCAAACCTAATGATGTAAATCGGTTCCACAGGTTATCTTAGCCATTCTACACTACATTATATCCATTAATGCACACACAATAGCTTGCTATCAATTCTGCAAGAAACGGTACCCTGCCTCGAAACCTCATGAATCTTCCTCTAATCCTCAGAAAATGGTCCTCTACCCTAGCTTAACCAGTCTAAACCTATAACTATGGTGGAATGCACATAAATTAGGTGATACGAGCAAGATTACCAACCTGTCAAACTTTAATGGTGGATATGGTTTCCCTACAATTCAATGTCTGCAAGCTTCCTTGATTAATCTCCAATGGCAGATATGAATTTTGTATGCAACAAAATGGATGAACAAGGCTTGAATCTTGTGTTTGATCTCAATATGCACTTCTTGCAAATTCTTCAAAACAGCTTCAAACTTCCATGGATCTTCCTCTATCTCAGTATGCAATCAATCACAAGGATCAGAGTAGTGTGTTTGTGGAGAAGAAATGAATGAAAATGGAAGAGAATGAAGGTTTGATGTGAAATTGCAAATGGAAGAATCTTCACTTTTCACACTCTAATCTCACCTCTCAGCAACAATTATCACCAACCCTGGCCAAATTGTGATTCACTCTTCTTATAGCAATCCATGGAATGATCTAGATCCATCTAGAAACTTGTGGAAAGTGTTAGAAAGTTTTAGAACTTCTCCTTTAATGACATGCTAATCATACCATATCTCATGAGTTAGGCTTGCCAAATTGGCTTCAAAATCTCCTTACAAGAGATGTTGAGAAAGAATGAGTGAAAAACATGCATTTCCTTGCCTTTGGTGAAGTTTTGTCAAGTTGCCTTATTATGCAAGAATGAGAATTACAAAGTAACCCCCATTTCTAAGCTTCAAATCAAAATTATACTTGAACCATTGTTTTTAAAATATTGTTTGGAGTTAAAATGACATATTGGATGACTCATTTTGGATTTGTACATCTCCTAAACCAAAATTAAATTTCAACTTTTTCAACTTATAAGCCATTTTTAGGTCATTTTCACCCAATCTTGTAAATCCTTGCTACAAGCTCTTTCAATAACTCATGACCACTTTTCTAGACTTAAAATCCCATTTTGAACAACTTTCATGTTTTGAGTTTTTCCATTTGAGGCTTGGAAATAGGAGATATGGCCTTTGCTTAAAATGACCTATAACTGCCAAATGACCAAAATACCCCTGTCTTGTTCAAACCATAAGTTGAGTTCTACAAATCCTATCAAGGACTTATAGTACTCTATAGAAATATAAGAAGATGCCCTTCAACATTCATGTTGACCAAGAAATCATAGGAATCATCCTACTAGGGCAAAAGTTGTCTGCAAGTTGGGTGACTTTCAAGGACCCAGATTCACACACCTCAGCTGACCTGTAATTTGTCAAAACCATAACTTGAGCTCTGCAACTCCTATCAAGGACTTCCACCACTCAAATTAAAGCTAAGAACAAGCTCTACAACATTCATGTTGTGGGGAAGATGAGATGTCAATCACATCTAGAGCTAAAACTGCCTGGAAGATAGGGATCAAATTAGGGTTTTTCACTGACAATCCCTAGAAACCCTAACTCAAAACTTCTCAAACTCTTCAATCATGATGAGTTGGTTTAGGAATCATCTTTATAAAATCTCCATACATCATTCCATGATCTCATGACCCTTGGATTGGGTCTCAGCCTTCTCCAAATCCTCAGTTGCCCTAGGGCTGACCCAGTCAAAACCCTAATTATACCATTCATGGTTGAGTCTCCTGAATCCTTGCACAATGACTTCTCTGGGCTTCATGATGGATGTCAAGGCATCTCATACACTTTCTCAAAGCATCAAGTTCATTATCAAAGTCTCAGAATCCTCTGAGGAGCACCCACAACTCTCAAGCTATGAAGCACACAACCCTGGTTTCAACCAATTCCTCTGAGGATCTCTTGAACTTTCTGGTGAAGATATCAAATTTCAAACACTTGATAGGTAAATAATTGTTGGTCAAATTTTGGGGTGCAACAGCTGCCCCTATTCAAATGGCTTGAACCTGAATGGGTGAGAAGCGAACGGCTCTCAACCAATCAAGGTGCGAGACGATTGAATACCGGTAAACCCGAAAATTTGCCAACTACTCAACTCGTCGAACACTGGAGTAATAGCTACACGGCAACTATCTGGAGAAATACTGATCTAACGTCGCCGTCGGAAACAAACAATATATCCAACATCGCCGCTGGAGAACGAACCATCCAACATCACCGCTGGAGAACTGAATTAACTGACACACCCAACCTCGCCGCTGGAAAACTGAGTCTGACATCGCCGTCGATCAACCAAAATACCCCGCATCGCCGCTGGAGAAAATACAATACTGAACAAAATACCCCGCATCGCCGCTGGAGAACTACATCTGACAAAATACCCCGCATCGCCGCTGAAGAACTACACCTGACCTCGCCGTCGGAAACAAACATCCTCTGAGAGACACCCGACATTGCCGTCGTACAAACATCGTCTCTGCTGGGGATTTAAAGAGTCTGACCTCGCCGTCAAACAAACATCCAACCTCGCCGCCGGACAAAACATAATCTGACCTCGCCGTCAAATCCAAACGTTCAACCTCGCCGTCGAACAAACATCCAACCTTGCCGTCGGAAGCAAACATGATCTGACCTCGCCGTCAAATCCAAACGTTCAACCTCGCCGTCGAACAAACATCCAACCTCGCCGTCGGAAGCAAACATGATCTGACCTCGCCATCAAATCCAAACGTTCAACCTCGCCGTCGAACAAACATCCAACCTCGCCGTCGGAAGCAAACATGATTTGACCTCGCCGTCAAATCCAAACGTTCAACCTCGCCGTCGAACAAACATCCAACCTCGCCGCTGGAGAAAATATGACATCGAACAACTCTGACCTGGGGTTCACCCCTGGTAAATGGAACAAAAGGTACACTTGCGTGTTTGAAACCACTCCGTTGGGAATGAGAGACTTAACCGAGCACACTCTGACCTGGGGTTCACCCTCAGAACCATAACGAACATCGGAATACTGCTGCACAACTGCCCCACCGCCGAACTTCAACACTAAAGATATATGAAACCCTGGCCCCTGGCCACTTCCAGCTTCAGCTAGGAAAAATCTTCAAGTATTTCTGAAGATGAATGAAACCCTGGCCCCAGGCCATTCCAGCTTCAGCTAGAAAAGATCTTCAAGTACTTCTGAAGATAGACATCCTTGACCTTCAAGGATGTAAATTTTGCCCGTCGGCAACTCTGCAGGAGGTATCTTCGACTTCAGTCTAAAGAAATGGTCCTTGGCCTTCAAGGATACATGGATCTGCCTTCAGGCAACTCCACCTCTGCTATAGAGCATCCGTGACTTCAGTCAGGGATATATTTCGGCCTTCAGTCCGAAGAATGAATCCTAGGTCATTCATGACCTTGGGGATAACCTTGCCCTTAGGCACCTTCGCTTCAGCTTGGGAAATCTATGACTTCAGTCAGAGAAAAGGTATCCAGAGCCATTCATGACTCTACGGGGATTCAAACACTTTGCCTTCAGGCAAACTCCACTTCAGCTGGAGAAACATCTTCGACTTCAGTCAGAAGAGAAACTATTCACTTGATCGCCATCAATCATCACCTCAGGACAACTGACTTGGTCTTCAGACCAACACGGATCACCTTGAATACAAAATTTGGAACCTTGTCTTCAGCCACACGTTGATTCATCAACAAGGACATCTGAGCTCACAGGAACCTTCTGATATCGCCTTCAGGCGTTCACGAAGCCAATCTTCAGATTAGACATCACTGTTAGAGCAGACATATCACGCTGCTAAGGACTCCAAGAATCATCTTGAACAAACAGCTCCGTCGGGAACCTTCAAGAATCATCCTGAACTGATAACCATTCTGGAGACTTTATTTTGCTGGGTATTCCAGGAATCTTCCTGGGCAACTCTTGCTGGGGGACGCTACTGGGGAACTCAAGAATCCTCCTGAGCAAACCAATCGGGAACCTGCGCTGAGGTCTTAAGAATCATCTTAACCAAACGGCCCTGCTGAGGAATTCAAGAATCGTCTTGGACTGCAGACTTCGCTGGGGATCTCGAAAATCATCTTGAGCGAGCGACTGTGGGAGTTACACCGGGGTCTTAAGAATCATCTTAAGAAAGCGACCTCGTTGGGGAGAATATCAGGAATCGTCCCGAGCAACTGGTCCTTTGGTGGAACACCTGTAAAACAAGAATGATAGCAACCTGGATCATGCTCATGATGCGTATGCTTCTGCGCCATGCCCCACGCGGTGGGAATGATGTGCGTTTATGCTAAATGTTGTGCGATCATGCACAATGCTATGCAACGTTAAATGCTATGCAGTGTTAAATGCTATGCAGTCATGCACAATGATGCGATCCCGTCAGCAAAATAAATGCCGAGGGGAGATCCTCCTGTCAAGGAGAAGGAACTACTCAGATAGAGGAATCATCCTACTGAGGAAAACGTGGACACGCCAATATCCATCGGACTCTGTCAGGGGAATTGATCTTCCACGGACTGCTGCATGGAAAACAACTTCAGTAGACTACTGCAGGGGACGAAGCTCTACGAGAAACCAGACTTGCTGATATCAATCGCGAGAATAAACTGCGTGGCCGTCATGGCTACTTTTCTGGGGATAACCACTCTGTGGGTAAACAACTTCAGCTGCTTCGCACTCCACTGGGGAAAAACCAATCACGATCTGATCAACTTCTAAGGACTCGGCTCTCTTGGACATCTGCGAACTCGGCTGAGGAAGGAGAAGTCATTCTGCTTCGCTGGAGAGGGTGCGACTCTGATGAGGAATTTCAATTTCGCTGGGGAAGAAAGAATCATCTGACTTCGGGGGAGAGTATAACTCTGCATGGGAATACAACATCAGCTGTTCCAACACTCTACTGGGGAAGAGGGAATCATCCAACTTCAGGAGAGAACATAAATCTGGTGGGGAATCTCAATTCCGCTGGAGACCTCAGTCTGGCACCATCAGTTACTGCATACTCTGGTGTACGAATAGCTTCTTGCGAAACCTGCACTTGTGACCCGGTGCTAGGGAGACACCTGCTTCGGCGACTTTATTGGGGAAAACACGAGCTTCGGTACCCGAATACTTCTATGAAATCTGCACTTGTGACCCGGTGCTGGGGAGAATACGAGCTCTGGCGAGCGACTCAGCTGAGAAAACAACGTTCCTTCAGGATGCGTCTGCTTGGGGAAAAGAATCATCTCTGCCTGGGGAGACATATCAATGCTCACTATTCTGCACTCAGATTCTGCGGCGGAGAGACTACAGGACTCTGCTGGAGAGGGAGGACTCGCCCTGCTTCGGGGATGCGCACGGCACATCTTCTGGGAGGTGTTACACCTGCAACAACACAAACAAACAGACAAGATACCCTCCTCAAAGGGGCCTATCCAGGTTATTATCTCGTGACAATATTCAGTTGATTAATTGTTTCAACAATCAATGGGCCTAGGCCCGCAAGTTTATGTATGCGCATTTTATCAAAAACATCGGCGTTTTCATCCGCAAACAAAACAGATAAATGCTAAACAGACAAGCAGAATTGCTGAATAATGTGCATTTTATTGATGGTGATCCCCTGAATGGGCAAAAATGTTTTACAACAGAGGCAAGCTCCTGGAATGAGGAAGCCGCGTAAAAAGAAAACATAAATATACATCAGTATATACAAATGTCGGCAACGAGGCGTAGACGAACACCATGAGTTAATCCCTCTAAGACCCACTCGACTTCGATACTTCTCCGACGCTTCAGCTTCGGAAGAGGTTGATTCAGATAAACGGCCCTCAGGTCTTCCAAACCACTAAACAATGAAAGTCCACACGGAACGCAGTCATTTGCTTATTCAAATCCCTAACTTTTGCGTGAACCGCCCTTTACGGGTTTTCAGTTCACCGGGATACCCTTTTTTGCCGAAGCCGCCCAGTGTAGGTTTTCGACTTCGCGGGTGTACATTTTTTCAATATATCCCTAATTTTTGCCCGAACCTTTTATTCTGTTTTTGGTTCGTCGGGATGCCCCTTTTTTGCCTGGACTCTTTCTTTTTTGTCCAGCGGGTCTCTTTCAAGCAAAGTATTTTTTAACTGCATCCGCGTTCACCGGGGATGCAAAATCTTCACCATCCATCGTGGATAACAACAAAGCTCCTCCTGAGAAGACCTTGCTGACGACATACGGCCCTTCGTAATTTGGAGTCCACTTGCCCCGGTGATCGGAGTGTGGTGGAAGAATTTTATTCAGGACGAGATCACCCGTCTGAAAGCTTCTAGGACGCACCTTCTTATCATAAGCTTTCTTCATTCGGCTTTGGTACAAGCGACCAAATGCAATCGATGCTAACCTCTTCTCGTCCATCAGGCTGAGTTGGTTTAAACGATTCGTAATCCATTATGCCTCGTCGAGTTTTACATCAACCAAAACTCGCAAAGAAGGAATCTCCACTTCTAATGGTAGGACAGCTTCCATACCGTACACCAAGGAGAAAGGAGTTGCCCCGGTCGACGTACGCATCGTCGTACGATAACCGTGCAAGGCAAACGGCAGCATCTCGTGCCAATCTTTGTACGTCACAACCATCTTCTGAACAATCTTCTTGATGTTCTTGTTGGCGGCTTCGACGGCGCCATTCATCTTTGGCCGGTAAGGAGATGAGTTGTGGTGTTCGATCTTGAAGCTCTGGCACAGCTCCTTCATCATCTTGTTATTCAAGTTCGAACCATTATCAGTAATGATTCGCTCGGGAATTCCATAGCGACAGATGATGTCCTTCTTTATGAATTTAGCTACCACCTGCTTGGTCACATTAGCGTACGAGGCTGCCTCCACCCACTTGGTGAAGTAGTCGATAGCTACCAGAATGAAACGATGACCATTAGACGTAGTGGGCTCGATCTTGCCTATCATGTCGATGCCCCACATGGAGAACGGCCAAGGGGAGGACATGACATTCAATGGGCACGGCGGCACATGAACTTTATCAGCATAAATCTGGCATTTATGACATTTCTTCGCGAATCTGAAGCAATCCGACTCCATAGTCAGCCAGTAATACCCTGCTCTCAGGATCTTTCTTGCCATGGCATGCCCGCCGGCGTGCGTACCAAATGTGCCCTCATGGACTTCTTCCATGAGCATACTTGCCTCTTTCTCATCTACACATCTGAGTAGCACGAGATCGTGGTTTCTCTTATACAGCACTCCATCAGGATTGAGATAAAAGTTTCTGGATAGCCTCCTTAGAGTCTTCTTATCCTGGGTTGACGCACCCGCAGGATACTCCTTAGTCAAAAGGAAGGTCTGGATGTCGTGGAACCATGGCTTGCCGTCAGTGGCATCATCGATTGCAAACACAAATGCTGGTCTATCAAGACGCGAAAGTACAATTCTTGGAGCCTCATTCCAATAATTGACTTTATACATTGAAGCCAACGTGGCTAAGGCATCAACCATCTGATTTTCAGCCCTGGGTACATGATGAAGTTCCACTCGGTCAAAGAACGGAAGCAGCCTCCTGGCATAATTCATGTACGACACTAAATTCGCCTGACGGGTTTCCCACTCCCCTTTAATTTGATTGATTACAAGCGCTGAGTCACCATATATGTCTAGATTCTTGATTCTCAAATCAATTGCCTCTTCTAGACCCATAATACACGCTTCATACTCTGCTTCATTGTTGGTAACTGGAAACGTCAGTCTCGCAGTAAACGGGATGTGGGATCCGTGAGGAGTCGTGATGATAGCCCCGATACCACTTCCATAGGAATTAACCGCTCTGTCGAATATCACCTTCCACTGAGACTTCCTATCTGGCCCCTCATCGGGCAATGGCTCATCGCAGTCCTTCGCTTTGAGAAACATAATATCCTCGTCAGGGAATTCGAACTTCATCGGCTGGTAGTCTTCGATTGGCTGTTCGGCAAGGTAATCAGACAATACGCTTCCCTTAATGGCTTTCTGGGAGACGTACTGAATATCATATTCTGTTAACACCATTTGCCATCTGGCAATCCTGCCCGAAAGAGCCTGCTTCTCGAAGACGTACTTGATTGGATCCATCTTCGAAATTAACATAGTGGTGTGGTTGAGCATATACTGTCGTAGACGTTTGGCGGCCCAAGCTAATGCACAACACGTCTTTTCCAGCATCGAGTATCGAGACTCACACTCAGTGAACTTTTTACTCAAATAATAAATGGCATGCTCCTTTCTGCCCGTCTCGTCGTGCTGACCGAGAACACACCCCATACTATTCTCCAGAACCGTCAGGTACATGATCAATGGTCGTCCAGCCACTGAGGGTATCAAGATTGGAGGTTCTTGAAGATACTGCTTTATTTTGTCGAATGCCTTCTGGCAATCCTCATTCCAAGTAATCGCCTGATCTTTCTTTAAAAGCTTGAACATCGGTTCACAAGTGGCCGTGAGCTGACAGATAAACCTTGCAATGTAGTTTATTCGGCCCAGGAAACCACGAACTTCTTTTTCTGTTTTCGGCGCTGGCATTTCTTGGATAGCTTTTATTTTCGCAGGATCAACTTCAATCCCTCGTTCACTAACGATAAACCCCAATAACTTTCCGGACCGCACTCCGAAAGTGCACTTGTTAGGATTCAGCCTCAGCCTGAATTTCCTAAGCCTCTCAAAAAGCTTCAATAAGTTGACCAGATGCTCTTCCTCCGTTTGGGACTTTGCAATCATGTCATCAACATAGACCTCGATCTCATGATGAATCATATCATGAAACAAAGTTACCATTGCTCGCTGGTAAGTGGCCCCTGCGTTCTTCAGACCGAAGGGCATTACCTTATAGCAAAATGTTCCCCAGGGGGTGATGAACGTCGTTTTCTCCATGTCCTCCGGTGCCATCTTAATCTGATTGTAACCGGAGAAGCCATCCATGAACGAAAACACGGAAAACTGGGCTGTGTTATCGACCAACACATCGATATGAGGCAACGGGAAATCATCCTTAGGGCTCGCCCTATTCAAATCCCGATAATCGACGCACATGCGTACCTTACCGTCCTTCTTCGGTACAGGCACTATGTTGGCGACCCACGGAGGGTAAGTGGTAACGGCTAGAAATCCTGCGTCCAACTGTTTCTGGACCTCTTCTTTGATTTTTACAGCCATGTCTGGTCTCGTCCTTCTGAGCTTCTGCTTGACTGGAGGGCAATCTTCTCGCAACGGCAAGCGATGAACCACGATATCAGTGTCGAGTCCGGGCATATCTTCGTATGACCAAGCAAAGACGTCACTATACTCTCGAAGCATCTCGACCAGTCTATGCTTGACATCACTCTGCAGCGCAGCCCCTACTCTGACATTCCTGACGAGCTCTTCAGAACCCAGATTTATGATCTCAATATCCTCTTCATGAGGCAGAATAACCTTTTCCTCTTGTCTCAACAAGCGGGCCAACTCTTCCGGAAGGTCCTCGTCTTCATCAATCTCATCCTCGGCTTGATAGATCGGGCAATCGAAGTCGTAGTGAGCCGTAGAGGGTCCAGAGTAGATGTCATCTCTTACGTGGATCCTGCAATAACAAGGGTTAAGTTTAAAGCAAGAATATGCAGGTTAGCACAAACCTCGTTGCCATTTTGCTGTTTTTTCGAAATAAACATAAAACAGGAATAACAGAGAACACGATATTTGAGTGCGAAGAAAACGCCTTTTATTTATTAACAAAATGCATACACATAATCCAACAAGGCCCTGACAGTAAAACCACTATGCCCCGGGTAGGACATAGGGTTGTACAAAGATTGCAAAAAGCAAATCATTACTCTTCACTTGTCAGCTTGATAATCTCCTTGATGGTCCAATTGTTGAGGCGCTCGCCCGGCTTGCTTGGCTGCATCCAGGCGTCAAGATCGCAATCGCTATCCCCGCTGTCCTCAGACGCTGCGTTGATGCTCTCAAAAATTACTCCGCCCTTGGTGAATAGAGTCAGCCCCTTCCCACGAGACGAACTGCCAGAAGAAGATGAAGCTTCAGCTTCAGGAGAATACCCCAATCCAAACTTATCCTGCTTGATTGGTATATCCAAGACATGCCCCCAGCCTGGGGTGGAACCGGCTTCGACGACGGCCCGAGCTTCCTTAAACGAGGAGAGATTCATCTCTTGCTTCTCTGCGACGACGGGAGCTACCTCTTTCACCCTGACGGTTTCAAACGCTTGGCAGAGCGTTTCATGGATCTCGCCATCCATTTCAACGTATTTAAAGGACGACAGGTGGCTCACCATGATGTCCTCCTCACCACAGACGGTCACTATGCTGCCCCCGACAGCATATTTGAGCTTCTGATGCAGCGTGGACGTCACGGCACCAGCAGAATGGATCCATGGCCGACCTAAGAGGCAACTATAGGCGGGCATGATATCTAGGATATAGAAAACCGTATTGAACGTCTCTGGACCAACTTGAATTGGCAGGGTCAACTCTCCGAAGACGTGGCGCTTAGTTCCATCAAAGGCCTTCACGACCAGATCACTGGGCGTGCAAAGCAATCCACGGGTATCCAACTTCATCAGTGCCTTCTTCGGAAGCACATTAAGCGAGGAACCCGTATCCACCAGGACATGCGACATAATAGTGCCCCTGCACTCTATCGAGACGTGCAAGGCGCTATTGTGATCTCTTCCTTTAGGAGTTAGCTCTAGATCTGTGAATCCCAGCCCATTACCAGCATTGACATGGGCCACCACCTCCTCCAGCTGATTTACTGATATCTCCTACGGCACGTATGCAGCATTCAATACCTTCAGTAATGCGTTGCGGTGCGCCTCAGAACACAGCAACAAGTTAAGAATAGAGATCTTTGGCGGAGTCTGATGAAGATGATCTACAATCTTGTAGTCACTCTTTTTGATCAGTCGCATGAACTCTTCAGCATCTTTAACCAGCAAGTCCTTCTCTGCCCCTGCAGGGACCTCTTCGACAGCTTTACCTTTACCCTTGTCCACAGCGTCAGCCCTGACCACTTTCTCTGCTGCAACCTCTGCTGGCGCGAACACTCTACCGCTTCGAGTGATGCCACTGACTCCGGTAAGATTCTGCATGGTCGATCCGAACGGCTCAAGCTCTATCTTCTGACCATTACAATAGACTTCGGCGCCGTAATGCCATGGAACGGCATTAGTGCTTTCGAACGGGATTGGTCCGGCCCTGGTGATAGTGATTGTAGGCGGACGGGGCGCAGAAATAGTGATAGGGTGACGAGGAATAGTAATGGTAGCAACTTCATCTGCCTGCTTCAGCACGACTTCCCCTGATGCACTTTCAACGCTCCTGCTGAACTGTAAAATACCCTCAGACATCAGACTTTGGACACCTTCGATCAACTGCTCACACCTGTCAGGAAGTGTAGCACAAGCCATACATAACTCTCCACATCCAGGAAAGAAGCCCTTCTTCAGCAACTTAGCCTTGACAAAACTCAACGGCGTCTTCAAATCTTTGACATCAGTCAGCAAGTCCGCCCTCTCCTCAGTGATAACAGCATTCACTCCGCCCCCCTTATGATGAGGCATCGGGTTTTTGGTAACGTTGGACACGTTGTCAGAAAAATTGATGACCTTGGCGTCCACCAAGTCCTGGACTTTGTGCTTAAAAGCTTTACAATTTTCAATCGTATGGCCTGGTGCCCCCGTATGGAAATCACAAGTAGCATTGGCGTCATACCCCGGTGGTGGTGCCCCTGTTAAGGGAGCCAACGTCCTCTTTTGAACTAATTGGAGCTGAAGCAACGTTTGCAAAAGCTGTGCATACGACATAGGTGGAGTTTCAAAATGACGGTTTGTCAGAGGAGCCCGGTTCTGATATCTTTTATACCCCTGTTGATTCTGCTGCTGGGGCTGCTGCTGCTGCTGCGGCGGAGCAGCTGGGATATTTATGCTAGCAATCTGAGGCTGAGGGCCCTTGCCCTTTCTCCGAGCATTAGTGACAGCACTGGCATCTCCCTCTCGACGCTTGCCAGCGTAGGGTTTCTTACTACCTCCTCCAGCTGAGGATGATTCGCCCTGAATTTTTCCGATCTTTATACCGTTCTCAACATGCTCGCCCATAGTGATGAGAGCCGAGAATGTTCCGGACATGCCACTGACCAGCTTTTCATAGTATATCCCAGGAAGGGTAGCCACGAACATTTGCACTAGCTCACGCTCAACCATCGGCGGTTGAACCCGAGCAGCCAATTCACGCCACTGCTGGGTGTACTCTTTAAAGCTTTCATTGTTCCGCTGTGAGAGATTCTGAAGCTGGACTCGGTTGGGAGCCAAGTCGCTATTGTATTGATAGTGGAGGACGAACGCTTCTGCGAGGTCTTTCCAGGTGCGCACAGTAGTAGGCTCCAGGCCCATATACCATTCGAGTGATGGACCAGAAAGACTATCCTGGAAGAAGTGCATCAGCAACTTCTCATCGTCAGAATAGGCGGACATCTTTCTATAATAAGATCGAAGGTGAACACGGGGGCAAGTAGTACCCTTATACTTCTCAAAGGTAGGCACCTTGAACTTATGAGATACCTTAAAATCAGCAATCAACCCGAGCTTGGACATGTCAATGCCCAATGTGTTCTGATTTTCGATGTCTCTCATCTTGTCTTCCAGCGCCTTGAACCTGAGTCGAGCCTCAGCATTTAACTCTGCATCCACACCTCTCTGAGAGAATACGTCATCCTGATGGTCCTCCAGCCACGGTTGAGGCACCAACAGATTTCCTGCACCAGCATTGCCGTTGACCGGCCCTATGTTAACATTGGCTCCCAGACTGCCATTGCCGACGCCTGCCGCATTGAGCCCGAGATTAGTCATCAGATTGCCGTTAGCACTGCCGTTGCCCCCGGCAACAGGAACAATGTTCTGTGGAGTGTCCACTGGAGGAGGAGTGGGCACGGCCCCTCCATGCAGTATGCCATTGCTGTCAACCCTGGAGATCAGAGGTTGGACCAGAGTACGAAGCTGGTCTTGACCATTCGCGACCACCTGCATTAGCTCCATAAAACGATCCATCCATTCACGGAGCTCTTGAACATCTGACTGCACCTGGTCCATTATCCTGGTCTGGTTAGCGCGAGTTGAGTAGAGGTGGATGAGTCTTTGATCAATCCTGGAGACCGGAGACAACTCGGAACCTGAAAAACCTGTCAACAATAAAGGTTAGGAAAAGCAATAAGATATACACCATGCAAATATGCTTCATGCAGATGCATGCGTGTGTCTGTGTGCGTGGGAGATTTTCCCCGATCTTAGTGCCAGTGCCGATAATAATAAGAAGACAAAGAAATCCGAGCCCAATCGTGGGAACATCAATCTCATATATATATGGAAAGGCCTGTCAAGGCGGTACACAGTATCAGCGAGTACAAACAAATCGACAGCATGACCTCAGCCAACAAGTCTGGTGATGGTCAGCATACATCAAAGATCAAAACATCAGGAATGCAACTAGTCAAGCACGGCCACGGGCGCGATACTCTGCTAACAACTCCTTCGTCTCTGAGTGATCTGGCGAAGTGAGCAACCCCTCGACGAGTAGTTCTCTCTGCCTGATGGTATGCTGAAGCCCCTGAACTGAACTCTCCCAAGCTCCTTCGCCAAAGCAATCCTCCAGCTTCCGCTTCTTAGACTCAAACATCAGCTTATGCTCCTTCAGGTTAGCAATAGCTTTGTTGAGACGGGCTTCAGCGGAGTACCTGCGGGCGGTCTCTTCATCAAACCTCCGCTCACTGTCCTTTACTTCGGCTTCTAGCTTAGAAATCTGCAGCATCAGCTTGTCCTCTCGCTCCTTCCTGGTGGCCATGGAGGTCTTCCAATGCTGGTCGAACTTAGATATTCTCCGATATGCTTCCTCCAAATGCTGCTTCTTTGTAGCTAGTACATCATTAGCAGCCCTGAAGTCTTGACCTAAGCGTTCCCGATCAGCAATTTGCTTTGCCAAATCCGCACTCAGTTGGTTCACCGACTCTGCTTGCTTTTTGAGAGCATGCACGGCTTCGTTCCTCTCACTTCAAAGCTGAGCTAACTCCTTCTCTAATTCTGCATTTGCCCTCTTCAATTCATCACACTCGGCTAATACCTGGTTGTGTCGATGAATGGACACAGTGGTAGGCTCTTCAACTGGTGGAGGACTCTCTGGTCTGACATGAGGGAATGGCATCCCTATAGCGCTGGCTCTGGCTCTGATCCAATCTGAATAAGGAGGGTAGGCTTGGCTGTTGCTCTTCCCCAACAAAGGCTTTCCTCTCGTGCTGATATTGTTCCACGCATACTGAAGTTCGGACAACAAATCCCCCTCTAGAATACCCGTGAGGTACAGAGATTCCCGTACCTCTTCCTCCTTCGGTGGAGTCCTCAAAGCATATGCAAACTGACGTACTAGCAACGATGGATTGTAGTTGATGCAACCCTTCCTACCTATCAGAGGTACATTAGGAAACCCACTACAACTGAAGATCAACTCGGTGCCTAACCTGTCTCTGTCAACGAACCAATCAATATCTTCTGCCGACAAGCTCATCAGACGCTCAGGCCACTCAGCTGTGGCTGCAGACAAGACAGAAGAACCCTTCTTGGTCAAATGACTATCAAACCATCTGTACAATAACGGTACGCAGCATGAGACATTCTTCCCTCTCCGGTTCTCATTCTTGTAATGCACTGAATGGTAGACGTCTCCGATCAGAGTAGGGACTGGATTCCCTGAGGCGAATATGTGGAATGCATCGAAATCCACGAAATCAGGCATGCTGGGAAATAGGATAATGCCATATATGCATAAAGCAAGGATGGCGTTGAATGCGTCCCAACATTTGTCCTTAGCACACTGCTGAGCCTTAGCTATCAGAAACTGCAGAGAGAACCCTGGGACCTTGTTCCAGCTCGTCACCACTAACTCAGAAGCGCTTAAATGGAGTGAGGAAGCTAAATCAGCCAGATCAGGCTCGGCATCCATGTGTACGAAAGGCATCTGCCTTTTGATAGGCACACCTAACATATCAGCATACTCTTCCAATGTCGGCGCGAGAACGAAGTCATGAAAAGTGAAGCACCTCAAAGGAGGGTCATAGAACTGCAGAAGAGCATGTAACCCATTCAACTCAGACGTAGAAGGTTTGCAAACCAGACTAAGCAACCTGCCATAAGACTTCCTGAACCTATCCTTCACAGAATCCCCTGCCAGGGCTATCAAACCAGTCAGCTTCGACACATCGGGGGTCGGGAACTTGTACGCAACAGTCTTCCTGAGAGAGGCCATAATAACAGCAGAAGGCGAGAAATCCGGGATCAGGGAAACGGTACCTGCAACACAGACACACGTTAATGGAATGCAGATGGGTATGCAAACTAATGCAAGATGCAGGCATGCAATAATATATCCAGGTGGCTGCTGTGGAGATTCGGTATCAACGGTCACTGGTGAGAAGGAAACCCCGGTGTAAGACCACTAATCTGATCTGCTGAGAATGACCATTTGATAGGACCGAGATCAAAATTCTGCTCTGACAAGAATAAATGTCTGATAATAAGGACCCCGGATGCAAGATCAAGGAACATCTGTTGATGAAGTCTTCAGACCCCAAATCAAGATCTGCCCTATCAAGAACAAATACACAGCTGCTGATGAGATCTTCAAACCCCACTCAAAATTTGCTCCATCCAGAACAAACCACTGATGATAATACACTGACCAAAGCCTGCCCCTATCAAGAACAGACAAACACCCAGTGATGAGATCCTCTGATCAAACCCTTACTCTATCAAGAACAAACACATCTGCAACGGAGAACCCTGATACCAACATAACTGATTCACTGTCAAGAAAACCAGGTAGTCTGAAGGTCTAAGTTTCCTGCAATAAACCCAGTCCCGCTCACAGGTATGGACCTAGACTGACTCAAGGTACGGCATCCTATGCGTTCATCAGCGTCACAGACTTTCAAAACTGACGATACGATTCCCAGAAGGAGTGGCATCATCAAGTCCTGAAGAGGCCTCACTTAGCTGAATCACAAATGATCGATCCCCAGAGTCGACAATCCACCAAACCAGCAACCGTCTCAACCCAAGGGGTTGAAAGTGAAGCCAACCGGATGAACCTCGTCTGAGCGTGGATTTCATGAGACACTAGTGCCTGCAAAGCAAGCACGCGCCCACTAATTTCCACTCTAAGTCTATGGTGCATTCAAGCCTGGGTCTGGCTTCTCACTCAATCAGAACTCCCATCCCACAACAGCACAAATAATCATATTTTACCGAATATAAAATGCGGGAAATAAAGTGCGAGAAGTAAAAATGCGATAAATAAACGCAGCCCAACAAGAAAACACACAAGCGGTAGGATTGACTCACAGGGAACCGTTGGAGTCCCCAGCAGAGTCGCCAGCTGTCGCTTGCGCGAAAATAAGGTGCCGACATGACAGAAGAGTCGCCACCTTTAGTTATTTATCCCTCAGAGCGGGAAAGGAAACGATCGGAAAAACCTGACGAATAAGGGTAAGACAAGGTCGTCGCAACCATTGTCTGGGTTCGGGAGTCGGTTACGCAAGGGGAAGGTATTAGCACCCCTCACGTCCGTCGTACTCGACGGGATCCCCGCTTGTTTTCTTACTTGGACGGGTTGGTTATAATCTATCTACCTATCAAGGCTGGCTGAAAAAGAAAAGAAAAATGACTCGGCAAAGCGTCGCACTTTATGCCTACGTATTCCCGTCTGGAACGAGAAATCAGAGTCAACGTAGTTCGGCCTACGAAGGATTACAGGGGAAAGGTTGCTCGCTAGGACATCTCATCCTATGCCTACGTACTTTCATCTGGTATGAAAGATCAGAGCAAACGTAGTTCGGGAAACTACGGCTTATTTCCTGTCTTTTACGAAAGAAGTGTTTTTTATTGTGTTTGCGATTTCAACCGCACTAGAGACTATGACCTGAGAGTAAATGCGTCGCATGTCACCCAAAGGGTACCATACTAAACATTCAGACTATGGAAAAGAAACTCTCCCACAATCCTTTCTCAGATAGCTTAAGGCTCGTAACGTACGAAAGAAATCATTCATGATTACTGTATCTTAAACTGTTTTGAGATGAGAAGAGAACAGGCCCAACTAGGAGGGAGACTATCAAGTCCTACTGTTGTCATGCCATTGATTCATCCTATGGTTGAGGTTTGAACAGGGAACTCCTAGATGTTGTCATGCATAGGTTTCAACCTAAAAGTCTATCATCAAATCCTTATCAAAGGAAGTGAGAGTCCTAAGGGATCATGTCAATGATACACCAAAACAGACAAAAGCATCAGCTTTAACAGTAAAATGCATGCAATGCAAGTGAGGGAGGAAATGTGTGTGGGGCTTCAGCCTCCACAAGCTCGTCTCGACCTCAAGCCAGTCATGAAATAACAGTAATCATACTGAAAAATAAACAACATGCTATCAAGCAATAAACAGCAAACTGCAATCATACAGATAAAAGAAAGGAAATGCTATCAAGCAAAATAAGCACATGGGCAAGGGAGTTAGGCTCTACCGAATACCCGCAAGCAAAGCCATACAGTAACAATACAAGCAGATGCACTCATGCTCTTAGACTGAACTGATTCTAGATGAGCTTATTCTAATGCAGCAGACAAATCAGACAAAACAAACAATACATCAAAGAAAACAGAAGAAAGCTTCAGCTCCTCCAACAGCTACTCAGTCTTCAGACTTCAGCAATCTTCAAGGAATCATCCTCTTCAAAGCTTCAGCTTCCATCTTCAATGGTTCAAATGCTCCAGCAAACAAGATTCAGTCAACAAGATGAGGTGAGGATGTTACAGTGCTCACTGACTTCCAAAGGATGCCATTGAGGACTTAACATCAAAGGGAAGGCTCTCTCAAAGTTCTACCTCAAAGGGTAAGGTCACTAATCCCTCCAAAGGAGAGAGGTGAATACCCTTAAGGGACTTTATGTCACAGAGAAGGAAGGAGGTGAACAAAACACTCCTTGTTTATTGAATGGAAGTATCCTATCTAGGGCTCTGCCTATGCACCTGTAAACCTATAAACAAACAACAAAAGCTATCTAAACCCCTCTGCAAGGTCTTCAAAGCTTCAATGATGATCCATAAGGTCTTCAACTTAATCTTCAGGGCTCACACACTCAAAGGAGAAGAAAAACAAACACAACAATACAACTTATGCCTTTAAGCAACACACACACTATCCATACATTCAAAAATCAATGAAAAATACTAAAACACCATACAATATTCTAGTAAAATTCTAGGGGATTCTATACATACTTACCCTTAATCCATATATTCCCCATACACTAATTTGGCCTATAAATCC
Organism: Lathyrus sativus; assembly: GCA_963859935.3. NCBI lineage: Eukaryota > Viridiplantae > Streptophyta > Magnoliopsida > Fabales > Fabaceae > Lathyrus > Lathyrus sativus. The sequence continues at coordinate 261,610,410 of OZ012736.1, read as the reverse complement.
CAAAACAAAATTGTTCAAGTCTACCTATACAACCTAAAACCCTAATTAGAACACCTAAATGTCTAACAATCAAACTACATCAAATTTTAATCCATAAATCAGGAAATAAATCCTACATGAAACTAGGGTTCAATACCTAACTATGCCAAAAAGAATGGCCCAAAAACCCTAAGGGAAAGTCCTAAAACAAATTGTACAAAATCAAGGGTTAACCAAAATCAATTAAAAATACTATTTACAAGAAAATATGCTAAAAAATACTAAACTAAAAATAAAATGGAATTTTATTTTTTATTAATTTTCTAGACAACACCATGATTATGTGAAAAAAAGAAGAATTAAAAAATATTAATTTCTGGATTTTTTATGAATTTTATAAAATGCAAAGAATTAAAAGAAATTAAAATAAAAGAATTTAAGAAATAAAGGGGAGGGGGTATCAAAAGTAACACGCCCCAGCTTATTTTGATCATTGGGCCAAATCAGGGGGGTGGGAATAGAAACAAATGCTGAGGCCCAGATTTATTCAATCAAAACGGTGTGTTTGGTTAAGTTGTGCGCTGCGTTTTGATGCTTCAGTCTCCCTCCATTTCTGAAATCAAATAATGGTCGTGCGATGGACTGAATTAGTCAAGCTTTGGGGATCATCCAATGGTGGACCTTCATCGTTCCCAACTCAACCCTAGGGTTTGCAGAAACCCTAACCCCATGCAAGGATCTTCTTCAAGCTCGTTCTCACTGATTACCCAATGAAACCACAAACTTCCAACGGCGAAAATGTTCTATTAATCCCCAAGAACACAACGAGGTCAATAGACTTCCCTGAAACCTCTTGAATCATCCTAACAGAGAGCACGAAAGTTGGGGTTCCACCATGATTTTCTGCTATCAACCTTAACCAAGCTCAAACCTAATGATGTAAATCGGTTCCACAGGTTATCCTAGCCATTCTACACTACATTATATCCATTAATGCACACACAATAGCTTGCTATCAATTCTGCAAGAAACGGTACCCTGCCTCGAAACCTCATGAATCTTCCTCTAATCCTCAGAAAATGGTCCTCTACCCTAGCTTAACTAGTCAAAACCTATAACTATGGTGGAATGCACATAAATTAGGTGATACGAGCAAGATTACCAACCTGTCAAACTTTAATGGTGGATATGGTTTCCCTACAATTCAATGTCTGCAAGCTTCCTTGATTAATCTCCAATGGCAGATATGAATTCTGTATGCAACAAAATGGATGAACAAGGCTTGAATCTTGTGTTTGATCTCAATATGCACTTCTTGCAAATTCTTCAAAACAACTTAAAACTTCCATGGATCTTCCTCTATCTCAGTATGCAATCAATCACAAGGATCAGAGTAGTGTGTTTGTGGAGAAGAAATGAATGAAAATGGAAGAGAATGAAGGTTTGATGTGAAATTGCAAATGGAAGAATCTTCACTTTTCACACTCTAATCTCACCTCTCACCAACAATTATCACCAACCCTGGCCAAATTGTGATTCATTCTTCTTATAGCAATCCATGGAATGATCTAGATCCATCTAGAAACTTGTGGAAAGTGTTAGAAAGTTTTAGAACTTCTCCTTTAATGACATGCTAATCATACCATATCTCATGAGTTAGGCTTGCCAAATTGGTTTCAAAATCTCCTTACAAGAGATGTTGAGAAAGAATGAGTGAAAAACATGCATTTCCTTGCCTTTGGTGAAGTTTTGTCAAGTTGCCTTATTATGCAAGAATGAGAATTACAAAGTAACCCCCATTTCTAAGCTTCAAATCAAACTTCTACTTGAAACATTGTTTTTAAAATATTGTTTGGAGTTAAAATGACATATTGGATGACTCATTTTGGATTTGTACATCTCCTAAACCAAAATTAAATTTCAACTTTTTCAACTTATAAGCCATTTTTAGGTCATTTTCACCCAATCTTGTAAATCCTTGCTACAAGCTCTTTCAATAACTCATGACCACTTTTCTAGACTTAAAATCCCATTTTTAACAACTTTCATGTTTTGAGTTTTTCCATTTGAGGCTTGGAAATAGGAGATATGGCCTTTGCTTAAAATGACCTATAACTGCCAAATGACCAAAATACCCCTGTCTTGTTCAAACCATAAGTTGAGTTCTACAAATCCTATCAAGGACTTCTAGTACTCTCTAGAAAGCTAAGAAGATGCCCTTAAACATTCATGTTTACCAAGAAATCATAGGAATCATCCTACTAGGGCAAAAGTTGTCTGCAAGTTGGGTGACTTTCAAGGACCCAGATTCACACACCTCAGCTGACCTGTAATTTGTCAAAACCATAACTTGAGCTCTGCAACTCCTATCAAGGACTTCCACCACTCAAATTAAAGCTAAGAACAAGCTCTACAACATTCATGTTGTGGGGAAGATGAGATGTCAATCACATCTAGAGCTAAAACTGCCTGGAAGATAGGGATCAAATTAGGGTTTTTCACTGACAATCCCTGGAAACCCTAACTCAAAACTTCTCAAACTCTTCAATCATGATGAGTTGGTTTAGGAATCATCTTTATAACATCTCCATACATCATTCCATGATCTCATGACCCTTGGATTGGGTCTCAGCCTTCTCCAAATCCTCAGTTGCCCTAGGGCTGACCCAGTCAAAACCCTAATTATACCATTCATGGTTGAGTCTCCTGAATCCTTGCACAATGACTTCTCTGGGCTTCATGATGGCTGTCAAGGCATCTCATACACTTTCTCAAAGCATCAAGTTCATTCTCAAAGTCTCAGAATCCTCTGAGGAGCACCCACAACTCTCAAGCTATGAAGCACACAACCCTGGTTTCAACCAATTCCTCTGAGGATCTCTTGAACTTTCTGGTGAAGATATCAACTTTCAAACACTTGATAGGTAAATAATTGTTGGTCAAATTTTGGGGTGCAACAACCACGCGAGCAGAAAATAAGAAAATTGCAGAAAATTATTTAAGAAAAATAAGTAAAGAAATGGAAAAGGGGGAATAATTAAGTCTTTTATAAAGGGATTAAAGTTATAATTGTCCAAAGATCTTTTCGTCTCCCCCATAAGTTTTGAAAGAGCTTAGCACTCCCTTGACACGTCTAAAGGCCAAATTTGATTAGTGTATTGAGAATAAATCATCATTACTTACACTAAATGAAATCGAGTATTTTCCATTTGAGTGATTGAAGTTAGACATCCCTAGCTGACATGCATGTTGCTTCAGAGACACTTGGCATAGGGTGATGGCTTATATCCAACCATGGGACTCGCCTCTAATTGAGGGACTTGTCCCTAACTGAGGGACTCGACTATAACAGATGGAATCACCCCCTACCTGAGGGGATCACCTCTAATTAAGGGATTCACCCTTAATTGAGGGAGTCACATCTAACTGAGGGACTTGTCGTTGACTTAGGGACTCACCCCTAACTGAGGGAATCGCCCCACCTATTAAAAGCTCTTAACTTTATTGGATACTCTCAAGAACAATTTTTAGGAAGAGGATTGTGAGTGCACTGATGACTTTTCGACAAGTTTCCCGATAGTGTCGCAGTAATAAAAGATTGAATCCACAGGGGCTGTGTCGAACAAGACAATATTTGGGAAAAGTTAAGAAAAAAGTAAGGGTGATTCAGGTTACAGAGCTAAAAAAATATTTAAACTAAATGACTAAGATGATCAGTTTGTGTATCGAATCCCCTAGTTCTCTCTTGTTGATGTTTGATGCCTTGTATGAATGGTCTTATCCCTATAATCCCACGGTGAATTAACAAAGCCGGTAAAACAAGTCCCTCTCAAAATAACTCACTAATCATTACTCAGAGCTTCATATCCCTAGTCCACCAGCATAAGCATGATTATGTGATGTACAAAATGTTAATTCCATATGCCACTACTCAGAGTCTCCTATCCCTATTCAATAAGCATAAGTAGAACAATTGCCCTAGGTCCAATACATAGGCTAAGGGTCAGTAATTCATACGTACCAAGATCAATTTAACAAATTATCTCAAATAAATAAGCAATTAAATAAAATTATAGTTCAAAGGATTCATACAAAGTCAAATTAACATATAATCCAACAAGATTGAAAAAGGTTCACCACAACCTAACCTAAAGAAGTTTATCTACTCATAGTTAAAATTACAATACGAATTGAAATAAGGAGAATAACATATGAGTTCCCTTTAAGGATTGGCCTCCAATGGCTTCCAATGCTCTCAAAATCACTCTTGGATGCTGTAAAATCGTGTTTCTAGTGCCAAAATCTGTAGCCCTTGTAATAGTGTCAGAACGTGTCAGAAAAAGCCTAGAAAACGCATCATCGTGCGCATTAAAAATGTATTGCAGACGCGATGCAACTAGTACATCCTTATGTGCGCGCGATGCTGCGCTTGATTATTCCAATAGCTGTATGCTTTTTCTCCCTTTTTCACCTGAATTTTCACTTAGTCCAATTCTTCCACACTTAGCTATTTTTCCCTCATTCTTGGATCTTTCTTCTACCTTTTGGATCATCTTTCGGTTGTTATTCTATGATACTCTACCAAATTTCATGCAATAATGGGCTGCCATCATGCACCTTACTATTAGAATTGTTTTGTATGATGTCAAAACTAGGATACTTAAATTTTTAAAATTAAAACAAAAATTAAAATAAAATTAGGATATGTTACAAAATAAAATTCAAACAAAAATTAAAATAAATTTGTATTGACGGGTTGCCTCCCATCAAGCGCTTCTTTTCCGTCACTAGCTTGACGATCCATCCCTAAGGTACGCCAGGCATAAGGGAAACCCTCACGCCAATGAATTTGGTTGGTATCATCCCTTTGTCAACCTTCCTACCACTTTCTTCTAGATGGTAGCATATATCCAAGTCTTCCACATACAGTGTCTAGTCATACACCTTAAAAATCACTTTCTCCTTATTGAACTTCAATATAAGTTCACCTGTCTCAACATCTATTTTTGCTTTCCCAATTGCCAAGAATGGGCATCCGAGAATTAGAGACCCTCTAGAATCTCCTTTCATGTCCAATACCATAAAATCTTCAGGAAACACTAAACCACCAAAATTCACTAACACATCTTGTATAATACCAAGAGGATGAGTAATAGATGAATCAGCTAAAGCAAGAGTCATATTACTCGACATGATCACTCCCAAGTTGCACTCCTTAACCTTATCCAGTGGCATAACATTTATATTAAACCTTATATCACATAAAGCTTGTGGGATCTCCACTCCACCAATAGTACAAGATATAGAGGACTTACCTGGATCCTTTAGCTTCTGTGGCAATGTTTTAGGCACTGAATCATTATCTTTTTCAGACAAGTGGAATTGTTCCTCGACCACTTTTTGCTTCGTACCTGTCATACCCCAAATTTGCCTTACCCGTATACAAATTTCATATGTACTTCCACCCACCAGCTATTATTCAAAAATCCAAAATATGTTGCTTAAATCAAGTTGTTACAATATTCATTTGAGGCTAGTAGGACAATGGTGTATACAATGTTGATTGAAGGTTAATGGGTATAACTTGGTCTTGGTCAAGTAGGAATTTGGTTTAATGATTAAGTCCAGGGTGTCTGTGATTCAAGTGATATGAGATTGAGAATTCAATTAGGGCTTTGCGCTTTCACAATGAAGTTTTGGTTCATCACGATTAGAGTGGCACTTTTTAACTGTACAAGTTGTATGCAAGCAAGTTCACAATGGTCCTAATATTGGTCATAAGTTCAGAGATTCAAGTTACAGAGGTTTTGGTGAAAAGTCGGTGGAATGAAGATTCATGATCATTCACATTTTTAGTGTTCTATCCATCATCTATTTAGTCCATCACCCATTTTTCCACTTCATTATCTAAACCTATTATCCATTTGTTTCTAAAATCCATCCATATCATCCATTTTAGTCCATATCCAAATATATAACAAAATCCATCTAATTCCATTGTTAAGATCATGATCCTTCTTTTTTTCAAAACCATAAATTCACTTTTTAATTAACCTTTCTATGCCCAAATTTAATATCCATTTTATATCGAATGTTGTTTGACCCATATCCATTTATAAAAATCCATTTTTACCATACTTGAATTAATACTCATTCCATAGCCATGTCATCACCCAAAGACCAATAAGGCATTTTGCATTCAAAGGATCATTAAAACATTCCCTCTGAAGTTTTCAAATAAAAGTCATTCATCAATATCCTAAGTTTATTTTCAATTGTCAAAAAAATTACAAAGCTCATTCTACAAAGAGTCTATCAAAAGTGCATGAATCCAAGCCCATGTCCATGTCATTTATAATAAAAAAAAGTCCATTATCAAATTACAACCAAATAATTACGAAAAAAAGAGGAACAAGCTTCATGAGCTACTTTGCCAAGCCACTACTATACCAACACAAGCAACTTGTATAGAAAAGCCAAACTTAGGCAAAATAACTCCCTGCTATCGCGCGACTTGTACGACATTCACAATAATACACAATTTCCAAAACCTGTCCACAGCTTGAAAAAGAAACATATAACCAACAGACATAGTACCAACAATTTTCAATCTCCACGTCAACCTGTAATTCATATTCTCCATCCTGCAAATAACGCCCCACAAAGCCATCAAACCGTAATGCACAGCCTGTCAAAAAAGCAACACAAGCCACACCTTATATGAAAGGGGTCACGTTGCAAAAACCAAAAAAAAAAAAAGAGGAAAGAAATGGGCCTTTAGTAGAAAAAAATAGGGGATGTGAATCACCAGAATTTCTTCACAACATCACCCTAATCCGCCTATAAATCCCGCCGGTAGATCTACCCTTACTCACCATCTTTAAATAACCTTGAGCTTCCTAAACCACCACTGCAGTGAACCGTATCATAACCTTGCATCATCATTCTCACAACCGCGGAAACCATCATCAACTCGTTTCATCTTCACCATCATCACTGTTGTTCTTTCTGACGAAGAACAACATCAAAGTCGCCTCTAACAAACTTCGAAACTTTGTTTCGAACAACAACGACATTGATATCTCTACAAACCATCTCACTGCACGATTCATCACTTAAGCAACAACAACTTCTTTCGCACAAAAAACAGACCCGATGTTGTCCACTAGAAGAACTTACCTCGACGCACAACAGCTCACTCACCAACGCAACCATTTTCGTCATTTGAACAACAACACGACAAACCTCAAACCCTTTGCAACTCATCCAACCACTTGCGCCAGTATCCTCCACTGCCTTTTGTCATACCCTAAATTTGTCCTACCCATTTGTAAATACTTTCGCATTTTTATTCCAGGCCGTCTAAACACGTGTCCACTCCCGATTGGGCGTTTTTCAAATCTCGCTTTTTTCCCAATAGGAGCGTGACACGTGGCCTAAGGATATTTTGGTAAATTTTGTTTCCTTTTTTATTTTAGTATTTATTTAATTTAAATAGTTTTATTTTATTTTATTAGACAGATATTCTTTTTTTTAGATTAGATTTAATTTTCTTTTATTTAATATTTATCTTAATTAGAGTAGAATAATTTTTGTCTTTTAGAAAATAGTTTGTTAAGTTTTTGTATTTAGTTTTTAAATAGACTTCTTTTATATAGTTATTAGAAATTTTTATTTATCTATTATTAATTAGATTATTAGTAGTTAATTATCTTTTTTATTTTATTTATTTATTTATTTTATTTATTATTATTTTTAATTATTTATTTATTTAGATTAATATTAATTTTTATTAGATTTTTGGAATTAATTAAAGTGTTTAAAGTTATTAGTTTTATTTATTTATTTATTATTTTATTAGAATATTTATTTTATTAGAATAGATTGTTTAATTAGGATTAATTATTATTTATTATTTAGTTTTTTTAATCTTATTATTAGATTTTATTTATTTAACATTAATTAGATTATTAGTAATTAATTATCATTTATTTATTTATTTAAATTAGTTTTTTTTATTATTAATTACGATTTTAGTTATTTAGAGTTATTTAGTTTAATTCATGTTTAAATTAATTATTTTATAATATTATTGGAATTAGTCATTAGATTTAATTAATTTGCTTAAGTCAACATTAGTCAAGTAATCAGCTTTTCATTAATCAGTCATTAACCCACCCAGCGGCCATGTGTCAACATCCTATAAATACCTACACTATTCACTTCCTTCTACCTCTCAGCAGCCTCCAAAACCTAGTTCACAAACCTAACCCCAAAACGCAACAGTAACCCTAGCCACCCCATGTTCACTATTCACTTTCTTCTTCAAAAAAAGCCAGCCGCCGGATTTTAAACCGTTACCACCCCGAGTCATCATCTTGATCATCATTCCTTTTGACCTCCATTTTTTCCGAAAAAAAACTCATATCAAACCCAGATTCATTCACCATTTTCGAAAGCTTCAACCCGACTTCAAACTCATCTTCAACCCAGATCGAAACCTTAAAAATCATCGTCCATTGAACCTGCTTCTAACTCCAATCCTCCATTTGAACCATTCCCAGGATGTGCTACAACCCTTTCCAAACGAGCTTCTCCGAAAAATCTTCATCAACCCATTTCAAGGAAGACCCTGAAACCTTCATTCTCCATTGAACGGTCTCCTTCAAAACTCAATACCCTCCGCCAAATCTCCAACAAACTTCAACCAAACTTCATCCCAAAAAAACCCAAACCACCGTAAAACACCCACAACAATAATCTTCTTCGCTTTAAACCAGAACCACATACCCCAAACTCGGACAACACAAACCCTTACTTCTCCAACTTCCAAACCAACATCTTCTTCATTTTGGAAACCCTTCAACCCAACAATCAACAACAGACAACCCAAAACCATCAAACACCATATCAGACTTCATAAATCAACTCGAACAGCCCTCCGTGAAAAAATCATTGTCCTATCTTCTTTGAACATTACCCAGAAATTCCTCAAAATTCATCGTTCCTCACAACTTTCTTCAACATTCATCATAAATCTCCATCTACCTCAAGTCTTCAACTAAACCACCGCGAGAAACTTCAGCTCAGAAACCCCTTCCTCAATCGATTAACTCCCCCTAGAACAACCATCACAAACTTAAATCCCAAATCTAAACCTAAACAAAAACAAAACTGATTGAAACGACGTTGAAACAGAGATCGAGAGACGGAGAAGGTGAGTTTTTGAGGCGAAATAGAAAGAATTGAGAGGAAGTTTGAGTGGAACAGAGAGTGATGAACGAATTTCGCTTTCCTTTTTGTTTTTTTTATTTATTTCTTATTTTATTGTATTTTATTTCCTTTTTTGATATATGTTGATGGGCCCCCGGCCCGTTTTTTTTTTGTTTTTTACGCACACCCCGTACTTCTGTCTTCATCCCCCGTTTGTGAAATATTTTATATATTATATTGATCATTTTTTTAAAATATAATCTGTTGTTTTGTATATATTATATATTAATACTTTTCATTTTATATATTAATATGTTCCATATTTCTTTTAAAACTTTTTATATATATTATTATTATTATTATTATTATTATGTATATACTTTATTTTGTACCTAGTTTTTAAATATGTGAATATATATATTTCTTTTAGATTTTTTTTAGAATATCTTTATTTTTTTAGAGTTGATTTTATTTTCGCATTTGTTATTGGACATTTCGTCCCTTTTTTCTCTTTTAGGTCGATGAAGAAGTTTCCACCGTTTAACCGTCAAATTATTGGCGTGAAACAAAGGATCCGAGACCACTTTCTTTCTCCGATTTTATTTTGATTTTTGGATCAATGAAGTCTTTTATTCGTAAGCGTCGCGTATCGAAGTTGATAACCTTCTCGATTTCAAATCTATGGTGAATAACCATTGGGGTCATTTTCCGTACTTTGGGATCGTGATAGGCTACCTTCGATTAATCGGCATTATGTTTGCGATTAAGACGAGATTCATTCTTTCATGTCCCGATTCGATTCACTAACCATTAAATTTAATTTCCGTTAAATATTATTGTCATATTATTATTCATATTATCATATCTCATTATTCATATTCATTCACCCATATTCGAAAATACCTAATAAATTATCGAAAATCCTAAAAGCCAAATTGGTGGACTGTTGGATCTTTGGTCATTTGCAGGTATCCTAACTTTGAGTCGTGCTCGACTTTTCTCAAGGCGTAGTTTAGGACACAAATGCACACACACGGCTTTCTCTTGGGCTACCTGACAATGAGACCCCTTTATTTCGTGCAATCCCGTGTAACTTACATGTATCCCTTCCCTATTCCGATGTATGTTTCACATTTCTTTGATTATTAGTTTATCTCCTAGGAGCACCCATAGGGACTAGAGCGGATCAAACTATTTTCAAACTAATTCTCGATTCATCATCGAGTCATTTTCAAACCCTTGTAAGTCGAGTGCTCATACGCATTCGCCATCAACCTATTACATAACTCGACCCTTGATGCGTAAGTCAAGTCGGTCACGTTTCTTAAACCATATACATTACACGCTTTGCATGCGATAATAAGTCAAACCCTTGATCCAACGTCAAGTGGATTTTTGTAACAAACTATCAATCAATTAACAATTATTCAATTCTTTTCAAGGTGTAAAGAGTAGGTTCAAGTCTTTGATCTTGCTTTTCGTTGTTTATATGCGAGTTATCTTATTCGTGTGTGAGCAATTGACGCCTTTAAATAATATTAACAAACTCGATAATACTCAACCATCTCCAATTACTCATCCTTTCACTCACCTTTCAAACAACTTCTTTTACGATGAAAAAGAGAGTGTCCCAAGTCTTTGGTTCGCTTTTCCGACTACTTGGATCCGAGAAGCCTTTCTCAAGCTTCAAGTGGTCGTCATCCGACCAATCTCATCCTTTTATACACCATTTCAAATTCAAACAACCTTCTTTTACGATGAAAAAGGGAGTGTCCCAAGTCTTTGGTTCGCTCTCCCGATTACTTGGGGTCCGAGAAGTCTTTCTTAAGCTTCAAGTGATCGTCATCATTTCAAACTCCTTTCAAACATATCATTCCTTCATGATGAAAAAGAGAGTGTTCCAAGTCTTTGGTTCGCTCTCCCGATTACTTGGGTCCGAGAAGTCTTTCTTAAACTTCGAGTAATCGTTATCCATACTCACTTCAAATCCAATTCAAACCCGTTTCTTTCGTGGTCGTATCCACGAACTACGAACGCTCTGATTCTTCATTCACTGTTGAATGTAAGATACGTAGGCACAAGATTGTGATGATCTTGGCGAGCACAATCCCCTCCATCTTCCATTTCCCCCATCCTTTCCCGTAGTCGAACTACGACGCTCTGATTTCTCATTCTCGTCCGAATGAGTATACGTAGGCACAAGGGCCCCAATCCTTGGCGAGCACCCTATCCTCTAAACCATCCCCTTTCCCTTAGCGTCTTTAGCTCTTTATAGTACCGTTCTAGCATTTAGTAGTGAGAAGAGAAGAATTAAGTTTAGCTAACTCCATCACAACTCTAATTAAGAGGTTCCCGTCGAGTACGACGGACGTGAGGGGTGTTAATACCTTCCCCTCGCGTAACCGACTCCCGAACCCAGGAATACGGTTGCGACGGCCGTGTTCCTTCCGCGTTTATGAGGTTTTCTCGATATTTCTCTCTCCTGTTCATTCGGGAAAAATAAAGTTCGGTGGTGACTCTGTCGAACCGCACCTTTCGCGCGAGGGTCGTATGTTTGAAATGAATTTTCGAGGTGCGACACCTTTTCCGATCCACTGCCACCAACCGCTTATGTTGAATCGTACTGCGAGAGAAAGATCGTTCAAATTTGAATACGGTTTCATTTTTGTTGCCTTTTCCTTGCCTGTCTTCACGTGACTTTTGTTTTGAGAGGGTTTAGTAGTTAGGTTTTGGTTCTTTTTTTTTTAGTTAGCTGAATTAGGTTCATTTTGACCCGTTACAGGCCCATCAGTCCATGATAAACTTGTTGTTTTTTTGTTTGATTCTAAGTTCCTTTAGTTTTTTTAATTATTATTTTTTTTTATTTTGATTTAAAACTTTAATAAGTATTTTGATTAATTATAATTTTTTTTAACTTATTTTATTAATTAGCTTGTTAATTTATTTGTGTTAATAATTTTTGTTAATATTTTTCCTAAACTTCTATTGTTTTATTTTCATTCTTTTAAATATTTTGGTTAATTATTTAATTAGAAAATTTTGTCAAATATTTCATTGAATATCTTGTTAATAATTTTCGATAGTTTTTGTAATTTTTTTTGTTATCATTTTATTTAGGTCTATTTCTTGATTTATTCTCCTTTTCTATATTTTCTCTCAGTTAGATGTTCTTCTTTATTTTTCGTTGGTCGATTAAGTCTTTAGAATCGTGGATGTCGATTGTTGAGGTTGTTTAACCTTCATTATTTCAAATCTTTAGTGAATGATCATCGAGATCATTTTCTATACTTTGGGATCATGATAAATTACCTTCGATTAATCGATGAAAGTTTGTGGTTAAGACGAGAACGTCACCTTTTCTTTTCGTGTGGCACGACTCGTTGAGAATGATATACATATTGTTTCTCCATCGCGTCTTAACACAAACATCATACTTGCATGGCCTCCTATAGCACAATCTTCGTCATAGATCATGCTACGACGGTTTAGCGCTAAAGTCGACCTGATTTATCCGATTAACAACAAACCATTAACTTTACTTTCTTGTCAATATATTATGGATTATATTTTATTCATATTCTATTGTTAATATTGTCTTGATTATATTATTGTTGATATTATTCTTGATTATATTATTATATCTTGTTCATATTATCTTGTCATACTATTTCCTACTTTGTTCATATCTCATTCAAAACACAATCATAACAATCAAAAACCTAAAAGACTAATTGGTGGACTGTTGGTTACTATTTTGAGCAACGGATTATGGACTTTGTACAAAAACCCTAGCATGGAAATTTTTTGTCCGACTCTCTCTCGTGGCTTAGTTTAAGACACCTCGTACACACACGACTACCTCTTGGGCTACCTGACAATGAGACCATTTATTTCTCGCAATCTCGTGTACGCTACATGTACCCCGCTTCCATTCCAATGTACACACTTTACTCGTTTGTCTTGATTTTCCTCTGATGCTTTGAACCATTTTTTCAAAAAAAAATTCTCGATGCAATGTCGAGCCATTTTCCACCTTGTAACTCGATTTCTTTCTAAGCATCACCATCAACCTTTTGGTCACTGTTGCACCCCAAAATTTGACCAACATTTATTTACCTATCAAGTGTTTGAAAGTTGATACCTTCATCAGAAAGTTCAGGAGATTCTCAGAAGAATTGGTTGAAACCAAGGTTGTGTGCTTCATAGCTTGAGAGTTGTGGGTGCTCCTCAGATGGTTCTGAGACTTTGAGAGTGAACTTGAAGCTTTGAGAAAGCCTATGAGATGTCTTGAAAGTCATCATAAAGCCCAGAGGAGTCATTGTGCAAGAATTCAGAAGATTTAACCATGAATGGTAGAATTAGGGTTTTGACTAGGTCAACCCTAGATCAGCTGAAGATTTGGAGAAGGTTGAGACCCAATCCAAGGGCCATGATATCATGGAATGATGTATGGAGATGTTATAAAGATGATTCCTAGACCAACTCATCATGATTGAAGAGTTTGAGAAGTTTTGAGTTAGGGTTTCCAAGGATTGACAGTGAAAAAACCCTAATTTGATCCCTATCTTCCAGGCAGTTTTAGCTCAAGATGTGATTGATATCTCATCTTACCCACAACATGAATGTTGTAGAGCTTGTTCATAGCTCTAATTTGAGTGGTAGAAGTCCTTGATAGGAGTTGCAGAGCTCAAGTTATGGTTTTGGCAAATTACAGGTCATCTGAGGTATGTGAATCTGGGTCCTTGAAAGTCACCCAACTTGCAGATAACGTTTGCCCTAGTAGGATGATTCCTATGATTTCTTGGTCAACATGAATGTTGAATAGAATCTTCTTAGCTTTCTAGAGAGTACTATAAGTCCTTGATAGGATTTGTAGAACTCAACTTATGGTTTGAACAAGACAGGGGTATTTTGGTCATTTGGTGATTATAGGTCATTTTAAGCAAAGGCCATATCTCCTATTTCCAAGCCTCAAATGAAAAAACTCAAAACATCAAAGTTGTTCAAAATGGGATTTTAAGCTTAGAAAAGAGTTCATGAGTTATTTAAAGAGCTTGTAGCAAGGATTTTCATGATTGGGTAAAAATGACCTAAAAATGACTTATAAAGTAAATGAATCCAAGTTGGAATTTGGTTTAGGAGATCCACAAATCCAAAATGGGTCATCCAATATGTCATTTTGACTCCAAACATTATTTTAAAAACAATGGTTCAAGTAGAATTTTGATTTGAGGTCTTAAAATGGAGGTTGCTTTGTAATTTTCATTCTTGCATAATAAGGCAACTTGAGAAACTTCACATAAAGCAAAACCAAGGCATGTTTTTCACTCATTCCTTTTCAATATCTCTTGTAAGGAGATTTTAAAGCCAAATTGACAAGCTTAAGTCATGAGATAAGGGTTATACAAAGTATCACTTCATGAGAAATTCCTTAACTTTCTAGCTCATTCTAGAAGTTCCTAGACTATTCCATTGATTGTTATAAAAAGAATGAATCACCATAAGGAAAAGGTTGGTGAAAGTTGTTGAGTTCATTGGAGAGAGATAGAGAGAAAGTGTCATTTCAAGGTTTCTTCAAAATCAAGCAAGCTTGCATTTCTCCATCTACAAGCCTCATCCATCTCAATTCTTGCAAACAGAAAGGTGTCCACCATTAGAGGAGTATTTGTGAGAAGATTTCAAGCCTTGAATCAAGCTCTAGCACCACTCACCATTGATCTTTAGCAGGTTGGTAACTTGATCCATAGAGCCTTTATTAGGTGCATACTGTTAGATTGCTAGGTGTAAGGATGACATGCTAGGCTAGGTGATGATTTTCTGAGGATTTGAGAGAGATCCATGGAGTTTCGTGCCAGGGTACCAATTCTTGCAAGATTAATAATAGACTGATCATGGAGTTTTAATGGACATGGTATATCATAGTGTAGTTAGGGCAACATGTAGAACACTTACACATCATTAGATTGAAGCTCTATCATGTTTGATCTCAGAGAATCATGGTGGAACCCAAGCGTTCGTGTGTTCTGTTAGAGTGATATGAGGGGTTTCAGGGAAAACTATTGGTATAGTCGTGTTCATGGTGATCATTAGCACAAGTTTGCTCTTGGAAGTTTTGGATTTCATTGAGGGATCAGAGAGAACGAGTGGATTGAAACTCTGGCATGGAGTTAGGGTTTCTGAAACCCTAGATGGTGTTTTGGAGAAGACGAGCTTGTCACCGTTGGATTAGCCTGGATATTTGACTTCTTCATCTGATCGCACGGCCAAGATTCAATTTCAGAAACGGAGGGAAATATTACGAGTAAAACGCAGCGTTTACTTAAGTGGTAGACATTGGGCTCAGCCATCCAGTGATATTCGCACCCCACCCAGAAGCCCAATCCAGAAATGAACTAAAAATGATTGCTATTTACACCGTATCCTTTCCAATTTTCTGGTGATTTTCTTTTAATTTTCTGAAGCGCGTGGGCTTGATATTCGCACCCCTGGTTCCTTGGCCCATCAGGATATTGAACTGAGCGTGTTTTCTTTTTCCACCCCCCATCCCTTTTTCTTATATTTTCTTATTTTAATTTCTTTTATATTTTCTTGCATATTAAAAAATCCATATAAAATAGGAAAATTAATATTTTTCACTTCTTGTTTTTTTCACATATTCATAATCATGTCTAGAAAAATGTAAATAAATAAAATTCCATTTTATTTTCCTTTTAATATTTTTAGCATATTATTCTTGTAAATAGTCTTTTTAATTGATTTTGGTTAATACTTGATTTTGTATAATTTCTTTTAGGACTTTCCCTTAGGATTTTTGAGCCATTCTTTTTGGCATAGTTAGGTATTGAATCATAGTTCATATAGGATTTAATTCACAATTTGTATATTAAAATTTGATATAGTTTGCTTATTTGACATTTAGGTGCTCAAATTAGGGTTTTAGGTTGTATGAGTAGATTTGAACAATTTTGTTTTGGGGTTTATAGGCCAAATTAGTGTATGGGGAATATATGGGTTAAGGGTAGGTATGTATAGAATCCCCTAGAATTTTGCTAGAATATTATATAGTATTTTAGTATTTTTAATTGACTTTTGAATGTATGGTTAGTATGTGTGTTGCTTATAGTTTGTATTGTTTTGCTTTCTTTCCTTCTCCTTTGAGTGTGTGAGCCTTGAAGATTGAGTTGAAGACCTTGTGGATCATCATTGAAGACTTTGAAGACCTTGCAGAGGAGCTTAGTTTTAGCATTTGTTTGTTCTGTTTATAGGATCATAGGTACATAGGTAGAGCTTTAGATAGAATACTTCTATTCAATAAACAAGGAGTGTCTTGTTCACCTCCTTCCTTCTCTATGACATAAAGTCCCTTAAGGGTATTCACCTCTCTCCTTTGGAGGGATTAGTGACCTTGCCCTCTGAGGTAGAACTTTGAGAGAGCCTTTCCTTTTGATGTTAAGTCCTCAATGGCATCCTTTGGAAGTCAGTGAGCACTCTAACATCCTCACCTCATCTTGTTGACTGAATCTTGTTTGCTGGAGCATTTGGATTGTTGAAGATAGCAATGAAGACTGTTGAAGTCTGAAGACTTTGTGAAGATCAAGTTGACACTTGGGTTAGAAGCTGAAGCTTTGAAGAGGATGATTCCTTGAAGATTGTTGAAGTCTGAAGACTTTGTGAAGATCAAGTTGATACTTGAAGATCCCTGAAGATAGTGAAGCCTGAAGGTGGAGCTGATCAAAGAAGCTGAAGCTTAAGGGAGAAGATGAGTTGATACTCATGTTGTAGGGTTGATACCTGGAAAGCAAGTGATCTCTGAAGTCTGAAGACTGAGTAGCTGCTGGAGGAGCTGAGGCTTTTCTTCTATTTTTCTTTTCTGTATTATGTGTTTTGTTTGATTTGTCTGTTGCATTAGATTAAGTCCATCTAGAATAAGTAGAATCTAGGAGCATGATTGCATTAGAGGTTGAGTTGCTCCCTCTGCTTGTATTGTTATTGCGTGGCTTTGCTTGCGGGTATTCGGTAGAGCCCAGCTCCCTTGCCCATGTGTTTATTTTGCCTGATGGCATTTCATTTCTTTTGTCTGTATGATTGCAGTTTACTGTTTATTGCTTGATAGCATGTTGTTTATTTTCAGTATCATTACTGTTATTTCATGACTGGCTTGAGGTCGAGACGAGCTTGTGGAGGCTGAAGCCCCACACACATTTCCTCCCTCACTTGCATTACATGCATTTTACTGTTAAGCTGATGCTTTGTCTGTTTTGGTGTATCATTGACATGATCCCTTAGGACTCTCATTTCCTTTGATAAGGATTTGATGATAGACTTTTAGGTTGAAACCTATGCATGACAACATCTAGGAGTTCCCTGTTCAAACCTCAACCATAGGATGAATCCGTGGCATGATAACAGTAGGACTTGATAGTCTCCCTCCTAGTTGGGCCTGTTCTCTTCTCACCTCAAAACAATTTAAGATACAGTAATCATGAATGATTTCTTTCGTACGTTACGAGCCTTAAGCTATCTGAGAAAGGATTGTGGGAGAGTTCCTTTTCCACAGTCTGGATGTTTAGTATGGTACCCTTTGGGTGACATGCGACGCATTCACTCTCAGGTCATAGTCTCTAGTGCGGTTGAAATCGCAAACACAATAAAAAACACTTCTTTCAGGAGATAACCCGTAGTTTCCCGAACTACGTTTGCTCTGATCTTCCATACAGTGTGGAAGTACGTAGGCATAGGATGCGATATCCTAGCGAGCAACCCTTCCCCCATAACCCTTCGTAGGCCGAACTACGTTGACTCTGATTTCTCATTCTTTGATGAGAATACGTAGGCATAAAGTGCGACGCTTTGCCGAGTCATTTTTCTTTTCTTTTTTAGCCAGCCTTGATAGGTAGATAGATTATAACCAACCCGTCCAAGTAAACAAACAAGCGTGGATCCCGTCGAGTACGACGGACGTAAGGGGTGCTAATACCTTCCCCTTGCGTAACCGACTCCCGAACCCAGACAATGGTTGCGATGACCTTGTCTTACCCTTATTCGTCAGGTTTTTCCGATCGTTTCCTTTCCCGCTCTGAGGGATAAATAACGAAAGGTGGCGACTCTTCTGTCATGCCGGCACCTTATTTTCGCGCAAGCGACAGCTGGCGACTCTGCTGGGGACGAGATAGTTTCCTAGGGATCCAACGTCCTGAAAGCGAGTCAGTTTTGGGATCCAACGTCCCTTAAGAGAGTCAATCCTACCGTTTGTGTGTTTACTTGTTGGGTTGCGTTTATTTATCGCGTTTTTACTTCTCGCACTTTATTTCCCGCATTTTATATTCAGTAAAATATGATTATTTGTGTTGTTGTGGGATGGGAGTTCTGATGAGTGAGAAGTCAGACCCAGGCTTGAGTGCACCATAGACTTAGAGTGGAAATTAGTGGGCGCGTGCTTGCTTTGCAGGCACTAGTGTCTCATGAAATCCACGCTCAGACGAGGTTCATCCAGTTGGCTTCACTTTCAACCCTTTGGGTTGAGACGGTTGCTGGTTTGGTGGATTGTCGACTCTGGGGACCGATCATTTGTGATTCAGCTAAGTGAGGCCTCTTCAAAGATTGATGATGCCACTCCTTCTGGGAATCGTATCATCAGTTTTGAAAGTCTGTGACGCTGATGAACGCATAGGATGTCGTACCTTGAGTCAGTTTAGGTCCATGCCTGTGAGTGGGATTGGGTTTGTTGCAGGAAACTTAGACCTCCAGACTACCTGGTTTTCTTGACAGTGAATCGGTTATGTTGGTACCAGGGTTCTCAGTTGCAAATATGGTTGTTCTTGATAGAGCAAGTTTTTGATCAGGGATCTTATCGTCGGGTGTTTGTCTGTTCTTGATAGAGCAAGTTTTGATCAGAATATTGTTATCAGTGGTTTGCTCTTGATAGGGCAGATTTTGAGTGGGGTCTGAAGATCTCATCAGCAGATGTTATTTGTTCTTGATAGGGCAGATTTTGAGTGGGGTCTGAAGATCTCATCAGCAGCTGTGTGTTTGTTCTTGATAAGGCAAACTTTGATTTGGGGTCTGAAGACTTCATCACCGGATATCTCTTGATCATGCATCCGAGGTCCCTATTGTCAGCCATTTGTTCTTGATAGAGCAGAATTTTGATCTCGGTCCTATCAGATGATTATTCTCAGCAGATCAGATCAGTGGTTTTACACCGGGGTTTTCTTCTCATCAGTGATTATTGATACAGAATCTCCATAGCCGCTGTCCGGATATATTATTGCATGCCTGCATTTTGCATTAGATTGCATGTTCATCTGCATTCCATTAACGTGTGTCTGTGTTGCAGGTACCGTTTCCCCGATCCAGGATTTCCCGCCTCCTACTGTTATTATGGCCTCTCTCAGGAAGACTGTTGCATACAAATTCCCGACTCCTGATGTGTCGAAGTTGACTGGGTTGATAGCTCTGGCAGGGGATTCTGTGAAGGATAGGTTCAGGAAGTCTTATGGCAGGTTACTCAGTCTGGTGTGCAAACCATCTACGTCTGAGTTGAATGGGTTACATGCTCTTCTGCAGTTCTATGACCCTCCTTTGAGGTGTTTCACTTTTCATGACTTCGTTCTTGCTCCGACGCTGGAAGAGTATGCTGATATGCTGGGGGTGCCTATCAAAAGGCAGATGCCTTTTGTCCACATGGATGCTGAGCCCGGTCTGGCTGGTTTATCTTCCTCACTCCATTTGAGCGCTTCTGAGTTAGTGGTGACGAGTTGGAACAAGGTTCCTGGGTTCTCTCTGCAGTTTCTGATAGCTAAGGCTCAGCATTGTGCTAAGGATAAATGTTGGGACGCATTCAACGCCATCCTTGCTTTATGCGTATATGGCATTATCATGTTCCCCAACATGCCTGATTTCGTGGACTTTGATGCATTCCACATCTTCGCCTCAGGGAATCCAGTCCCTACTCTGATCGGAGACGTCTACCATTCAGTGCATTACAAGAATGAGAACCGGAGAGGGAAGAATGTCTCATGCTGCGTACCGTTGTTGTACAAGTGGTTTGATAGTCATTTGCCCAAGAGGGGTTCTTTCGTCTTGTCTGCAGCCACAGCTGAGTGGCCTGAACGTCTGATGAGCTTGTCTGCAGAAGATATTGATTGGTTCGTTAACAGAGACAGGTTAGGCACCGAGGTGATCTTCAGTTGTAGTGGGTTTCCTAATGTACCTCTGATAGGTAGGAAGGGTTGCATCAACTACAATCCGTCATTGCTAGTTCGTCAGTTCGCATATGCTTTGAGGACTCCACCGAAGGAGGAGGAGGTATAGGAATCTCTGTACCTCACGGGTACTCTAGAGGGGGATTTGTTGTCCAAGCTTCAGCATGCGTGGAACAGTATCAGCAAGAGGGGAAAGCCTTTGTTGGGAAAGAGCAACAGCCAAGCCTACCCTCCTTATTCAGCTTGGATCAGAGCCAGAGCCAGCGCTATAGGGATGCCATTCCCTCATGTCAGACCAGAGAGTCCTCCACCAGTCGAAGAGCCTACCACTGTGTCCATTCATCAGCACAACCAGGTATTAGCCGAGCGTGATGAACTGAAGCGGGAGAATGTAGAATTAGAGAAGGAGTTAGCTCAACTTCGAAGTGAGAGGAACGAAGCCGTGCATGCCTTCAAAAAGCAAACAGAGTCGGTAAACCTACTGGGTGCAGACTTGGCAAAGCAGATCGCTGATCGGGAACGCTTGGGTCAAGACTTCAGGGCTGTTAATGATGTACTAGCTACGAAGAAGCAGCATCTGGAGGAGGCATATCGGAGGATATCTAAGTTCGACCAGCATTGGAAGACCTCCATGGCCACTAGGAAGGAGCGAGAGGACAAGCTGATGCTGCAGATCTCTAAGCTGGAAGCCGAAGTTAAAGACAGTGAGCGGAGGTTTGATGAAGAGACCGCCCGCAGATACGCCGCTGAAGCTCGACTCAACAAAGCCCTTGCTAACCTGAAGGAGCATAAGCTGATGTTTGAGTCTAAGAAGCGGAAACTGGAGGATTGCTTTGGCGAAGGAGCTTGGGAGAGTTCAGTTCAGGGGCTTCAGCATACCATCATGCAGAGGGAACTACTCGTCGAGGGGTTGCTCACTTTGCCAGATCATCCAGAGACGAAGGAGTTATTAGCAGAGTATCGCGCCCGTGGCCGTACTTGACTAGTTGTATTCCTGTTGTTTTGATCTTTGATGTATACTGACCATCACCAGACTTGTTGGTTGAGGTCATGCTGTTGATTTGTTTTGTACTCGCTGATACTGTATACTGCCTTGACAGGCCTTTCCATATATGTATGAGATTGATGTTTCCATGATTGGGCTCGAATTTCTCCTTCCTCTTATTATTATCAGCACTGGCACTAAGGCACTAGGATCGGGGGAAAATCTCCCACGCACACAGACACACGCATGCATCTGCATGAAGCATATTTGCATGGCGTATATCTTATTACTTTTCCTAACCTTGATTCTTGACAGGTTTTTCAGGTTCACAGGTTCCGAGCTGTTTCCGGTCTCCAGGATTGATCAAAGACTCATCCACCGCTACTCAACTTGCGCTAATCAGACAAGGATCATGGACCAGGTGCAGTCAGATGTTCAAGAGCTCCGTGAACGGATGGATCGTTTTATGGAACTGATGCAGGTGGTCACTAATGGTCAGGACCAGCTTCGTACTTTGGTTCAACCTCTGATCTCCAGGGTTGACAGTAATGGCATACTGCACGGAGGGGCTGTGCCTACTCCTCCTCCAGTGGATGCTCCACAGAATGTTGTTCCTGTTGCCGGGGGCAACGGCAGTGCTAACGGCAATCTGGTGACTAATATCGGACTCAACGCGGCAGGCGTCGGCAATGGTAGTCTGGGAGCCAATGTTAACATAGGGCCGGTCAACGGCAATGCTGGTGTCGAAAATCTGTTGGTGCCTCAACCGTGGCTGGAGGACCATCAGGATGACGTATTCTCTCAGAGAGGTGTAGAAGCAGAGTTGAATGCTGAAGCTCGACTCAGGTTCAAAGCGCTGGAAGACAAGATGAGAGACATTGAAAATCAGAACACGTTGGGCGTTGATATGTCCAAGCTCGGGTTGATTGCTGATTTCAAGGTACCCCATAAGTTCAAGGTGCCTGTCTTTGAGAAGTATAAGGGTACTACTTGCCCCCGTGTCCACCTTTGATCTTATTACAGAAAGATGTCCGCCTATTCTGACGATGAGAAGTTGCTGATGCACTTCTTCCAAGATAGTCTTTCTGGTCCATCACTCGAATGGTATATGGGCCTAGAGCCCGCTACAGTGCGCACGTGGAAAGACCTCGCTGAAGCGTTTGTCCTCCACTATCAATACAATAGCGACTTGGCTCCCAACCGAGTTCAGCTTCAGAATCTTTCACAGCGGAACAATGAAAGCTTTAAAGAGTACGCCCAGCGGTGGCGTGAATTGGCTGCTCGGGTTCAACCGCCGATGGTTGAACGTGAGCTAGTGCAAATGTTCGTGGCTACCCTTCCTGGAATCTACTATGAAAAGCTGGTCAGTGGCATGTCTGGGACATTCTCGGCTCTCATCACTATGGGCGAGCATGTCGAGAACGGTATAAAGATTGGAAAAATTCAAGGCGAATCACCCTCAGCTGGAGGAAGTAGCAAGAAACCTTACGCTGGCAAGCGTCGAGAGGGAGATGCCAGTGCTGTCACTAATGCTCGGAGAAAGGGAAAGGGCCCTCAGCAGCAGATTGCTAGCATAAATATCCCAGCTGCTCCGCCGCAGCAGCAGCAACCTCAGCAGCAGAATCAGCAGGGGTATAGAAGATATCAGAATCGGGCTCCTCTGACAAACCGTCACTTCGAGGCGCCGCCTATGTCGTATGCACAGCTCTTGCAAACGTTGCTTCAGCTTCAGTTAGTTCAAAAGAGGACAATGGCTCCCTTAACAGGGGCACCACCACCGGGGTATGACGCCAACGCTACTTGTGATTTCCATACTGGGGCACCAGGCCATACGATTGAGAATTGCAAAGCTTTTAAGCACAAAGTGCAGGACTTGGTGGACGCCAAGGTTATTAACTTTTCTGATAGTGTGCCCAACGTTACCAAAAACCCTATGCCTCATCATAGGGGAGGCGGAGTGAACGCCGTTATCACCGAGGAGAGTTCAGACTTGCTGACTGATGTCAAAGATTTGAAGACGCCGCTTAGTTTTGTCAAGGCTAGGTTGCTGAAGAAGGGCTTCTTTCCTGGATGCGGAGAGTTATGTATGGCTTGTGCTACACTTCCTGATGGGTGTGAGCAGCTGGTAGAAGGTATCCAAAGTCTGATGTCTGAGGGTATTTTGCAGTTCAGCCGGAGCATTGAGAGTGTATCAGGGGAGGTCGTGCTGAAACAGGCAGATGAAGTTGCCACCATTACCATTCCTCGTCAACCTATTACTATTTCTGCGCCCCGACCGCCCACTATCACTATCACCAGGGTCGGGCCAATCCCATTCGAGAGCACTAGCGCCGTCCCATGGCATTACGGCGCCGAAGTCTATTGCAATGGTCAGAAGTTAGAGCTGGAGCCATACGGATCGACTGTGCAGAATCTTACCGGAGTTAGTGGCATCACTCGAAGCGGAAGAGTGTTTGCACTGACAGAGGTTGCGACAGAGAAAGTGGACAGGGCTGAGGCTGCTGATAAGGGTAAAGGCAAAGCTGTCGAAGAGGTCCCTTCTGGGGCAGAGAAGGATTTGCTAGTTAAAGATGCTGAAGAGTTCATGCGATTAATCAAGAAGAGAGACTACAAGATTGTAGATCATCTTCATCAGACTCCGTCAAAGATCTCTATTCTCAACTTGTTGCTGTGTTCTGAAGCGCACCGCAACGCGTTACTGAGGGTATTGAACGCTGCCTACGTGCCGCAGGAGATATCAGTAAATCAGCTGGAAGAGGTGGTAGCCCATGTTAACGCTGGTAATGGGCTGGGATTTACAGATTTAGAGCTGACTCCTAAAGGGAGAGATCACAACAGCGCCTTGCACGTCTCGATAGAGTGCAGAGGCACTATCATGTCGCATGTCCTGGTGGATACGGGTTCGTCGCTTAATGTGCTTCCGAAGAAGGCATTAATGAAATTGGACACTCGTGGATTGCTTTGCACGCCCAGTGATCTGGTAGTGAAGGCCTTTGACGGAACTAAGCGCCACGTTTTCGGAGAGTTGACCCTGCCAATTCAAGTTGGTCCGGAGACGTTTGATACGGTTTTCTATATCATGGATATCATGCCTGCCTACAGTTGCCTCTTAGGTCGGCCATGGATCCATACTGCTGGTGCCGTGACGCCCACGCTGCATCAAAAGCTCAAATATGCTGTCGGGGGCAGCATAGTAACCGTCTGTGGTGAGGAGGACATTATGGTGAGCCATTTGTCATCCTTTAAATATGTTGAAATGGACGGCGAAATCCACGAAACGCTCTGCCAAGCGTTTGAAACCGTCAAGGTAAAAGAGGTAGCTCCTGTCGTCGTAGAGAAGCAAGAGATGAATCTCTCCTCGTTTAAAGAAGCTCGGGCCGTTGTCGAAGCCGGTTCCACCCCAGGCTGGGGGCATGTTTTGGAGATATCAATCAAGCAGGATAAGTTTGGATTGGGGTATTCTCCTGAAGCTGAAGCTTCATCTTCTTCTAGCAGTTCGTCTCGTGGGAAGGGGCCGATCCTATTCACCAAGGGCGGAGTGATTTTCGAAAGCATCAACGCAGCGTCTGAGGACAGCGGGGATAGTGATTATGATCTTGACGCCTGGATTCAACCAAGCAAGCCGGGCGAGCGCCTCAACAATTGGACCATCAAGGAGATTATCAAGCTGACAAGTGAAGAGTAATGATTTGCTTTTTACAATCTTTGTACAACCCTATGTCCTGCCCGGGGCATAGGGGTTTCATTGTCAGGGCCTTGTTGGATTATGTACATGCATTTTGTTAATAAATAAAAGGCGTTTTCTTCGTACTCAAATATTGTGTTCTCTGTTATTCCTGTTTTATGTTTATTTCGAAAAACAATAAAATGGCAACGAGGTTTGGGCTAACCTGCATATTCTTGCTTTAAACTTAACCCTTGTTATTGCAGGATCCACATAACAGATGACATCGACTCTGGACCCTCTACGGCTCACTACGACTTCGATTGCCGATATATCAAGCCGAGGATGAGATTGATGAAGACGAAGACCTTCCGGAAGAGTTGGCCCGCTTGTTGAGACAAGAGGAAAAGGTTATTCTGCCTCATGAGGAGGATATTGAGATTGTAAATATGGGTTTTGAGGAGCTCTTCAGAAATGTCAGAGTAGGGGCTGCGCTGCAGAATGATGTCAAGCATAGACTGGTCGAGATGCTTCGAGAGTATAGTGACGTCTTTGCTTGGTCATACGAAGATATGCCCGGACTTGACACAGATATCGTGGTTCATCGCTTGCCGTTGCGAGAAGATTGCCCTCCAGTCAAGCAGAAGCTTAGGAGGACGAGACCAGACATGGCTGTAAAAATCAAAGAAGAAGTCCAGAAGCAGTTGGACGCAGGATTTCTAGCCGTTACCACTTACCCTCCGTGGGTCGCCAACATAGTGCCTGTACCGAAGAAGGATGGTAAGGTACGCATGTGCGTCGATTATCGGGATTTGAATAGGGCGAGCCCTAAGGATGATTTCCCGTTGCCTCATATCGATGTGTTGGTCGACAACACAACCCAGTTTTCTGTGTTTTCGTTCATGGATGGCTTTTCCGGTTACAATCAGATTAAGATGGCACCGGAGGACATGGAGAAAACGACGTTCATCACCCCCTGGGGAACATTTTGCTATAAGGTAATGCCCTTCGGTCTGAAGAACGCAGGGGCTACTTACCAGCGAGCAATGGTAACTTTGTTTCATGATATGATTCACCATGAGATCGAGGTCTATGTTGATGACATGATTGCAAAGTCCCAAACGGAGGAAGAGCATCTGGTCAACTTATTGTAGCTTTTTGAGAGGCTTAGGAAGTTCAGGCTGAGGCTGAATCCTAACAAATGCACTTTTGGAGTGCGGTCCGGAAAGTTACTGGGGTTTATCGTTAGTGAACGAGGTATCGAAGTTGATCCTGCGAAAATAAAAGCTATTCAAGAAATGCCAGCGCCGAAAACAGAAAAGGAAGTTCGTGGTTTCTTGGGCCGAATAAACTACATTGCAAGGTTTATTTCTCAGCTCACGGCCACTTGTGAACCGATGTTCAAACTTTTAAAGAAAGATCAGGCGATTACTTGGAATGAGGATTGCCAGAAGGCATTCGACAAAATAAAGCAGTATCTTCAAGAACCTCCAATCTTGATACCCCCAGTGGCTGGACGGCCATTAATCATGTACCTGACGATTCTGGAGAATAGTATGGGGTGTGTTCTCGGTCAGCACGACGAGACGGGCAGAAAAGAGCATGCCATTTATTATTTGAGTAAAAAGTTCACTGAGTGTGAATCTCGATACTCGATGCTGGAGAAGACGTGTTGTGCATTAGCTAGGGCCGCCAAACGCCTACGACAGTATATGCTCAATTACACCACTATGCTAATTTCGAAGATGGATCCGATCAAGTACGTCTTCGAGAAGCAGGCTCTTTCGGGCAGGATTGCCAGATGGCAAATGGTGTTAACAGAATATGATATTCAGTACGTCTCCCAGAAGGCCATCAAGGGAAGCGTATTATCTGATTACCTTGCCGAACAGCCAATCGAAGACTATCAGCCGATGAAGTTCGAATTGCCTGACGAGGATATTATGTTTCTCAAAGCGAAGGATTGCGATGAGCCATTGCCCGATGAGGGGCCAGACAGGAAGTCTCAGTGGAAGTTGATATTCGACGGAGCGGTTAATTCCTATGGAAGTGGTATCAGGGCTATCATCACGACTCCTCACGGATCCCACATCCCGTTTACTGCGAGACTGACGTTTCCAGTTACCAACAATGAGGCAGAGTATGAAGCATGTATTATGGGTCTAGAAGAAGCAATTGATTTGAGAATCAAGAATCTAGACGTATACGGTGACTCAGCACTCGTAATCAATCAGATTAAAGGGGAGTGGGAAACTCGTCAAGCGAACTTGGTGCCGTACATGAATTATGCCAGGAGACTGCTTCCGTTCTTCGATCGAGTGGAACTTCATCATGTACCCAGGGCTGAAAATCAGATGGCTGATGCCTTAGCCACGTTGGCTTCAATGTATAAGGTCAATTTTTGGAATGAGGCTCCAAGAATTGTTCTTTCGCGTCTTGACAGACCGGCATTTGTCTTTGCAATCGAGGATGCCGCCGACGGCAAGCCATGGTTCCACGATATCCAGACCTTCCTTATGACTAAGGAGTATCCTGCGGGTGCGTCAACCCAGGATAAGAAGACTCTAAGGAGGCTATCTGGAAACTTTTATCTCAATCCTGATGGAGTGCTGTATAAGAGAAACCACGATCTCGTGCTACTCAGATGTGTAGATGAGAAAGAGGCGAGTATGCTCATGGAAGAAGTCCATGAAGGCACATTTGGTACGCACGCCGGCGGGCATGCCATGACGAGAAAGATCCTGAGAGCAGGATATTACTGGCTGACTATGGAGTCGGATTGCTTCAGATTCGCGAAGAAATGTCACAAATGCCAGATTTATGCTGATAAAGTTCATGTGCCGCCGTGCCCATTGAATGTCATGTCCTCCCCTTGGCCGTTCTCCATGTGGGGCATCGACATGATAGGCAAGATCGAGCCTACTGCATCCAATGGTCATCGTTTCATTCTGGTAGCTATCGACTACTTCACCAAATGGGTGGAGGCAGCCTCGTACGCTAATGTGACCAAGCAGGTGGTAGCTAAATTCATAAAGAGGGACATCATCTGTCGCTATGGAATTCCCGAGCGGATCATTACTGATAATGGTTCGAATTTGAATAACAAGATGATGAAGGAGCTGTGCCAGAGCTTCAAGATTGAACACCACAACTCATCTCCTTATCGGCCGAAGATGAATGGCGCCGTCGAAGCCGCCAACAAGAACATTAAGAATGTTCAGAAGATGGTTGTGACGTATTAAGATTGGCACGAGATGCTGCCGTTTGCCTTGCACGGTTATCGTACGACGGTGCGTACGTCGACCGGGGCAACTCCTTTCTCCTTGGTGTACCGTATGGAAGTTGTCCTACCGTTAGAAGTAGAGATTCCTTCTTTGCGAGTTTTGGTTGATGTGAAACTCGACGAGGCAGAATGGATTACGAATTGTTTGAACCAACTCAGCCTGATGGACGAGAAGAGGTTAGCATCGATTGCGTTTGGTCGCCTGTACCAAAGCCGAATGAAGAAAGCTTATGATAAGAAGGTGCGTCCTAGAAGCTTTTAGACGGGTGACCTCGTCCTGAAGAAGATTCTTCCGCCACACTCCGATCACAGGGGCAAGTGGACTCCGAATTACGAAGGGCCGTATGTCGTCAGCAAGGTCTTCTCCGGAGGAGCTTTGTTGTTATCCACGATGGATGGTGAAGATTTTGCATCCCCGGTGAACGCGGACGCAGTTAAAAAATACTTTGCTTGAAAGAGACCCGCTGGACAAAAAAGAAAGAGTCCAGGCAAAAAAGGGGCATCCCGGCGAACCAGAAACAGAATAAAAGGTTCGGGCAAAAATTAGGGATATATTGAAAAAATGTACACCCGCGAAGTCGAAAACCTACACTGGGCAGCTTCGGCAAAAAAGGGTATCCCGGTGAGCTGAAAACCCGTAAAGGGCGGTTCACGCAAAAGTTAGGGATTTGAATAAGCAAATGACTGCGTTCCGCGTGGACTTTCATTGTTTAGTGGTTCGGAGGACCTGAGGGCCGTTTATCTGAATCAATCTCTTCCGAAGCTGAAGCGTCGGAGAAGTATCGAAGTCGAGTGGGTCTTAGAGGGATCAACTCATGGTGTTCGTCTACGCCTCGTTGCCGACATTTGTACATACTGATGTATAGTTATGTTTTATTTTTGCGCGGCTTCCTCATTCCAGGAGCTTGCCTCTGTTGTAAAACATTTATTTACCCATTCAGGGGTCCACCATCAACAAAAGGCATATTATTCAGCAATTATGCTTGCCCATTTAGCATTTATCTGTTTTGTTTGCGAATGAAAACGCCGATGTTTTTGATAAAATGCGCATACATAAACTTACGGGCCTAGGCCCATTGGTTGTTGAAACAATTAACTACTTGAGTGTTGTCACGAGATAATAACCTTGATAGGCCCCTTTGAGGAGGGTATCTTGTCTGTTTGTTTGTGTTGTTACAGGTATAGCACCTTCCAGAAGATGTGTTGTGCGCATCCCCGAAGCAGGGCGAGCCCTCCTTCTCCAGCAGCGTTCAGTAGTCTCTCCTCCGCAGAATCTGAATGCAAGATAGTGAGCATTGACTTGTCTCCCCAGGCAGAGATGATTCTCTTCCCTAAGCAGATGCATCCTGAAAGAACGTCGCCTCATCAGCTGAGTCAAGCACCGAAGAATGATGTCTTCTCCCCCCAGCACCGGGTCACAAGTGTAAGTTTCATAGAAATGTTTGGGTGCCGAAGCTCGTGCTTTCCCCAGTAAAGTCGCCGAAGCTCGTATTCTTCCCCAGCACCGGGTCACAAGTGCAAGTTTCGTAGGAAACTATTCGTACGCCGAAGTATGCAGCAACTGATGGTGCCAGGCTGAAGTCTCCTGCGGAATTGAGATTCCCCATCAGAGCCGTATGCTCTCCTGAAGTTGGATGATTCCCTCTCCCCCAATAGAGTGTTGGAACAGCTGATGTTGTATTCCCCTGCAAAGTTGTACTCTCCCCCGAAGTCAGATGATTCTTTCTTCCCTAGCGAAATCGAAATTCCTCATCAGAGTCGTACTCTCCAGTGAAGTAGAATGATTTCTCTCCCCGGCAGATGTCTAAGAGAGCCGAGTCCTTGGAAGTTGATCAGACCATGATCGGTTTCTTCCCCAGTGGAGTGTGGAGCGGCTGAGGTTGTTTCCCCACAGAGTTGTTATCCCCAGAAGAGTAGCCATGGCGGCCGCGCAGTTTACTCCCGCGATTGGTATCGCTCTCCTTCAGCAGGTCCAGGTTCTCGTAGAGCTTCGTTCCCCTGCAGCAGTCAGCTGAAGTTGTTTTCCCTGCAGTAGTCAACAGAAGATCAATTCCCCAGACAGAGTCCGAGTGATGTTGGCATGTCCACGTTCTCCTCAGCGGGATGATTCCTCTATCTGAGTAGCTCTTCCTCCTTGACAGGAGAATTTCCCCCTCGGCATTTATTTTGCTGACGGGATCGCGTCATATTGCATGATTGCATGGCATTTAGCATAAACGCATAGCATTCCCACCATGTGGAGCATGGCGCAGAAGCATACGCATCATAAGCATGATCTAGGTTACTATCATTCTTGTTTTACAGGTGTTCCACCAAAGGACCAGTTGCTCAGGACGATTCCTGATATTCTCCCCAACGAGGTCGCTTTCTTAAGATGATTCTTAAGACCCCGGTGTAATCCCCGCAGTCGCTCGCTCAAGATGATTTTTGAGATCCCCAGCGAAGTCTTCAGTTCAAGACGATTCTTGAATTCCTCAGCAGGGCCGTTTGCTTAAGGTGACTCTTAAGACCTCTGCGCAGTTCCCCGAGTTGGTTGCCTAGGATAATTCTTGAGTTCCCCAATTGCGTCCCCAGCAAGAGTTGCCCAGGAAGATTCCAGGGATCCCTATCAGATAAAGTCTCCAGAAAGGTCAGCAGTTCAGGATGATTCTTGAAGGTGCCCGACGGAGTTGTTCGTTCAAGATGACTCTTGAAGTCCCTAGCAGCGTGATATGTTTGCTCCAACGGTGACGTCTAATCTGAAGATTGACTTCATAAACGCCTGAAGGCGATATCAGAGTGTTCCTGTGGATTCCGATTTCCTTGTTGATGAATTAACGTGTGTCTGAAGACAAAGGTCGAAAGTTTGTAGATGCAGCTTCTGTATTCAAGGTGATCCGTGTTGGCCTGAAAACTAAGTCGGTTGTCCTGAGGTGATGATTGATTGCGATCAAGTGAATAGTGTTTCTTCTGACTGAAGTCGAAGATGTTTCTCCAGCTGAGGCGGAGTTTTGCCTGAAGGCAAAGCGTTTGAATCCCCGTAGAGTCCTGAAGGGCTCAGGATACCACTTCTCTGACTGAAGTCACAAATTTCCCAAGCTGAAGCGAAGGGGCCTGAAGGCAAGGTTATCCCTGAGGTCATGAATGACCTAGGATTCATTTTTCGGACTGAAGGCCGAAGTATATCCCTGACTGAAGTCTCGGATACTCTATAGCAGAGGCGGAGTTGCCTGAAGGCAGGTCCATGTATCCTTGAAGGCCAAGGACCACTTTCTTCAGACTGAAGTCGAAGATACCTCCTGCAGAGTTGCCATCCTTGAAGGCCAAGGATGCTTATCTTCAGAAGTACTTGAAGATCTTTTCTAGCTGAAGCTGGAAGTGGCCGGGGGCCAGGGTTTCATATGTATTTGATGTTGAAGTTCTACGGTGAACTCAATATGCAGTAGCATTTGGATGTTCGTTATGGTTCTGAGGGTGAACCCCATATCAGAGCGTGCTTGGTTGAGTCTCTCATCCCCAGTGGATTAGTTTCAAATACGCAAGTGTACCTTTTGTTCCATTTACCAGGGGTGAACCCCAGGTCGGAGTTGTTCAGAGTTGTATTTTCTCCAGCGGCGAGGCGGGGAATTTTGGATTTGACGGCGAGGTCAGATTATGTTTGTTTCCGGCGGCGAGGTTGGATGTTTGGATTTGACGGCGAGGTCAGATTATGTTTGTTTCGGGCGGCGAGGTTGGATGTTTGTTTGACGGAGAGGTCAGACTCTTTAAATCCCCAGCAGAGATGATGTTGTACGACGGCGATGTCGAGTGTCTCTCAGAGCGATGTTTCTTTCCGACGGCGATGTCAGATTCAGTTTTCCAGCGGCGATGTTGGGTATGTCAGATGGTTTAGTCTTCCAGCGGCGAGGTTGGGGTTTGTGGTTGTCTGAAGGCAATATCAGAAGAATTTAATAAGGATAACTGACGGCGATGTCAGATCAGTATTTCTCCGCCTAGTTGTTGAGCAGCTAGTATTGTGGTATACGAAGGTTTGTTCCCCGCAGAGTATCGTGTGCTCGTGCAGTTGGCAAATTTTCGGGTTTACCGGTATTCAATCGTCTCGCACCTTGATTGGTTGAGAGTCATTCGCTCCTCACCCAGTCAGGTTCAAGCCGTTTGAATAGGGGCAGCTGTTGCACCCCAAAATTTGACCAACATTTATTTACCTATCAAGTGTTTGAAAGTTGATACCTTCATCAGAAAGTTCAGGAGATTCTCAAAAGAATTGGTTGAAACCAAGGTTGTGTGCTTCATAGCTTGAGAGTTGTGGGTGCTCCTCAGATGGTTCTGAGACTTTGAGAGTGAACTTGAAGCTTTGAGAAAGCCTATGAGATGTCTTGAAAGTCATCATAAAGCCCAGAGGAGTCATTGTGCAAGAATTCAGAAGATTTAACCATGAATGGTAGAATTAGGGTTTTGACTGGGTCAACCCTAGATCAGCTGAAGATTTGGAGAAGGTTGAGACCCAATCCAAGGTCCATGAGATCATGGAATGATGTATGGAGATGTTATAAAGATGATTCCTAGACCAACTCATCATGATTGAAGAGTTTGAGAAGTTTTGAGTTAGGGTTTCCAAGGATTGACAGTGAAAAAACCCTAATTTGATCCCTATCTTCCAGGCAGTTTTAGCTCAAGATGTGATTGATATATCATCTTCCCCACAACATGAATGTTGTAGAGCTTGTTCATAGCTCTAATTTGAGTGGTAGAAGTCCTTGATAGGAGTTGCAGAGCTCAAGTTATGGTTTTGGCAAATTACAGGTCATCTGAGGTATGTGAATCTGGGTCCTTGAAAGTCACCCAACTTGCAGACAACTTTTGCCCTAGTAGGATGATTCCTATGATTTCTTGGTAAACATGAATGTTGAAGAGAATCTTCTTAGATTTCTATAGAGTACTAGAAGTCCTTTATAGGATTTGTATAACTCAACTTATGGTTTGAACAAGACAGGGGTATTTTGGTCATTTGGTGATTATAGGTCATTTTAAGCAAAGGCCATATCTCCTATTTCCAAGCCTCAAATGAAAAAACTCAAAACATCAAAGTTGTTCAAAATGGGATTTTAGCTTAGAAAAGAGGTCATGAGTTATTGAAAGAGCTTGTAGCAAGGATTTTCATGATTGGGTAAAAATGACCTAAAAATGACTTATAAAGTAAATGAATCCAAGTTGGAATTTGGTTTAGGAGATCCACAAATCCAAAATGGGTCATCCAATATGTCATTTTGACTCCAAACATTATTTTAAAAACAATGGTTCAAGTAGAATTTTGATTTGAGGTCTTAAAATGGAGGTTGCTTTGTAATTTTCATTCTTGCATAATAAGGCAACTTGAGAAACTTCACATAAAGCAAAACCAAGGCATGTTTTTCACTCATTCCTTTTCAATATCTCTTGTAAGGAGATTTTAAAGCCAAATTGACAAGCTTAAGGCATGAGATAAGGGTTATACAAAGTATCACTTCATGAGAAATTCCTTAACTTTCTAGCTCATTCTAGAAGTTCCTAGACTATTCCATTGATTGTTATAAAAAGAATGAATCACCATAAGGAAAAGGTTGGTGAAAGTTGCTGAGTTCATTGGAGAGAGATAGAGAGAAAGTGTCATTTCAAGGTTTCTTCAAAATCAAGCAAGCTTGCATTTCTCCATCTACAAGCCTCATCCATCTCAATTCTTGCAAACAGAAAGGTGTCCACCATTAGAGGAGTATTTTGGAGAAGCTTTCAAGCCTTGAATCAAGCTCTAGCACCACTCACCATTGATCTTTAGCAGGTTGGTAACTTGATCCATAGATCCTTTATTAGGTGCATACTGTTAGATTGCTAGGTGTAAGGATGACATGCTAGGCTAGGTGATGATTTTCTGAGGATTTGAGAGAGATCCATGGAGTTTCGTGGCAGGTGTTGCACCCTAAAATTTGACCAACCGGTTCTCCTATTTGACTCATGATTTAAATTCATATTCGCAGCTCAGACAGATGATTTTTGTGCAAACAGGGGATATCAGAGTTTACAGCTTGATTTTTGTCTATCAGATATGGCAGACCCAGTCCAGATCACCAGGGTTTTATTTTCAGGAAATTGTGCGCTCCTCGGTGATTTTTCAGTGATTTTGAGGATATTCTGAGGCCCGGGGTTCTCTGTTCGATTCGATCTGGTCTCGTGCGCTCTTTTATGGGGGTCATTTGCATTCATCTGCATTTTTAGGGTTTTAATAGGCTTTTGTGAATTTTTAATAGGCTTTATAGATTTTTCTGGAATTTAAATAGGGTTTTTATATTTTTTTATAGTATAATTCTCTTTTTAGGATTTTATAGGATTTTTTTAAATAGTTTTTTAGAATAATAAAGAAAAAGGATAATATAGTTTTTCTTTTATTACTAATAGATAATAATAGTTTAGAATTTTGTAGGTTTTTAAATAGGTTTAATTGTTTTTAAATCATTTTTAAGAATTTTGTATAGATTTTTAAATAGGTTTAAGTGTTTTTTAGATAATATAGAAAATAATATAGTTTCTTTTATTAATAATAGATACTAGTTTTTAATAATATTGGAATTTTAATAGGAAATTAGTAAGAGTTTAGAGTTAATTAGAACATTAATCTTCTTTTTGGAGTTTGATTAGATCTTAATTGATTTTTAGGTTTAATTAGGATAATATGAGTTTTAATCACTTTTTAGAGTTAATTAGGTTCTTAATCATTTTCAGAATTAATTAGGATTTAAATCTTTTTGTTTAGGATTTAATTGAATTTGTTAGATTTTATTAGGATTAATCATTAGTTTAATTGTTTTGATTAGATATAATAAGATTTAGTTAACTGTTTTTTTCAGTTTTTTTTACAGTTTTCTATTCATTTTCGAAATGGGCCCAGGGGACATTTTTGGTAAGGCCCAATTCTCATCAGATCTCATCAGCTCAGAAAAAAGTCCAAGTCTTTCCAGCATTCGTCCAGCAGACTCCAGGAGATTCTAGAAGGATCCACGCGTCTCCAGGGTATAAAAGCGCCACGTGTAGCAAGCAGAACGGCCCCACCTTTTCGTTTCCCAACACGCCACGCGTTCACTCTGACTCTCTCCCCTAAGACACGTGTAGCCCATGCAAACCCTTCCCTGAGTTTCACCGTCAACCTCACCGGCGGCCATGCATCAGCCGTAGCCCCCACCGCCGGCCACCGCCAACAGATTCCGGCCACCGTCTCACTCACCGGAATCTGCAAACAACCGTTTTTTCCCCAGAAATCCATCTCCTTCCTCCGATCTCCTCCCTTCCACCTTCATCAACTTCATCCTCCATCAATTTTCCAGAACAACTTCAATCTCCATCAATCCATCCAAACCTTCAACAACCTTCGTACAAATTTTTCCAGAAACCCTAAACCTTCATCCGTCATACAACATTTCTCCAGAACCTCTCAAACCTTCATCAACCTTCATCAACGATTTCCAGAAATCAACAACCTCCATCTTCTTCCATCAACTTCATCCGTTCTTTCAAAACAATCTTCATCAAGAGTACCAGAAAAGCTCCAGGATCTTCAATCGTCTCGCTTCGGTATCCAAGAACTCTTCAGTTCTTCTCAGAAACTTGTAGATCTTCATCAGCGTTCAAAGAACTTCGCGCTTCAAGACATTTCAGCGAACATCCAGAATCCTTTATCTCGTTCTTGCTTCGCTCAGAAATTTGAAAAGAGAGTTGTTTGAGAGCCGTTTGGAGGTTCGTTTGAGATTCTGAGAACCTTTTCTCCACCAAGCTTCGAGCACTCTTCGCTATTTTTCGCTACAGCCAGGTACACGTCATGTCACTCTGGTTGCGTGTTTCTTCTGTATGATGATGCTTCTGTGTTGATTCGTTGAGTTTCAGTTTCGTTTAGGGTTTAATTGTGTGTGAGGCTTGGATTGAGGGGGATAATGGTGATATTGTGGTGTTTTGTTGTTGTTGTGTCTGAGATTAGGGACGAGTTTCAGAGAGCGCGAGGGAGAGGATGAAGATGACGAACGGCGCTTGATGAACAGTGCCAGAGAGAAATTAGGAGGAGTTAGTTTTGATTAGGGTTTCGTTTGGATTAGGATGAGAACATTGGGCTTGGGCCCAAATGCGTGTTTCTGAACACTACCCTATGTTTTACTTCCCCACCCCCTTTGCGTGAGAGACTGAGTGTTTGAGTTTGGGCCTTAGGCCCTAGTTGCTAATGACACCCCCCTGGGCGTAGCCCATAACGAAAAATAACTGAAATAAGCTGCTCATAGCACCCCCATATGTTTTTTTTGCTTCTGATTGTTTGATTTCAAGTCTGGGCCTGCGCCTATTTGCTATCTGCACTCCCCAATGTGAGGGCCCATCCAGTAATAACCTGATTGCTTTGCTGATAGTACCCCCAGCTTTATTTCAATTTTATCTTAATTTCTTTTATTTTTGCATATCAAATGATTCATAGAAAAATGTAAATAATTGTTTTTTTAATAATTCTTTTTCTACCATGTCATGAAAAATGTTAAGAAAATTAAATAGAAATAAAAATGACATTTTATTTTTGTTTGTTATTTTTTGCATATTTTTCATTTTAATTGATGTTTTTTTAATATTTTCAATGCATGCATATCATTAGAAAATTCATGAAAAATAGTAGATTGGGTCAAATAATTCCGTTCTTTTTTCTGTAGACTCGTAATTCAGTGGAGAATTTTATAATACAAAAATATTAGCTTAATCATGCATTGTCATTTTAATTGCATTTTTTCACTGTTATTGATGTTGAATAAACTGGTTTGTGGATATGTCTGTTTTGTTGATTTTAGTTCTTTCATCTGGTGTTGAATTTTGATCTGATTTTTCAGTATGTTATCCTAGAGCCATATAGGTCTCCCATTAGATTTTTGATAGATTTTTGTAGGGTGTCCTGATATGATTTGTCTGAGCCTGAATATAGGAGAAGTCTTGATGACTTCTGACTTTGAAGTTCAATTATGGTTGAACTCCAGAGATAGTCTCTTGTGGTTTTTTTTGGCCTGTGGGTTCTTCTTGAAGGTGGGAGCTGATGGAGGTCCTGTTGGAGCTTGCAGAGAGGCAGTGGATTGAGGCTTAGTCTAGGAGCTTGTTGTCTGTTTGTGAGGTTCGAGATCCTGAAGTTTGAAGGGAGTTTATGGTACTTTCCTGAGGAAGGCACTATGAATGACTTTCATTCTTTCTTCTCACCTCTTTCGTAAGTATCCAATGATGTCGGAGCCGACTTGCGAGTTTAATTTCTCCTGAGGAGGAATGTAAACTGATCACATGTTGTTGAGCCACATGGGATACGATTCCTAAGTGGAAGCCTCCTAGTACTTTCCTGAGGAAGGTCCTATGGGTCTATTCACTTAGTTCCATTAGTTTATCTAGGATTTCTTAAGTATCCAGTGATGTTGGAGCCAACTTGTGAGTTTAATTTCTCCCGAGGAGGAATGTAAACTGATCACAGTTGTTGAGCCACGTAGGATACGATTCCTAAGTGTCAGCCTCCTAGTACTTTCCTGAGGAAGGTCCTATGAGTTTGCTCACTTAGTTCCCTTAGTGCACATAGGTATTTCTCAAGTATCCCGTGATGCCGGAGCCTTCATGTGAGTTTAGTTTCTCCTGAGGAGGAATGTAAACTGATCACAGTTGTCGAGCCGCATAGGATATGACTCCTGAGTAGTAATCTCCTGGTACTTCCCTGAGGAAAGCACTATGAGCTTGTCTGCTTAGCTTCCTTTCTCTGGTAAGCTTATTCTGAAGCTTAGAGACTGGGATTGATTCCTCCTGCTTAGGGTTTTGATTAGATTTTGCTTAGACCTTTGCTTAGGGTGCTGTATAGAGTTTTGTTGGAGAGATAGACTAGGAGATTGTTTCTTGTTTTGTAGATGGAGGCCCTGCTCAGGGTTAGTCTCTTTGAATTGTTTGACTTGTGTGATGTTATGTTGCATTAGACTTAGGTGTTCATCTAGATAGTTCTGAATAGGTGCATCTTAGAAGTAGACTTTGTGTGCATGAGAAGTTGAGGTGGTCCTCCTTCTGCTTGTTTGTTATTGCGTGGCTTTGCTTGTTGGTATTTGGTAGAGCTGAGCTCCCTTGCCTTTGTGGTTTGTGGCCTCTGTGCCTTGTTTGTCTAGTTGTTGCATTCATGCATATTTTCAGTATTTCTTTACTGTGCAGTTTCTTGTTTGTATTTCAGTCCAGTTGCCATGATCCCTTAGGAGCTCTGACTTCTCCGCTGCGGAGTTGTTATGATAGACATTAGGATGGTCAACCAGGTGTGATATCAGTAGGTAGATTCCCCTGTTTCTCAGCTATAGTTCTAGGGTTTCCCTTTCCTTTCTGTAGGAGCTTTTGAGTAGCTTGATCCGTAGTTAGCTGAACTACAGCTGCTCTGATTCTTCGTTCCAGACGAAGATATGTAGGCATAGGATGCGATATCCTAGCGAGCACACTAACGACTAACCTTTGTTCTCTCGCGGCTGTGCGATCGAGACTTTCCCGCTAACGACTAATTGTTATCCCTTTCTCTTGCCCGAGTGCATTTGAGACCAGATCGTATTTGTAGGTTCCCGAGCCTTAGAGACCAGTTTGTTTTCTCACTGCTGTGTGAGAGCCCCTGTTTACCCGTAGTTAGCCGAACTACGTTTGCTCTGATCTTTCATTTCAGATGGAAGTACGTAGGCACAGGATGCGATGTCCTGGCGAGCAACCTTTCCCCGTTTAGACGTAGGAAGTCGAACTACGTTGACTCTGACTTTCCCATTGCACAAGGGAATACGTAGGCCCAGAACACCGTATGTTCTGTCGAGTCCTGTCCTTTTATTTTCTTTTCAGACCAGCCAGTAGCGTAGATAGATAACACACCCTTTTACCTATAAACACCAAGCGTGGATCCCATCGAGTACGATGGACGTGAGGGGTGCTAATACCTTCCCCTTGCGTAACCGACTCCCGAATCCAGGTTTTGGTTGCGATGACCATACCTGTTCCCGTCTTTGCGAGGTTTTCTTCGAGCGTTTCCTTTCCCGCTCTG
Source organism: Lathyrus sativus (assembly GCA_963859935.3). NCBI lineage: Eukaryota > Viridiplantae > Streptophyta > Magnoliopsida > Fabales > Fabaceae > Lathyrus > Lathyrus sativus. Next base: position 261,571,032 of record OZ012736.1, on the reverse strand, counting down.
AGGGATAAATAACGCACGGTGGCGACTCTCCTGTCAAGCCGGCGCCGATTTTCGCAGTAGCGACAGCTGGCGACTCTGCTGGGGACCTATAGCATCTAGGGACTTTTCCCATCCCTTATGCTGGGACCGTTTCCCATCCCCTACGCGAGTCAATCCTAGCGCTTGGGTGTTTATTTGTTGGGTGTTGTGCATATTGTGTTTTACTTTTCTGCACTTTACTTTCCTGTACCTTTACCTTTCCGCATTTATTTTCCAGCATTATATTATCATGATTATTGCTGTGGGCAAAGGGAGGTTACTGTGAGTGAAAAGCCGGACCTGGGCTTGAGTACACACCTAGATATAGTTGCGGAGAAGTAGTAGACGAACCTGTCTGCTGAGCAGGCACAGTTCCCTACGAAAATCTGCGCTCAGACGAGATTCTTGCAGAGGTGCTCCTTTCCGGTCCTGAGGATCTGAGGGGAGTCCAGACGTGAGGGTTGTCGACTCTGGGGACCGATCATTTGGAAGTCAGCTAAGTGAGGCCTCTTCATGACTTGATGATGCCACTCCTTCTGGGAATCGTATCGTCACTCATGAAAGTCTGTGACGCTGATGACCGCATAGGATGTCGTACCTTTGTCCGTGGATTAGGTTTATCCTACCTGTGAGAGGGGCTGGGTTATTGCAGGAAAACTGGCCTTCAGAAACCATGATTCAGTAGTTATCAGATGGTGTTCTTGATTCATCTCCAGGTGTATTGTCTGGGACAGATGGGTTTCTTATCTGAGATTGAGGCTATTATCAGATGGTATTCTCTTCAGATACAGAGGTTCAGATGGTTTTCTTACCAGGGGATTGATATTTTGAGTATCAGATGATAGTTAGTGGCATGAGGTTCTGATGACCGTGTTGGTTTTCTGTTCTCGATCACAGAGATATTCCTCTTCAGGCTACAGCATAGCCCCTGTGTTCGCAGATTGCATTATTTATCATATTGCATCATTGCATTACCATATGCATTCAACTAACGTGTGTGTATTGCAGGTACATATTTTCCCTTCCAGTTCTGGTGTTTGTTCCTAGCAAGACATGGAAAACCTGAAGAGAGTATTGCCCTATAAGTTTCCGTCGCCGAATATCAGTCTATTGTTAGAGTTGATTGTTATTGCTAAGAAGAGAGGAATGGGTGACTTCAGAAAGAGATATGGAAGGATTCTGACCTACGTTTATCAGCCATCTGTCTACGAGACCAGCGGCATCTATACTCTGTTACAGTTTTACGACGCGGAGCTCAGGTGTTTTGTATTTCCCGACTTTGTTTTGGCTCCTACCCTGGAGGAGTACTCTGCACTTCTGGATATACCGATCCGTGAGCAGATGCCTTTTTATCGTACGGACGCTGAGCCTAAGCTGGCTGAGCTTTCTGCCATCCTGTGCTTGAAAGAATCTGAGCTGTCTGGGAAGATGATCAGAAGAGGAGACGTATGGGGATTTCCGTTGGATGTCTTAGTGGAGAAGGCTCGAGAATATGCCCAGAAGGGTAGCTGGGATGTTTTTGACGTTATCCTTGCTGTATGTGTGTATGGCATCGTGTTATTCCCGAACATTCCTGATTTTGTTGATTCAGATGCTTTCTACATTTTGGCTGCGGGAAACCCAGTCCCTACTTTGCTGGGAGATATCCACCATTCAACTCATTACCAGAATGAAAAGCGACGAGGAAGGAATGTGTCTTGCTGTGTACCTCTCCTATGCAGGTGGTTCACCAGTCATATGCCTAAGTCAGGCCCGTTTGTCACATCTATCAATTCTCTAGGATGGCCCGAGCGCTTAATGGGATTGACTGCTGAGAACGTGGTATGGACTAATAAAGAAGTATTTGGAGCTGAAGTCATACTCAAAGGCGAAGGATTCCCGAATGTTCCGTTAATAGGAAGGAAGGGTTGTGTCAACTATAACCCTTCCTTATTGATCAAGCAATTTGGGTACATACCTCAAGGAGCGCCAAAGCCCGAGGAGATACAGGAATCTCTGTATCTCACTGGGGCAATAGGGAAAGAGATGCTGACTAAACTTGAGAAAGCCTGGAAAAACTTGCACAAAAGAGGGAAGCTTTCAGGTAGCAGAGGGGATACTCGAGGTCCTAGCCCATATGTAGAATGGATTCGTGAGCGAGCTGTGAAGTTCCTTATGCCGTATCCAGCAGTTCAGCCATTGCATCCTCCGGTAGAGGAGCCTACCACTGTGGACATTCAGGTTTACAAGCAGCTGATGGCGGAGAAAGAAGAGCTAGCAAGAGCTAAAGAGGCTTTAGAGCAGGAGAATGCCCAGCTTCGGCATGAAAAGATTGAAACAGGATATATTTCTAAGCAACAGGCTGAAACTCTGAAGCATCTGAAGACTACGCTATTGGAATTGACTGAAACCAAGAAGCGTCTGGAGCTAGATGTAGATTCAGTTAGTAGTGTGTTGGCCACCAAGAAGCAAGAGCTGGAAAGGGCCTACACCAAGCTAGCCAAGTTCAGAGAACACTGGGATCTCACTATGACCAAGCGCAAGGAGCGAGAAGGAGAGCTGAAGACACAGATTGCTCAGTTAGAGGAACAGGTCAAAATGAAGAATGAAGAGCTTGAAGAAGAAGCCTGTCGCCGATACGAGGCCGAGCGCAAGTTGACAGATGCCATGAAGAACTTGGAAGATTTTCAGCATAGAGCAGATGCCAAGAGACCCAAACCTGGGGATGGTGCTAATGATAAGGCTTGGGAAGACTTTGTCAGAGACATCCAGGGGACGGTCAGGAAGAGGGATCGACTGATAGAAGGTTTGATTTATCAACCGGATCATGCAGAGACAAAGAAGATGGTCGAGGACTTCCGCAACCGTACCCGTATTTGATTTCTCTTGTATTCTGTATGTTGAGATCACCACCAGGCATGTTGGCTGGGATCCTCTTTGTCATATCAGCTGTATGGAGCATAGTTATGTAACCTCTTGACAAGATTGTTATTCTAATCAATATATGAGGGTTTTTCCAAGTATCGTCTCTATGGTTTATCTCGTCTTGCTACCACTGACACTGGAATTGGAGGGAAAATATCTCCAATGCATACATGCACGTTAGCATTTTTGTATTTCTGTTTGCATAAATCATACTGCATAGCATTTCTCTAGCAGGTCAGAGCACTTATCCAACCTTTGTTTTCACCAGAAGGTGATTCCCGGGGAATTGTTTGAGGCAAGAGTAGAGTGTTGAAGACGACCCAGGGGCTGAAGCGGATTTGAGCAGAATCAAGCAGTGTAGTCAGTTACAGGTAATTGGTGGCTATGTCTGAAGGCAATTTCCAGGCTCCTAACACTTTGGCAAGGTTTACTATGGCGTCCAACCATCAGTATGATTCTATGGAAGGCTTCCCGCAAGCGAACAATCTTACTGCAGACCAAGTTGTACAGCCTACTGTCCAGAACCGAGATCAACATGAGCAGTTTCTTGCCCGAAATGAACGCTATCCTCCTATTAACAATCAATGTGTTGCTTTCCCTGTGATGAATTACCGGAGAGATATTCCAGTGACCGGGTTAGTAGATCCAAGAGCTCTTGACAAGGGTAGAAGAGTCCGAGTGTTGGAAGAGCAAATGAAAGCCTTGGAAGCGAAAGATGCCGTTAACTTGGATGCTGTAGCCATGTGCTTAGTTCCTGACCTGGTGTTGCCATACAAGTTCAAAGTGCCGGAATTTGAGAAATACACGGGAGATAGCTGTCCGAAGTTGCATTTGATGATGTTCTGTCGAAGGATGACTTTGTTTGTGCGAAATGATAAATTGATGATCCATTGCTTCCAGTATAGCCTGACTGGGGCATCCCTGAGATGGTATGTGCAATTAGAGAGTAATCAGATTCGATCATGGGTGGATTTAGCCAGAGCTTTCATGAAACAGTACGATTACAACCTGGATTTGACTCCTAGTCTCGTAGATCTGCAAGAATTGTCTCAAGCGGAGAATGAATCATTCAGAGCGTATTTGCGAAGATGGAAAGAATTAGCTGCTAGTGTTCGACCACCGCTTCCGGAAAGAGAACTGGTTGACATCTTCTTGGGTACCCTGAAAGGCCATTATTTTGACAAATTGTTCAGTTGCACAAACTTTGTGGGCCTGATGAGGCTGGGAGAGATTGTTGAGCGAGGACTCAGGAGTGGAAAGTTTCGAGGTGTTCCTTACGTCCCAGTTAATAAGATTGAGTCGGTTGTCAGTTCTCAAGAGGAGTGGGAAGGAGATGACGCCACCTCAGGATCTCTAGTATCTCAGGATCAGTTTTCAGACACTTCAAGTCAACGATCGTCTTATCGCCGATCGCGTCAGCATGCTCCACGAAGGCCAAGGAAGCCTGAAAGGCAGTTTACTCAGCTACCGGTGTCGTACAGTCAGTTGTTGCCAGATCTAGTCAGAAGTGGGTTGATAGTGCCGAAAGAAACTAAGCCGGTGATTCCACCGTATCCTCCAGGTTTTGATGCCAGCGCCCGCTGTGAGTACCATGTTGGGGCACAGGGGCATTCCACCAATGATTGCAAAGTGCTTAGAAGCCAGGTTCAAGATCTGTTAGACTCTAGTCATATTTGCATCACGCCTCAGGGTTTTGTTCAGATTAATGATTTTCCATCCTCCAGTTGTGCGGGTTCGTCAGTTAATGTCATGGAAGACTCCGCAGGAAGTGTGTGCTCTGAAGATTGTCAATCGGAGAGTTCAGTTGAATATGGGGGGAAGTTTCTAGAGGTTTCTATGCCGGGTGTCGCATCTGTTTTCCCTGCCTAACCCGTTTAGCTTTTGTGCATCAGTATTTGCTGACCACCACCAGGATTGTTGGCTGGGGTCATTGTATTCGTACTCATTTGTGCTTACCTGCTGATTTTGTTGGTTGTACATGTATGGGAGATATTCGTCTGTGTGCTTATAGCTTGAGTATCTCGTTGTGAATATGTGTTTGCTTTCTGCGCTGCATTATCATTTAACAGGTATATCAGAACCGTGGGCCTTATTTCCTCATCGTCCAGTTTGTTGCAGGAACTCCTTCAGAGATATGGAACAGAATCAGTTTGAATTGATCGAAGTCCGAAGCCAGCTGGGGCAGATGATGAGAGACATGCAAGAGATGCGTCTAGAGCAGAAGATTCTCAAAGAGGAGAACAGTCAGCTGAAGACCCAAATGAGCTTGATCATGGAAGTAGTCAAGAATGTGCTTAGGAAAGGAGACGATCAGCTATTTGAAGCCGCAATGAAGAAGCTCGCGCCACCTGTGCATGTGGAACCTGAGCAGCAGCAACAGAAGATACATCCGGCTCAGCGGAAGATCCAGGAAGGAAAGCCAAGGAGAATATTTGAGGCACCACCTATGACCTATGCCGAGCTCTTGCAGATCTTATTGAGGTTTAATCTGGTGGAGAAGAGAACGTTGGCACCACCAACGAGGGCGTTTCCTCAAGGGTACGATGCCAATAAGCAATGTGAATTTCATTCCGGGGCATTCGGACATGACATCGAGGGTTGTCACGCTTTTAAGCACAATGTTCAAGACCTGATTGACTCGCACGATATTGAATTCACGCCGGGCGGCGTAGCAGTGCACATTGCTCCTGTCTCAGTCGATGCTAAGATGACAGATGTTTCCAAAGCTGCAGTGGGTCAGAAGCGTATCCTGGACTCCATGGTGTCAGAATCTCCAGGCCCACAATTGTTGCCTATTCCTGGGGCAGATCTGAGAAAGAAAATGGTTAAGCATAAGGAGAGCGCTAATCAGTACATTGAAGGTCAAGAAACCAATGTTGCATTTGCTACAAAGGGTGTTCAAGGGTCAACCCGGTACCAGCAGCAGCAGCCTCAGCAGGGGGCACAGCAGGCTCAGCGAAGATTCCAGGGTGGCAAGCCGAGAAGAGTGTTTGAGAAGCCTCCCTCAACATATGCCGAGTTGTTGCAGACATTGTTGGGATTGAATATGGTAGAGAAAAGAACTCTGGCACCAATAACAGGAACTCCCCCGTTTGGTTATGACGCAAGCAAGCACTGTGAGTTTCATTCTGGAGCCCCGGGTCATGATATAGAAAGTTGCCATGCTTTTAAGCACCAAGTGCAGGATTTGCTTGATAGTGCAGCAATCAGCTTCGGGCCAAGAGGTCCTAGAATCATCTGAATGAAGGAGGAAGAGCTCTATAATTTGGTTGAGTCGTTGAAAGCAGATCAGGACAGTATCGAATTGCCTCTAATAAAGATAGTCGGTTCAGCAGCAGGGCAGATGTGAAAGCCCGGTTCTCAGAAGCTAGCATATTTTCTTTGTTTTAGCTTGTCATTTCTTTACATTTGTAGTTGCTTTCCTGTTTGAATTTGTAAGCTTGTTTGTAAAACGTGTTGTTTTCATTCAAATTGATGATAATGAAATAAATATGCATGTTTTGATTGAATCCATTCGTGTTCACTGACTATTTTTGCAAATGTCCAACGTTTGGTTAAGAAGAATTTGGGGAGGATGACGAAAATAACCGACATGCAAATTCCGATGGTATGCTTTCGAAATAGAACCTGTTGATGATGTACAGGCATTGTTTCAAATCCCTAAACATCGGAGATATAAGGAAGATAATCCCTTGTCAACCCCTTTGAGCCTTGTAGTAGGAGTTTCTTTCCAAAAAACGAAAAACCCTCAATCACAACCTGGGGCAGGGTAGGTGTTAGCTAATTTGACTGAGCGTCCAAATTGCAAGAGGAGTGTCCGTTCGAGGATCAATCACGTCCCTAGAGGTCGTGCCTAAAAGACCACAATGGTTCAATCAAGAGTGGGACAGCCACACCATTCCTCAAAGAGTCAGACAACCAATGTCACACGACTTGTTCGAAAAAAGAAAAGAAACGAAAAAAGAAGAGTCAAAAGCCCGCTAAGTCAAGAAAACTTCAAAACAAATGACTTAGGCAAAAATGAGGGCATCCCGCTGGACTTAAAAAATCAAGAGAAACTCAAAAGGAGTCGGTCCAGGCAAAAGTTAGGGATATGAAGAGAAAAAGATGAAAAGGATCAAAAGAAAAATCCCCAAAAGGGAATACGAGTCGTGCGACCACAAGTGTCAAAGACGAAAAGTGAGTAGCTGTCACTCCAAAATCCAAAAGTTTCTCGAACTATCAACCTCTGAGAGGTGAGTGCTAAGGTCAAATTAGCTGAACGTAGGATGGGAGAACATCAAGGAGAATGGGTGGGTTAAAATAAACTTCGAGCCTTTATCCTTCCTTCAAAACCATGAACCTGACCATGTTACAACCTTCAAAAGTCCTAATTGAAGCAGGTTGTTTCGAAAGCATACTCCGGTAAAGGTCGCGTCGATTCTGACTCCTAAAAAGGTTCCTCTTACCATGTTGGTACTGATGTTGATAAATGTTTTGTGCATTATATGCCATAAACTGTTTTTCCTTTTCCTAGTGAACAGATTGGATGTCAAAGCTGTCATATGTGTTGCATTAATACATCTTTTATGCATAACAACTTGTTTTACTTGCGAGTAAGCGCTTGACAGCAGAAAAGCTTCCTACGATGGAAAGTACGGTCAAGATAGAATGCAGAACGCCCGAATGTTCCAAGAGCAGGGGCAAGCTATTATTGTGATCCCCAGTCAGGTCAGCTTTTCGAAGTCAGTTATTCTGGGGCAATCAGGTTGAGATTAGGTGAATACGGCATAGCCAAAGGCACTGCTCTGAATCAACTAATCAGGGGCAAGGTCATTGCAGTCAGGGGCAGACCATCTTAAGCGCGCAAAAGTTGTGCGAGGAGCACTCGGTGTGAAGTATTTCTCCGAAGTTCAGAACACTGAGGCATGTTATATCAGACCATCAGGGCTCAGATTTGCAAATTTCCTTTCAAGGCCTATCCCCACAGATGTCCTATAAACTGGGGCATATCAGAAGCAAAAGGATTGTTGTTTTCCGTACCTACAGGGCCATTCAGAGTTATTCGAGCAGATGCAGTCGATTTTCGAGAGCGAGATGAATGCGGGAAGTCATGTTACTATCCCTTGACTCTTCACTAAAAGGCTGTGTATTCAGGAAGAATGTTTTCCAGCGTCAGTTGTGCCTGACCCAGTAAGATAAGCTTAAGAGCTCAAATCCATGTTTGCGATTACTGTGAAACCCATTCGTGTTGGCGCATCAATTTCCAGATCCGAGCTTCATCAGAGCGCAGGAGGATTCCCTCCATTTTTGCCAGCAAAGACCAATTTGTCATTGGCATGGATAAGCTATTCCTAGAGGAGTCTAATCATAGTCAGCACGTCTGCTATTTCACAGCGGAGTTATATACCCCAGCAGGGTATTACTTCGTCGAGGTGTTCGGTTAAGTTCCCAATATCCCCAGCGGAGTTGATTTCACTCTCCCAGCATTTATTTTGCTGGGATAATTCAGTGATATCCGGGTTATCCCCAGCAAAGTTGGCCTCGCCTTCAGCATTTATTTTGCTGAAGTGGTTTTCTGTACCCGGCCCTCTCCGACAGCTCGAGCCTGCATTAGCATATTGCATGCATTATCATATTTGCATCATACTTGCATATCATTGTCAAAATGCGTAGCATTTCTATCCAGAATAGAGCATTACGCTGTAGAAAGATTAAAGCATTTGCATAGGCATACAAAGCATAAGTCAGGCCTTCTATCAGCCTCATATGGCGCGTGAATTACTCTGTGATCAGTTCAGGGGCATTTATCCAGCAGTAGTATTCAGACGATTCAGCGGATTATTTGTATCAGATCTTATGATAGTTGTGCTTTGATCAAGCAGTCATCTGATATCGACAGGCTGTTCTTCCCGTCAATTCATATTGACGATGTGTTCCTCCAATAAGTGGATTTCTTCGTCTATCATTAGACGTCTGGAGTACGAATGTGATTTTCTTTCCGTCTATCCATAGACGATGTGAAATTGCGGATGGTCGCAGTAAGGTTTCAAGAAGGGGTTCCCCCAGGATATGCTTTCCTTACCGTCTATCAGTAGACGATGTGAAGTTTTGACGAATTTCCAATAAGGTTCAAAATAGAGTTTCTCCAGCAAGTATGCTTTCCTTTCCGTCTGTCAGCAGACGATGTGAAGTTTCGAGCTACTGTTCAGCGGGTTTCTTATTGCCAGATCATACATATGATGAGGTGTTTCCCCAGCGAGTCTTCTCCGGCCATCCTTAGTTGTTGAGGGGTTTCAAAATGATTTTGAATGTTGGTTCTCTTTCTGGTTATTGGATGAGATGACGTTTCAAGAGGTACTTTTCTGACTGTCAATCCTTATTGATGGCGAGGCTCTTCGAAGAATGTTCAGTTTTCGTGATTGTCGATTCTTATTGACGACATGATTCTTTTAAAGGTGGTTTTCTTCCCGTCAGTCCATACTGACGATGTGGCCCCTTCAAGGATGTTAATCTTTCCGTCAATTCCCGTAAGCAGAAGGATTCTGAAATTCCAGGGATGGTGTTGAAGTGCGTTATGGTGTCTTTCCGTCTATCATTAGACGATGTGAATATGGAGGTTATGGTGTCTTTCCGTCTATCATTAGACGATGTGAATATGGAGATCATGGTGACTTTCCGTCTATCCTTAGACGATGTGAATAGTGATTTGTTTCATCAATCAGGATGATTCCGTCTACCCTTAGACGATGTGAGTACGAAGAATTTCTTCCCGTCTATCCTTAGACGATGAGAATATGGAGATCAGGGTGTCTTTCCGTCTATCTTTAGACGATGTGAATTGATTTGTTCATCAATCAGGATGATCCCGTCTACTCTTAGACGATGTGAATTCAGAGAATTATTTCTTCCCGTCTATCTTTAGACGATGTGAATTGGTTTGTTCATCAATCAGGATGATGCCGTCTACCCTTAGACGATGAGAATTGATTTGTCATTAATCAGGACGATCCCGTCTACCCTTAGACGACGTGAATATTGATTTGTTCATCGATCAGGATGATGCCGTCTACCCTTAGACGATGTGAATATGGAGATTATGGTGTCTTTCCGTCTATCCTTAGACGATGTGAATTGGGAGATTAATGTTGTTTTTCCGTCTATCATTAGACGAGGTGAGTATTCAATCAGGATGTCTTCCCGTCCATCTTTGGGCGATGTGAGTATATTTCTCTTCCTGCCTATCAGTAGGCAATGTGAAGGAATCAGGTATTTTGTTGCAGCCCTCAGGGTTTGTCATATGGGGTATCACAAGCAACGGGTATTCAAACCAGGAGTTCTTTATCAGATGATTAATCAGTTTGGTGCCGTAATGACTGGACTCGGTTTTCTGGACTTTATTCTCCAAGCAGTTGACAGTATATGCTCGCGGTTGGCAAATTTTCGGGTTTTATTTGTATTCAACCGTCTCGTACCTCTGAATGTTTGAAGGCTGAGCGCTCTTCAAACCCTTCAGGTCCAAGTCGCTTGAATAGGGGCAGCTGTTGCACCCTAAAATTTGACCAACCGGTTCTCCTATTTGACTCATGATTTAAATTCATATTCGCAGCTCAGACAGATGATTTTTGTGCAAACAGGGGATATCAGAGTTTACAGCTTGATTTTTGTCTATCAGATATGGCAGACCCAGTCCAGATCACCAGGGTTTTATTTTCAGGAAATTGTGCGCTCCTCGGTGATTTTTCAGTGATTTTGAGGATATTCTGAGGCCCGGGGTTCTCTGTTCGATTCGATCTGGTCTCGTGCGCTCTTTTATGGGGGTCATTTGCATTCATCTGCATTTTTAGGGTTTTAATAGGCTTTTGTGAATTTTTAATAGGCTTTATAGATTTTTCTGGAATTTAAATAGGGTTTTTATATTTTTTTATAGTATAATTCTCTTTTTAGGATTTTATAGGATTTTTTTAAATAGTTTTTTAGAATAATAAAGAAAAAGGATAATATAGTTTTTCTTTTATTACTAATAGATAATAATAGTTTAGAATTTTGTAGGTTTTTAAATAGGTTTAATTGTTTTTAAATCATTTTTAAGAATTTTGTATAGATTTTTAAATAGGTTTAAGTGTTTTTTAGATAATATAGAAAATAATATAGTTTCTTTTATTAATAATAGATACTAGTTTTTAATAATATTGGAATTTTAATAGGAAATTAGTAAGAGTTTAGAGTTAATTAGAACATTAATCTTCTTTTTGGAGTTTGATTAGATCTTAATTGATTTTTAGGTTTAATTAGGATAATATGAGTTTTAATCACTTTTTAGAGTTAATTAGGTTCTTAATCATTTTCAGAATTAATTAGGATTTAAATCTTTTTGTTTAGGATTTAATTGAATTTGTTAGATTTTATTAGGATTAATCATTAGTTTAATTGTTTTGATTAGATATAATAAGATTTAGTTAACTGTTTTTTTCAGTTTTTTTTACAGTTTTCTATTCATTTTCGAAATGGGCCCAGGGGACATTTTTGGTAAGGCCCAATTCTCATCAGATCTCATCAGCTCAGAAAAAAGTCCAAGTCTTTCCAGCATTCGTCCAGCAGACTCCAGGAGATTCTAGAAGGATCCACGCGTCTCCAGGGTATAAAAGCGCCACGTGTAGCAAGCAGAACGGCCCCACCTTTTCGTTTCCCAACACGCCACACATTCACTCTGACTCTCTCCCCTAAGACACGTGTAGCCCATGCAAACCCTTCCCTGAGTTTCACCGTCAACCTCACCGGCGGCCATGCATCAGCCGTAGCCCCCACCGCCGGCCACCGCCAACAGATTCCGGCCACCGTCTCACTCACCGGAATCTGCAAACAACCGTTTTTTCCCCAGAAATCCATCTCCTTCCTCCGATCTCCTCCCTTCCACCTTCATCAACTTCATCCTCCATCAATTTTCCAGAACAACTTCAATCTCCATCAATCCATCCAAACCTTCAACAACCTTCGTACAAATTTTTCCAGAAACCCTAAACCTTCATCCGTCATACAACATTTCTCCAGAACCTCTCAAACCTTCATCAACCTTCATCAACGATTTCCAGAAATCAACAACCTCCATCTTCTTCCATCAACTTCATCCGTTCTTTCAAAACAATCTTCATCAAGAGTACCAGAAAAGCTCCAGGATCTTCAATCGTCTCGCTTCGGTATCCAAGAACTCTTCAGTTCTTCTCAGAAACTTGTAGATCTTCATCAGCGTTCAAAGAACTTCGCGCTTCAAGACATTTCAGCGAACATCCAGAATCCTTTATCTCGTTCTTGCTTCGCTCAGAAATTTGAAAAGAGAGTTGTTTGAGAGCCGTTTGGAGGTTCGTTTGAGATTCTGAGAACCTTTTCTCCACCAAGCTTCGAGCACTCTTCGCTATTTTTCGCTACAGCCAGGTACACGTCATGTCACTCTGGTTGCGTGTTTCTTCTGTATGATGATGCTTCTGTGTTGATTCGTTGAGTTTCAGTTTCGTTTAGGGTTTAATTGTGTGTGAGGCTTGGATTGAGGGGGATAATGGTGATATTGTGGTGTTTTGTTGTTGTTGTGTCTGAGATTAGGGACGAGTTTCAGAGAGCGCGAGGGAGAGGATGAAGATGACGAACGGCGCTTGATGAACAGTGCCAGAGAGAAATTAGGAGGAGTTAGTTTTGATTAGGGTTTCGTTTGGATTAGGATGAGAACATTGGGCTTGGGCCCAAATGCGTGTTTCTGAACACTACCCTATGTTTTACTTCCCCACCCCCTTTGCGTGAGAGACTGAGTGTTTGAGTTTGGGCCTTAGGCCCTAGTTGCTAATGACACCCCCCTGGGCGTAGCCCATAACGAAAAATAACTGAAATAAGCTGCTCATAGCACCCCCATATGTTTTTTTTGCTTCTGATTGTTTGATTTCAAGTCTGGGCCTGCGCCTATTTGCTATCTGCACTCCCCAATGTGAGGGCCCATCCAGTAATAACCTGATTGCTTTGCTGATAGTACCCCCAGCTTTATTTCAATTTTATCTTAATTTCTTTTATTTTTGCATATCAAATGATTCATAGAAAAATGTAAATAATTGTTTTTTTAATAATTCTTTTTCTACCATGTCATGAAAAATGTTAAGAAAATTAAATAGAAATAAAAATGACATTTTATTTTTGTTTGTTATTTTTTGCATATTTTTCATTTTAATTGATGTTTTTTTAATATTTTCAATGCATGCATATCATTAGAAAATTCATGAAAAATAGTAGATTGGGTCAAATAATTTCGTTCTTTTTTCTGTAGACTCGTAATTCAGTGGAGAATTTTATAATACAAAAATATTAGCTTAATCATGCATTGTCATTTTAATTGCATTTTTTCACTGTTATTGATGTTGAATAAACTGGTTTGTGGATATGTCTGTTTTGTTGATTTTAGTTCTTTCATCTGGTGTTGAATTTTGATCTGATTTTTCAGTATGTTATCCTAGAGCCATATAGGTCTCCCATTAGATTTTTGATAGATTTTTGTAGGGTGTCCTGATATGATTTGTCTGAGCCTGAATATAGGAGAAGTCTTGATGACTTCTGACTTTGAAGTTCAATTATGGTTGAACTCCAGAGATAGTCTCTTGTGGTTTTTTTTGGCCTGTGGGTTCTTCTTGAAGGTGGGAGCTGATGGAGGTCCTGTTGGAGCTTGCAGAGAGGCAGTGGATTGAGGCTTAGTCTAGGAGCTTGTTGTCTGTTTGTGAGGTTCGAGATCCTGAAGTTTGAAGGGAGTTTATGGTACTTTCCTGAGGAAGGCACTATGAATGACTTTCATTCTTTCTTCTCACCTCTTTCGTAAGTATCCAATGATGTCGGAGCCGACTTGCGAGTTTAATTTCTCCTGAGGAGGAATGTAAACTGATCACATGTTGTTGAGCCACATGGGATACGATTCCTAAGTGGAAGCCTCCTAGTACTTTCCTGAGGAAGGTCCTATGGGTCTATTCACTTAGTTCCATTAGTTTATCTAGGATTTCTTAAGTATCCAGTGATGTTGGAGCCAACTTGTGAGTTTAATTTCTCCCGAGGAGGAATGTAAACTGATCACAGTTGTTGAGCCACGTAGGATACGATTCCTAAGTGTCAGCCTCCTAGTACTTTCCTGAGGAAGGTCCTATGAGTTTGCTCACTTAGTTCCCTTAGTGCACATAGGTATTTCTCAAGTATCCCGTGATGCCGGAGCCTTCATGTGAGTTTAGTTTCTCCTGAGGAGGAATGTAAACTGATCACAGTTGTCGAGCCGCATAGGATATGACTCCTGAGTAGTAATCTCCTGGTACTTCCCTGAGGAAAGCACTATGAGCTTGTCTGCTTAGCTTCCTTTCTCTGGTAAGCTTATTCTGAAGCTTAGAGACTGGGATTGATTCCTCCTGCTTAGGGTTTTGATTAGATTTTGCTTAGACCTTTGCTTAGGGTGCTGTATAGAGTTTTGTTGGAGAGATAGACTAGGAGATTGTTTCTTGTTTTGTAGATGGAGGCCCTGCTCAGGGTTAGTCTCTTTGAATTGTTTGACTTGTGTGATGTTATGTTGCATTAGACTTAGGTGTTCATCTAGATAGTTCTGAATAGGTGCATCTTAGAAGTAGACTTTGTGTGCATGAGAAGTTGAGGTGGTCCTCCTTCTGCTTGTTTGTTATTGCGTGGCTTTGCTTGTTGGTATTTGGTAGAGCTGAGCTCCCTTGCCTTTGTGGTTTGTGGCCTCTGTGCCTTGTTTGTCTAGTTGTTGCATTCATGCATATTTTCAGTATTTCTTTACTGTGCAGTTTCTTGTTTGTATTTCAGTCCAGTTGCCATGATCCCTTAGGAGCTCTGACTTCTCCGCTGCGGAGTTGTTATGATAGACATTAGGATGGTCAACCAGGTGTGATATCAGTAGGTAGATTCCCCTGTTTCTCAGCTATAGTTCTAGGGTTTCCCTTTCCTTTCTGTAGGAGCTTTTGAGTAGCTTGATCCGTAGTTAGCTGAACTACAGCTGCTCTGATTCTTCGTTCCAGACGAAGATATGTAGGCATAGGATGCGATATCCTAGCGAGCACACTAACGACTAACCTTTGTTCTCTCGCGGCTGTGCGATCGAGACTTTCCCGCTAACGACTAATTGTTATCCCTTTCTCTTGCCCGAGTGCATTTGAGACCAGATCGTATTTGTAGGTTCCCGAGCCTTAGAGACCAGTTTGTTTTCTCACTGCTGTGTGAGAGCCCCTGTTTACCCGTAGTTAGCCGAACTACGTTTGCTCTGATCTTTCATTTCAGATGGAAGTACGTAGGCACAGGATGCGATGTCCTGGCGAGCAACCTTTCCCCGTTTAGACGTAGGAAGTCGAACTACGTTGACTCTGACTTTCCCATTGCACAAGGGAATACGTAGGCCCAGAACACCGTATGTTCTGTCGAGTCCTGTCCTTTTATTTTCTTTTCAGACCAGCCAGTAGCGTAGATAGATAACACACCCTTTTACCTATAAACACCAAGCGTGGATCCCATCGAGTACGATGGACGTGAGGGGTGCTAATACCTTCCCCTTGCGTAACCGACTCCCGAATCCAGGTTTTGGTTGCGATGACCATACCTGTTCCCGTCTTTGCGAGGTTTACTTCGAGCGTTTCCTTTCCCGCTCTGAGGGATAAATAACGCACGGTGGCGACTCTCCTGTCAAGCCGGCGCCGATTTTCGCAGTAGCGACAGCAGGGTACCAATTCTTGCAAGATTAATAATAGACTGATCATGAAGTTTTAATGGACATGGTATATCATAGTGTAGTTAGGGCAACATGTAGAACACTTGCACATCATTAGATTGAAGCTCTATCATGTTTGATCTCAGAGAATCATGGTGGAACCCAAGCGTTCGTGTGTTCTGTTAGAGTGATATGAGGGGTTTCAGGGAAAACTATTGGTATAGTCGTGTTCATGGTGATCATTAGCACAAGTTTGCTCTTGGAAGTTTTGGATTTCATTGAGGGATCAGAGAGAACGAGTGGATTGAAACTCTGGCATGGAGTTAGGGTTTCTGAAACCCTAGATGGTGTTTTGGAGAAGACGAGCTTGTCACCGTTGGATTAGCCTGGATATTTGACTTCTTCATCTGATCGCACGGCCAAGATTCAATTTCAGAAACGGAGGGAAATATTACGAGTAAAACGCAGCGTTTACTTAAGTGGTAGACATTGGGCTCAGCCATCCAGTGATATTCGCACCCCACCCAGAAGCCCAATCCAGAAATGAACTAAAAATGATTGCTATTTACACCGTATCCTTTCCAATTTTCTGGTGATTTTCTTTTAATTTTCTGAAGCGCGTGGGCTTGATATTCGCACCCCTGGTTCCTTGGCCCATCAGGATATTGAACTGAGCGTGTTTTCTTTTTCCACCCCCCATCCCTTTTTCTTATATTTTCTTATTTTAATTTCTTTTATATTTTCTTGCATATTAAAAAATCCATATAAAATAGGAAAATTAATATTTTTCACTTATTGTTTTTTTCACATATTCATAATCATGTCTAGAAAAATGTAAATAAATAAAATTCCATTTTATTTTCCTTTTAATATTTTTAGCATATTATTCTTGTAAATAGTTTTTTTAATTGATTTTGGTTAATACTTGATTTTGTATAATTTCTTTTAGGACTTTCCCTTAGGATTTTTGAGCCATTCTTTTTGGCATAGTTAGGTATTGAATCATAGTTCATATAGGATTTAATTCACAATTTGTATATTAAAATTTGATATAGTTTGCTTATTTGTTTGCTTATTTGACATTTAGGTGCTCAAATTAGGGTTTTAGGTTGTATGAGTAGATTTGAACAATTTTGTTTTGGGGTTTATAGGCCAAATTAGTGTATGGGGAATATATGGGTTAAGGGTAGGTATGTATAGAATCCCCTAGAATTTTGCTAGAATATTATATAGTATTTTAGTATTTTTAATTGACTTTTGAATGTATGGTTAGTATGTGTGTTGCTTAAAGGCATAATTTGTATTGTTTTGCTTTCTTTCCTTCTCCTTTGAGTGTGTGAGCCTTGAAGATTGAGTTGAAGACCTTGTGGATCATCATTGAAGACTTTGAAGACCTTGCAGAGGAGCTTAGTTTTAGCATTTGTTTGTTCTGTTTATAGGATCATAGGTACATAGGTAGAGCTTTAGATAGAATACTTCTATTCAATAAACAAGGAGTGTCTTGTTCACCTCCTTCCTTCTCTATGACATAAAGTCCCTTAAGGGTATTCACCTCTCTCCTTTGGAGGGATTAGTGACCTTGCCCTCTGAGGTAGAACTTTGAGAGAGCCTTTCCTTTTGATGTTAAGTCCTCAATGGCATCCTTTGGAAGTCAGTGAGCACTCTAACATCCTCACCTCATCTTGTTGACTGAATCTTGTTTGCTGGAGCATTTGGATTGTTGAAGATAGCAATGAAGACTGTTGAAGCCTGAAGACTTTGTGAAGATCAAGTTGACACTTGGGTTAGAAGCTGAAGCTTTGAAGAGGATGATTCCTTGAAGATTGTTGAAGTCTGAAGACTTTGTGAAGATCAAGTTGATACTTGAAGATCCCTGAAGATAGTGAAGCCTGAAGGTGGAGCTGATCAAAGAAGCTGAAGCTTAAGGGAGAAGATGAGTTGATACTCATGTTGTAGGGTTGATACCTGGAAAGCAAGTGATCTCTGAAGTCTGAAGACTGAGTAGCTGCTGGAGGAGCTGAGGCTTTTCTTCTGTTTTTCTTTTCTGTATTGTGTGTTTTGTTTGATTTGTCTGTTGCATTAGATTAAGTCCATCTAGAATAAGTAGAATCTAGGAGCATGATTGCATTAGAGGTTGAGTTGCTCCCTCTGCTTGTATTGTTATTGCGTGGCTTTGCTTGCGGGTATTCGGTAGAGCCCAGCTCCCTTGCCCATGTGTTTATTTTGCCTGATGGCATTTCATTTCTTTTGTCTGTATGATTGCAGTTTACTGTTTATTGCTTGATAGCATGTTGTTTATTTTCAGTATGATTACTGTTATTTCATGACTGGCTTGAGGTCGAGACGAGCTTGTGGAGGCTGAAGCCCCACACACATTTCCTCCCTCACTTGCATTGCATGCATTTTACTGTTAAGCTGATGCTTTGTCTGTTTTGGTGTATCATTGACATGATCCCTTAGGACTCTCATTTCCTTTGATAAGGATTTGATGATAGACTTTTAGGTTGAAACCTATGCATGAAAACATCTAGGAGTTCCCTGTTCAAACCTCAACCATAGGATGAATCCATGGCATGATAACAGTAGGACTTGATAGTCTCCCTCCTAGTTGGGCCTGTTCTCTTCTCACCTCAAAACAGTTTAAGATACAGTAATCATGAATGATTTCTTTCGTACGTTACGAGCCTTAAGCTATCTGAGAAAGGATTGTGGGAGAGTTCCTTTTCCACAGTCTGGATGTTTAGTATGGTACCCTTTGGGTGACATGCGACGCATTCACTCTCAGGTCATAGTCTCTAGTGCGGTTGAAATCGCAAACACAATAAAAAACACTTCTTTCAGGAGATAACCCGTAGTTTCCCGAACTACGTTTGCTCTGATCTTCCATACAGTGTGGAAGTACGTAGGCATAGGATGCGATATCCTAGCGAGAAACCCTTCCCCCATAACCCTTCGTAGGTCGAACTACGTTGACTCTGATTTCTCATTCTCTGATGAGAATACGTAGGCATAAAGTGCGACGCTTTGCCGAGTCATTTTTCTTTTCTTTTTTAGCCAGCCTTGATAGGTAGATAGATTATAACCAACCCGTCCAAGTAAACAAACAAGCGTGGATCCCGTCGAGTACGACGGACGTGAGGGGTGCTAATACCTTCCCCTTGCGTAACCGACTCCCGAACCCAGACAATGGTTGCGATGACCTTGTCTTACCCTTATTCGTCAGGTTTTTCCGATCGTTTCCTTTCCCGCTCTGAGGGATAAATAACGAAAGGTGGCGACTCTTCTGTCATGCTGGCACCTTATTTTCGCGCAAGCGACAGTCACCATACACAACATTCAAAGCTTACTCCTGGACTTTTTTACAATGAGACCTATTTGATCAATTACTTTTAGTTGGTCATTTAGAAGACTAGCCCACTTTGCTAGTACACACAATTAAAACTCAATCCAATTATTTGCTCATTTGTGTCTTGTCTTATATCTTGTAACCCTAAAGTACAAACCATACCCAATTTGTAAGTCGAGCGCTTTTGCCTCGCCATCAACCTTACCCTAAACTATTAAGACCTCCTTACCATCTAGTTCAAACCTCAATTATTTTCGAGCGCAAATTTAATCCTTGATCAACATCGAGTATTTTATCAAAGTCAACTTAATGAACTTAATTATACTTAGACCAAATTTCAATAAAATATGAAAAGGGAGTTGCAATAAAGCCTTCGATTTCTCTCCTCAATTGTTTGGGCCAGAGGAGCCTTTCTTACGCTCGAACAATTATCTTCTCTAAAGATTTATAATCCGACTCACATCAAACTATTTCAAAATACGATAAATAAAATCAAATCTATTTTCTTAAATACTTAGATGAAAAAAAGAGAGAATCAAGCCTTTTACTTATTTTCCTGATTACTTGGGCCCGAGGAGCCTTTCTTAAGCTTTGAGAAATCTTCATTTGTAACTTAGTCTAATTATATCAAAATTATTTCACAATTAAGGTTGAAAAAGAGAAAGAGTCGAGTCTTCGACTCACTCTCCTGATTACTTGGGCCCGAGGAGCCTTTCATAAGCTTCAAGTAATCGTCATCCAAACAAAACATCTAACATGTTAAACTCTCTTTTCTCGCCTCGTGCGAACGAAACTTCTCAAAACACTAATTCCTAACCCCTGTGGGATCCACAACTCAAACAAAATTTTCAAAAGAACATTGTTTAGTCCCTTCTTCCGCACATATGAACTAGTGCTTCGGCCTCCCCTAGCAAACAGACAAGCCAATGTTGAGCAGTTAAAATGCGATCTAAACACTCATTCGATTCAAACATAAACCAACCAGCCGTAGTTTTCTGAACTACAATTGCTCTAACTTCCTCATTGCACAGTGAGGGTACGTAGGCATTGGATTCCGATATCCTGGCGAGCTACCTTTTTCTTTTTCCATCTTTTCCATCTGCTACCTTTTTCTTTTTCCATCTTTTCCACCTGCTACCTTTTTCTTTTTACTCCAAACCTTTTCCCGTAGTCTGACGAACTACGATGCTATGACTTTCCCATTGCACGAGGGAGTATGTAGGCACAAGGGCCATAATCCTTGGTGAGCACCCTAATAAAAAAACCACCCATTTTTCCCTTAGAGATACATCTTTTTACCTTTTTTTTCCTTAGAAGATAATAAACAAACCTAGCTAACTTTTCTCTCGAATCAAATTAAGAGGTTCCCGTTGAGTACAACAGACGTAGAGAGTGTTAATACCTTCCTGAGTACAACAGACGTAGAGAGTGTTAATACCTTCCCTCTTGCGTAACCGACTCCCGAACCTAGAATTTGGTTGTGATGACCATTTTCTTATCCTGTTTAAAGGTTTTAACGATACTTTCCTATTTCTTCCTTGTAATGAATAAAGTTTGGTGGCGAATCTGTTCGGAAAAAAAATTTCACGTCCATCGCGAGGATCGTATTTTTCGAGGTACGATAGATGGCTACTCTGCTGGGGAATGCATAGTGTTGCTACTCGAAAAATGCAATGACGGGGAGGCGAAAAGAAAGACAGAAGAGTCGCCACCGAACTTTATTTATCCTATAAGGGGAAGGAAAATATCAAGAAAATCTTAAGAAAGAAATGGATAAGATGGTCTCGCAACCAAGAACGGGTTCGGAAGCCGGTTATACAAAGGGAAGGTGTTAGCACCCCTCGCATCCATCGTACTCGATTGGAACCATTTGTTTGTATACGTGTGAAAATATTTGCTAAAAAGATATTGCTATAAAGAGTGTTCCTAAGGATAAAGAGAAAGGTTAGAAACAAGAAAAGGAGAGATAAAGGGGAAGAAAGGACTCGGTAGGACTTCGCGGTCCTAGGCCTACGTATTCTCAACAGATATGAGAAAGACAGAGTTGACGTAGTTCGGGGAACCACGGTAACAAGATAGAAGTGTGTTCGGCCTACAATTTGTAGGGAAGTTCTGGTAGACGATGCTAACGTACGCATTCTAGAAGTTTAGGTGTATTGATGTTCGCTCGTTGGAGACTTCAGCGTTATCTATTTGCGGTAGAACAAACGTAACATGTCCTTTCAGGGAAAGGGTGGAAAAGAAAGAAGAGTGCTCACCAAGACATTGCCGTCTTGTGCCTACGTATTCCCATCTGGCATGAGAAATCAGAGCAACGTAGTTCGTGAAACTACGGGTAACCGGTGTTTTTGTGGATGATGTTATCATGCGCATTCTAGCAGTTTAGGTGTATTGTTGCTCGCTCATTGGAGACTTAGGCATTACCTATTTGAAGAAATAGATTTTCACCATGCGAGGCAATATGTCACTTTTGATTTGTGGGAGTTGTTTTTTAGGGGTGAAATATGTCATCGGATAGTAACCCCTTGCGGGTAGTACCCAATTCTTTATCTCAAAGTTTTGTTATGAAAATGGTGTGGCGAATACAAGTGTGTCTTCGTATTGAAAGACGGGTATCAAGACCACACACTCTACAGTGAGTATCTTGACACTCGGAGAGGAAGAAGTCTACACTCAATCCTCTCTCTTTAGTTCAATACAAAGAGAACTTCATTCTCTTATTAAAAGGTTTTTGATTTTGAATGGTAAGTGTTTTGCGATAGTGAACCCTAACGGTAATGTCAAGCACTCGGGATAGGAGAAGGCCTACGCCTAACCACTCCATGACCATTCAAGTTTTATTGTAAAAAGAGTTTTGAAAATATACTTGGTACAAGACCAAGGTTTTTAGGCTTGAGTATAAAAGTTTTGAAAGAGAATTTTTGAAAAATGAAGGTGGCTCATATAATCACGTCTTTGTATTGAAAGACGAGTATCGAGACCATACACTCTACAGTGAGTATCCTGACACTCAGAGAGGAAGAAGTCTACACTCAATCCTCTCTCTTTAGTTCAATACAAAGAGAAACTCATCCTCTTATTAAATATGTTTTTGCTCTTGAATGGTAAGTGCTTCGCGACAGTGAACCCTAACGGTAATGTCAAGCAGTTGGGATAGGAGAAGGACTATGCCTAACCACTCCACGACCATTCAATTTTTATTGTAAAAGAATTTGAAAATGCACTCGGTACGGGACCGAGGTTTTAGGAGAAAAGTGAATTGGTTTGAAAGTTGGTTGAAAAAGTTCGTTTGACGTTGGATCAAGGGTTTGACTTGTACTTGCGTGCAAAAGTGTGGTGGAAGTGAGTTTGAAAATAGCTCGATGACGGATCGAGAATTAGTTTTAAAACGAAATATTCTAGTCCCAGGGGGTGCTCCTAGACGATAAGCCGCAATCAAAGAAATACAAAACACGTACATCAGAAATAGGAAAGGGGTACATGCAAATTACATGGGATTGCACGAAAATAAAAAGTCTCATTGTCAGGTAGCCAAAGAGAAAGTCGTGTGTGTGCAATGTGTCCTAAGCTACGCTTTGAGCGGAAGTCGGGCATAACTCCATGCTTGGGTTCCTGAAAATATCCAAAGATCCGACACTCGGATAAACAAACAATAGTCCACCAATTTTGAGTTTTATGGTTTCGATAATTTATTAAGTGTTTTGAAAGAATGTGATGAAGAGATGAATATATACATATAAATATAACAATATGTACAAGAATATCCACAATAATATTTGATTGAATTTAAAGCAGTTAATATTTGACAGAAGGTAAAGCAGTTGTATATTTGACAGAAAAATAAAAGTTAGTCGTCAGCTTGTTAGTGAATTGAATCGGGACAAATGTAACGCTAAACCTTCGTAGCTCGACTTATGATGAAATTCGAACTATAGGAGGTCGCGTAAATTGATATTCATGCAAAAGACAAGATAGAGAAATGATATTGAGGATCATTCTTCGATTTAATCGTGTCGCACGGACCAAAAAGGGTGGGATCTCGTCTTAATTGCAAACATTATGTCGATTAATCGAAGGTAGCCTATCACGATCCCAAAGTAAAGAAAATGACCCAAATGGTCATTTTCCATAGGTTTGAAATCGAGAAGGTTATCGACTTCGAAAAATGGCGCTTGCAAATAGAAGACTTCATCGATCGAGGAAATTAAAATAAAATCGAAAGAAGAAGAAATGAGGAGAGAAAGAAGGTGGTCTCGGATCCAACATTATTTATCAATCGTTTGACTAATAACGATTTACGGAAGTCTCGTCATCGACCCAAACGAGGAAATATGAAAATAAATCCTCAATAAAAATGCTAAAACTTAACTTCTAGGAAAAGTATATTAAAATTCTAAAAAGTAACAAAAAGTATATATATATATATATATATATATATATATATATATATATATATATATATATATATATATATATATATATATATATATATATATATATATATATATATATATATATATATATATATATATATATATATATATATATATATATATATATATATATATATATATATATATATATATATATATATATATATATATATATATATATATATATATATATATATATATATATATATATATATATATATATATATATATATATATATATATATATATATATATATATATATATATATATATATATATATATATATATATATATATATATATATATATATATATATATATAAACTCTAAAGAAATGTTAGAAAAGTATTGAAATTCTAAAAAAAAATAGTTTAATGAAATATATTAACAAATCCAAAAATTAGTTTAAAAAATAAATATTTACAAATCTAGAAATTAGTCTATATAAAAAATATTAACAAATCTAGAAACAAGTTTAGAAAATATATATATTTACAAATCTAAAAAATTAGTCTATATAAAAAATATTAACAAATCTAGAAACAAGTTTAGAATATAAATATATATATATATATATATATATATATATATATATATATATATATATATATATATATATATATATATATATATATATATATATATATATATATATATATATATATATATATATATATATATATATATATATATATATATATATATATATATATATATATATATATATATATATATATATATATATATATATATATATATATATATATATATATATATATATATATATATATATATATATATATATATATATATATATATATATATATATATATATATATATATATATATATATATATTTACAAATCTAAAAATTAGTCTAGAAAATATTTATATTTACAAATCTAGAAACAAGTATAGAAAATAATTATTTATTTTTTTATTATTTTATTATTTTTTTTAAGAAATGAGAGGGGGTAGCTGGAACTGATATGGTGGTGATAATAAGAAAAACAAACACGGGCCAAAGCCCACCGGCATATACCAAACATGAAAGTACCAAATGTCAAACCAATAAACTATGGTTATGATCACTGTTAATGAAATCAGGTCCAGAAAAATGAACAAAGTGGCGGAAAGAAATCGACACAATATTCCTCGATCCAATCTCTCCCCTCTTTCCGGTTTCACTTCTTTCCCATCTCAACTCTGTTTTGATTTTGGATTCTTCTCTTGTTGTTTTTGTTTTCACGATTCAGGTTCGCATCCGACCTCGTGTTGCAGGTTTGAAATGTTTGTTAATTTGGGAATGGTGGCCGAAGGTGGTGTTGGGGTGATGACGGGTTTCACGACGGCCATTTGAGGGAGATGAGTGAGGAGGAAGATGGTTCTGAAAATGGGTTTCTGGGTTGAAGCGGTTTTCGTTCGCATGTATCGAAGAAATTGGGGTACGGTCAAGGTTGAGGCAGCGAGGGCTTGGAGAGTGTGAGGGATGGAGTCGCGGCGCCGTTTTCGCGACGGGGAAGAGGAAGAAGAAGAATGTAATGGCGGAAGAAACGGTTGAATGGTTTTTCGGTTTGTTTGATATTTTGGAAGAGAAACGGGTTGAAGAAGGAGGAAGAGAAGGACGATGGTTTTGCGGATGAAGATGAAGAAGGAGGAGGTTTGGAAGAATGGTGAAGAGGAAGATTCAAGGGCGGCGGCGGCTAGGTTTGAGGCTGAAAAATCATTTGGGGAAGATTGAACAGTAACCGAATTCTAAGATTGTCTCAATGAAAGAGAAGATAAATAATGCACTGGCCTCTCTCTTCTTGCAGCGTGTCATCTTACTGTTTTTTTTTTTAATTTTAATAATTAATCTGATTAATTAAATAATAATTCTAAATCTAATAATTCTAACCTATTCTAATTATATCTATTCTAATTATTCTATTAAAATTCTAACCTAATAAAAATCTAATTAAGTTCTAGTTAATTTCTAAATCACTAAATTCTAATTCTAACTAATTAAAATCTAATCATAATCAATTAATCTAATTTTATCCTAATAATAATCTAAATTAATCTAATTTCTAATTACAACTAAAATTCTAATATAACTCTATCTTAATTAAAACTAAATCTAATCCTAATTAATTAAGTTAAAAATCTATTTTAAAATAATAAAAAAGTCTAATTCTAATTCTAACAAATTCTAATAAAAATTCTATTTAAATTATAAATCTAAGATTTATCTAAATTAATTAAAATTTAATTTCTAATTTCTAATTAACTAAAAAAAACTACATTTTATTTCTAATTTCTAAATTAAATTCTAAAACTAAAAATCTAATTCTATTTTACTATTATATTATTAACAAACAAAAATAATATATGTACAAAATATAAATGTTTTGAAAAGAAAAAAGGTTGAAAACTAAAAATGGAATTAAAATTTTCAAAAATAACATCCTTAGGCCACATGTCACGCTCCCATTGGGCAAAATAACAGGGATTTGAAAAACGTCAAATCGGGGGTGGACACGTGTCTAAATGGCATGAAACTCGATAATTTGATTCAAAGAAAACTCTTGATCACGTGTATTTAAAAACCAATGCAAAAATATGATCACGAACTATGACCTAATGAAAATGCATATGAGTGCGAAGCAAAAACCAGTCAAAGTTGGAAAAAGCGAGGGCAAATTTTGGGGTGCAACACATAGCCTTATGCTAAAGAGAGTCAAGCCTAACTTGACTCGATTCGTGAGAGCTAAATCCGGTTGTTTGTTTATCTTTTCCTTTTGCTTGTCTAACTATTTAGTTACTGACTTTCTTTTATGTGTCCTATTATTGTTTCTTGTGACACTATTGGGTTCTCTGATTATTGGTGCTTTGTGAGATGGCTCTACACCCGAGTCTGAGAAAAACATAGGATTAGGATGGTGGTTGTGTAGTGGAATCCCTCGATGAGCCTTTCTCGTTGGGAGGATGTGAAATTCCCGCTTAGAGTTTATTCCCTTGGAGATGTTATTGTCATGGTGAGCCTTTGCCATGGCAATGATGTTTTCAAGCCTGAATCGATGACCTTTTAACCATTTCTCATGGTGGTTGGTAGTGTTAACTCATGAGGGTTACACCTTGTTGGGTTGATACGAACGCCCAAACCAAATGAGATCCCTTGAACGTATCGTTATTTTGACAATGATATTTTCAACCTCGATCTATGACTCTGAGATACCTTTTAAAAACCTTGGACTTGATGGTTGTGTAGTCGAGACTCACGAAGAGCCTTTCTCGTGGGATGGTGCGAAAACCTCACCTAGCAGAGATCATTTTAAGGCTGTTATCGTCAGATGAGCCTTCGTCGTGGCAATAATATCTTTGGAAGGATCCATGACTCTATGAAACTACCCTTTTAAAGCCTACCCATGGGGTTCCGCTAATCATAGATATTCGTTATTTACCCATTACTCTAACTGACCTGAGAGCGTGATGAACCTGTGATCCTGAGCATTGCATTGCATCTGCATACCTTTGCATCTGCATTCATTTGCATTTCATATCAGTTTCCAAAACCAACAAAACACATCCATCCTTTGTCCATAATACGCAGTTGATTTCCTGACACTCGTATCAGGCTTGAAGCTATTTCTAGAAGAATCATGGACTCAGAAGAGCAGAACAACTTCACGTCAAGAGCAGATGTTGACTAGATGAAGAACCAGTTAGACCAACTTGTGGAAGCTATGTTAGTCTTGACACGAAGAGAGAAAAACTTTCAACGGCCTATAATCACTAAGAATGTCATTCCATCTCAAGTGAACAATCTTGCTCAATCTCAGCCTGTGCGGATTCCTGTTGAGAATTGGGTTATACAAGAATGACACATTATTTGAGATCAACATACCTCGTCTCATGATGTTGTTGAGTACCATAGCTTTGCATTCACTGCGCCGAATTCCCAAGAGACAAGCCTAATGGTGAATAATGAATGACCTCAAGATGTTGAGATTATGGAAAGATGTTGTGTGTTGGAAGAGAAGCTTAAAGCCATAAAAAGGCGTGATACTTTTAACCTGAATGCTTTGAACATGTGTTTGGTACCCAGACTTGTAATACCTCCAAAGTTCAAGATGCCGAATTTTGAGAAGTACAAAGGAGATAGTTGTCCAAAGCAACATTTGGTGATGTTTTGCAGAAAGATGACATCCTATGCTCACAACGATAAACTTATGATTCACTGTTTCTAAGACAGTCTGAGTGGGGCATCATTGAGTTGGTATATGCAAATAGAGAATAAACATATTCAGTCATGGTCGGACTTAACCAATGCCTTTGTAAAACAATACCAATATAATCTTGACGTGACTCTCAACCGCATACAGTTGCAAGGCTTATCTCAAGAGGAAATGAATCTTTCAGAGAGCAAGCTCAGAGATGGAGAGAGGTAGCTGCTCGGGTTCAACCATCACTTTTAGATAAAGAATTGGTTGACCTGTTCATAGATTCTTTGCAAGACTCGTAGTTGGAAAAGATGATGGGAAATGGGACATCAAACTTCTCTGAATTGATTTCAGTAAGAGAATGCATCGAGAGCCATATCAAGAAGGGAAATATCCAAGACATATCGAACATCCCAGGTAATGAAAGTGAATCAGTTATCAGTTCTCAAGAGGAAGATGAGGACGAAATCAGTGCAATCTGGCACACTTCACAAGCTCCATCTCCGGTATCTTATCCTCAGTACCCAAGCATCTCAACTGTTCAAAGTCAACAATTCTATGGGTCTCCTCGTGTGATTCCATCCTCTCCACACGGTCAATATCCTCCTGTCAATAGAGGTCCCCTCATCAACAATGAATTACACAGAAGAATGCTTCGCGACGACGATGTTACTATAATCAAAGGCCAAAAAGACATTTTGATTTGTTGTCAATGCCATTCAGTCACATACTGCCACGTTTGATCAATAGTGGACTAATAGTTCAAAAGGAATTAGGTCCTGTAATTCCTCCATATCCACCAGACTTTGACGCCAATGCACAATGTGGTTACCATGCCGGCGCCATGAGGAATTCAACCGAGGATTGAAAATAACTCAAAAATAAGGTCCAAGATTTGATTGAGTCCAAGTTAATCTCATTTACGCCTCAAGGTCTTCAAATCAACATCAATCGTTCATCTGGTCAGGCGGGTCCGTCATCCCCTGATATGGAAGAAGCTGTTGATAGTAGGTGTGAAGAAGGCTATTATACTGGTCGTGATGAACAAGAATGCTAGCCCAACAACAAATCAAGAGAGAAAAGTCCATTTCCTCAACGCTGACAATTTTTTAGATCATCTCATTTCTTTGCATTTGTAGTTTCTTTTCTGTTAAGTGTTATTTGCTTTTAGACGTTGTTGTTTATTAATGGTATTATTAATGTAATGATCGTGCATGTTTTGAACAGGTCCATTCATATTCACTCACCTTTTTCTCATTTATCGCAAAAATAAAAAGAAAAGTTCACTGCACTCCCTTTATCATATGTTGTTTAGCAAAGATTGGAAGAAGGATGATGAAAACTAAGTACCCATAATTGTTGATAGCATGCTTTCCGATAAAAGCTTGCTGATGATGTAAATGCATCGTTTCAAATCCTCAAACACTATAGAAATAAGGAGTTAGTCCCTAGTTAACCACCTCGAGCCTAGAAGTAGAAGTTTCCTTCGGATCTACAAATCCTTACACTCAACCTGGGGAAGGGTAGTGTTCAATTAATCTGATTACACACTCGAATCACAAGCAACATCCAAAAGACATGACGGTTGTTTGTCAATAACCCATGACTTGGCAGTCATAGTTCTCCAACAAAATTCAAAGAAATAAAAAATTAAAAGTCTGTTAACTTAAATCCCTTAGAAGGAGACTTAGGAAAAAATTAGGGCAATCCCGATGGATTTGAAAAACAAAATCAGTCCAGGAAAAAATTAGGGATAAAAAAAAGAAAAAAACAAAAGAGGTCATCAAATCCTCAAGTAAGAAAAACAAGATTCAGTGACTACCATATCAAAAATCAAAAAGGTCACTGACATCATGACAAAAGCAAAATAAAGTGACTGCCATTTCAAGAAAATCTTGAATCATCATCTTCATTCTTACACCGTCAAAATCTAAGTGCGTGTGTTGAATTAACTGAACATAGGATTGGAGAACATCACGAAGAAAGGGCGGGTACAAATTTAATTTTGAGCCTTATATCCTTTGTTTCTATAACCGTGAACCAGACCGAGATACAACCCTCAAAAGACCTAATTGAGGTGGGGTTTATTATGAAAGCATACTATAACAAGGTTTCATAAACTGACTCCTACATACTTTCTAATCATTTGCATCGGTGTCATATTCTTGCTATATCTTTCACACACCAATAAAGTAGCATTGTGTTTAGACTAACAGTCCACTCGTCACACACTACCACATCATTTCTAATAAATGATTTTTCAAAACTCACATGACTATCGCATTAAAATTACCATTTCTGAATGAACAATTCTAACTGCAAATCAGTACTTGAAATTATGGGAATTCCAACAAGGAGCAATCAAAGAGGAACTTGAACATTTGATGGCACTGACTTGAATTAAGACTACCTCATAACCTTGTGAATTTGGGGCAAGTCCTTCAAAGTAATACTCAGTCAATCTAGGGCAAGTCCTTCTGAGGTTCAAATAGGGGAAGACCGCCACAAAATCTAAACACTGAGGCAAATCATCTCAGACTATGTCATGGCATAAATCTTTTAAGGAAAAATCCTCCAAAAAACATACAGATTGGGGCAAACAAGTTGGAAAGGGGCAATTTCCCTTCATACTTTCAAGTTGGTCAAGCTGACCATGTCAGACACTAGTAACTGTTGAGTTCAACAAGTGTCAAAAAGCCTTGAGGCAGAGCAAAAGTACAATCAACATGCATTGGATAAGTCGCTACGCTCGCACAATCAATGTGCTTTGGTTATGTCGCTAATATCATTTGCAAGCCATCATGGCATATCAGTTAAAAGTGAGGTTCTCTCAGGAACAAGCACACAACTCTTGCAAAGGATCAAACTTGGGCCACCAAGATCATCCACATTTGTTCTTTGATCATGGCACCGTCAGATACCAAGTGTCGGGAGTCAAATCCTTTCACCAAATAAAGTTCAACCTTGCTTGGGAACCAACAAAAAGTCCAACTCTGCTTGGAACCTCCTAAAGTCCAACCTTGCTTGGCACCCTCAAAGTCCAATCTTGCTTGGCAACTACCAAAAGTCCACCATGTTGGCACCTTCCTAAAGTCCAACTTATATGGCAACCACCCAAAAGTCCAACTCTGCTTGACACTTCCTCAAAGCCCAATCCATATTGGCAACTACCAAAAGTCCACCCTGTTGGCACATCCGTAAAACTAATCACCTGCCTGCATTCACATATGCATCATATATAATTAACATGTACCATATGCATACATAACATAACCATTTTCCTTCTTCAACCCCCGAGTTGATATCTTGTTGTAGTTCTTAACCCCAAGTCAATATTATCTTTATGTTCTCAACCCCTGCATTGATATTTTTATTTGATCTTGACCCCCGAGTCAATATTATCTTTATTTTCTTGACCCCCGAGTCGATATTTACCATTGCCTCTTCAACCCCCGATTTGACATCTTATTACTTTTCTCGACCCCCAAGTCAATATCGTCTTTATTTTCTTGACCCCCGAGTCATTGTTATCTTTATTCTCTTCAACCCCCGAGTTGACATCTTATTACAGTTCTCGACCCCCGAGTCGATATTTTCTTTACATCTTCTTCAACCCCCAAGTTGATATCTTGCTATTGTCTTTATTTTCTCGACCCCCGAGTCGATATTGTCTTTATTTCTTCAATCCCCGAGTTGACTTGTTGTTTTAATTTATTTTTGACCCCTGAGTCGATAGTATATTTGCTTTTCTCAAACCCTGAGTTGATATACTAGTATACCCAGTGAGTCTTTTCACCTTGCTTCATATAATCCTCAATAGTCTTTCATTGGAAACCATAAATGAAGTCTAACCAAAATCCAATCACCCAGTTGCATCCTCCTGCATTGCATATCAATCATTTGCATTCCTATATGCACTTAGAATTTCCCTAGCAGTTGTATCTTAGTGTGCATAGTCGTGCATCATGCAATTCATGGCATTTCTGTCCCCAGCGGAACAGCATAACAGGATCCACGATCGATCAGCAAGCATCTTGGCCAATCCTCCTTCGAAGTCGGCATATTTCTCTAAAGAGAGTTGATACCCCGCACATGCTCATTGAATTTCATTCCCTAGTAAGTCATTCTTTAAACATGCAGTTGATAGTGATAATCCCCAGCATTTTCGCTTTTGTTGCTCCCCAAGCAGAGGCTATCCTAAAACGTTTTTGTGAAGTTTTCCCCTGCATAACATGGCTAGCGCATTTCCTCCGACAGGAATCCTGCTCAACTATTTCCCCAGAAAATTTATTGTCAGAGATACTGTTTTGGTATCATCGAAGAACCTTAATGGATGAGGTACTGGTTCGACCACCCGAAGAATCTCTTGTTGTGTTCAGAGATACTGCTTTGGTATCATCGAAGAACCTTAGTGGATAAGGTACTACTTCGACCACCCAAAGAATCTCGTGCTCTCAAAGATACTACTTTGGTATCATCGAAGAACCTTAGTGGATAACTATCGCACCTCGAAAAATTAACATAAAGATAATTTGAAAACACGATCCTCGCACAAAAGGCGCAGAAATGCGGTTCGACAGAGTCGTCGCCGAACTTTATTTATCCCAAAGAGATGGGAAAGGAATATATTGAGAAAACCTTTAAAACAAAAGACAAGAACACGATCGTCGTAACCTATGTTCTGGGTTCGGGATTCAGTTACACAGGGGGAAGGTATTAACACCTCTCACGTCCGTTGTATTCAATGGGAACCTCTTAATTTGATTTGTGATGAATGTTAGCTAAGCTTATTTGTTTTCTTCTCAATAATAAATGCGAAATGATACGATAAAGGGATAACGAAGCTAGAGGGAAAATGGGTGGTTATAGGAAGGATTAGGGCCCTTGTGCCTACGTATGCTCATTCAGACAAGAATGAGAAATCAGGGCTCTCGTAGTTCGACTACAGGAAAGGATATAGGAAACAAAAGATGGATAGAAGGTAGCTCGCCAAGATCATCGCAATCTTGTGCCTACGTATCTTACATTCAAAAATGAATGAAAAATTAGAGCGTGCGTAGTTCATGGAGACGACCATGAAAAGAGATGGGTTGAATGGTTGAAGTTAGGTTCGGGTGGCTATTACTCGAAGCTTAAGAAAGGCTCCTCGGACCCAAGTAATCGTGAGAATGAGTCAAAGACTTGACTTTTTCCCTTTTTCATCTTGAAAAGAAGTTGTGTTTGAATAATGAGTGGTTGGAAGATAGGCGAATGTTATCGAGTTAAAGGTATTTTAGAGGTGTCAATTGCTCACACAAGAGTAAGATAACTCGCATCCAAACAACTAAAGAGAGGCCAAAGGCTCAACCCCATCTTTTCACCTTGAAAAGAGTTAGATAGTTGTTATTTGTTTTGATAGTATAATCAAGATAATATTAACAAGTATAATCAAGATAATATTAACAAGTATATGAACAAAATAATAAAATCAAGATATAATGACTAAAAATAAATAAATAGTATATTGACGGAAATTAAAGTTAGTCGTTAGTTGATATGAATTGAATCAGGACAAAATGTAGCGCTAAACCGTCGTAGCTCGATCTATGATGAAGATTAAACTATAGGAGGTCATGCAAGTTGATATCCGTGCTAAAAACACAATGGAGAAATGATATTGAGGATCATTTTCCAATGTAATTGTGTCACACAGACAGAAAAAGTGACGGTTTCGTCTTAATCACAAACTTGCGTTAATTAATCGAAGGTAACCTATCACGATCCCAAAGTATAAAAAATAATCTCAATGATCATTTTCTACAGATTTGAAATTATGAAGGTTAAACAACCTCAACCAACCAACATTTGTAATATTAAAGACTTTCATTGACCAAGATCGAAATAAAATTAAAATGAAAAAAAAATAAAAAAGACAATCAGATCAATCACGATTAAACAAAACAACAAAACCAAATTATTAACAAAATGTAAAAAAAAACATAAATAGAAATAAAGCTAGGAAACAATTAATAATATAAAAAATAAAAAAAAAGACAAAAGAGAAGGGGTGGCGCCTGGAAAAGTGTGGGTGGTGTATTGAATCATCATGGGCCTCACGACCCATTCATCACAAGACAATGTGCAAGAATCAACAAAGGGTGGCCAGCCAAAACAACAATGAACACGGGCTTTAAAAGCCCAAAATCCCACCATGAAACACAAATAGAAAAGCAATAGGCATGTGATTCTATAATTAAGAGAAATTAAGTATCAGAAAAAAAGAAATGAGAAAGAGTTAAAGTGAAACGAGCAATTTTTTTAGAACAGAAAGTCATAAACAAAAGGGTCGGTTGACACAATATCAAATGGGAAAAGAGAAAAAAGGTTACGAAATGTCAAAATCAATTCTCTCAGAAGAAAACTTCATCATCGCGTCTCAGCAAGAAGAAGAAAGAATTGGAAACGAAACGACATCCAACCTTCTTGTGCGGATTCTTCTCACTTTTCGCTCAATCACGTTTTGATCTTTCACTTTCAGATTCTGTGAGTTTGCTTTGTTTTTTGTTAAAATTTGCTTGTCTCACTCTTTCTATTATCGATTTTAATCCTCTACCTTCTTCTTATTCTGATTTTAGTTTGTTTCTGAATTGCAGGTTTGGTTCTGTTATGGATTCGATGCATGAGGGTGAAGGGTTTGTTTGAAGGTTGAAGCTTAGTGATAAAGGGAATTTTGCAGCATAACAGTAGCTATGAGAGCTTTCCACAAATGGGTGAAAAGGGGTTGATTTATAGAAGAGGTATGAGGGTGGAATGGGAAAATGGTGAGAAATTTGGTGACTTGTCGTTTCGAGGTCGTACGCACTGTGAAAAGTTTCGCATATTGTGTGGGAAATTTGTGGGGAGAGAATGACAAGTTTGTTGTATGGTCGGTTTGTGAGAATTGGCTTGGCTGCATTGGTTTTTTCATATGGCTTGTTGGTTGTTTGGTGGGTGTAGATGGACCGTTATTGTGTCATGTGCCAAGGCTCGTGATATATGTTGCATTGTGTTGCGGATGTTGGTTTATGGCGTTGTGAGAGACGGTAAATGGTTTGCATCCTATGGTTTGTGGTTGAGTTTGATGTGTTTTGTTTTTCTGTTATGCAGGTTTTGATAGAAAAATGGGATAACGATGGCTTCCAATTATGTAGTGGCTGTGTGTTGCGAGAAAACTGCAGGAAATATTTGGTAAGTGGTGCATCATTTTGTGAAATTGTTGGGGTCTTGTTTTATGGTTGAATATGGTTCACGTATTGTGTGGGGTCAAGGAAGGTTAGGATGTTTTGAAGAGTGGCTAAAAATTTATGTATTATGGCTTGAAAAAAAGAAGTGGTGCCGGCAGCTTATGGGAGCACATTGAGCAAAAGCCATTTCGTTTGACTCAAAAATCATGACTTCAAATGGCCTTGTTTAGGTGCTTTTTATGGTTAATTACCTTGTGGTACAAAGTGACTTTTTCCAATTCCTTACTACAGGTTGATGTGTACGGTGCATATTGTGACTTGTGCAAGGTTTATAGCATGTGGTTGAAATTTGTTTGATTTTGTGTAGGCAAATGGTGTGTTTGTGCATAATGAATTGTAGGAGAGTGGCAGCTTTGGATTTCTGGGGTAACTGATAGTTTTGAAGGTTGTAGCAACTCGATTTACTTGTGAATCATGATGGAAAGCTGTGTTATGTTGTATTTCTTTTAAATTGTATATAAATGAATTGGGCCTATTGAAATGGACTTTAGGTTTTTTTGTAATTTGCTTTTTCTGTGTGATAAAATGTTATATGGGCCTGGGAAAAAATGGGCTTTATATACAATAAAAGAAAAGGTAATTTGAATGGATGATGGCGAAATGGATATTGAAAAAATAAATATATAAAGATGAATTGGGTTGGATAAAAAATGTGAATAGATTAGAAAGTGGGTATCTGGAAATGGTTACTGGTGAACGGGTAACTACCTTTTAGAAATTATGAATCATAAGTCAACAATGACGCACTTCACTATGAACCCTTTTAGACCATGCTTTGAAAATCAAAAGATTAGGACCTGAAATATGAACTCCATTGCATAAAACCTTTACTGAAAAGTGAATTGATCTCTGATGATCCTCAGACATGAAGCATATGTACTTATCACCACCTGATGGCCTTATCCACACACAAATAACCCGAATTGGCATGAAACCCTAGTTGGATCCTCAAACACACATCATTTGAATTGCACACCATGGCCTTGATTGATCTTGAAACGAAGCTTTTTCGACCAAGATTAGGTCAGACCCAACTGATTTTCAACTCTTACTGAGCCCACACATACACCTGGCTGGATGCCTTCAAAATGAAACATAGACTTAGGCAATAAAAAAGTAACATATATTTTTATTTTCTGAATGGTGGTTAATGAGTGGATGTGCAGATGAAAGCTATATATAGGTAGGACAAATT
Source organism: Lathyrus sativus (assembly GCA_963859935.3). Lineage (NCBI taxonomy): Eukaryota > Viridiplantae > Streptophyta > Magnoliopsida > Fabales > Fabaceae > Lathyrus > Lathyrus sativus. The sequence continues at coordinate 261,534,966 of OZ012736.1, read as the reverse complement.
TGGGTTATGACAAATGCCCATATCTAATTAGGTTAAACCTAGTAAGATGAACTATTACGACGTTCATTCTTTCAAGGTAGAAGTTGGTTAGATATGAAAAAGACTCCGAATTTGTCCGAAAAAAGAAAGAAAATGCTTGGGAAATGGCCTACTGAATTACTTGTGAAGGTCGTTATCACCAAAAGAATTATAACATAAACAATCTGACACCAAAAGGATGACAGACCCATCACTAAAAGGGTGATAGTAAATACACGACTCTGACACCAAAAGGATGATAGTTAACATACCTCCGACACCAAAAGGATGACGGATGTATCACCAAAAGGATGATAGAGAACACACACACACAATCCCGACACCAAAAGGATGACGGGTCTATCACCAAAAGGATGATAGAGAACTCACGCATAATCTAGCACCAAAAAGATGACATACCTATCACCAAAAAGATTATAGTTAACACACGCACACAACCCCGACACCAAAAGGATGATGGGTCTATCACCAAAAGGATGATAGAGAACTCACACAAAATCTGGCACCAAAAGGATGACAGACCTATCACCAAAAGGGTGATAGTTAACACACTTTCGACACCAAAAAGATGACAGATCTATCACCAAAAGGATGATAGATAAATACAACTCAAAGACCCTTCACCAAAAAGGATGAAAGATGAGGTCACAACTTACTTCTACCAAAAGGATAATAGTAAGCAAAATGATATCAAGGGTTGTCATTCAATAACATGATGATTCACAGACCAATGGTTCACGGATCATCGACACCAAAAGGATGACGGTAAAATCAAACAACACAAGTTGCTACCACCAAAAGGATGATAAAAACTTCTCAATTTTGAGGGTCACCAACACCAAAAGGATGCCGGTCAGGTTGGATTGACAAGGTTTGGCCATCACCAAAAGGATGATAATAAGGCAATTGAGAAAAGGTAAAGTTTACTGGAGATATGATGAGTGGAGATTATTTGAGACATCAACAAAAGGTTTAAGCAAAGAAGTCACTTAAGAACACAATCCTTGTCAACAAAAGGTTGAAAGGAGACAAATCACTGGGGAACGCCCAAGAGGAAGGTTAAATTTGAAACAAATCAACATGGAACGCCTGCTTACTCGGCGAAATGCCATTGGTTGAGCTGGGGACGCCAACTTCAACAACAAAATATTGAGAACACAATTCAATGAGGAACGCCCACTAACTTGCTAGGAGGTTACAACTTTAATAACAAAAGGTTGAAATAACTTCATGATGAACGCCCATGAACATGAAGAAGATGCCTCTGACTGGGCTGAGTTTTGCTTGATATCTTGTCTTGATCAACAAAAGGTTGACACAACTTCGTGGGGAACACCCATAGATTTAAAGGAGATGCCCCTGGCTAGGCTAAATGTTACTTTGAAACTCTTGAACTTGACCAACAAAAGGTCGATATAACTTCGTGGGGGAACGTCCACGGTCTTACAGAAAATGCCCCTGGTTGGGCTAAAGATCATTTTGCAATCTGATTAACCAAAAGGTTGAAACAACTTCATTGGGGAACACCCACGGTCTTGAAGAAGATTCCCCTGACTGGGCTGAATATCGTCTTGGAAATCTTAAGATTGATCCTGGACCTTGACTTGCATATATGAATGCTTGATGTGGTAATGATATTCCATAACAAATGGAAATGAAAATGCAAATGCAAATTTTGATGCGCAGAGATGCAAGTGCTTGGGAAGTATGATTGGTTTTTGTATGCATATGATGCTTATGATATCAAATGCGATGCACATGATGTGTATGATGCACATGATCACAGAAGGGTGATTGGATATGCAGGTGCCAGCATGGCGGACTTCTGGTAGTTGCCAATGCGGATTAGACTTTGGGTGATAGGAGGGTTTTACTTCCTCGACATAAAGTTCGTTGAAGACGCCATGATTGAAAGAGATGAAAATGCTCTTGATGCCCCACGTCTAATCACTTATTAATTTGTTGTGAACTGGCTTCAGAAAATATCACAACTATGTTTGATAGTCAGGATGACCTGGTCATGCCCCAACCTGAAAATGGTAATGGTCTGCCCCTGATTAACCAGCTCTAATCTACGGAAGTTGAGCTTTGATGCTTTGAGATGGATTGGCCTTGATGGAGCAGTTGAAAGACTTGCCCCAGCCTGTGGGTTTTGAGGTAGCCTTGCTTCGTGTCAGCCACTAAAAGTTCAAGTTCCTCTTTGATTGCCCCTTGTTGGAGTGTCTTTGATGCCTAACATTGGTTTGTAGTTAAAATTGTGCATTCACAAATGATAATCTTAATGCAAAGTTCATGCAAGTTTTGAAAAAGAGTCGTTTATTAAAGTGTCGCGATAGTGAGAGACGAATCGACCGTTAGCCCAAAGGTTGTGCTAATTTGATTGGTGTAGAAGATATAGCAAGGAAAATGACACCAATGATGATGATTAGCAAATATGTGAGAAGTCAGTTTACGCAACCTTACGATAGTATGCTTTCAGAATAAACCTCACGTCAATTATGTCTTTTGAGGGTTGTAACATGGTCAGGTTTATAGTTTGAAATAAAGGATATTAAGCTCAAAAATTGATTTATACCCACCCTTTCTTCCCGATGATCCCTAACTTTTGCATGGACTGATTTTGCTTGTCAGATCCATCGGGATTGCCTTGATTTTTGCCTAAGCCTCTTTTGAGGTGTTCGACTTAGCAGGCTTTTGATTTTTTTTATTTTTATTTGTGACTGTCAAGTCGTGGGTTATTGAAGAATATATATATATATATATATATATATATATATATATATATATATATATATATATATATATATATATATATATATATATATATATATATATATATATATATATATATATATATATATATATATATATATATATATATATATATATATATATATATATATATATATATATATATATATATATATATATATATATATATATATATATATATATATATATATATATATATATATATATATATATATATATATATATATATATATATATATATATATATATATATATATATATATATATATATTCTATTTATTTTATTTTTTTAAGACTTTTTTTTGTGAATTGTGATATGTTTTTATTTGGAATAATGGGCGAATGAAACAATAATAGAAAAGGTAATTTGAATGGATGATGGCGAAATGGATATTGAAAAAATAAATATATAAAGATGAATTGGGTTGGATAAAAAATGTGAATAGATTAGAAAGTGGGTATCTGGAAATGGTTACTGGTGAATGGGTAACTACCCTTTAGAAATTATGAATCACAAGTCAACAATGACGCACTTCACTATGAACCCTTTTAGACCATGCTTTGAAAATCAAAAGATTAGGACCTGAAATATGAACTCTATTGCATAAAACCTTTACTGAAAAGTGAATTGATCTCTGATGATCCTCAGTCATGAAGCATATGTACTTATCACCACCTGATGGCCTTATCCACACACAAATAACCCGAATTGGCATGAAACCCTAGTTGGATCGTCAAACACACATCATTTGAATTGCACACCATGGCCTTGATTGATCTTGAAATGAAGCTTTTCCGACCAAGATTAGGTCAGACCCAACTGATTTTCAACTCTTACTGAGCCCACACATACACCTGGCTGGATGCCTTCAAAATGAAACATAGACTTAGGCAATAAAAAAGTAACATATATTTTTATTTTCTGAATGGTGGTTAATGAGTGGATGTGAAGATGAAAGCTATATATAGGTAGGACAAATTTGGGTTATGACAGATGCCCCTATCTAATTAGGTTAAACCTAGTAAGATGAACTATTACGACGTTCATTCTTTCAAGGTAGAAGTTGGTTAGATATGAAAAAGACTCCGAATTTGTCCGAAAAAGAAAGAAAATGCTTGGGAAATGGCCTACTGAATTACTTGTGAAGGTCGTTATCACCAAAAGAATTATAACATAAACAATCTGACACCAAAAGGATGACAGACCCATCACTAAAAGGGTGATAGTAAATACACGACTCTGACACCAAAAGGATGATAGTTAACATACCTCCGACACCAAAAGGATGACGGATGTATCACCAAAAGGATGATAGAGAACACACACACAAAATCCCGACACCAAAAGGATGACGGGTCTATCACCAAAAGGACGATAGAGAACTCACGCATAATCTAGCACCAAAAAGATGACATACCTATCACCAAAAAGATTATACTTAACACACGCACACAACCCCGACACCAAAAGGATGATGGGTCTATCACCAAAAGGATGATAGAGAACTCACACAAAATCTGGCAATAAAAGGATGACAGACCTATCACCAAAAGGGTGATAATTAACACACTTTCGACACCAAAAAGATGACGGATCTATCACCAAAAGGATGATAGATAAATACAACTCAAAGACCCTTCACCAAAAAGGATGAAAGATGAGGTCACAACTTACTTCTACCAAAAGGATAATAGTAAGCAAAATGATATCAAGGGTTGTCATTCAATAACATGATGATTCACAGACCAATAGTTCACGGATCATCGACACCAAAAGGATAACGGTAAAATCAAACAACACAAGTTGCTACCACCAAAAGGATGATAAAAACTTCCCAATTTTGAGGGTCACCAACACCAAAAGGATGCCGGTCAGGTTGGATTGACAAGGTTTGGCCATCACCTAAAGGATGATAATAAGGCAATTGAGAAAAGGTAAAGTTTACTGGAGATATGATGAGTGGAGATTATTTGAGACATCAACAAAAGGTTTAAGCAAAGAAGTCACTTAAGAACACAATCCTTGTGAACAAAAGGTTGAAAGGAGACAAATCACTAGGGAACGCCCAAGAGGAAGGTTAAATTTGAAACAAATCAACATGGAACGCCTGCTTACTCGGCGAAATGCCATTGGTTGAGCTGGGGACGCCAACTTCAACAACAAAATATTGAGAACACAATTCAATGAGGAATGCCCACTAACTTGCTTGGAGGTTACAACTTTAATAACAAAAGGTTGAAATAACTTCATGAGGAACGCCCATGAACATGAAGAAGATGCCTCTGACTGGGCTGAGTTTTGCTTGATATCTTGTCTTGATCAACAAAAGGTTGACACAACTTCGTGGGGAACACCCATAGATTTAAAGGAGATGCCCCTGGCTAGGCTAAATGTTACTTTGAAACTCTTGAACTTGACCAACAAAAGGTCGATATAACTTCGTGGGAGAACGTCCACGGTCTTACAGAAAATGCCCCTGGTTGGGCTAAAGATCATCTTGCAATCTGATTAACCAAAAGGTTGAAATAACTTCATTGGGGAACACCCACGGTCTTGAAGAAGATTCCCCTGACTGGGCTGAATATCGTCTTGGAAATCTTAAGATTGACCCTGGACCTTGAATTGCATATATGAATGCTTGATGTGGTAATGATATTCCATAACAAATGGAAATGAAAATGCAAATGCAAATTTTGATGCGCAGAGATGCAAGTGCTGGGGAAGTATGATTGGTTTTTGTATGCATATGATGCTTATGATATCGAATGCGATGCACATGATCACAGAAGGGTGATTGGATATGCAGGTGCCAGCATGGCGGACTTCTGGTAGTTGCCAATGCGGATTAGACTTTGGGTGATGGGAGGGTTTTACTTCCTCGACATAAAGTTCGTTGAAGACGCCATGATTGAAAGAGATGAAAATGCTCTTGATGCCCCACGTCTAATCACTTATTAATTTGTTGTGAACTGGCTTCAGAAAATATCACAACTATGTTTGATAGTCAGGATGACCTGGTCTTGCCCCAACCTGAAAATGGTAATGGTCTGCCCCTGATTAACCAGCTCTAATCTACGGAAGTTGAGCTTTGATGCTTTGAGATGGATTGGCCTTGATGGAGCAGTTGAAAGACTTGCCCCAGCCTGTGGGTTTTGAGGTAGCCTTGCTTCGTGTCAGCCACTAAAAGTTCAAGTTCCTCTTTGATTGCCCCTTGTTGGAGTGTCTTTGATGCCTAACATTGGTTTGTAGTTAAAATTGTGCATTCACAAATGATAATCTTAATGCAAAGTTCATGCAAGTTTTGAAAAAGAGTCGTTTATTAAAGTGTGGTGATAGTGAGAGACGAATCGACCGTTAGCCCAAATGTTGTGCTAATTTGATTGGTGTAGAAGATATAGCAAGGAAAATAACACCAATGATGATGATTAGCAAATATGTGAGAAGTCAGTTTACGCAACCTTACGATAGTATGCTTTCAGAATAAACCTCACGTCAATTATGTCTTTCGAGGATTGTAACATGGTCTGGTTTATGGTTTGAAATAAAGGATATTAGGCTCAAAAATTGATTTATACCCACCCTTTCTTCCCGATGATCCCTAACTTTTGCATGGACTGATTTTGCTTGTCAGATCCATCGGGATTGCCTTGATTTTTGCCTAAGCCTCTTTTGAGGTGTTCGACTTAGCAGGCTTTTGATTTTTTTTATTTTTATTTGTGACTGTCAAGTCGTGGGTTATTGAAGAATATATATATATATATATATATATATATATATATATATATATATATATATATATATATATATATATATATATATATATATATATATATATATATATATATATATATATATATATATATATATATATATATATATATATATATATATATATATATATATATATATATATATATATATATATATATATATATATATATATATATATATATATATATATATATTCTATTTATTATTATTTTTTTAAGACTTTTTTTTGTGAATTGTGATATGTTTTTATTTGGAATAATGGGCGAATGAAACAATAAAAGAAAAGGTAATTTGAATGGATGATGGCGAAATGGATATTGAAAAAATAAATATATAAAGATGAATTGGGTTGGATAAAAAATGTGAATAGATTAGAAAGTGGGTATCTGGAAATGGTTACTGGTGAACGGGTAACTACCCTTTAGAAATTATGAATCACAAGTCAACAATGACGCACTTCACTATGAACCCTTTTAGACCATGCTTTGAAAATCAAAAGATTAGGACCTGAAATATGAACTCCATTGCATAAAACCTTTACTGAAAAGTGAATTGATCTCTGATGATCCTCAGTCATGAAGCATATGTACTTATCACCACCTGATGGCCTTATCCACACACAAATAACCCGAATTGGCATGAAACCCTAGTTGGATCCTCAAACACACATCATTTAAATTGTACACCATGGCCTTGATTGATCTTGAAACGAAGCTTTTCCGACCAAGATTAGGTCAGACCCAACTGATTTTCAACTCTTACTGAGCCCACACATACACCTGGCTGGATGCCTTCAAAATGAAACATAGACTTAGGCAATAAAAAAGTAACATATATTTTTATTTTCTGAATGGTGGTTAATGAGTGGATGTGCAGATGAAAGCTATATATAGGTAGGACAAATTTGGGTTATGACAGATGCCCCTATCTAATTAGGTTAAACCTAGTAAGATGAACTATTACGACGTTCATTCTTTCAAGGTAGAAGTTGGTTAGATATGAAAAAGACTCCGAATTTGTCCGAAAAAGAAAGAAAATGCTTGGGAAATGGCCTACTGAATTACTTGTGAAGGTCGTTATCACCAAAAGAATTATAACATAAACAATCTGATACCAAGAGGATGACAGACCCATCACTAAAAGGGTGATAGTAAATACACGACTCTGACACCAAAAGGATGATAGTTAACATACCTCCGACACCAAAAGGATGACGGATGTATCACCAAAAGGATGATAGAGAACACACACACACACACAATCCCGACACCAAAAGGATGACGGGTCTATCACCAAAAGGATGATAGAGAACTCACGCATAATCTAGCACCAAAAAGATGACATACCCATCACCAAAAAGATTATAGTTAACACACGCACACAACCCCGACACCAAAAGGATGACGGGTCTATCACCAAAAGGATGATAGAGAACTCACACAAAATCTGGCACCAAAAGGATGACAGACCTATCACCAAAAGGGTGATAGTTAACACACTTTCAACACCAAAAAGATGACGGATCTATCACCAAAAGGATGATAGAGAAATACAACTCAAAGACCCTTCACCAAAAAGGATGAAAGATGAGGTCACAACTTACTTCTACCAAAAGGATAATAGTAAGCAAAATGATATCAAGGGTTGTCATTCAATAACATGATGATTCACAGACCAATGGTTCACGGATCATCGACACCAAAAGGATGACGGTAAAATCAAACAACACAAGTTGCTACCACCAAAAGGATGATAATAACTTCCCAATTTTGAGGGTCACCAACACCAAAAGGATGCCGGTCAGGTTGGATTGACAAGGTTTGGCCATCACCAAAAGGATGATAATAAGGCAATTGAGAAAAGGTAAAGTTTACTGGAGATATGATGAGTGGAGATTATTTGAGACATCAACAAAAGGTTTAAGCAAAGAAGTCACTTAAGAACACAATCCTTGTCAACAAAAGGTGGAAAGGAGACAAATCACTGGGGAACGCCCAAGAGGAAGGTTAAATTTGAAACAAATCAACATGGAACGCCTGCTTACTCAGTGAAATGCCGTTGGTTGAGCTGGGGACGCCAACTTCAACAACAAAATATTGAGAACACAATTCAATGAGGAACGCCCACTAACTTGCTTGGAGGTTACAACTTTAATAACAAAAGGTTGAAATAACTTAATGAGGAACGCCCATGAACATGAAGAAGATGCCTCTGACTGGGCTGAGTTTTGCTTGATATCTTGTCTTGATCAACAAAAGGTTGACACAACTTCGTGGGGAACACCCATAGATTTAAAGGAGATGCCCCTGGCTAGGCTAAATGTTACTTTGAAACTCTTGAACTTGACCAACAAAAGGTCGATATAACTTCGTGGGGGAACGTCCACGGTCTTACAGAAAATGCCCCTGGTTGGGCTAAAGATCATCTTGCAATCTGATTAACTAAAAGGTTGAAACAACTTCATTGGGGAACACCCACGGTCTTGAAGAAGATTCCCCTGACTGAGCTGAATATCGTCTTGGAAATCTTAAGGTTGATCCTGGACCTTGACTTGCATATATGAATGCTTGGTGTGGTAATGATATTCCATAACAAATGGAAATGAAAATGCAAATGCAAATTTTGATGCGCAGAGATGCAAGTGCTGGGGAAGTATGATTGGTTTTTGTATGCATATGATGCTTATGATATCGAATGCGAAGCACATGATGCGTATGATGCACATGATCACATAAGGGTGATTGGATATGCAGGTGCCAGCATGGCGGACTTCTGGTAGTTGCCAATGCGGATTAGACTTTGGGTGATGGGAGGGTTTTACTTCCTCGACATAAAGTTCGTTGAAGACGCCATGATTGAAAGAGATGAAAATGCTCTTGATGCCCCACGTCTAATCACTTATTAATTTGTTGTGAACTGGCTTCAGAAAATATCACAACTATGTTTGATAGTCAGGATGACCTGGTCTTGCCCCAACCTGAAAATGGTAATGGTCTGCCCCTGATTAACCAGCTCTAATCTACGGAAGTTGAGCTTTGATGCTTTGAGATGGATTGGCCTTGATGGAGCAGTTGAAAGACTTGCCTCAGCCTGTGGGTTTTGAGGTAGCCTTGCTTCGTGTCAGCCACTAAAAGTTCAAGTTCCTCTTTGATTGCCCCTTGTTGGAGTGTCTTTGATGCCTAACATTGGTTTGTAGTTAAAATTGTGCATTCACAAATGATAATCTTAATGCAAAGTTCATGCAAGTTTTGAAAAAGAGTCGTTTATTAAAGTGTCGTGATAGTGAGAGACGAATCGACCGTTAGCCCAAATGTTGTTCTAATTTGATTGGTGTAGAAGATATAGCAAGGAAAATGACATCAATGATGATGATTAGCAAATATGTGAGAAGTCAGTTTATGCAACCTTACGATAGTATGCTTTCAGTATAAACCTCACGTCAATTATGTCTTTCGAGGGTTGTAACATGGTCTGGTTTATGGTTTGAAATAAAGGATATTAGGCTGAAAAATTGATTTATACCCACCCTTTCTTCCCGATGATCCTTAACTTTTGCATGGACTGATTTTTCTTGTCAGATCCATCGGGACTGCCTTGAGTTTTGCCTAAGCCTCTTTTGAGGTGTTCGACTTAGCAGGCTTTTGATTTTTTTGTATTTTTATTTGTGACTGTCAAGTTGTGGGTTATTGAAGAATATATATATATATATATATATATATATATATATATATATATATATATATATATATATATATATATATATATATATATATATATATATATATATATATATATATATATATATATATATATATATATATATATATATATATATATATATATATATATATATATATATATATATATATATATATATATATATATATATTTATATGTTTTTATTATTTTTTTAAGACTTTTTTTTTGTGAATTGTGATATGTTTTTATTTGGAATAATGGGCGAATGAAACAATAAAAGAAAAGGTAATTTGAATGGATGATGGCGAAATGGATATTGAAAAAATAAATATATAAAGATGAATTGGGTTGGATAAAAAATGTGAATAGATTAGAAAGTGGGTATCTGGATATGGTTACTGGTGAACGGGTAACTACCCTTTAGAAATTATGAATCACAAGTCAACAATGACGCACTTCACTATGAACCCTTTTAGACCATGCTTTGAAAATCAAAAGATTAGGACCTGAAATATGAACTCCATTGCATAAAACCTTTACTGAAAAGTGAATTGATCTCTGATGATCCTCAGTCATGAAGCATATGTACTTATCACCACCTGATGGCCTTATCCACACACAAATAACCCGAATTGGCATGAAACCCTAGTTGGATCCTCAAACACACATCATTTGAATTGCACACCATGGCCTTGATTGATCTTGAAACGAAGCTTTTCCGACCAAGATTAGGTTAGACCCAACTGATTTTCAACTCCTACTGAGCCCACACATACACCTGGCTGGATGCCTTCAAAATGAAACATAGACTTAGGCAATAAAAAAGTAACATATATTTTTATTTTCTGAATGGTGGTTAATGAGTGGATGTGCAGATGAAAGCTATATATAGGTAGGACAAATTTGGGTTATGACAGATGCCCCTATCTAATTAGGTTAAACCTAGTAAGATGAACTATTACGACGTTCATTCTTTCAAGGTAGAAGTTGGTTAGATATGAAAAAGACTCCGAATTTGTCCGAAAAAGAAAGAAAATGCTTGGGAAATGGCCTACTGAATTACTTGTGAAGGTCGTTATCACTAAAAGAATCATAACATAAACAATCTGACACCAAAAGGATGGCAGACCCATCACTAAAAGGGTGATAGTAAATACACGACTCTGACACCAAAAGGATGATAGTTAACATACCTCCGACACCAAAAGGATGACGGATGTATCACCAAAAGGATGATAGAGAACACACACACACAATCCCGACACCAAAAGGATGACGGGTCTATCACCAAAAGGACGATAGAGAACTCACGCATAATCTAGCACCAAAAAGATGACATACCTATCACCAAAAAGATTATAGTTAACACACGCACACAACCCCGACACCAAAAGGATGATGGGTCTATCACCAAAAGGATGATAGAGAACTCACACAAAATCTGGCACCAAAAGGATGACAGACCTATCACCAAAAGGGTGATAGTTAACACACTTTCGACACCAAAAGGGTGATAGTTAACACACTTTCGACACCAAAAAGATGACGGATCTATCACCAAAAGGATGATAGAGAAATACAACTCAAAGACCCTTCACCAAAAAGGATGAAAGATGAGGTCACAACTTACTTCTACCAAAAGGATAATAGTAAGCAAAATGATATCAAGGGTTGTCATTCAATAACATGATGATTCACAGACCAATGGTTCACGGATCATCGACACCAAAAGGATGACGGTAAAATCAAACAACAAAAGTTGCTACCACCAAAAGGATGATAATAACTTCCCAATTTTGAGGGTCACCAACACCAAAAGGATGCCGGTCAGGTTGGATTGACAAGATTTGGCCATCACCAAAAGGATGATAATAAGGCAATTGAGAAAAGGTAAAGTTTACTAGAGATATGATGAGTGGAGATTATTTGAGACATCAACAAAAGGTTTAAGCAAAGAAGTCACTTAAGAACACAATCCTTGTGAACAAAAGGTTGAAAGGAGACAAATCACTGGGGAACGCCCAAGAGGAAGGTTAAATTTGAAACAAATCAACATGGAACGCCTGCTTACTCGGCGAAATGCCATTGGTTGAGCTGGGGACGCCAACTTCAACAACAAAATATTGAGAACACAATTCAATGAGGAACGCCCACTAACTTGCTTGGAGGTTACAACTTTAATAACAAAAGGTTGAAATAACTTCATGAGGAACGCCCATGAACATGAAGAAGATGCCTCTGACTGAGCTGAGTTTTGCTTGATATCTTGTCTTGATCAACAAAAGGTTGACACAACTTCGTGGGGAACACCCATAGATTTCAAGGAGATGCCCCTGTCTAGGCTCAATGTTACTTTGAAACTTTTGAACTTGACCAATAAAAGGTCGATATAACTTCGTGGGGGAACGTCCACGGTCTTACAGAAAATGCCCCTGGTTGGGCTAAAGATCATCTTGCAATCTGATTAACCAAAAGGTTGAAACAACTTCATTGGGGAACACCCACGATCTTGAAGAAGATTCCCCTGACTGGGCTGAATATCGTCTTGGAAATCTTAAGATTGATCCTGGACCTTGACTTGCATATATGAGTGCTTGATGTGGTAATGATATTCCATAACAAATGGAAATGAAAATGCAAATGCAAATTTTGATGCGCAGAGATGCAAGTGCTGGGGAAGTATGATTGGTTTTTGTATGCATATGATGCTTATGATATCGAATACGATGCACATGATGCGTATGATGCACATGATCACAGAAGGGTGATTGGATATGCAGGTGCCAGCATGGCAGACTTCTGGTAGTTGCCAATGCGGATTAGACTTTGGGTGATGGGAGGGTTTTACTTCCTCGACATAAAGTTCGTTGAAGACACCATGATTGAAAGAGATGAAAATGCTCTTGATGCCCCACGTCTAATCACTTATTAATTTGTTGTGAACTGGCTTCAGAAAATATCACAACTATGTTTGATAGTCAGGATGACCTGGTCTTGCCCCAACCTGAAAATGGTAATGGTCTGCCCCTGATTAACCAGCTCTAATCTACGGAAGTTGAGCTTTGATGCTTTGAGATGGATTGGCCTTGATGGAGCAGTTGAAAGAATTGCCCCAGCCTGTGGGTTTTGAGGTAGCCTTGCTTTGTGTCAGCCACTAAAAGTTCAAGTTCCTCTTTGATTGCCCCTTGTTGGAGTGTCTTTGATGCCTAACATTGGTTTGTAGTTAAAATTGTGCATTCACAAATGATAATCTTAATGCAAAGTTCCTGCAAGTTTTAAAAAAGAGTCGTTTATTAAAGTGTCGTGATAGTGAGAGACGAATCGACCGTTAGCCCAAATGTTGTGCTAATTTGATTGGTGTAGAAGATATAGCAAGGAAAATGACACCAATGATGATGATTAGCAAATATGTGAGAAGTCAGTTTATGCCAGCTTACGATAGTATGCTTTCAGAATAAACCTCACGTCAATTATTTCTTTCGAGGGTTGTAACATGGTCTGGTTTATGGTTTGAAATAAAGGATACTAGGCTCAAAAATTGATTTATACCCACCCTTTCTTCCCGATGATCCTTAAGTTTTGCATGGACTGATTTTGCTTGTCAGATCCATCGGGATTGCCTTGATTTTTGCCTAAGCCTCTTTTGAGGTGTTCGACTCAGCAGGTTTTTGATTTTTTTTATTTTTATTTGTGACTGTCAAGTCGTGGGTTATTGAAGAATATATATATATATATATATATATATATATATATATATATATATATATATATATATATATATATATATATATATATATATATATATATATATATATATATATATATATATATATATATATATATATATATATATATATATATATATATATATATATATATATATATATATATATATATATATATATATATATATATATATATATATATATATATATATATATATATATATATATATATATATATATATATATATATATATATATATATATATATATATTCTATTTATTATTATTTTTTTAAGACTTTTTTTTGTGAATTGTGATATGTTTTTATTTGGAATAATGGGCGAATGAAACAATAAAAGAAAAGGTAATTTGAATGGATGATGGCGAAATGGATATTGAAAAAATAAATATATAAAGATGAATTGGGTTGGATAAAAAATGTGAATAGATTAGAAAGTGGGTATCTGGAAATGGTTACTGGTGAACGGGTAACTACCCTTTAGAAATTATGAATCACAAGTCAACAATGACGCACTTCACTATGAACCCTTTTAGACCATGCTTTGAAAAATCAAAAGATTAGGACCTGAAATATGAACTCCATTGCATAAAACCTTTACTGAAAAGTGAATTGATCTCTGATGATCCTCAGTCATGAAGCATATGTACTTATCACCACCCGATGGCCTTATCCACACACAAATAACTCGAATTGGCATGAAACCCTAGTTGGATCCTTAAACACACATCATTTGAATTGCACACCATGGCCTTGATTGATCTTGAAACGAAGCTTTTCCGACCAAGATTAGGTCAGACCCAACTGATTTTCAACTCTTACTGAGCCCACACATACACCTGGCTGGATGCCTTCAAAATGAAAAATAGACTTAGGCAATAAAAAAGTAACATATATTTTTATTTTCAGAATGGTGGTTAATGAGTGGATGTGCAGATGAAAGCTATATATAGGTAGGACAAATTTGGGTTATGACAGATGCCCCTATCTAATTAGGTTAAACCTAGTAAGATGAACTATTACGACGTTCATTCTTTCAAGGTAGAAGTTGGTTAGATATGAAAAAGACTCCGAATTTGTCCGAAAAAGAAAGAAAATGCTTGGGAAATGGCCTACTGAATTACTTGTGAAGGTCGTTATCACCAAAAGAATTATAACATAAACAATCTGACACCAAAAGGATGACAGACCCATCACTAAAAGGGTGATAGTAAATACACGAATCTGACACCAAAAGGATGATAGTTAACATACCTCCGACACCAAAAGGATGACGGATGTATCACCAAAAGGATGATAGAGAACACACACACACAATCCCGACACCAAAAGGATGACAGACCTATCACCAAAAGGGTGATAGTTAACACACTTTCGACACCAAAAAGATGACGGATCTATCACCAAAAGGATGATAGAGAAATACAACTCAAAGACCCTTCACCAAAAAGGATGAAAGATGAGGTCACAACTTACTTCTACCAAAAGGATAATAGTAAGCAAAATGATATCAAGGGTTGTCATTCAATAACATGATGATTCACATACCAATGGTTCACGGATCATCGACACCAAAAGGATGACGGTAAAATCAAACAACACAAGTTGCTACCACCAAAAGGATGATAAAAACTTCCCAATTTTGAGGGTCACCAACACCAAAAGGATGCCGGTCAGGTTGGATTGACAAGGTTTGGCCATCAACAAAAGGATGATAATAAGGCAATTGAGAAAAGGTAAAGTTTACTGGAGCTATGATGAGTGGAGATTATTTGAGACATCAACAAAAGGTTTAAGCAAAGAAGTCACTTAAGAACACAATCCTTGTCAACAAAAGGTTGAAAGGAGACAAATCACTGAGGAACGCCCAAGAGGAAGGTTAAATTTGAAACAAATCAACATGGAACGCCTGCTTACTCGGCGAAATGCCATTGGTTGAGCTGGGGACGCCAACTTCAACAACAAAATATTGAGAACACAATTCAATGAGGAACGCCCACTAACTTGCTTGGAGGTTACAACTTTAATAACAAAAGGTTGAAATAACTTCATGAGGAACGCCCATGAACATGAAGAAGATGCCTCTGACTGAGCTGAGTTTTGCTTGATATCTTGTCTTGATCAACAAAAGGTTGACACAACTTCGTGGGGAACACCCATAGATTTCAAGGAGATGCCCCTGTCTAGGCTCAATGTTACTTTGAAACTTTTGAACTTGACCAATAAAAGGTCGATATAACTTCGTGGGGGAACGTCCACGGTCTTACAGAAAATGCCCCTGGTTGGGCTAAAGATCATCTTGCAATCTGATTAACCAAAAGGTTGAAACAACTTCATTGGGGAACACCCACGATCTTGAAGAAGATTCCCCTGACTGGGCTGAATATCGTCTTGGAAATCTTAAGATTGATCCTGGACCTTGACTTGCATATATGAGTGCTTGATGTGGTAATGATATTCCATAACAAATGGAAATGAAAATGCAAATGCAAATTTTGATGCGCAGAGATGCAAGTGCTGGGGAAGTATGATTGGTTTTTGTATGCATATGATGCTTATGATATCGAATACGATGCACATGATGCGTATGATGCACATGATCACAGAAGGGTGATTGGATATGCAGGTGCCAGCATGGCAGACTTCTGGTAGTTGCCAATGCGGATTAGACTTTGGGTGATGGGAGGGTTTTACTTCCTCGACATAAAGTTCGTTGAAGACACCATGATTGAAAGAGATGAAAATGCTCTTGATGCCCCACGTCTAATCACTTATTAATTTGTTGTGAACTGGCTTCAGAAAATATCACAACTATGTTTGATAGTCAGGATGACCTGGTCTTGCCCCAACCTGAAAATGGTAATGGTCTGCCCCTGATTAACCAGCTCTAATCTACGGAAGTTGAGCTTTGATGCTTTGAGATGGATTGGCCTTGATGGAGCAGTTGAAAGACTTGCCCCAGCCTGTGGGTTTTGAGGTAGCCTTGCTTTGTGTCAGCCACTAAAAGTTCAAGTTCCTCTTTGATTGCCCCTTGTTGGAGTGTCTTTGATGCCTAACATTGGTTTGTAGTTAAAATTGTGCATTCACAAATGATAATCTTAATGCAAAGTTCCTGCAAGTTTTAAAAAAGAGTCGTTTATTAAAGTGTCGTGATAGTGAGAGACGAATCGACCGTTAGCCCAAATGTTGTGCTAATTTGATTGGTGTAGAAGATATAGCAAGGAAAATGACACCAATGATGATGATTAGCAAATATGTGAGAAGTCAGTTTATGCCAGCTTACGATAGTATGCTTTCAGAATAAACCTCACGTCAATTATTTCTTTCGAGGGTTGTAACATGGTCTGGTTTATGGTTTGAAATAAAGGATACTAGGCTCAAAAATTGATTTATACCCACCCTTTCTTCCCGATGATCCTTAAGTTTTGCATGGACTGATTTTGCTTGTCAGATCCATCGGGATTGCCTTGATTTTTGCCTAAGCCTCTTTTGAGGTGTTCGACTCAGCAGGTTTTTGATTTTTTTTATTTTTATTTGTGACTGTCAAGTCGTGGGTTATTGAAGAATATATATATATATATATATATATATATATATATATATATATATATATATATATATATATATATATATATATATATATATATATATATATATATATATATATATATATATATATATATTCTATTTATTATTATTTTTTTAAGACTTTTTTTTGTGAATTGTGATATGTTTTTATTTGGAATAATGGGCGAATGAAACAATAAAAGAAAAGGTAATTTGAATGGATGATGGCGAAATGGATATTGAAAAAATAAATATATAAAGATGAATTGGGTTGGATAAAAAATGTGAATAGATTAGAAAGTGGGTATCTGGAAATGGTTACTGGTGAACGGGTAACTACCCTTTAGAAATTATGAATCACAAGTCAACAATGACGCACTTCACTATGAACCCTTTTAGACCATGCTTTGAAAAATCAAAAGATTAGGACCTGAAATATGAACTCCATTGCATAAAACCTTTACTGAAAAGTGAATTGATCTCTGATGATCCTCAGTCATGAAGCATATGTACTTATCACCACCCGATGGCCTTATCCACACACAAATAACTCGAATTGGCATGAAACCCTAGTTGGATCCTTAAACACACATCATTTGAATTGCACACCATGGCCTTGATTGATCTTGAAACGAAGCTTTTCCGACCAAGATTAGGTCAGACCCAACTGATTTTCAACTCTTACTGAGCCCACACATACACCTGGCTGGATGCCTTCAAAATGAAAAATAGACTTAGGCAATAAAAAAGTAACATATATTTTTATTTTCAGAATGGTGGTTAATGAGTGGATGTGCAGATGAAAGCTATATATAGGTAGGACAAATTTGGGTTATGACAGATGCCCCTATCTAATTAGGTTAAACCTAGTAAGATGAACTATTACGACGTTCATTCTTTCAAGGTAGAAGTTGGTTAGATATGAAAAAGACTCCGAATTTGTCCGAAAAAGAAAGAAAATGCTTGGGAAATGGCCTACTGAATTACTTGTGAAGGTCGTTATCACCAAAAGAATTATAACATAAACAATCTGACACCAAAAGGATGACAGACCCATCACTAAAAGGGTGATAGTAAATACACGAATCTGACACCAAAAGGATGATAGTTAACATACCTCCGACACCAAAAGGATGACGGATGTATCACCAAAAGGATGATAGAGAACACACACACACAATCCCGACACCAAAAGGATGACAGACCTATCACCAAAAGGGTGATAGTTAACACACTTTCGACACCAAAAAGATGACGGATCTATCACCAAAAGGATGATAGAGAAATACAACTCAAAGACCCTTCACCAAAAAGGATGAAAGATGAGGTCACAACTTACTTCTACCAAAAGGATAATAGTAAGCAAAATGATATCAAGGGTTGTCATTCAATAACATGATGATTCACATACCAATGGTTCACGGATCATCGACACCAAAAGGATGACGGTAAAATCAAACAACACAAGTTGCTACCACCAAAAGGATGATAAAAACTTCCCAATTTTGAGGGTCACCAACACCAAAAGGATGCCGGTCAGGTTGGATTGACAAGGTTTGGCCATCAACAAAAGGATGATAATAAGGCAATTAAGAAAAGGTAAAGTTTACTGGAGCTATGATGAGTGGAGATTATTTGAGACATCAACAAAAGGTTTAAGCAAAGAAGTCACTTAAGAACACAATCCTTGTCAACAAAAGGTTGAAAGGAGACAAATCACTGAGGAACGCCCAAGAGGAAGGTTAAATTTGAAACAAATCAACATGGAACGCCTGCTTACTCGGCGAAATGCCATTGGTTGAGCTGGGGACGCCAACTTCAACAACAAAATATTGAGAACTCAATTCAATGAGGAACGCCCACTAACTTGCTTGGAGGTTACAACTTTAATAACAAAAGGTTGAAATAACTTCATGAGGAACGCCCATGAACATGAAGAAGATGCCTCTGACTGGGCTGAGTTTTGCTTGATATCTTGTCTTGATCAATAAAAGGTTGACACAACTTCGTGTGGAACACCCATAGATTTAAAGGAGATGCCCCTGGCTAGGCTAAATGTTACTTTGAAACTCTTGAACTTGACCAACAAAAGGTCGATATAACTTCGTGGGGGAATGTCCACGGTCTTACAGAAAATGGCCCTGGTTGGGCTAAAGATCATCTTGCAATCTGATTAACCAAAAGGTTGAAACAACTTCATTGGGGAACACCCATGGTCTTGAAGAAGATTCCCCTGACTGGGCTGAATATCGTCTTGGAAATCTTAAGATTGATCCTGGACCTTGACTTGCATATATGAATGCTTGATGTGGTAATGATATTCCATAACAAATGGAAATGAACATGCAAATGCAAATTTTGATGCGCAGAGATGCAAGTGCTGGGGAAGTATGATTGGTTTTTGTATGCATATGATGCTTATGATATCGAATGCGATGCACATGATGTGTATGATGCACATGATCACAGAAGGGTGATTGGATATGCAGGTGCCAGCATGGCGGACTTCTGGTAGTTGCCAATGCAGATTAGACTTTGGGTGATGGGAGGGTTTTACTTCCTCGACATAAAGTTCGTTGAAGACGCCATGATTGAAAGAGATGAAAATGCTCTTGATGCCCCACGTCTAATCACTTATTAATTTGTTGTGAACTGGCTTCAGAAAATATCACAACTATGTTTGATAGTCAGGATGACCTGGTCTTGCCCCAACCTGAAAATGGTAATGGTCTGTCCCTGATTAACCAGCTCTAATCTACGGAAGTTGAGCTTTGATGCTTTGAGATGGATTGGCCTTGATGGAGCAGTTGAAAGACTTGCCCCAGCCTGTGGGTTTTGAGGTAGCCTTGCTTCGTGTCAGCCACTAAAAGTTCAAGTTCCTCTTTGATTGCCCCTTGTTGGAGTGTCTTTGATGCCTAACATTGGTTTGTAGTTAAAATTGTGCATTAAAAAATGATAATCTTAATTCAAAGTTCATGCAAGTTTTGAAAAAGAGTCGTTTATTAAAGTGTCATGATAGTGAGAGACGAATCGACCGTTAGCCCAAATGTTGTGCTAATTTGATTGGTGTAGAAGATATAGCAAGGAAAATGACACCAATGATGATGATTAGCAAATATGTGAGAAGTCAGTTTACGCAACCTTACGATAATATGCTTTCAGAATAAACCTCACGTCAATTATGTCTTTCGAGGGTTGTAACATGGTCTGGTTTATGGTTTGAAATAAAGGATATTAGGCTCAAAAATTGATTTATACCCACCCTTTCTTCCCGATGATCCCTAACTTTTGCATGGACTGATTTTGCTTGTCAGATCCATCGGGATTGCCTTGATTTTTGCCTAAGCCTCTTTTGAGGTGTTCGACTTAGAAGGCTTTTGATTTTTTTTTATTTTTATTTGTGACTGTCAAGTCGTGGGTTATTGAAGAATATATATATATATATATATATATATATATATATATATATATATATATATATATATATATATATATATATATATATATATATATATATATATATATATATATATATATATATATATATATATATATATATATATATATATATATATATATTCTATTTATTATTATTTTTTTAAGACTTTTTTTTGTGAATTGTGATATGTTTTTATTTGGAATAATGGGCGAATGAAACAATAAAAGAAAAGGTAATTTGAATGGATGATGGCGAAATGGATATTGAAAAAATAAATATATAAAGATGAATTGGGTTGGATAAAAAATGTGAATAGATTAGAAAGTGGGTATCTGGAAATGGTTACTGGTGAACGGGTAACTACCCTTTAGAAATTATGAATCACAAGTCAACAATGACGCACTTCACTATGAACCCTTTTAGACCATGCTTTGAAAATCAAAAGATTAGGACCTGAAATATGAACTCCATTGCATAAAACCTTTACTGAAAAGTGAATTGATCTCTGATGATCCTCAGTCATGAAGCATATGTACTTATCACCACCTGATGGCCTTATCCACACACAAATAACCCGAATTGGCATGAAACCCTAGTTGGATCCTCAAACACACATCATTTAAATTGTACACCATGGCCTTGATTGATCTTGAAACGAAGCTTTTCCGACCAAGATTAGGTCAGACCCAACTGATTTTCAACTCTTACTGAGCCCACACATACACCTGGCTGGATGCCTTCAAAATGAAACATAGACTTAGGCAATAAAAAAGTAACATATATTTTTATTTTCTGAATGGTGGTTAATGAGTGGATGTGCAGATGAAAGCTATATATAGTAGGACAAATTTGGGTTATGACAGATGCCCCTATCTAATTAGGTTAAACCTAGTAAGATGAACTATTACGACATTCATTCTTTCAAGGTAGAAGTTGGTTAGATATGAAAAAGACTCCGAATTTGTCCGAAAAAGAAAGAAAATGCTTGGGAAATGGCCTACTGAATTACTTGTGAAGGTCGTTATCACCAAAAGAATTATAACATAAACAATCTGACACCAAAAGGATGACAGACCCATCACTAAAAGGGTGATAGTAAATACACGACTCTGACACCAAAAGGATGATAGTTAACATACCTCCGACACCAAAAGGATGACGGATGTATCACCAAAAGGATGATAGAGAATACACACACACACACAATCCCGACACCAAAAGGATGACGGGTCTATCACCAAAAAGATGATAGAGAACTCACGCATAATCTAGCACCAAAAAGATGACATACCTATCACCAAAAGGATTATAGTTAACACACGCACACAACCCCGACACCAAAAGGATGATGGGTCTATCACCAAAAGGATGATAGAGAACTCACACAAAATCTGGCACCAAAAGGATGACAGACCTATCACCAAAAGGGTGATAGTTAACACACTTTTGACACCAAAAAGATGACGGATCTATCACCAAAAGGATGATAGAGAAATACAACTCAAAGACCCTTCACCAAAAAGGATGAAAGATGAGGTCACAACTTACTTCTACCAAAAGGATAATAGTAAGCAAAATGATATCAAGGGTTGTCATTCAATAACATGATGATTCACAGACCAATGGTTCACGGATCATCGACACCAAAAGGATGACGGTAAAATCAAACAACACAAGTTGCTACCACCAAAAGGATGATAAAAACTTCCCAATTTTGAGGGTCACCAACACCAAAAGGATGCCGGTCAGGTTGGATTGACAAGGTTTGGCCATCACCAAAAGGATGATAATAAGGCAATTGAGAAAAGGTAAAGTTTACTGGAGATATGATGAGTGGAGATTATTTGAGACATCAACAAAAGGTTTAACCAAAGAAGTCACTTAAGAACACAATCCTTGTCAACAAAAGGTTGAAAGGAGACAAATCACTGGGGAACGCCCAAGAGGAAGGTTAAATTTGAAACAAATCAACATGGAACGCCTGCTTACTCAGCGAAATGCCATTGGTTGAGCTGGGGACGCCAACTTCATCAACAAAATATTGAGAACACAATTCAATGAGGAACACCCACTAACTTGCTTGGAGGTTACAACTTTAATAACAAAAGGTTGAAATAACTTCATGAGGAACGCCCATGAACATGAAGAAGATGCCTCTGACTGGGCTGAGTTTTGCTTGATATCTTGTCTTGATCAACAAAAGGTTGACACAACTTCGTGGGGAACACCCATAGATTTAAAGGAGATGCCCCTGGCTAGGCTAAATGTTACTTTGAAACTCTTGAACTTGACCAACAAAAGGTCGATATAACTTCGTGGGGGAACGTCCACGGTCTTACAGAAAATGCCCCTGGTTGGGCTAAAGATCATCTTGCAATCTGATTAACCAAAAGGTTGAAACAACTTCATTGGGGAACACCCACGGTCTTGAAGAAGATTCCCCTAACTGGGCTGAATATCGTCTTGGAAATCTTAAGATTGATCCTGGACCTTGACTTGCATATATGAATGCTTGATGTGGTAATGATATTCCATAACAAATGGAAATGAAAATGCAAATGCAAATTTTGATGCGCAGAGATGCAAGTGCTGGGGAAGTATGATTGGTTTTTGTATGCATATGATGCTTATGATATCGAATGCGATGCACATGATGCGTATGATGCACATGATCACATAAGGGTGATTAGATATGCAGGTGCCAGCATGGCGGACTTCTGGTAGTTGCCAATGCGGATTAGACTTTGGGTGATGGGAGGGTTTTACTTCCTCGACATAAAGTTCGTTGAAGACGCCATGATTGAAAGAGATGAAAATGCTCTTGATGCCCCACGTCTAATCACTTATTAATTTGTTGTGAACTGGCTTCAGAAAATATCACAACTATGTTTGATAGTCAGGATGACCTGGTCTTGCCCCAACCTGAAAATGGTAATGGTCTGCCCCTGATTAACCAGCTCTAATCTACGGAAGTTGAGCTTTGATGCTTTGAGATGGATTGGCCTTGATGGAGCAGTTGAAAGACTTGCCCCAGCCTGTGGGTTTTGAGGTAGCCTTGCTTCGTGTCAGCCACTAAAAGTTCAAGTTCCTCTTTGATTGCCCCTTGTTGGAGTGTCTTTGATGCCTAACATTGGTTTGTAGTTAAAATTGTGCATTTACAAATGATAATCTTAATGCAAAGTTCATGCAAGTTTTGAAAAAGAGTCGTTTATTAAAGTGTGGTGATAGTGAGAGACGAATCGACCGTTAGCCCAAATGTTGTGCTAATTTGATTGGTGTAGAAGATATAGCAAGGAAAATAACACCAATGATGATGATTAACAAATATGTGAGAAGTCAGTTTACGCAACCTTACGATAGTATGCTTTCAGAATAAACCTCACGTCAATTATGTCTTTCGAGGATTGTAACATGGTCTGGTTTATGGTTTGAAATAAAGGATATTAGGCTCAAAAATTGATTTATACCCACCCTTTCTTCCCGATGATCCCTAACTTTTGCATGGACTGATTTTGCTTGTCAGATCCATCGGGATTGCCTTGATTTTTGCCTAAGCCTCTTTTGAGGTGTTCGACTTAGCAGGCTTTTGATTTTTTTTATTTTTATTTGTGACTGTCAAGTCGTGGGTTATTGAAGAATATATATATATATATATATATATATATATATATATATATATATATATATATATATATATATATATATATATATATATATATATATATATATATATATATATATATATATATATATATATATATATATATATATATATATATATATATATATATATATATATATATATATATATATATATATATATATATATATATATATATATATATATATATATATATATATATATATATATATATATATATATATATATATATATATATATATATATATATATATATATATATATATATATATATATATATATATATATATATATATATATATATATATATATTCTATTTATTATTATTTTTTTAAGACTTTTTTTTTGTGAATTGTGATATGTTTTTATTTGGAATAATGGGCGAATGAAACAATAAAAGAAAAGGTAATTTGAATGGATGATGGCGAAATGGATATTGAAAAAATAAATATATAAAGATGAATTGGGTTGGATAAAAAATGTGAATAGATTAGAAAGTGGGTATCTGGAAATGGTTACTGGTGAACGGGTAATTACCCTTTAGAAATTATGAATCACAAGTCAACAATGACGCACTTCACTATGAACCCTTTTAGACCATGCTTTGAAAATCAAAAGATTAGGACCTGAAATATGAACTCCATTGCATAAAACCTTTACTGAAAAGTGAATTGATCTCTGATGATCCTCAGTCATGAAGCATATGTACTTATCACCACATGATGGCCTTATCCACACACAAATAACCCGAATTGGCATAAAACCCTAGTTGGATCCTCAAACACACATCATTTGAATTGCACACCATGGCCTTGATTGATCTTGAAATGAAGCTTGTTTAACCAAGATTAGGTCAGACCTAACTGATTTTCAACTCTTACTGAGCCCACACATACACCTGGTTGGATGCCCTCAAAATGAAACATAGACTTAGGCAATAAAAAAGTAACATATTTTTTATTTTCTGAACGGTGGTTAGTGAGTGGATGTATAGATGAAAGCTATATACAGGTAGGACAAATTTGGGTTATGACAATAAGGTACTGCTTCGACCACCCAAAGAATCTCATTCCTTTAGAGATACCGCTTTGGTATCATCAAAGAACCTTAATGGATAAGGTACTGCTTCGATCATCCGAAGAATCTCATATGCCTTCAGAGATACTGCTTTGGTGTCATTGGAGAACCTTAGTGGATAAGGTACTGCTTTGACAACCCGAAGAATCTCAAGTTTTATCGAGATACTGCTTTGGTATCATCGGAGAACCTTATTCGATAAGGGACTGCTTCGACCACTTAAAGAATCTCATCCTTTCATAGATACTACTTCGGTATATTCAAAGAACCTTATTGGATAAGGGACTGCTTCGATCATCCAAAGAGTCTCAGGTTGTTTTGATTAGATTTTGCATCCTGCTACCCTATTTTGTTATCTCTTACTTCATTCCGGCATTTCGCTTTACTTTCTTGTCAGACAAATTTCGGGGTCTTCTTGTATCTAATTGACTTCCACCCTAAAAATGAACGTTATGCAATAGTTTATTCTTTTGGGTTCAAGACAATTAGATAGGGGCATCTGTCATACCCCGAATTTTTCCTACCTGTATACAACTTTCATTTGTACTTCCATCCACCAACCATTATTCAAAAATCCAAAATATGTTGCTTAACTCAAGTTATTGCAATATTCATTTAAGGCTAGTAGTACAATGGTGTGTACAATGTTGATTGAAGGTCAGTGGGTATAACCTGGTCTTGGTCAAGCAGGAATTTAGTTTAATAATTAAGTTCAGGGTGCGTGTGATTCAAGTGATATGAGATTGAGAATTCAATTAGGGCTTTGTGCTTTCAAAATGAAGTTTTGGTTCATCACGATCAGAGTGGCACTATTTTAACTGTATAAGTTGTAAATTAATGCAGACAAGTTCACAATGGTTCTAATATTGGTCATAAGTTCAGAGATTCAAGTTGCAAAGGTTTTGGTGAAAAGTCGGTGGAAAGAAAATTCATGATCATTCACATTTTTAGTGTTCTATCCATCATCTATTTAGTTTATCGCTCATTTTCCCACTTCATTATCTAAACCTTTTATCCATTTGTTTCTAAAATCCATCTATATCATCCATTTTAGTCCATATCCAAATATCTAACAAAATCCATACAATTCCATTGTTAAGATCATGATCCTTCTTTTTTCAAAACCACAAATTCACTTTTTAATTAACCTTTCCATGCCCGAATTTAATATCCATTTTATATCAAATGTTGTTCGACCCATATCCATTTATAAAAATTCATTTTTACCATACTTGAATTAATACTCATTCCATAGCCATGTCGTTACCCAAACACCAATAAGGCATTTTGCATTCAAAGGATCATTCAAACATTCCCTATCAAGTTTTCAAAAGTGCATGAATCCAAGCTCATGTCACATGTCATTTACAATACAAAAAAAAGTCCATTATCAAATTACAACCAAATAATTACAAAAAAAAGGAATAAGCTTCATGAGCTACTTTGCCAAGCCACTACTATACCAACACAAGCAACTTGTACAGAAAAGCCAAAATTATGCAAAATAACTCCATGCTATCACACGACTCGTACGACATTCACAATAATACACAATTGCCAAAATATATCCGCAACTTGAAAAAAATGTATAACCAACAACCATAATACCAACAATTTTCAATCTTCATGTCAATTGCAATTTGTAATCTCCATTCTGCAAATAACGCCCCACAAATCCATCAAACCGTTATGCACAACCTGTCAAAAAAGCAACACAAGCCACGCCTTATATGAAGGGGGTCAGACTGCAAAAAAATGAAAAAAAAAAGGAAGGAGGAAAGAAAGTGGTCTTCAGTAGAAAAAAAGAGGGGATGTGAATCACCGGAATTTCTTCACAACGTCATCCTATTTCGCATTTAAATCCCGCCGACAGATCTACCCTTATTCACCACTTTTAAATAACCTTGAGCTCCTTAAACCACCACTGCAATGAATTGTATCATAACCTTGCATCTTTCCATCTTCACCATCCTCACCGTTGTTCTTTCCGACGAAGAACAACACCAAAACCGCCTCCAACAAACTTTGAAACTTTGTTTCAAACAACAACGACATTGACATCTCTACAAACCATCTCACTGTATGATTCATCACTTAAGCAACAACAACTTCTTTCACACAAAAAACAGACCTGACGCCATACACTGAAAGAACTTACCTCGACGCACAACAGCTCACTCACGGATGCAACCATTTTCGTCATTTGAACAACAACACAACAACTCTCAAATCCTTTGCAACTCATCCAATCACTTGCACCAATATCCACCACTTCCTTTTATGATCCACTACCACCAACCGCTTATGTTGAATCGCAACACGAGAGAAAGATTGTTCCAAGTTGAAAGAAGGTGATAATGAATCGCAAATGGTCATACGATTTCATTTTTGTTTCCTTTTTCTTGTCTGTGTTCACGTGACTTTGGTTTTGAGAGGGTTTAGTAGTTAGGGTTTGGTTCTTATTTTTTTTGAGTAAGCTAAATTGGGTTCATTTTAACCCGTTACAGGCCTATCAGTCCATGATAAACTTGTTGTTTTTTATTTGATTCTAAGTTCCTTTAGTTTTTTTAATTATTATTTTTTTATTTTGATTTAAAACTTTAATAAGTATTTTGATTAATTATAATTTTTGTTAACTTATTTTATTAATTATCTTGTTAATTTATTTGTGTTAATAATTTTTTTAAATATTTTCCTACACTTCTACTGTTTTTTTTCTTTTAAATATTTTGTTTAATTATTTAATTAGAAAATTTTGTTAAATATTTCATTGAAAATATTTTTAATAATTTTCGATAGTTTTTGTAATTGTTTTGGTTATCATGTTATTTAGGTTTATTTCTTGATTTATTCTCCTCTTCTATATTTCCTCTCACTTCAATGTTCTTTTTGATTTTTCGTTGGTCGATGAACTCTTTAGAATCGCGGATGTCGATTGTTGAGGTTGTTTAACCTTCATTATTTCAAATCTGTAGTGAATGATCATCGAGATCATTTTTTATACTTTGGGATCATGATACCTTCAATTAATCGACGAAAGTTTGTGGTTAAGACGAGACCGTCACCTTTTCTTTTCGTGTGGCACGATTCGTTGAGAATGATATACATACTATTTCTCCATCATGTCTTAACACAAATATCATACTTGTGTGGCCTCCTATAGCATGATCTTTGTCATAGATCGTGCCACGACGGTTTAACGCTAAAGTTAGCCTGATTTATCCGATTAACAACTAACCATTAACTTTACTTTCTTGTTAATATACTATTAAATATATTTTATTCATATGTTATTGTTAATATTATCTTAATTATATTATTCTTGATATTATTCTTGATTATATTATTTATATCCTGTTCATATTATCTTGTCATACTTTGTTCATATCTCATTAAAAACACAATAATAACGATCAAAAACCTAAAAGACTAATTGGTGGAATGTTGATTACTATTTCGAGTAACGGATTATGGACTTTGTACAGAAACCCTAGTATGGAAATTTTTTGTCCGACTCTCACTCGTGGTTTAGTTTAGGACACCTCACACACACACAGATTCCTCTTTGGCTACCTGACAATGAGACTCTTTATTTCTCGCAATCCCATGTACACTACATGTACTCCGCTCCCATTCCGATGTACGCACTTTACTCGTTTGTCTTGATTGTGCTCTGACACTTTGAACCATTTTAAAAAAAAAATTCTCGATCCAATGTCGATCCATTTTCCACCTTATAAGTTCATTGCTTTCTAAGCATCACCATTAACCTTTTGGTCACCATACACAACATTCAAAGCTTACTCCTGGGCTTTCTTACAGTGAGACCTATTCGATCAATTACTTCTAGTTGGTCGTTTAGAAGACTAGCTCACTTTTCTAGTACACACGATTAAAACTCAATCTAATTATTTGTTAATTTGTATCTTGTCTTGTATCTTGTAACCCTATAGTACAAACCATACCCAACTTATAAGACGAGCTCTTTTGCCTCGCCATCGACCTTACCCTAAACCATTAG
Organism: Lathyrus sativus; assembly: GCA_963859935.3. Lineage (NCBI taxonomy): Eukaryota > Viridiplantae > Streptophyta > Magnoliopsida > Fabales > Fabaceae > Lathyrus > Lathyrus sativus. The sequence goes on along the minus strand of OZ012736.1, from coordinate 261,505,175 downwards.
GACCTCCTTACCATCTAGTTCAAACCTCAATTGTTTTCGAATGCAAATTTAAACCTCGATCAACATTGAGCATTTTATCAAAGTCAACTTAATGAACTTAATTATACTTAGACAATATTTCAATAAAAGATGAAAAGGGAGTTGGAATGGAGCCTTCGATTTCTCTCCTCAATTGTTTGGACCCGAGGAGCCTTTCTTACAGTCGAACAATTGTTTTCTCTAAAGATTTATAACCCGATTCATATCAAACTATTTCACAATACGATAAATAAAATCAAATCTATTTTCTCAAATACTTAGATGAAAAAGAGAGAGAGTCAAGCATTTGACTCATTTTCCCGATTACTTGGATCCAAAGAGCCTTTCTTAAGCTTCGAGTAATCGTCATTCGTAACTTACTCTAATTATATCAAAATTCTTTCATAATTAAGGTTGGAAAAGAGAAAGAGTCGAGTATTAGACTCACTCTCCCAATTACTTGGGCCCTAAGAGATTTTCTTAAGCTTCAAGTAATCGTCATTCAAACAAAAGATCTAACACGTCAAACTCTCTTTTCTCGCCTCGTGTGAACAAAACTTCTCAAAACATAAATTCCTCGACTCCGTGCAATCTAAAACTCAAACAACTTTTTCAAAAGAACATTGTTTAGTCTCTTCTTCCGCACATATGAACTAGTGCTTCAGCCTCCCCTAGTGAGCAGACAAGCCAATGTTTAGCAGTTAGAACGTGACCTAAACACTCGTTTGATTCAAACACAAATCAACCATCCGTAGTTTTCCGAACTACAATTTCTCTGACTCCCTCATTGCACAGTAAGGGTACGTAGGCATAGGATTGCGAGATCCTAGCGAGCTACCTTTTTCTTTTTCCATCTTTTCCACCTGCTACCTTTTTCTTTTAACTCCAAACCTTTTCCTATAATCTCGTGAACTACGATGCTCTAACTTTCCCATTACACGAGGGAGTACATAGGCACAAGGGCCCCAATCCTTGGCGATCACCCTAATAAAAAAAACTACCCATTTTTCCCTTAGAGATTCATCCTTTTACCTTTTTTTCCTTAGAAGATAACAAACAAACCTAGTTAACTTTTCTCTCAAATCGAATCAAGAGGGTCTCATTGAGTACAACAGATATAGAGGGTGCTAATACCTCCCCTCTGAAGGTGGGAAAATACTTAGAAGGGGGAGTTGAATAAGGATTTAGAAAATATTATGGCAATAAAAACACAAAGATTTTTATCCTGGTTCGTTGAACTCAACTACTCCAGTCCATCATATCAAGAGTGATTTGCCTTTCTCCTCAAGGACTTAATCCACTATAATCAAACTGATTACAATAACAACCACTAAGAACAACTGTCTTAGTCTTCTCAAGAACTACTGACCACAACTTGGTCTTCTCAAGGAACTTTTACAATTAAATGTAAACTAAACAAGTGTTTGAATGCTTCTAAGAAACCTATATCACAACTGTGATTTACACTTAAGTTTAAGAACTTATGAAAACTATTTAATCAAAGAATAAATAATTTGTATGAGAGCTTTGAGAGAGTTTTCAATGAATTGTTCAATTTTTGTCAATGTTCGTCAACTGAAGAAAGTTGTTGAAGGCTTGCTTATATAGACTTAGAAGTCCAAGACGTTGCAAGCTTGAAGACCGTGTACTGCAAAGTAGCTGTAACCTTTTTGTCTTCACATCACTTGACCTTTCCTAGAAGTAGAACGTTCAGAGAAATCCTTTTTGCTTGAGTTCTTGTGTCTAGCATAGAAGAGGAAAGAGTCGTTTGGCATAACCAACGGATATAACTTCAAATAATCTTCTTCAACAAGTTTCTAATTCACAGCAATTAACATCAGAGCTTTGAGTGATCAAAGTCTTGATGTCTTCAGAGTTTGCTGTATCAGAGTGTTGCAACAAGTGTGCTTCAACGTGTAATAAATCAGAGCAGAGTTTGGAGATCAGATCCTCAGTACTTGCAGCGAACAATACTATCAAAGTCTTCTGAAAAACAGTGCTTGAAACTCTTCATACAAAGTCTTCAGTCTATGCTTCAGATACTTCTGTAGCTTCTGCTTCAGATCCTTCTGTAGGCAGCGCTCAGAGTCTTCTGTAGGCAGCGCTCAGAGTCTTCTAAGAGATGCTTCTGACGCTTAAGAGCCTTGCGTAGTTCAACATTCAGATCTATTTTTGCTTTCAGAAGAATATTAACTTTAATATCTGCAGCAAAAATACTTGAACAAATTTAGAGTATATATTTTCTTAATACAAAATTTCATAAGTGTTATCATCAAAACATAGAGATATAACTAAGAACCAATCTGTGTTCTAACAATCTCCCCCTTTTTGATGATGACAAAAACATAAGAAATTTTGTTCAATAAAAGGTAAATATAACTCCCCCTGAGATTATGAATCTCCCCCTAAATTGAATACTAAGAAAGAATAGAAACATCCCTTTTTGCATGAGTATTCTTTTCAGAATTAGAGCCTGAAAGTTCAGAATTAGATCTTGATTGGATGAACATTTCAGAATCAGAGCCTGATTGGTTAAAACTTGATCTGGGGATCTTAGAGTTACTTTAAAGAATTTTTGTCAAATTTATCAATATAGTTTTGAAAGACTAAAAATTCACGTCAGTTATAATTTGATATGTATGAATTCCATTCAGGTAAAGTTTATTTGAACAGTCAGAATTTCATTTTCTCCCCCTTTTTGTCATAATCAAAAAGAAAAACTTTTAAAGACAAATAAAAGGAAACAAAGAGAAAAGATATAATCAAGTAGAGAAAACATTCAGATTCATTCATTCACTCAACTAGTCAGATAAAACAGACAAAACATCAGATTCAAAACAAGTGCTCAAACATCAAATAAAGAAAACATAAATCTTAGACTGTTTGGAAAGAAGCATCTTTAGAAGGTGATTGATCTCAGAAGAAGATTCTTCTTGCTTTGACATCCACTTCTCAATGTTTTCAGTCTACTAATCTTGCCTTGCCATCCAGGACTTGATCTCAGATTGACCAGCTTCCAACACAACAATCTTATCTTCTAATTCTGGGTTCTCTTTCTTGATCTCAGAAGAAGTAGACGGAGCAGATTCTAATGCAGGAGTAGGAAAAAGTCAATTTCCATTGGAGTTGCAGGGTCTGGAGGCACAGATGCAGATGGTTTTTCCACAATCATCAGAGCCAAAGGATTCTCTTCCAGAATGACTTCAGAAGCAGATTCTTCAAGAGTCTCAGAAGTGGCAGACATTCCAGAATTTGAAGGTACATCTTCAAGAAGCAAAGTTGGAGATCTTTTCAGATTCCATAGCATGGTTCTGGCAGTCTCAACAAATCTAATCTTCGCATCATTAGAGCAAATACTCTTCAGATTTGAAGCAACAATGTTGAATCTAGAGATGAAGATATTCCAAATAGCATCAGATTCATCTGAGTTTATGGTTGACAAGCATCTCTTCTTCACAGAGTCTAAATTCATCCTTATTTCTTTCATAAAATTAACAAATAAAATATCAACATTTAGCCTAGGTTTTGGTTTAAGAAAGGCTTCCAGAGTTGATGGTTTGATTTGTTTTGGTGGAGGTGGTATGGTAAATTTTGGAATGATGAATAGAGGACGAGGATAAGTTGGTTTCTTTTGAGTAGGCATGATGCGAAAGAATGGTTTGATTCTGCGATTGGATGGGATGACAACTTTTAGATTAACAGAGTATGGAACAAAAGCTGATTATTTTGGTTTGGGTGTTGGTGTTGGTTTAGGAATGATATCATCAGATGAGATAGATGTATCTGGTTGTTTTGGTTTATATCCTTTGAGAGAAGGGGGTGAGCTTACATTTGGGTGAACATCAGATTCAGATGAATCAGATGAGGTAGATGAGGGACAAGATGTAGAAGATACATCAAACATAGTTTTGAGGGGTTGGACATCCAGAACCTCAGAATCAAATATGTATGATTCAGTAGGTTTGGGTTGTTCTGGTTGAGGATTAGGTTGTGTATTTGAGGGTATAGATTTTGGTGGTTCAGAGGGTTGGATAGTTTCAGGTTCAGGAATTTTAGGTTGAGGAATTTCTGGTTGTTGTTCTGGTTGTTTTGAAGTTGGTTCTTCTGGTGGTGTTTGAACGTGAGGTTCAGATTGTTTTGGTTGTTCATATTTTTTAGATGTTAGTGGTTCATATGATTGTTGTGGTGTAGGAGATATAGGTTTAGTGGGAACAGAGTCAATTGGAATTTGTGATTCAGAAACTTTTTGTTTTTCAGGTTGATCAGATGTAATGGCTTTGGTTGGTGGTTCAGAGGAATGAGATGGAACAAAAGTGGTGTGAGTTTGAGAAGGAGGGGGTTCAGGAATAGACCTAACTGTTGATAGTTCTACTGCAATTTCAGAAATAGTAGGGAATGATTTTTTAGTACCTTTTATCTTGATGCGTTTAATAGGTGCATAAGGAGCTTCTCCAGAAGCTTTTCTCTTCATCTGCTTCTGTGGTTTTTCAGCAACTTTCTGTTTCTTTAGATCAGCAGCTTCCTCCACCTCTAACTGTCTTCTTTTCTTCATATTCTCCTCATAAACATCTGGGACTGGTTCTCTTGCACGTAGCAGAATATCAGTAGGTACAGGTGTTCCATCTGCCTTGCACATCTGGATGTATGTGAGAATTGCGTCTCTAGGTTCCTCAGCACCAAAAATAGGAAAGTCTTTTATTGGAATCCTCCTCTGACTGACTTCAGCAATATTCAGCTTTTTAGGAGCAGTTGTGAGTTTATCCACAACTCTAAGCCTTTGGAGACTCTTTCCATTCAAGGGTTTTCCTATAATTGAAGCAAGCTCTTCTTTCACTCCAGCTTCATGTAGAGAAGCTACCAGACCATTCTCTGTCAGAATGTCTGAGATTAATCTTCCAAAAGGAATCCAAGTTCTGATCTTCTGACCCTTAGTCTTGACAGATTCTATGGATGCATTAATGTGATTCCACAGATGCATGAAGAGAATGTGTGGCATATCCACTTTAGTACTCTGGCTCAAGCAGTACATGAAGTAAATCTGTTCATTGTTAACATAGTCTGAAGAGTTTGTGGATTTTCTGTGGTTGATACAACCCAGAAAAATCTTGGCCCAGATTTTGTAATCAGGTTTCAAATCCTTGAACTTGTTGGAAGCTTGTCCAGATGAAATTACTTCAGCATAAACTTCATCCATTTCAACATGCCCAGCTAGCAGATGAGAAACTCCATCAGTTTCTTCATACCCAATTAGTTTTCTGATCAAATCTTCAGTGATAATAATCTCTTTTCCCAGAACAAAAGAGATTATGAATTTGGGGTAAACAGATGCGTGAATCCAGAATTCTTTCACTAAGTGTGGATAAACTGGTCCAAACAATCTATCAAAGTACTTCACCTAGCGTTGAGCATCAATGATAGGACGTAAATCAAAACCATTATCAGCCAAGGAGTCAAATTCCACCATTGATTCACATGAAACCTCAAGCTTATCAATTGGTGTTAAAAGAGTTCTCTCAGGTTCCTTAAAAGGGACAACACCCATGTTGGATGAAGAAACTGCAGCCATTGTAGATTGAAACTGAGCTGAGGTTGAAGATGATGTAGCCATTTGAGAAGATGTTGAAGGTTTAGGGTTTAGATGAAGGCTAAAGAGCAAACAGAAATGCATATACGTGTTTGTGAGAGTGAAAAGTGTGAAATGGTGAGATTTGTGGAATTTATAGAAGAAATATAGGGCAAACAGAAGGTAACATGTTTAGCACATTTTCATTTAACAATTAATGGCATTTAATGAAAGGAATATAATCATTTCAAACCATTAATGATTCTGACAATTGGGGGGAAAACGAGAAATCAACTATTCAAACGTTACCTCAAATGTCTCTTCAGTATTGTGCATGCCATCTTTTCAAATTCTAGAGTGACACGTGTTTACTTGCATGTGCTTCTGAAAAATCTTTGAGAAATGAAACTTTAGCCAATGTTCAGATCCTCTGAGATTGGTTAGTTCAGATGCACACAGAAATAATAAATTAAGAAATTAAATAATTGACAGATAAAATACTTCAGAGTTTTAAACATTTTGCATCTGAGAAATTTGCCTCTGATAAATATTATTCTGGACAAAATTCCATACCAATATTTTTCAGAATAAACTTAAACCTATCTTCAGCAAGGGGTTTTGTGAAAATATCAGCCCATTGATGATATGTATCAACAAAGTCTAATTTTATAATATCCTTCTGAACATAGTCTCTGATGAAGTGATGTTTAATTTCTATATGCTTAGCCTTAGAGTATAAAATTGGATTTTTAGATAAGCATATAGAAGAAGTATTATCACAGAATATAGAAATATTACTCTCAAAGATCTGATAGTCTTCTAGCTGACTTTTCATCCAGAGCATCTGTTTGCTACATCCAGCAGCAACAATATATTCTGCTTTTGTAGTTGATAGAGCAATTGCAGGTTGTTTCTTGTTGTACCAGGAGATTAAATTTCTTCCCAAAAATTGACAACTTCCAGAAGTACTTTTCCTTTCAACTCTGTCTCCAGCGTAATCAGCATCACAAAATCTAACTAGTTTAAAATCATCAGATTTTCTCTGTAGATTTTCTGATCTACTTTCTTACTTAACTCTTCCTTACCAAGAGTGCTTGTTGGATGCATAGGAGTCTTTGCCATCTTACTATCAGTCATGTTGAACTTCTTCAGAAGCTCTTTTACATATTTGGTCTGATGAATGTAAATGCAATCTGGAGTCTGGTTGACTTGAATTCCTAGAAAGAATCTCAATTCTCCCATCATACTCATCTCAAATTCAACCTGCATACATTGAGCAAACTCCTTTCCCAGCATAACATTGGTAGATCAAAATATAATATCATCCACATATATTTGACAAATTAATAGATCTTTCTTAAATGTTTTACAGAAGAGAGTTGTGTCCACTTTGCCTCTGATAAAAATTTTCTCCAGAAGAAAATTTCTTAATCTCTCATACCAAGCTCTGGGAGCTTGTTTTAAACCATAAAGAGATTTCTTGAGCTTAAAAACATGTTCTGGAAATTTATCACTTTCAAAACCAGGAGGTTGGTGTACATAGACTTCCTCTTCTATAATTCCATTTAAGAAGGCACTCTTAACATCTATCTGATATAGAGTGATGTTATTTTGTGCAGCAAAAGAAATGAGTAAACGAATAGACTCTAACCTGGCCACAGGGGCATAAGTCTCTGTGTAATCAATTCCTTCTTGCTGGCTATAACCTTGAGCAACAAGCCTTGCTTTGTTTCTTTCAACTTCTCCTTTTTCATTCAACTTGTTTCTGAAGACCCATTTAGTTCAAATTATATTGAATCCTTTTGGTTTTGGAACCAAATCCCAAACGTCATTTCTTGTGAACTGATTGAGCTCTTCTTGCATGGAAATTATCCAATCATTGTCTTGCAGAGCTTCATCCACAGAAGTTGGTTCAATAATTGACACCAAACCAAATAATGACGCTTCAGATGATCTGAGGTAGGATCTTTTTCTTATAGGGTCATCCTTCTTTCCAATGATCACATCCTTTGGGTGAGAGGCCTTGATTTTGGAAGATGATCCTCTAACATTTGATTCTTCAGAAATATTCAAGTTGTTCATTTGAGTAGTTAAAGGATTTGCATCTGGCGTTGCTTCTGGTTCCTTCACTTGAGCCTTTTCTACCTCTGAGCCTTCAGAGTCTGTGAGAATTACTTCTCTATCTGCAGAACTTTCAAACTGCTTTGGCTTTTGAATGCCAAGCTTATCATCAAATCTAACATGTATAGATTCTTCCACAATCTGTGTTTCAGTATTGTATACTTTGTAGCCTTTAGAGCGTTAAGAATAGCCAGGCATGAAACACTTATGTGCTTTAGAATCAAACTTGTTCAGATTATCTTTAGTGTTCAGCATATAACATATACATCCAAAAGGATGAAAATAAGAAATGTTGGGTTTTCTGTTCCTCCACAATTCATAGGGAGTCTTTTCCAGAAGAGGTCTAACAGACACTCTGTTCTGAATATAACAAGTTGTGTTTATTGCTTCTGCCCAAAAATGCTTTGCCAGATTAGTCTCATTGATCATGGTTCTGGCCATTTCTTGTAGAGTTCTATTTTTCCTCTCTACAACTCCATTCTGTTGTGGAGTTCTAGGGCAGGAGAAATCATGAGCAATGCCATTTTCATTAAAATATTTTTCAAAAAATTTGTTTTCAAATTCTCTACCATGATCACTTCTGACTTTAATAATTTTAAAATCTTTTTCATTCTAGACTTGTTTGCAGAAGTCAAAGAACACAGAATGTGACTCATCCTTGTGTTTTAGGAATTTCACCCATGTCCATCTGCTATAGTCATCAACAATGACTAATCCATACTTCTTGCCTATGATGGATGCAGTTTTCACTGGTCCAAACAGATCAATGTGAAGTAACTCTAATGGTTTTGAAGTTGAAACAACATTTTTAGTTTTAAAAGAAGATTTTGAAAATTTTCCTTTTTGACATGCTTCACAAAGAGCATCTGAGTTGAACTTCAGCTTAGGAAGTCCTCTGACCAGATTGAGTTTATTAATCTGAGATATACGTCTCATATTAATATGCCACAATCTTCTGTGCCAGACCCATTGCTCATCATTAACAGACATAAGGCATTTTAAATTTTGAACCTTAAGTTCTGAAAGATTGATTTTGTAAATGTTGTTCTTCCTCTTTCCATTAAATAGGATTGAGCCATCCTTCTGACTACAGCCTTGCAACATTTTTGATTAAAGATTATGTCATAACCATTGTCACTTAATTGACTTATGGAAAATAGATTATGCTTTAATCCTTCTACAAGTAAAACATTAGATATAGAGGGAAGGTTACCGTTTCCAATAGTACCAGAGCCAATAATCTTGCCCTTCTGATTTCCTTCAAACTTGACGTCTCCTCTAGATTTAAGCTCCAGGCTTTGGTGTAACACCACCTTTCTATACCCCCAAATAAACAATTAAATCATTTAAGCACTTAATACAAATTTTCATCAGAGTATAAATTAACACATGATATAAAAGAGGTACGTCACATTATCCAGGAAATTCAAAAACACAAACAACACCTGCTCAAAAAGATATGCAACAAGGGGTAAATCACCACAAAGGAACTTAGTCCTTAAAACCCACACATCAATATTTAGAATAAAAGCGGAAACATCTAAACATTGAATCACTACATTCATACAAACATTGTATACATCGACTGATACATACACAGATGTGTCACAAAAGAACCAAAAGAAATCCTAACTACCCGGCGCTACATATCAGAGCCAACCGACTAAAAAGAGTGAAGCCACGCTTCACTAAGGACCTTCTGCAACCTACTCTGCAATGCCTCATAGAGCATCATAAAACAGCAGAAGGGTGAGAAACATTATCATAACAAACAATGCATATAATTTATATCTATATACACCAACATAGAATACACATACCACATTTCTCACCGCAATACATCACGAGTCAATCATATACATATCGCAACACGTATATAATTCACCAAACATGTCCACCACACAAACATTCACCACTAAACATATATAATTATGTTCATTACACCGATATATCACATGAAGATAATAATGCACTCATAGAGACCGACTCACGACTCTATGCAGATGCAAATGCGGTACCGACTCATTCAACAGGTTCAATTGAAGAACCAAATGGAACCATCGCTTGTTACCGAAGTAACTCCCCGTCGGGCCTACGATGTTCACCCATCGCTCACACCCCACATGGGCACACGATGTTTCAGGATTGCTCACACCCCACAAGGGCACACAATCGTTCTGCAGATTCTCCAAGAAATCAATATAAACTATCGCTCACACCCCACAAGGGCACACGATTTTTATGCAGATCCTCCTAGGGATCAAAGACAAACCATCACTCACACCCCACAAGGGCACACGAGGTTTCTGCAGATCCTACGCGGGATCAGACACACAAGAATGCAATCATGATGCTTCACAAACAAAACGACTCCATACATTCTTGAAACGCATACATATACACGAATATATAATCATGCATTTTCACCCAATTCAAACAATTGTACAAAATTACCAAACGGCCACATTTCATACTTCATGATTCACAATCTAGGATTCACGCCATACAGCTACCCACAACATTCTATATCACACACACAACTATGCATAATAAGAAGAATTAATCATACTTGAATCGAAGGATCGACATGGAACTGAAAACACAAGAAAATAACATCCTGCTACGCTCGCTACCCTGTTCGCCTAGCGAAATCCTAGCGAGTACTCGCTTCCTGTTCGCCTAGCGAACAAGCTCGCAAAGGCAAACAGAAGCCTCTGACTTGGTTCGCTACCACACTCGCTCAGCGAAGGCCTAGCGAATGCTCGCTAGCCCCTTCGCTACCTACGAGGAATCACCAAAACCATTCTGCCCAAGTCTGGGACCGTTCGCTACTGGCTCGCCACATCGAATACCCAGCGAATGCTCGCGACCCGCTCGCCTAGCGAACGTGCTAGCGAGAGTCTGCGAACTCAGAATCCCCACCGTCCAAAACCCCGAAACTCATCAAAATCTACCCGATTCAATCCCAACTCGTCTCGGTAGCCTTAGCCCAACATCCCTCGACTAAACTCTACCACTCATTCTCATTTCTAACCGTAAAAACTCGGCTTCTAACGATTAAATCAAATTCAACCTAAAATGGAAAATGAGCAAAACCCTCTCCAATCCAAAAGCAAACCAATAGAAACATACATACACATCGAAAGAATAATAAAGCTTCACACCCTTACCTGATTAATCGCAGCTTAGAAGTTTGATTCTTGATGATTCTAGGTTTTATCCTCTCCCTCTTCTTTTCTCTTCTCTTCTCTCTTATTTCCTTTCTATTTCTTTCTATCTCTTTTCTTTTCTCTCTATTTCCACTTATACTCTTTCTATTCTATTTCTCTCAAATATTAACTAATTAAGGATTATCTAAAACACCCTCTAATTAATTCCCAAAACTCTCCGAATTATAAAATAACATAATAAGCACACATAACATATTAATGTTCAAATTCCATAATTAAAAGAATAATTAAATCAAAATAAATTAGAATACTCAATAAAATGGGAAATTCAGAATCGGGGCGTTACATTTGGAACATAAACCTTTCTCCCGTCATGTGACGTGAGCAGCCAGAGTCCAGGTACCATGATTGGCATCTTGACTTTGCTGCTAAATACATCTGCAACATGTATTATCTTATTCTTAGGTACCCAGATCTTTTTGGGTCCTTTTGGGTTAGTTGCCTTAAAAGTTTGTCTGAACTTCTGTCTTTTTACAACAGGTTTGTTCTGACTAACTTTTGGTTTAAACACAGGAACGTTCTGATCAGAACGTGTGTGTTTAATATCATTCATATGACCAAACTTAAAATGAGAGTATAAGGGAGTCTTCTTAATGATAATTTTATCAACAGGTATTGGATTTAAATCCTTTTTAGAGGAAGATTCATATCCAGTTCCTTTCCTGTTATTTCTGCTAACTCCATAGATCATTGAAGCCATTTTGCTTCTATCTATGCTTTTAGCCAGAAACTTCTGAAAACTATAGTCATATTCTTCTAAAATATTTTTGCATTTTGACTTAGTTTCAGATTCAGAGTCTTGTTGAGCTTTTTCAAAATTGTTTTTTATTTTCAAATTATTTTCTTTGAGCTCAACAACTTTTGACTTTAACAGATTATTCTCAGATTCAAGATTTCATTTAAGCTTCTTGCATTTGAGCTTAATCTGGTTGTAGTTATTCAGGACTTCTGATAAAACTTTAATAAGTTCTTCCCTAGAGAGATCAGAAAGTACCTCTTCTGAGTCAGATTCAGATCCAGATGATCCTTCATCCTAATCTTCTACATCAGCCATCAGTGCCATGTTGGCACATTCTTCTTCTAACTCTGATGAAGATTCAGATGCATCTGAATCATCCCATGTAGCCATCAGAACTTTCTTTTTATGCTCAGGCTTTCTTCTTGGCTTCTCCTTCTGAAGCTTTGGACATTCATTCTTGTAATGACCAGGTTCTTTGCATTCATAACAAACAACCTCCTTCTTTCTAGATCTTTTGTGTCCAGAGGACTCTTTGCATTGATCTGACTTCTTGAAGTTCTTGAACTTCCTCTGTTTGTGCTTCTAGAGTTTGTTGATCCTTCTGGACAGCAAGGACAATTCATCTTCTTCTTCAGAACTTTCTTCTAATTCCTGCAATGCTTTAACATATTTGTTAGATTTTAAAGCAATTGACTTACCTTTATTTTGAGACTCGTCTTCCTTAAGTTCAATCTCATGGCTCCTCAGAGAGCTGATTAGTTCCTCCAATGTGATCTTGTTCAGATCCTTAGCTAGCTTTAGAGCAGTGACCATTGGTCTCCATCTGATGGGCAAGCTTCTGATGATCTTCTTCACATGATCAACAGTTGAATAGCCTTTGTCCATCACTTTTAATCCAGCTGTGAGGATCTGGAATCTAGAGAACATTGCTTCTATAGATTCAGATTCTTCCATTTTAAAGGCTTCATACTTCGGGATCAGTGCCAGAGCCTTGGTCTCTTTAACTTGTGAGTTCCCTTCATGTGTCATCTTCAAAGACTCAAACAAATCAAATGCAGTTTCTCTGTTGGTAATCTTCTCATACTCAGTATGAGATATAGCATTTAATAAGATTGTTCTAGCTTTGTGATGATTTCTGAACTCCTTCTTCTGGGCTTCAGTCATAGATTTTCTATCAATTTTCTTGCCATCCCCATCAGTGGGGTGAACATAACCATCAATGACTAAGTCCCATAGATCAGCATCATAACCAAGGAAGAAACTCTCTATTCTGTCCTTCCAATAGTCAAACTTTTCCCCATCAAACATAGGGGGTTTTGTGCTAATTCTATCCCTTTCTTCATATCTGTTGTTGCTGTTGGATGTTGAAGCTTCAGCCATAATATCAACCAAAGAATATCAAGAGTATTTTTCTCACTGGATCTTTTCTGTTCACGGTGAAGTGATAGCACACACAGAACCGGAGCTCTGATGCCAACTGAAGGTGAGAAAATACTTAGAAGGGGGGGGGGGGTTGAATAAGGATTTAGAAAATATTATGGCAATAAAAACACAAATATTTTTACCCTGGTTCGTTGAACTGAACTACTCCAGTCCACCCTATCAAGAGTGATTTGCCTTTCTCCTCAAGGACTTAATCCACTATAATCAAACTGATTACAATAACAACCACTAAGAACAACTGTCTTAGTCTTCTCAAGAACTACTGACCACAACTTGGTCTTCTCAAGGAACTTTTACAATTAAATGTAAACTAAACAAGTGTTTGAATGCTTCTAAGAAAGCTATATCACAACTGTGATTTACACTTAAGTTTAAGAACTTATGAAAACTATTCAATCAAAGAATAAATAATTTGTATGAGAGCTTTGAGAGAGTTTTCAATGAATTGTTCAATTTTTGTCAATGTTCGTAAACTGAAGAAAGTTGTTGAAGGCTTGCTTATATAGACTTAAAAGTCCAAGACGTTGCAAGCTTGAAGACCGTGTACTGCAAAGTAGATGTAACCTTTTTTTCTTCACATCACTTGACCTTTCCTAGAAGTAGAACATTCAGAGAAATCCTTTTTGCCTGAGTTCTTGTGTCTAGCATAGAAGAGGAAAGAGTCGTTTGGCATAACCAACGGATATAACTTCAAATAATCTTCTTCAACAAGTTTCTAATTCACAGCAATTAACATCAGAGCTTTGAGTGATCAGAGTCTTGATGTCTTCAGAGTTTGCTGTATCAGAGTGTTGCAGCAAGTGTGCTTTAGCGTGTAATAAATCAGAGCAGAGTTTGGAGATCAGATCCTCAGTACTTACAGCGAACCATACTATCAGAGTCTTCTGAAAAACAGTGCTTGAAACTCTTTATACAAAGTCTTCAGTGTATGCTTCAGATGCTTCTGTAGCTTCTGCTTCAGATCCTTCTGTAGGCAGCGCTCAGAGTCTTCTGTAGGCAGCGCTCAGAGTCTTCTAAGAGATGCTTCTGACGCTTCAGAGCCTTGCGTAGTTCAACGTTCAGATCTATTTTTTCTTTCATAAGAATATTAACTTTAATATCTGCAGCAAAAATACTTCAACAAATTTAGAGTATATATTTTCTTAATACAAAATTTCATAAGTGTTATCATCAAAACATAGAGATATAACTAAGAACCAATCTGTGTTCTAACACCCTCTTGCGTAACCGGCTCCCGAACCTAGAATTTGGTTGCGATGACCATTTTCTTATCCTCTTTAAAGGTTTTATCGATATTTTTCTATTCCTTCATTGGAATGAATAAAGTTTGGTGGTGACTCTGTTTGAACATTTTTTTTGCGTCCATTGTAAGGATCGTATTTTTTGAAGTACAATAGTACCCATTAGTAATGCCTTCATGAATTTATAAAATTTAGGCATAAGTTCTAAAATCTCATGGAAAGAGATACTTACTTGGAGTGTCTTTAGCATCTCTTTAAACTTGGCAAACATTCTTGCCTCATCTTCATGAAGGGGTTTGTTCTTAATTATTGGATATGGTGCCTTGATGTAATCAGGTAGTGGTGGATTGGGATCATTGAGGATTTGCTTCTTGGTTCTTCTCCACGAAGAGTTTTTGTCTATTAATTGACGAATGGTGACTCATATCTCTTCTTGGTCACCCTGAACTTCACTTTCCTCCCTTTTCCATTATCACTTCCTCAACTATTTCCTCCTTACCTTTATTAGCAATCACTTCAAAACTTGTTCCCACAACCTTGCAAGACTCATCCTTAGGGTTATCTACTGTGTTACATGAGAATCCTCCACTTGAACTTGGTAAAGTAGCTATCTTTTGAGACAACTGACTAATCCACATCTCCAAAATTTTCATGGATGTGTCATGGTTTATACTTATACTCTCATGATTTTTATTTACCTGGTCCAAGCTACTCTTAGTGGCCTTAATGAAGTTTTGTAAGGTCTCTTCTAGCTGTGAAGGATCTCTTTGGAAGTTGGAAGCTTGTTGGCTTCCACTTTGGTTTTAGTTGTTCCTCCAAAGAAACTTTTGGGTGATCCTTCCATCCTCGATTGTAGGTGTTGAAATAAGGGTTGTTCTTCTGAAAATTTGCAAACTGGATCTCTTCACTCGATCCTACCAAGGAGCACCTTCCATTTTCATGTTCTCCTCCCCAAAAATCACATCTAAGTGCTTGTACCTGGCTCACGCTAGCTTTATTTAAGTTGTTTTCAGCTAGCTGCTTGTTTAATAATTCTATTTGAGCTAAAAGAGCAGTTTGAGTATCAACATCTAACATACCTTTTGAGGTGCCTACCGTTTCACTTTTTACTGACCTTTTGCTCTTAGTTCGATACTCACTAAAGCATGTTTTCTCAACTAGATCATTGACTTGTGGTTTGTTATTTTGTGTAATTGTGCCTCCTACGGAAGTATATAACAACATACATGTCTGACTCTTAAGGCCTTTAATGAAATTTTGCATCCGTTCCATCTTATTCATATTATGATTGGGGCACCTGCGTAATAATAATTTGAACCTCTTTCATGAATCATACAGTGATTATGTGTCTTCTTGCTCAAATTTTACAATTTCAGCCTTTTTCTTAGTAAACTAGTTAGTGTTGAAAAATATTTCTACGAACTTATCCTCTAGCCCCTTCCATGTTCGAATGGTTCCATTTGGAGGGCATAGTAACCAGTCTTTCGCCCTTCAAATGAGTGAGAAACCAAACAATCGCAGCTTGACTTGGTCATCTGTGATACCATCTGGTTTGCACATCGAAGCGGTTTTGTAGAAACTTGCAAGATGAGCCCACAGATCTCTGATAGCGTTCCTGTCGAACGAATTGCCTCTTAGACCTGAAAACACATAATTTTTAATATCAAAGTTAGCAGGGTCTGCCAGTACAAACCCTCTAGAAACATGTTCGTCGTCGGTCCTTCTATAGTAATCCACCATAATTTGGGATGCTGATGCTACTATGTTATCCTCTTCTTCAATGTCTGAATAAAGCAGGGTGGATCTTCCTCTGGGTTCCCGTCGGCCATAATTGCTTCTCTAGCTGCTTTTCTGAGAGCACATGCGGTTCTTTTAGTTTTTGGGTTAAATGGTAGTAAAGTCGATCCTGAACTGCATATACACAACAAGAAAATACCTCAGTAGCACTATGATAAACAAGAAAATAAACAAAAAGTAATAAAAACTATAAAAAAAATGTTGCACAAGCGTTACCCTGTTGCAATCAACAGTCCCCCGACAACGACGCCAAAAACTTGATGACTTTTCGACAAATGTACTAATAGTGTCACAATAATAAAAGGTCGAATCCATAAAGACCGTGTTCGAACAAGACAATATTTATGCAAAGTCAAGAAAACAGTAAATAGCGCCGGGGGGGGGGGGGGAGGGTTTCAAGTTACAGAGCGAAAAATAAAATAAAAGATTTAAACATAATGACTAAGACAATTAGGTTGTGTATCGAATCCCCTAATTTTGTCTTATTGATGTTTGATGTCTTGTATGAATAATCTTATCCTTATAATCCCACAACAAATTAACAAAGTCGTTATAAATGATTCTCACGAAATAACTCACAAATCACTACTTAGAGTTTCCTATCCCTAGTCCACAAACATAAGCAGGATTATGCGATGTACAAAACGTTAATTCTCTACGCCTCTAATCGGGGTCTCCTATTCCTATTCAACCAACATAAGTAGAATAATTGCCTTAGGTTCAACATATAGGCTAAGGGTCAGTAATCCCTATGTGCCCAAGGTCAATTTAACAAAGTATCTAAAATAAAAAGCATTAAGAACGATAGACAATTGAATAAAATTATAGTGTAAAGAATTCATACAAAGTCAAATCAACATATAATCCAACAAGATTGAAAAAGGTTCATCACACACAACCTAACTTAGAATAGTTTATCCACTCATAGTTAAAACTAAAATATCAATTGAAATAAGGAGAATAACATATGAATTCCCTTGTAAGTTTGACCTCCAATGGCTTCCAATACTCTCAAAATAACCATTGGATGCTATAAAATCGTGCTTCCAATGCCAAAATTCATAACCCTAGTAACAATGAAAAAACTCCCCTAAAAAAAGCTCAGAACGCGCCAAAAGAAGGCATCATCGCATGCATTATATATGTATCGCGCACGCGCTGCAACTAGTACATCCCTATCACGCATGCGATGCTGCGCATGATTATTTTAGTAAATGCACGCTTTTGCTCCCCTTTTCACCTGAATTTTTTTTCTGATTCTTTCATAATTAGCTATTTTTTTCTCATTCTTGGGTATTTCTTCTTCCTTTTGGCTCATCTGTCGCTTGTTTTTCTCCGATTCTACACCAAATTTCATGTAATGACGGACAATCATCATGCACCTTCCTATTAGAATTGTTTTGTATGATGTCAAAACTAGGATACTTTAGCAGTTATGTATATTGGAAGGTATCTTTTGAGTCTTAATGTGCATCTTAGCATTAGGAGGCATAACAACATCTTAGAAATTACTTTGAAAAGGTTAGAAATGATTCTACATGGCAAAAAATGTGTTTTTATTTATTCAAGACACATGTTTATGTGTCGACACATACATTGTATGAGTTGACATAAGTTATTAAGTTTTTAAGTCTGTAGCTTCTGTTTATGCATGTCTCGACACATGCGGCATACAAGTCGACACATAGAAGAAAACTTTCTTCTATGAGTCGACACATGTTAATGAATTTTAAAGCCCGTAGCCTCTGTTTGATGTGCTGACTATGGAAGGGTGTTCAGATCGGCACATAGAAGAAAATTTTCTTCTATGAGTCGACACATGCATTGAATTTGTTGATACATGACTTTCATAGGTCGGCACAAGCATTAAAAATCTTGAAATTTTTTCATTTTTTCTAAACCTCTTGCATTCCTTTTTGCTTCCAACTTGCACACATATAAATACTTTATACATGCATCATTTCAAAATATGAAACCAGATATACACAAAGAGTTATCTTCATCTTCAACCCATGTTCTATGCATACACACAAACAAATTACACATAATTATTCTTTGTTTGGGTGTCATCTAGAATCAATTTGATAACGTTCTATTTAGGTTGTTGAATTGTAAATTGGGTTGAGAATCTTTGCGAGTTTCAAATAATAAAACCAAGATGGGGGTTTCCTTCAAGATCAATTGAAGATTTGAAGGTTTTGGACAATATTACATAATTTGGATTCGATCGAGTGAAAGCTTTGAAGAACGAGGCTTGTTGCAAAGAAGTAACGTGAGACAGTGAATCAAATTTGTAAATCTCGAATAAAAACAATTCACAATTAGGAGTTGATTGAGTGAAAACTTTGTAGCACGATGTTTCTTACAAGGGAGTAGTGTGAAATAGTGAATCAAATTCGTATTGTTGGGTGACTTGATCAAGCTCAGATCAAGGAAAGAGAAAGTGATAGAATCAACATCAAACATAGGGTTTGTGAGGTTGTATTGCTATATTTTTCTTGTAAAACTACATATGCAAAGTAAGATTGATTATCTCGATTCGAGTTCAAATTGAGGGCAGAAGTATCCATAGCGAGGCCGATTGGAATCTGTCTAAACAAATCCTTATATACTCTCTCTCTCTCTCTCTCTCTCTCTCTCTCTCTCTCTATATATATATATATATATATATATATATATATATATATATATATATATATATATATATATATGAGTGAAGATCAACTTACTCCAAGAATAAGTTTTTTTAAGTTACTCCAAAGCATAACCTTTAGATTGAATCTAATCTAATGGTTAATTAAGTAAAAAAAACTAATTAACTATTAGATTAGATACAATTCAAAGACTATGATTTGGAGTAAGGTAAAAACACTTACTCTTGAAGTAAGTTGATCCCTAATATATATATATATATATATATATATATATATATATATATATATATATATATATATATATATATATATATATATATATATATATATATATATATATATATATATATATATATATATATATATATATATATATATATATATATATATATATATATATATATATATATATATATATATATATATATATATATATATATATATATATATATATATATATATATATATATATATTTACTTTTCATCTGCAAATTGTTAAATTCATAAAATTGTGCTGTCAAGCGTTTGGTTAAACTTTTGTTGGTAACATTTTGAAAATAGTTCAGTTGTGTTGATTACAATCTATTAGATTGTAGTTGCTTTTTTCAATCAACAAAATCATAGAAAATTTTAAACGAAATTGATTGTATACAAGGTGTTCGATAATTTGTCTCAATTGTGTTTATGTTTATTTTGTCATTGGAAATATACCTTACTTTTTGTGTAGAATTCAAGTGATTACTTTTAAAAGCATATTGATTGCTTTGTCTATCATTATCGTCAATTGGTTTTCATATATGTATATCCGAGCTTTTCGATAGCGGTTCAGTTTAGAAGATTTGATCCGGGTCATTTCCGCTAGTCGTTAAAATTTTCAAAACATTTTTTGTAGATTTTTTTAACTTGGAGTCTATTCACCTCCACTTTAGATAAGTTTCCTTCGTCTAACAAGGATTAAGTCGTTTTATTTTGACCAAACCTCTATAACTTCTGGTGTTCTTCTCTATGTGCAAAGTTTCAAAAATTCAAGAATCATGTTGATATGCTTGCATGTAAATAATCTACTCATCATTAGAAGTCATTCATATGAGATTGAGAATTTAAAGAACAAAATGAATGTTGAGCTTGAGATGATTGACTTAGGTAAGCTCTTATACTTTCATGGCATAAAATTTGTGAAAATAAAGGAAAACTTGGTAATGTGTCGACAAATATACGTGAAGGTGAAATGCAAAAGTTGATGAGCACTATGATGAAGAGAAAGTAGAAGCAACATTTTACAAGATTGTGGGATAATTGAGGTACTTATGCAACAAAAGATCTGGCATTCACCATGTAGTAAGTATAATCAGTATGTTCATGAGTGAGTCTAAAAAATCACACATATTGGTTGTAAAGAGAACACTCAAGTACCTAAAAGGAACCATTATACATGTCTTGCTATTTCCAACTATTGTTAAGGAGAAGAAGGCAAGATTAATAGGTTATTCATATTCTAATTAATATGGTGACGAAAGTGATAAAAGGAATATCTTAGGCTATGTTTTCAAGTAAAATGATAGTGAAATTTCCTAGTGTAGTAAGAAAAAGCATGTCACAACTTTATCATCTTGAGAGGTAAAGTATATAGTTAGCTCATTTGCATAAAGCAATTTGATTGGATTTATTGCTGAATGAGCTGCAACGTGAAATGGAAAAACCATTAAAGCTTATAATTGACAACTAATAAGACATAAATTTTCCTAAAAATTAACGTTAACATGAGAAGATAAAACACGTAGAAACTAAGTTCCACTTCATAAAAGAGCAGGCTATGAATAGAATGATTGCAGTTTCTCAAAGTCATACACAATTGCAGTTAACTGATGGATTCATAAAGGCATATAAATAAATTTGTGTTCTTTAGAGAAAAACTAGGATTAATGTATACTTCAAGTCATAAATTAATAGAGGTGTGTTAAGTGTTAATCTATAATCATTAGTATTATATGTTATTAAGTGATTCTGATTAATGGCTTAACAACTAAGTTAATTAGTTAATTAAGTTGGTTGCTTAACCAACAAAAACTTTATAAAACCACTATATTCTTTCTGTTTTTTTCTTCATAAAATCAATTAACTTTTAGCACTATTATTCATCCTCTGCATTACATCCGTGATTCTTCTTACATTATAAATTGCAAAAACAGAATTTTGATAGAGATGAATCTTAAATAGACGACTCTCAGAAAAAGTCTGACTTATTGTTGTCCGACTCAGTGTTTTCTTTAAGAGTTAGAGTGATAAATTAAAGAGTTAAATATGTTTGTGATCCTTCTAAATATTTCAATTTCGTTTTTAGTCTCAAAATATTTTTTTTAAAGAATGATCCTCCTAAAATTTTTCATTTACACTTTTGGTTCTTAATACTAAAAACATTGATAATTCAGTCACCAAGTAATAAATTGTCGTTAAAACCGTCGCTAATTCTGACGCTCAGTTGTAAAAACTATTGCTAATTTGTAAGAGAGACCAAAAGTGTAGGTGAAAAATTATTGAAAGATCATTTTTTAAAAGAAATAGTTTGAGGATTAAAATTGAAAATTAAAATTGATCTGACCTGATCAGGAGGGATCACGGACTGGCCACGCTCCGCTGGACGGTTATCTGTTCGCCGGGGTGAGAAAGAGGAGGGGGGTGTACCTGCAAAGCACTCCGACGCCCAAGTAAGAAGTTGGACAGAGAGGAAGCAATAGTACAGAAAAGGGGCAAGAAGAGTTACCTGACCCTCTTGAAGAAGAGGGTATTTATAGAGAGACCCCAGCGCTGGGCCAACGGTCATTCGAGGTGGGCCGGAGGACCAGGCCCAACCCTAATGACTGCTAGGGCTTACGTGGCGTAGTGAAGACCAGGACGTGGTCTTCGCCCTAGTTCAACCGCTCCTAGGTCTCCGGAAAGTGGGTTTGACCTGCTCTTTCGGAGGTGGGCGGTTGGCCGATGACGTGTCCCCGCGGAGGGGAGCACGTGGAGAACGTGCGCCGAGCACGTTATTCTCCCTGCGGAGGGGAGCCCGGGTGGTCCTGCTCGTCCGGCGTGACGAACGACAAAAGGACGTGGAGATGTAGCTTGTGCCCGGCGGCCAGTCCTGCTCGTTCGAAGGGGCGCGTGCCAGGCGTGCCCAGTTCGCTTGTTGGGCCGCATTTGGTATTGGGCCTGCCGAGGTGAGACCCATACCGGAACAAAAATATTTAGTAGAACCGCATACATATTTAACATTAAATTAAAATAATATTAATTAAATAACAAAATTGAAAATTAAAATGATAACTTAATTTTATAAATTGTAGGATGGAGGAAGTATTTTTACATTAAAATAGAATTTAGTTGATGAAATAACGATATAATATGATTAGTAAAAGTCACGTGATAAGTTATTAGATATTAGTAACGTGTATCGCATTTGGTATTGGTTGTGTAAAGGATATTCTATTATCTTTTTGAATGTGGCCGTTTATGAAACCAAGTGATGAATGAGTATAAGATATATGAAAGTTTGTTGAGTGGAAATTTAGCACCTGGTTTTGATTATATGAAAAATGAAAAAGAAAAGGAAAAGTGTGTAGGTAGGTTAGGAGGTAGGAGTAGGAATAGAAATAAAGAGAAGAAAGAAGATGAAGGAGACGTCTTCTGGCGAAGAGATTGAGATGGATGTTGAACAGTGTGTAACTGTGTCTGTGAATGTGATGTTGGAAAAATAAAATCCCGAGTCAGATACCAATAAGGCTTTATTTTAAATATATTAATCATCTCCCAATCCCATTACCACTAATATAAGTAGTTTCCTTAAGCGGATGAAATAAAGTGCAGATTCTCACCATTGAATCATTTGAAACTAATAATTATAATATTTAATTGAAAAAAAATAAAGGAATTAGATTCGCTGCACAATAATATAACTCGAGACAATTTGAAAAATTAGAGACAATCAAAAAGGGTGACAAAAAAAAAATTAAAAGAGAGAAAATTGGATGAAAAATTGTTTAAATTTGATAAATGATTAAACTTTTATCTAACTTTTAATAAAAATACTAAACAATACTTGAATCACATGATAGATTTTTTTTAGTTTAATTTTTGGTTCTGAGTTTAAACTCAATTCTAAAATACAATAATATTAAAGTTTTTTAGAAGAGTTTTGTCGAATAATTATGGTACTTTTAAAGTTTAATTAGTAATTTTTAGAGTATTATTATCACATCATTTTTATCACTTGTTCTTCTTTTTCTTGTTATTTTATTCCCAGTATATTACTCTCACTTTTTCCAAGGCGTATATATCCTCTTAATAGTACTACTACTCTACTTGATACAAAGGCATACGCCATCCTCTTCTTAAAACATTTTACTTCTCTTCTTTTTCTCATGCCTCTTGGTTATGCTGCTACTACTACTTGGTAAACATATGTTTTCACTAGAAACATTATACACATCACTAATATTTTATTTTAATTCAAACAAATAAATATGCAAACCTTCAAAACTGCTCAACCAAACTCTCAACTCTATTGCCACCAGTCCTTCTTGCTACGGTATGTATTTCCTGTTTTTGCATTCTCTTCGAGAAACAATCATCCATATTATATTATTGTTTTTTGTTTTTGTGTAACAGGGGAGACGATATAAATAGAAACCAAATGCGGTTTTCTGATCTTGGAGATTTTCACCATTCTTCTCCTGTCTTTCAACAACAAGATGCTCTTGATTTAACTTCAAGTAATAACTAACTTCCTCTTTTATGTAAAATAATAGTAATACTATTTCCAATCTAAACTGTTTTTTGCAGCTTGTATGTTTAACAGTGTAAAGTCCAACAATCTTGTTATTGGTGCTAGTGACATGCATTATGGAACAACAATCAATACGGTACATCGCTCTCTTCTTTTCTCTATGGAGGACTATTAGTATATAGCGTCCTTTTTGGAAGACTTGTATAGATTAACGACAGTTCAACCAAATAATGATTTTATTTGATTCGGTGTGACAATTATTTTATGAATTCTTATTTATGTTGAAATTTTAGATTAGATTAAATTTGATTGTATTAGATTTGATTAGATTGAATTTGTTTAGATTTAATATTTAAATATAATTTAAATTGTTTTACTCTAAGTCCAATTAGAATTGTATATAAATAGTAATAGTATGTATCATTATTCGAAGCAATTCATTTAATAAATCCTTATTTTTTTATTTTTTCTTTTTCTCTCTTTACTAAAAGTGGCTCACGCACTAACAAATTGGTATCTAGAACTCCAGTTAGATTTTTGATCGTATTTTTAAAAATCACACGTCAGAGATTGTGTTTCCGAGATCGTAGGTTATTGTTGATCAATCGCTGCAAAGATGAATGGTAACGAAAATTTATCAAACTCCCTTCCAACTCTTGACGGCAAGAATTGGCTTCGATGGAGAAAACAAATGCAATCTCTATTTGCCTTTCATGAAACCCTAGAAGTGGTTACTAATGGCGTTCCTGCGCTTGGTGAAGATGTAACCGAAGCACAGAGAACTGCTCACAAGGATGCCAAGAAGAATGATTGCAAGGCGACGTTCTACATCTAATCGGCGGTTGATGCAGATAACTTCGACAAAATTGCTCATGCTGAATCGGCGAAGTAGGTGTGAGATATTCTTGTCAAGTACTTTGAAGGAGGAGAGAAAGTTAAGGTTGTCAAGTTGCAAACTCTGCGACGACAATATGAATTGTTGTCAATGGGAGAAGATGAAAAAATTGCAGGCTATGTGCCAAAGGTGCAGAAACTCGTCCATCTCATGAAGGGTTATGGTGAAACCCTAACTGATAAGATGATAGTTGAGAAGGTAATACATACTTTGACTTCTCACTTTGATCACATTATCGTAACTATTCAAGAATCCAACAATCTTGAAATCCTAAAACTAGAAGATTTGATTGGTTCGTTGGAAGTGCATGGGATTAGGATTGTAAAAAGGAAAGGAGTTCAAGACTCGATACAAGCACTACAGGCGCAATCGTGGAAGAAGAATGCTGGTTCCAACAAGTTCAAAGGCAAAATCGACAAGACTCAGGGCAAGAAGTCTTGGTCGAATTCTCACAAGAATAAGATCGATGATAGAACTTCTGAATCCTCGAAAAGAGGAAAAGGAAATTCATATCAGAAAGATAGAGTAGAGAAAAAAGGTGTGCAATGATATAACTGTGAAAAGTATGGTCACTTTGCCAATCATTGTTGGTACAGGAAAGACAAGAGTTCGACAAAAGGCAAGGACGAAGGAGCGAATCTTGCACGTCAAGATTCAGATGATTTTGATGATATGGTTGTTGTGGATGCAGTTGTAGAAGACCATGTCGAATCCAAGATCTGGTTCCTCGACTCAAGCTGTTTGAATCACATTACTGGTAAAAAACATGGTTAGTAGATTTCGACGAGTCAAAGAAGAGTAAGGTGAAACTTGCTGATAATAGCTCGTTGCCAACAGAAGATACTAGCAACATAGTTATTTAAATGAGTAATGGAGCAAAATCCTTGATCAAAGATGTACTCTATGTCCCTGGAATGAAGTGAAATTTGCTAAGTATTGTACAACTGGTCGAAAAGGGGTTCTCAGTGGTTATGAAAGATGGAGCCTTAGAACTTTTCGACATCCAGAATAACTTGGTCTTGAAATCTCCTTTGTCGAAGAATAGAATATTTAAGACCATGATCAGTTCGACTGAGGTACAATGTCTGAAAATAGTTGTCGACCACAAGAATAGTTGGTTGTGGCATCTGAGGTTTGACCATCTGAACTTTAGGTCGCTAAATCAACTGATCACTCAAGATATGGTAACTGGTATACCAAGTCTTGAGATGCCGAACAAACTCTGTGAAGGTTGTCTAGTCGGAAAGCAGTCCAAGAAGTCATTTGTTTCGACTATGCCAATGAGATCACCTGCATACTCGAAGTTGTACATTCAGATGTATGTGGTCTT
This sequence comes from Lathyrus sativus, assembly GCA_963859935.3. Lineage (NCBI taxonomy): Eukaryota > Viridiplantae > Streptophyta > Magnoliopsida > Fabales > Fabaceae > Lathyrus > Lathyrus sativus. The sequence continues at coordinate 261,479,379 of OZ012736.1, read as the reverse complement.
TTCGGAGAGCATACCATTGGTGGAAACAGGTATTTCGTCTCATTTTTCGATGAGTACAGTCGAAAGCTCTTAATCTATGTGATCAAACGAAAGGACGAAGTATTTGAAATTTTTAAGAGATTCAAGATACTTGTCAAAAATCAGGGTGAAAAGAAAATTAAAGTTCTGCGAACAGATGGAGGTGGCGAATACACATCCAGGATATTTGAAGCATTCTGTGCAGAACATGGTATTGAGCATGAGATAATTGTTCCTTATACTCCTCAACATAATGGAATAGCAGAAAGAAGAAATAGAACCATTTTGGACATGGCGAGATGTATGCTGAAGCAAAAGAATTTGTCAAAATCCTTATGGGGAGAAGTTGTTTCGCCTGCTGTTTATATTCTGAACAGGTGCCCTACCAAGAAGCTGAAGAACAAGGTTCATGAAAAAGTGCGGAGTGACAAACGACCATCAGTGAGTCATCTGAAGGTGTTTGGCTCTATTTGCTACAAGCATATTTCTGATGCTAGGAGAAGGAAGTTTGATGATAAGAGTGAACCTATGATTCTTGTAGGATATCATAAGACTAGAGCATATAGGCAGTTCAATCCAGTTAATCAGAAGATTGTGATGAGTCAAGACATTGTGATTGATGAAAATTCTGCCTGGGATTGGAATTTTAGTAAGGCAATTGACAAGCCACTGATGAGCTATGATTTCGACGAAGCAAGTAATGATGTCGAAGTCGAAGACATTGCTGATACTCCAGTCGAAGAAGAAGTCGAAGCAGTTGCTGACTCTCTTGACACAGTCGAAGTCGAAGAGGATATGGCTGGCACAAGTCAGAGACCTCAAAGAACTAAAACTCTTCCAGCAAGACTTCAAGACTATGAAGTGGTTGGTGATGATGAAGTCACAATAGATGGGGAACTAGTTCATTTTGCGTTACTTGCAAGTACTGAAACAATCAACTATAGCGAAGCCTTCAAAGATAAACAATGGAAATCTGATATGGTCGAAGAGTTACAAGCAATTGAAAGAAACAACATATGGGAGTTGGTCGAATTGTCAGCTCATACAAAAGCTATCGAAGTAAAGTGGGTGTTCAAGTTGTGGTACAAGATATAACAATAATCTGCTTATATGTCGATGACTTGCTAGTAACTGAAAATAGTCTGAAGAACTTGTTGAAGTTCAAAGAGCTGATGAAGAAGGAATTTGAAATGTCGGATATGGGAAAGTTGATATACTTCCTAGGCATGGATTTTCAAATGTCGAAGTAAGGCATGATGCTACATCAAAGAAAGTATGTCAAAGAGATACTATGATTCGACTTCTGCATCTTTGCCTATCGAACCAAATTCAAAGTTGAAGAAGCATGGAGACGAAGACAAAAACAATGCAACTTTGTTCAAACAGATTGTCGGATCTCTAAGATATAGGTGCAACAGTCGACCTGATATATGTTTCTCAGTCGAATTAGTGAGTAGATAGATACATGAGTGAATCAAGGGTGTCACACATGAAGGCTGCAAGAAGAATTCTGAGATAATTAAAAGGATTGACAAACTATGGAGTTTTATTTCGACGAGACTTTGAAAGTAAAGAAGTTATGGTTACTAGTTATTCAGATGTTGACTGGTGCGGAGATAAGGAAGATCGAAGAAGTACTACTGAATATTTCTTTCAAGTATTTGGTGCCCCAATTTCATGGTGCTCGAAAAAGTAACTTGTGGTGACATTGTCATCATGTGAAGCTGAATATATAGTAGAATCCTATACTGCATGTCAAACAATTTGGATCAGATCGGTACTTGAAGAAATGGAGGTCGAAGTGAAAAAACCTCTTCTGTTGCAGATCGACAACAAGTCAGCAATAAATCTGACAAAGAATTCAGTTCTGCATAGAAGAAGTAAGCATATCGAAGCTTGATTTCACTTAAGGGAAAAGGTAAATCGAGGTGAACTTTAAATTAGTCACTACTCAAGTGAAGCACAATTGGCTGATATTTTCACCAAAGAATTGAAGATCTATAGATTCCTGAATTTGAGAAAGAAATTAGGAATAATTCAGATCGACAACTTGGATTATGGGAGGTATGTTGAAATATTAGATTAGATTAGATTTGATTAGATTGGATTAGATTAGATTTGTTTAGATTTAATATTTAAATATAATCTAAGTTGTTTTAACCCAAGTCCAATTAGGGTTGTATATAAATAGTCACAGTATGTATCATTATTCGAAACATTTCATTCAATAAATTCTTATTTCCTTATTTTATCTCTTTCTCTTCTCACTAAAAATGCCTCACGCACTAACAATTTAGTCACGATTTAACTGTGACAAACTTTTGACTGGATGCTGTATCTCATCTTGTATGATCTCAAAGATGAATCTAACCGTTAATGGACTTTTTTGCTATGGATATTTACTATATGTTATAGTAGCAAGTTCATCTTTCTGTTTTTTTTTTTTCTGATTAAACTGTGTGTTTCATAGAATGTTGGTTCTGCGGAGATAGCTTCAAACGGAGCAGGTTGTTCGGATGCAGGGCAACAGCAGCAACAACTGATGTACAACAAGGGAATAGCTTCCTTGCCTTTGGGGAATAGTCATGTTGAGAACTGGGCTGATTCTGGAATGGCTGATAATAGCCAACAGACTGATGATAATTCTACTGATATAGATATTGATACTGATGATAAAGACCTAGTGAGTCACCTGTTCATTTCTTCACTATGTAGCTTTTATAGATTATCATAGATACATACAAACAGTGATTATAGTTGTCAATTTATTCAAAACATTTGGTTTAAGCATAACTATCTTCAAAGTCACATATAATTGATTACGATCCTCTAAAAGTTTCAATTGTTTTACTATGAAAGTCTATCAAAGTTAACATTTACAAACCGTTAAACCACTCAATCTTTTTCTTGGATATGTATTTTTGTTTTGTTTTTTCATGCTTGTGCTGTGTGAGAAATATACTTCACTTTGAGTGTTGTTTATGTTAGTTTTTGTACAAGTGTCCTTTTAATGTGTTGTGAAGATGTTTCTTTTGGGTCACTATTGTGTTATATTAACATCTAATAGTTTTTTTTAACTGTGTTAGTCCAATAGAGGAAAAGCTCACTCCAAGGATCAGACAAAGTTCAGAGCTGAAGATCACAAGGTTTTTCTTCCTATTTTCTTTTCTACTTTGCTACGAAATTTCTCAACATCTTCTAGCTAGTTCCTGATTTGGATGCCCTTTATCTAGACCCTTCGTAGGCTTGCTCAGAATCGCGAGGCCGCAAGAAAGAGCCGGTTACGGAAGAAGGTAAGTGGTCTCAGTAGTATGACCTTTTGTGTAGACCAACGGGTTAGTGAATTCAAAGGATAGTTTAGTTAACATATTTGAAGTCTGACTAAAACTATGGTAGAATGATGTAATGTTTGTTTTAATTTACATTAGATTTTAAGATACTTGAATGACATGGAGTTTGGTTTCAAATAGGCTTATGTACAGCAGCTGGAGAGCAGCCGAGTCAAGCTTGTGCAATTAGAGCAAGAGCTTCAACGAGCACGTCAACAGGTGCATCAAGTTGTAGATTTCCATTTCCACCTGATATTTACAGACATTTTTTATTTTTTTCCTTATAGTTGTGAATTCTAATGCAGGGCATCTTTATTGCAAATTCTGGAGATCAAGGTCATTCGACTGTTGGAAATGGTAACAAAAATGATATTTCATGCAATGCTTGTTATTTGGTGTGTGAATGAAAAACGAAACATATGAACACATTTATTACATTAGTGTGTACTAGTATTCTTCAATTTCTTAGGAGGTAGATAGGCTTCATCTTCAAATTACTTGCAAGATGGAAATGATGTATTTAAAACAGAAATTCATGCATTCTCACAGCGAAGTCATACATGGATTATAATGATTTCCCAATTTTCATTAGTCCCTTTTATGCATATGATCTATGTGATTTATTAGAGTACTTAATCTATTAAAATATGCTTCATGATAGAAGCGTCTGTGACCGTGACCAGTGATGCTTATTGATCATTCAGGTGCCTTAGCATTTGACTTGGAATATGGCCACTGGGTTGACGAGCACCAACGTCTGCTCAACGATCTAAGATCCGCGTTAAATTCTCAAATGGGTGACAATGAATTGCATCTTCTTGTTGACGGTGTTATGGCACATTATAACGAATTATTCAGGTTAAAGAAAATAGGGGCCAAGGCAGATATATTTCACATGCTTTATGGGCTGTGGAAGACGCCGGTAGAAAGATTCTTTATTTGGCATGGGGCATTCCGTTCATCAGAACTCCTTAAGGTGAGTGATCAATTCAACTGTACTTTTTTGACCTTGTCATCTGAGTTATAAGGCCAAGCTCTTAGCCTGTTGAACCTTGTATTCGTTTCTTTTGTGATTCAGATAGTCAAGAGTCATCTGGAGCCGTTAACCGAAAATCAAATGGTGGGAATTTGTAATCTGCAGCAGTCTACACAGCAGGCTGAGGATGCATTATCGCAAGGCATGGAAGTATTGAAACAATCCCTTTTAGAAATACTATCCTCTACCTCATCAGTAGCTAGCACAGGTTCTGGAAATGTTGCTGATTACATGGGCCAGATGGCATTTGCAATGAACAAGCTTGCATCACTCGAGGAATTCCTTCATCAGGTAAAATATATTTAGATATTCAATTTTATTACTTTCTTCGATCCTATTTATAAGACAAAGATTTACTTTTAAGCTTTATTGAATAATCAATGAATTTAAAAGCATTGTTTTGATGCATGCATTGTGTTTTCAGGCTGACCTGTTGAAGCAAGAAACTCTGCAACAGTTACAAAGAATTTTGACAACGCGTCAGACGGCTCGAGCTCTCCTTGTTCGAAATGACTACATTTCAAGACTAAGAGCACTCAGTTCTTTATGGCTAGCTCGCCCAAGGGAGTAATCATCTTGATCTAGCCATGGTGCATTTTCTATGTTACCCCTAATACTAATTGGATAGTTATTTGTTGAAAGATTAAACTTGATTTGAGCCTAAACATATTATTTGGATTTTTGGGCTTAGTTATTTGAACTTAGGTAATTTTAATTAATGTTTTTAGAAAACTCTTGTAATGTTTGGAGTGTCTACATATTTCTTAGGGTTGTAATATTCTCTAAAATGCTTTTGGAATTCCTAGAGTTAAGAACTCTCTAGAATTAGTGTGTCTAGAGTTCTCCTTAGAGTACTATAAATAGAGATGTAATTCTACACTTTTGCATCAAGAAAAATACAAAGTTCTCTCTTCCATAAATAATTCTTCTACCTATCAAGTTTCTCTTTAAGCCTATAATATTCCCACACACTTTTCCTAAACACAAAAGGTCTTATTTCCAACAAAGTGACATCAGAGCTTGAAGGTCCTCAAAAGATGGCGAATGGGGGTTTCCCTTTTCAAATACCGATAATCACAAAGAACAACTATGACAATTGAAGTATCAAGATGAAGGCGCTACTAGGAGCTCAAGATGTGTGGGATATTGTTGAGAAAGGCTTCAAGGAGCAAGATGAAACCTCCTTAAGCCAAGGTGTAAAGGAGACGTTAAAGGAGTCAAGAAAGAGAGACAAGAAAGCTCTCTTCCTCATTTATCAATCGGTGGATGAAGATACATTTGAGAAGATCTCCAATGCAACGACGACCAAAGAAGCATGGGACAAGCTTCAAACTTGCAACAAAGGAGTGAAGCAGGTGAAAAAGATTCGTCTTCAAACTCTTAGAGGTGAGTTTGGACGTTTATTTATGGAAGAGTCTGAGTCAATTTCTAATTATTTTTCTCGAGTATTGTCCGTAGTCAATCAACTTCAAAGAAATGGTGAAGATGTTGATGAGGTGAAAGTCATGGAGAAAATACTTCGCACTTTAAATCCAAGTTTTGACTTCATTGTTACTAACATTGAAGAAAACAAGGATTTAAACAGCATGACTATTGAGCAACTTATGGGTTCCTTACAAGCATACGAAGAAAAACAAAAGAGAAAAACTAAACAAAAGGAGACTATGGAACAACTACTACAACTCAATGCAAAGGAAGCAAATTATGTGAGTTACAAGAGTCAAAGAGGACGAGGTCGTGGCCAAGACCGTGGACGTGGACGTGGACGAGGACATGAAGGAGAAAGAAGAGGAAGTTACAACAACTACTCCAACAACTTCAACAATGGAGAAAGAAGTTGGAATCCACAAGCAACAAGAGGTCGTGGAAATGGAAATTCATGGTCAAGGTGCAACAAGTTACAAATCAAGTGCTTCAATTGCAACAAAATCGGTCACTATGCATCTGAGTGTAGATTCTCAAAGAAAGTTGTGGAGAAAGCTAACTTTGTAGAAGAAAAAGGTGGAGAAGAAGAAACTTTGCTGCTCGCGTGCCAAAACCAATTTGAAGAGAAAAGAAACAAGTGGTACCTCGACACCGGCGCAAGCAACCACATGTGCGGCGATCGAAGCATGTTCATAGAGATCAATGAAGCGACAACTAGAAATGTCTCATTTGGAGATGACTCAGATACCGGTCAAAGGCAAAGGTAAAATTCTCATACGCTTAAAGAATGAGAGTCATCAATTCATATCCAACGTCTACTATGTTCCTAACATGAAAAATAATATTTTGAGCTTGGGACAATTATTGGAGAAAGGATATGACATCCACTTGAAAGAACATAGTCTTTTCTTAAGAGATTGTGAGCATAAATTGATCGCTAAGGTGCCTATGTAAAAGAATAGAATGTTCCTTGAACATTCAAAATGATGTGGCAAAGTGTCTCAAGGCCTGCTAAACCGACTCTTCGTGGCTATGACATCTACGATTTGGACACCTCAACTTCGGTAGTCTAGAATGTTTGTCAAAGAAGGAGATGGTGAGAGGCTTGCCTAGTATAAACCACCCAGACCAACTATGTAAAGGATGTCTAATTGGGAATCAATTCCGAAAAAGCTTTCCAAAGGAATCAACATCAAGAGCGACAAAACCACTAGAGCTCATACACACTGATGTCTGTGGACCAATCAATCCAAACTCTCTTGGTAAGAATAAATACTTTCTCCTATTTATTGATGATTATTCTAGAAAAACATGGGTTTATTTCCTGAAGGAGAAGTCAGAAGTGTTTGAAAACTTTAAGAAGTTCAAAGCCCTTGTGGAGAAAGAAAGTGGTCTTTCTATTAAGGCTATGAGATATGACCGAGGAGGAGAGTTTACTTCAAATGAGTTCAACAAATATTGTGAAGAGTATGAAATCCACCGCTTACTAACAGTGCCAAGATCGCCACAACAAAATGGAGTAGTGGAGAGAAAGAACCGGACCATACTTAATATGGTGCGAAGCATGCTTAAGAGTAAGAAGATGCCGAAAGAGTTTTGGGCCGAAGTAGTGGCATGTGCGGTTTACCTGACAAACCGTTCCCCAACAAGAAGTGTGCATGAGAAGACACCACAAGAAGCATGGAGTGGAAGGAAGCCATGGATCTCTCACCTCAAGGTGTTTGGAAGAATTGCATATACCCACGTTCCAAATGAAAGGAGAACAAAGCTCGATGATAAAAGTGAGAAGTATGTATTCGTGGGTTATGACTCAAGCTCCAAAGGGTACAAGCTCTATAATCCAAATAGCGGAATGATTGTCATAAGTCGTGATGTGGAGATCGAAGAAGAAGATTGTTGGGGTTGGAGTGTTCAAGAAGACAGGTATGATTTTCTTCCTTATTTTGAAGAAGAAGAAGAAATGGAACAACCAATGATAGATGAACATATTACACCACCTGCCTCACCGACACCAAGGTTGGATGAAACAAGCACAAGTGAGAGGACACCACGATTAAGGAGCATTGAAGAGCTTTATGAGGTAACCGAAAACCAAAATGACATTAACCTCTTTTGTCTTTTTGGTGATTGCGAGCCTTTAAGCTATCAAGAAGCTGTTGAAAACGTAAAGTGGAGAGACGCCATGGATGAAGAAATAAAGTCAATCACGAAGAATGATACGTGGGAACTTACTACACTTCCACGAGGACACAAAGCAATCGGAGTAAGATGGGTGTACAAGGCGAAGAAGAATGCAAAAGGAGACGTGGAGAGATACAAAGCAAGACTGGTGGCAAAAGGCTATAGTCAAAGACAAGGAATTGACTATGATAAGGTATTTGCCCCCGTTGCTCGTCTTGAAACTATTAGACTGATCATTTCTTTGGCAGCCCAGAATGAATGGAAGATCTATCAAATGGATGTGAAGTCGGCCTTCTTGAATGGTTTTCTCGAAGAAGAAGTTTATATCGAGCAACCACAAGGATATGAAGTAAAAGGGCAAGAAGAAAAAGTCCTCAAGTTGAAAAAGCCATTGTACGGACTCAAGCAAGCACCGAGAGCTTGGAATGTTCGAATCGACAAGTACTTTCGAGACAAGAACTTCATCAAGTGTCCATATGAGCATGCACTCTATATTAAAGCGCAAAGTGAAGATATTTTGATTGTGTGCTTATATGTTGATGACTTGATCTTCACTGGGAACAATCTAAGCATGTTCGAAGAGTTCAAGAAAGACATGTCAAATGAATTTGAGATGACAGATATGGGGCTCATGGCATATTATCTTGGCATTTAAGTAAAGCAAGAAGACAAAGGAATTTTTATCACCCAAGAAGGCTATGCAAAAGAAGTCCTTAAGAAGTTCAAGATGGATGATGCTAATCCGGTTGGCACCCCGATGGAATGTGGCAGCAAGTTGAGTAAGTATGAAAATGGAGAGATTGTGGATCGAACTCTTTACAAAAGTTTGGTTGGAAGTCTACGTTACTTGACAGGTACAAGGCCGGATATTCTCTATGCTGTAGGAGTCGTAAGTCGTTACACGGAAGCTCCAAGAGCGACAAAACCACTAGAGCTCATACACACTGATGTCTGTGGACCAATCAATCCAAACTCTTTTGGTAAGAATAAATACTTTCTCCTATTTATTGATGATTATTCTAGAAAAACATGGGTTTATTTCCTGAAGGAGAAGTCAGAAGTGTTTGAAAACTTTAAGAAGTTCAAAGCCCTTGTGGAGAAAGAAAGTAGTATTTCTATTAAGGCTATGAGATCTGACCGAGGAGGAGAGTTTACTTCAAATGAGTTCAACAAATATTGTGAAGAGTATGGAATTCGTAGCTTACTAACAGTGCCAAGATCGCCACAACAAAATGGAGTAGTGGAGAGAAAGAACCGGACCATACTTAATATGGTGCGAAGCATGCTTAAGAGTAAGAAGATGCCGAAAGAGTTTTGGGCCGAAGCAGTGGCATGTGCGGTTTACCTGACAAACCATTCCCCAAGAAGAAGTGTGCATGAGAAGACACCACAAGAAGCATGGAGTGGAAGGAAGCCAGGGATCTCTCACCTCAAGGTGTTTTGAAGCATTGCATATACCCACGTTCCAGATGAAAGGAGAACAAAGCTCGATGATAAAAGTGAGAAGTATGTATTTGTGGGTTAGGACTCAAGCTCCAAAGGGTACAAGCTCTATAATCCAAATAGCGGAAAGATTGTCATAAGTCGTGATGTGGAGTTCGAAGAAGAAGAATGTTGGGGTTGGAGTGTTCAAGAAGACAGGTATGATTTTCTTCCTTATTTTGAAGAAGAAGAAGAAGAAGATGAAATGGAACAACCAATGATAGATGAACATATTACACCACCTGCCTCACCGACACCAAGGTTGGATGAAACAAGCACAAGTGAGAGGACACCACGATTAAGGAGCATTGAAGAGCTTTATGAGGTAACCGAAAACCAAAATGACATTAACCTCTTTTGTCTTTTTGGTGATTGCGAGCCTCTAAGCTATCAAGAAGCTGTTGAAAACGTAAAGTGGAGAGACGCCATGGATGAAGAAATAAAGTCAATCACGAAGAATGATACGTGGGTACTTACTACACTTCCACGAGGACACAAAGCAATCGGAGTAAGATGGGTGTACAAGGCGAAGAAGAATGCAAAAGGAGACGTGGAGAGATACAAAGCAAGACTGGTGGCAAAAGGCTATAGTCAAAGACAAGGAATTGACTATGATGAGGTATTTGCCCCCGTTGCTCGTCTTGAAACTATTAGACTGATCATTTCTTTGGCAGCCCATAATGAATGGAAGATCTATCAAATGGATGAGAAGTCGGCCTTCTTGAATGGTTTTCTCGAAGAAGAAGTTTATATCGTGCAACCACAAGGATATGAAGTAAAAGGACAAGAAGAAAAAGTCCTCAAGTTGAAAAAGGCGTTGTACGGACTCAAGCAAGCACCGAGAGCTTGGAATGTTCGAATCGACAAGTACTTTCGAGACAAGAACTTCATCAAGTGTCCATATGAGCATGCACTCTATATTAAAGCGCAAAGTGAAGATATTTTGATTGTGTGCTTATATGTTGATGACTTGATCTTCATTGAGAACAATCTAAGCATGTTCGAAGAGTTCAAGAAAGACATGTCAAATGAATTTGAGATGACAGATATGGGGCTCATGGCATATTATCTTGGCATTGAAGTAAAGCAAGAAGACAAAAGAATTTTTATCACCCAAGAAGGCTATGCAAAAGAAGTCCTTAAGAAGTTCAAGATGGATGATGCTAATCCGGTTGGCACCCCGATGGAAGTAAGCATGAAAATGGAGAGATTGTGGATCCAATTCTTTACAAAAGTTTGGTTGGAAGTCTACGTTACTTGACAAGTACAAAGCCGGATATTCTCTATGCTGTAGGAGTCGTAAGTCGTTACATGGAAGCTCCAACAACAACTCACTTCAAGGCGGAAAAGAGAATCCTTCGATATATCAAAGGTACAAGAAACTTTGGCTTACACTATTACTCTTCTAACAATCATGAAATTGTTGGCTATAGTGATAGCGATTGAAATGGAGACTTGGACGATAGAAAGAGTACTACTGGTTTTGTGTTCTTTATGGGAGATACTGCTTTCACTTGGATGTCAAAGAAGCAACCTATCGTCACACTGTCAACTTGTGAAGCCGAATATGTTGCCGCAACATCATGTGTTTGCCATGCAATTTGGCTAAGGAACTTGTTGAAAGAGTTAAAAATGCCACAAGAAGATCCTATGGAAATATGTGTTGACATTAAATCAGCACTTGTTTTGGCAAAGAATTATGTATTTCATGAAAGAAGTAAACACATCGACACCTGTTACCACTTTATAATAGAATGCATCAAGAAGAAGAATGTGAAGTTGAAGTATGTGATGTCTCGAGATCAAGTTGCTGACATTTTCACCGAGCCACTCAAATTGGAAACGTTCGTAAAGTTAAGGACCATGCTTGGTGTCACAAATCAAGTTTAAGGGGGGATGTTGAATGATTAAACTTGATTTGGGCCTAAACATATTATTTGGATTTTTGTGTTTAGTTATTTGGACTTAAGTAATTTTAATTAATGTTTCTAGAAAACTCTTGTAATGTTTGGAGTGTCTAGATATTTCTTAGGGTTGTAATATTCTCTAGAATGCTCTTGGAATTCCTAGAGTTGAGAACTCTCTAGAATTAGTGTGTCTAGAGTTCTCCTTAGAGTACTATAAATAGAGATGTAATTCTACACTTTTGCATCAAGAAAAATACAAAGTTCTCTCTTCCATAAATAATTCTTCTACCTATCAAGTTTCTCTTTAAGCCTCTAATATTCCCCCACACTTTTCCTAAACACAAAAGATCTTATTTCCAACATTATTTGTGTTAGTTTTGTAATAGAAACTCAGTGATAAAATACTGTTAATAATCTGTTATACTCAGATAAAACCTTATTATTGAACCACCTGATCTAATTAATGACAAACTTAAAAACGTGCAGTTTCATCCATGCATAACTTATTCGCCACAGGTCTTTACATCTCTGCCTTCTGTTATCTGCTTTCCTGAAAACAAAAATAGTCATTAGCAGCATTGAGAAATAATTAAGTATTTTTAGTTATGCTATGGTGATAGAAAACTGATTTTGAATAATTTGATTACCTCGAGTGCAAATAGTCATGCATAATAATGTTGTGTCATCTAAGACAATAAATATAGTATTTAAGAGAATTGACTTTGCCATTCAAAAAACATACCGGTGTAATTTGTTGTCTGTGTGTATGCTATTTATGTATAATCTTAATTATTCATATTTATTATTTAAAGCTACTCCTTTCCATTTTAAAATAAATGTTCAACTTTTTTTTCTCAACAAATATAGTTTTATGTATTACCCAAAAAAAATAGTTTTATTTTGAGGAGGGAGGAGTGATTAATGACACTTTATAGTTGAAAATTAATTAATTGAAATTAAAATGTTTTATAAATTTAACTATTTAAGAGAAGAATCTGTTTGAATTGACCTTCTTTATTGTTGTCTTGGTTTCAATTTTTTTTTTGTATTATTAACTTGTGGAAATTGCACTATTTGTCACCTTACTGTCAATGAACCAGGAAAGCCTAAATATGATTTGAGTGTTCTGACTACATGAGACATTTTAGGTGAGGGATAATGAAAAGTAATTGATGAATAATTCCTCAAATTAATATGTCAAAAGTGAGAGGGAATCTTCAAATGTTCTACTTTTGAAAACATGTTTGTAATGCACATTAGGTACACATTTTAGATTTACATGTAATGATTTTGTAACTCATGTTTTTTTTTTAGAAAAGGCAAAAAAAGTTATATATTATAAACTTGACACAAGAAATGCCAAAGAAAAAGAACATCCAATACAACCAATTCAGCATTTGAACACTAGATATGAAGCGGAAAAAAAAAAGAAGACAAATTTAACAGCATCAAAAGAAAATCTAACAACATAAAAATAAAATCTGATAACCACCTACCAAATTAAGATGAACAAACTAACTCCTAAAAATTACAAAAGCCACCAAGAACAAACACCGAACAATTGCAGCAACCAGAACCAGAAAAGATTTGCAGGAAAATTATCAAACAAAATTAGATGTCTATTGTAACACCTCAAATTTAATTGAAATATTTTAATTAATTTATTTATTTGAGAATATTTGTATTTTGGTGGTTTTCGGTAGTTTTATGGATTATTGGGAATTATGCATTTTTGAATTATTTATTTAATTAATAGTATACAATATGAAAGTATTAGTATTATTATTAGTTAAAATAAATATGAGTGAAATAAGGATAATTTGGGCATTAAGAGGAGTTAGTAAGGGTGTTATGGGAAAAGCCCAATTGTGTGGCCTAAAACTAGGTTTGACAAAAAGGAATTCTGAAGGGAATTAGGATTCATTTGTTAACCGTGAAAAGTATTGAGGCCAAAGCTCTGAAGAGAAGATTGGAAGCAAAAGATTCGAGAGGTTCCCTGAAAGATTGAGAAGGCTTCGATCGACAACTAAGGTATGAGGAGTATAGCTTTTCATGATTTTCCATGGGTAACTTTCGATGTGATTATGGTTGATTGAAGGGTTTAAGGGTTTTATGGATAATTATGAGAAAAAGGGATTTTTGGCCTTCGTGGCCTAAATCTAGTTTTGAGAACTCTGATGTTGTGGTGTAGTGGTAAGTATTCCTGACAGTTAGAGCATAGATATGCGAAATAGTGATCTTTGCCCTTCATGGCCTAAACCGATTATAGGTAAATCTAACAGTGGTTCAATTGGGGGAAACGGAAACCTAGGCCTTCGTGGACAAAAAGCGGATTGAACTTTGCTTAACCCTTATGAATATTGGATAATGAGTAACTCTAATGCCTTAGGGTGTAATTGAAGGAAAAATTGTGATTTAGGGTATGAATATGTTCTGGGATTGGCCTAATAAACCGTAGGTTTTATGCCTTTATCGCCGTAAGACCTTAGGGATGATGTAGGGATGTTTTGGGGGCATTGGGTAAGCGAATCGTAGAGCTTTTTGAGTGATTTGGAGTTCTGGTGCGTAGTAGAATTTGTTGTCATCGCACAGTTCGCCTAGCGAACCATGTTGTTTCCAGAATCGCCTAGCGAAGAAACTCGCCCCAGACTCGCCTAGCGAACATGCCAGCGAACGTGGGTAACATGCAGATGACCAGGTTTAGCCGTGGACGCCGTCGAGGATTATTTTTGAAGTTTTGAGTTGTTGGCCTTTGGTTAGCTTAGAAGGTCTTGCTCTGATAGTGTAACATCGGGTTGGGGGTATTTGATTCGAGTTATGTTTATTGAGTTTATTTTGATTATCTTCCCGTATGAGGAAAACCTTGATTATGCCTTTTGAGTTCCGCTGTTTTGTGTAATTTGATGTATTTTGGGCAAAACCCATTGTACACGGAGCATTGACTTATTTTGAGTAACATGAGAAATGTACGCCATTTGAGGAGATTTTTATTGAGTTAAATATTTTACTCTGATGACTTTGAATAAATGTACCTTTTAATTGTGGGATAGAAAAGAGTGTTACATTAGTGGTGTCAGAGCAGGTCGATCCGTCCGGCCAAGTTGTCTAATGTTATTTGTTCCCTAGTATGCGACATGTGTGTAAAAACATTGTCGGTACACGTTTGTTTTCTAACCTTTGTCTTCAGAAGTGGGGGAGAAGCTTGTGCTTCTCCAGGATGCTTCAAGTGTATTGTTAGAACACAGATTGGTGTTTCTTATATCTCTATGTTTTGATGATAACTTTTATGGAATTTTGTATTAAAAAATTATATACTCTAAAATCTGTTCTAGTATTATTGTTTCAGGTATCAAAGTTAATAATCTTAAAGAAGCAAAATACATAAGTACAAAGAAACTATGCAAGGCTCTGAAGCATCAAATGCAAGGCTATCAGAAGATTCTGAAGCGCTGCCAGAAGGATCTGAAGCAGAAGCTACAGAATGATCTGAAGCGTTAATGAAAGAAGTGTACAAAAGTTAAAAGCTCTGATCTAATCAGACTCTGAAGTTCTTTTCACTACAAGCTCAGAGGCTTTGATAACCAGACTCTCAACATTAATATTCACGCTCTTAGCACATACTGCTGTATATTCTGATGAAGACTCTGATCAAGATTGAGACTCTGATATATTAAGATCTGATCATCTATCAAGGCTCTGAACATCTCAATCATCTTAGCTCTGATCATCTTAAAGGTTACTACAAAGTTTTGAAGTGCAGATTATGAAGACTTCATCCTGAAGGAAGCTTGTTGAAGAAGCTGTAAACTTGATTAGACGTGGTGCTACTTCCAAAGTAACCAACGGCTAATTTTTCCAAAGAAGTGACGTGGTGCAAATCCCAAGGCTTCTACAACCATACCTTTCTGCAGAAAGCATATCTCTGCCCATACTTTTTGGGTAATGAAAAGTCTTATAATCTAATATTATATACATCTGCACATCACTCAAAGCAATTTGGAAAAGCTATAAAAGGAGAACTTCTACAACATTGTGAGGTTGCTCATTCTTCTTGCTAATTCACTACTCACCATTTTGCTCATTGCTTGGTCACTCAGAAAGAAATACACGTTTGATTCACCAAAGAGAAAAATCTTACAAAGATCCTTATCATTTGATCTCTCATAAAACTGTATAGTTTTTTTTGTACTTAATCTTTAAGTGTAAACATCACAGTTCTGATACAGCTTATTAGAAACATTCAAACACTTGTTAGTTTACATTAAATTGTAATAAGTTCCTTAAGAAGACCAAGGTGTAGTCAGTAGTTCTTGAGAAGACTAAGACAGTTGTTCTTAGTGCTTTCTATTGTAATCAGTTGATCAATAGTGGATTATGTCCTTGTGGAGAAAGGCAAATCATCTTTGATAAGGTGGACTGGAGTAGTTGAGTTCAACGAACCAGGATAAAAAGCTTGAGTTGTTTTTATTGCCATATTTCTTAAAACCTCTTATTCAACCCCCCTTCTAAGTGTTTTTCTCACCTTCAGTGTGGAATGGTGGCTCAGTGTGTCGATGAATGCTCCTATAGTTTGGCAAAGATGGTTTGTACCCTATCATGATTTTCGGCTGTCTATCGACAAATTGAGGAACTAATCACCCTTAATCTCTTGTTGATAGTGGACGGAGTCATGGTTATGGGGATAGACGTGTCTTGCAAGCTTAGATGGCGTGTGCAGTGAATTATTTTGAGTTAAGCGAAGGGCTTACGAATTGTTTTGATGAGTCAGTGCATGTTGGTGCTGAGATGTTTATTTTGATGGAAACTTTGAGTGTTAACGAAAGTGGGGAAGTTGGTGGGTTGTCAATTAATTATGATTGTCTGAAAGTTTTCTAATGAGATAAGTGATTTACAGCCGGAACGTGAAGTGGAGTTTACGATCGACTTAGTTCCTAGAACTAGTTTGGTAGCAATGACTCCATATCGTATGTCTGCATTGGGATTGAAAGAGTTAAAAAGTCAACTTGAAGGATTGCTTGGGAATAGATTCTTTCGTGCGAGTGTGTCACCGTGGGGTGCACCAATTTTGTTGATTAAGAAGAAAGAAGGTTTTGTGAGGGTTTGGGTGGATTATAGACATATGAACAAGGTGACTATCAAGAATAAGTGTTCACATCCAAGGATTAATGATTTGATGGATCAGTTGGTTGTTGCAAGTGTATTTAGTAAGATAGATTTGAGATATGAGTATCATCATATTCGTGTGAAGGCTTAAGATATTCAAGAGACTGCTTTTATAACAAGGTATGGACATTATGAGTATTTCGTGAGGCCATTTGGTGTGACTAATGCACCATGTGTATTTGTGGAGTATATGAACATGATTTTCCATCCTTATTTGAGCAAGTTTGTGGTTGTGTTAATTGACGATATTTTGATATATTCGAAGAGTAAAGAGGACCATGATGAGCATCTGAAAATTTTGTTATCAGTGTTGAAAGGGAAGCAGTTGTATGCAAAACTGTCAAAGTGTGAGTTTTTGTTGAAAGAAGTGAGTTCATTGGTCATGGGATCTCGAGTAGAGTTATTATGGTTGATATGTCAAAGGTTGAAGCTATATCCCAATGGGAAGCTCCAAAATCTGTTTTTGAGATTAGAAGTTTTTTTGGGTTGGCAGATTATTATTGAAAATTCATTGAAGGATTTTTCCAAATTATCTTTGCCATTGACGTAGTGGACTAGGAAGGTTCAAACTTTTGTTTTGGATGCAAAGTGTGAAGAAAGTTTCAAGGGTTTTTGAGAAGGCTGTCAACAGCTCATGTTTTGATTTTGCCGAATCGGCAGAACCATTTGTTGTATATTGTGATGCTTCGCTGATGGGATTGGGAGGTGTGTTAATGCAACACCAACAAGTTTTAGCTTATGCTTCAAGACAACTTAAATTGCACGAGAGGAATTATATGACGCATGATTTAGAGCTGGTGGTTGTTATGTTTGTGTTGATGCTTTGGAGGCATTATTTGTTTGGTTCGCAATTGAGATGTTTAGTGATCATAAGGGCTTAAAGTATTTGGTTGATTAGAAAGAGTTGAATATGGGGCAGAAGAAATGATTGGGACTTTTGAAGGATTATGGTTTTGGTTTGAATTATCATTCGAGTAAAGTAAACGTGGTAGATGATGCATTGATTTGGAAACCTTTGCATATACCGATGATAATGATGAAAGAGTTAGAACTGTTTGAGCAATTTCAGGATATGAGTTTGGTTTGTGAAGAGACTTCTTATGGAGTTAAGCTTGGTATGTTGAAGCTTACTAGTGGAATTCTTGATGAGATTCGAGAAGGAGAGAAATCTGATTTGAGTTGGTAGATCGGTTGAATTTGATGAATCAAAGTCGAAGAGCTGAATTTCAGATTATTGGAAATGGTATCATGCGATATCGTGACAGAGTTTGTATTGCAGATAGTGTGAGTTGGATAAGAGTATTCTTGAGGAGGGACATTTAAGTGGATTGAGTAGCCATACCGGTGCTATGAAGAGGTACCAGAATTTGAAGAAGTTGTTTTGGTGGCCGAGTATGAAGAAGGAAATTGCAGAGTTTGTGTATGCTTGTTTGACTTTTCAGAAGTCGAAGATTGAACATCAGAGACCGTCGGGTCTAATGCAACCGTTGAGTATTCTAGAATGGAAATGAGATAGCATTTCTATGGATTTCGTGACCAGTTTACCAAAGACTTTGAAGAATATGATTCGATTTGGGTAATCGTGGATAGCTTGACTAGGTCAGCTCATTTTTAAAAACGAGGATTAATCATGCTATGTTGAAGCTAGCTGAGGTGTATATTGAGGAAGTTGGGAGTTGGATGAGATACCGTTGAGTATTGTGCCCGATAGGGATCTGAGATCTTCATCGAGGTTTTGGGAGAGTTGCAGGCGCGTTAGGTACTAAGTTGAGGTCGAGTTCTGCCTATCATCCGCAGATGGATGGACAGACAAAGAGAACTATCCAGTCTTTAGAGGTTTTGCTGAGAGCTTGGATCAAGGTAGATCAGGGGATAATCATTTGTCGTTGATTGAGTTTACTACAATAACAGTTATCATTCTAATATCGGAATGACACCATATTAGGCTTTGTATGGTAGGAGGTGTAGGACTCCGCTGTGTTGATATGAGTCAGACGAGAGTGCTGTACTCGGACCTGAGATTGTGCAAGGGACGACTGAAAAGATCAAGATGATCCAAGGAAAGATGAAAGCGTCGCAGAGTCGTCAAAAGAGTTACCATGATAAGAGGAGGAAAGCACTTGAATTCCAAGAGGGAGACCACGTGTTTTTGAGAGTTACGCCGGTAACTGGTGTTGGCCGAGTTTTGCAGTCTCGAAAGCTCACACTTTGATTTATTGGTCCGTATCAGAGTGGCGCATCGGAAGTGTGGGAGAAGTAGCATGTTAGACTGCTTTACTGCTGTCGCTTGTGAAATTGCATGAGGTGTTTCGCGTGCCTAAGTTGAGGAAGTACATTGATTCAGATGTATGGTGTACAAGTGAGAGATAATTTGATTGTTGAAGCGTTGCTAGTTCGGATTGATGAACGAGAAACAACTGCGAGGTAAAGAGATTGCCTTGGTAAAGGTATTATGGGGAAGACCAGCTGGAGAAAGTTGGAGATGGGAGCGTTGGGATCAGTTAGGGAGTCGTATCCGACTCTATTTCCTTGGGGTAATTTTCGAGGGCGAAAATTCTTTTAAGTGAGGGAGAGTTGTAACACCCCAAATTTAACTAGAATATTTTAATTAATTAATTTATTTGAGAATATTCGTATTTTGGTGGTTTTCTGTGGTTTTGTGGATTATTGGAAATTATGCATTTTTGGATTATTTATTTAATTAATAGTATACAATATGGAAGTATTAGTATTATTATTAGTTAAAATAAATATGGGTGAAATAAGGATAATTTGGGCATTAAGAGGAGTTAGTAAGGGTGTTATGGGAAAAGCCCAATTGTGTGGCCCAAGACTAGGTTTGACAAAAAGGAATTCTGAAGGGAATTAGGATTCATTTTGTTAACCATGAAAAGTATTGAGGCCAGAGCTATGAGGAGAAGATTGGAGGCAAAAGCTTCGAGATGTTTCCTGAAAGATTGAGAAGGCTTCGATCGATAACTAAGGTATGGGGAGTATAGGTTTTCATGATTTTCCATGTGTAACTTCCGATGTGATTATGGTTGATTTAAGGGTTTAAGGGTTTTATGGAGAATTATGAGAAAAAGGGGTTTTTGGCCTTCGTGGCCTAAATCTAGTTTTGAGAACTCTGATGTTGTGGTGTAGTGGTAAGTATTCTTGACAGTTAGAGCACAAATATGCGAAATAGTGATCTTTGGCCTTCGTGGCCTAAACCGATTATAGGTAAATCTAACCGTGGTTCAATTGGGGGAAACGGAAACCTAGGCCTTTGTGGCCAAAAAGCTGATTGAACTTTGCTTAACCCTTAGGAATATTGGATAATGAGTAACTCTAATGCCTTAGGGTGTAATTGAAGGAAAAATTGTGATTTAGGGTATGAATATGTTCCGGGATTGGTCTAATAAACCGTAGGTTTTGTGTTTTTATCGCCGTAAGACCTTAGGGATGATTTAGGGATGTGTTGGGGGCATTGGGTAAGTGAATCGTAGAGCTTTTTGAGTGATTTGGAGTTCTAGTGCGTAGCAGAATTTGCTGTCATCGCACAGTTCGCCTAGCGAACCATGTTGTTCCCAGACTCGCCTAGCGAAGAATCCTTCGCCTAGCGCAGAAACTCGCCTAGCGAACATGCCAGCGAACGTAGCAGAGTTTCGCGAATGTTGATCGTGTGTAACGATGCCTTGATGTTTGATTCTGTGATTTCTGTGACGGGTTAGCATGAGTGAGACTGTGAAGTTTATGTGATTAATAGGCGATAGTATGAGGATTACCGCGAGTATAATTATGAATTAATATGTGATAATATGTGATAATATGATGAATTAATATGAGTATGACTGTGAGCGCTATGTGATTTGTACATGATCATATGATGATTTTCTATGAGGTATTAATGATGATATTATGATGAATTATGATGACATGATGTATGATGATGATTATTACGATGAGCTATGATGACACGATGTATGAAGATGATTATTATGATGAATTACGATGGCATGATGCACGATGATGATTATGATGATGAGCTATGATGTTTGATGATGATGAATATGATGAATGATGATGCACCTATGATGTTATTATGAGGATGATTTCTGACATGTGCATCATGCATTCTTGTGCATCCGGATTCGGTTCAGGACCTCGATTACTTTGACTTCAATCCCACTGTGTGGATGTAGAGTGTTTTGATGTGCTCGGGTTCTCTAGTAGAATCGATCCTATTGATGGGGATCTATGGAGGGTTGATGGCCCAGTGTCCATCGCGCTGTGATGATTGGTACCACATGCATTGAGTCCTGTTGCATTTTGCATTTATGAGTCTTTTTGTATGAATTATGATGTTATGGCCATCGAGGCCTATTGATGAATATGAATGTGTTGAATATGATTATGACGCCATTTATATGTTAATTTTTACACATTGGTTATTATGAATTGTTTTACTCACCCTGCTTGTTTGAATGTTACCTCCACGTGGGTAATGTGCAGATGACCAGGTTTAGCCGTGGACGCCGTCGAGGATTATTTTTGAAGTTTTGAGTTGTTGGCATTTGGTCAGCTTAGAGGGTCTTGCTCTGATAGTGTAACATTGGGTTAGGGGTCTTTGAGTCGAGTTATGTTTATTGAGTTTATTTTGATTATCTTCCCGTATGAGGAAAACCTTGATTATACCTTTTGAGTTCCGCTGTTTTGTGTAGTTTGATGTATTTTGGGCAAAACCCGTTGTACACGGAGCATTGACTTATTTTGAGTAACATGAGAAATGTACGCCCTTTGAGGTGATTCTTATTGAGTTAAATATTTTACTTTGATGACTTTGAATAAATGTTCCTTTTAATTGTGGGGTAGAAAAGGGTGTTACACCTATGCAGCTGCTAACACCATGAACAATCGGCACCGCAAGAGGACAACACCGCAACAATCCCACCAAAACAGAACAGAAGAGCTTCACTGCTAAACTAGAAAAATCCACTCCAATAATTCAATCTAAAATGCACCAAGCAAAAATCACAAACTGACCGAGATCCAAATTGACACAATGAAGCTTAACTTCTCTGTGATGAACAACCGCACAAATGGAAAGGGATCCTGCTGCAACCACACACGCATACTGCTGCAAAAATCCTGATTTTTGAAGGAACCAATCTCGATTGCAACTGAACCAAGGAGAAACTGAGCCGCTAGATTCTAAAACAGTAGGACAGAAAACTGACCAGATGTCACCACTAACTGTCAGAGCAAAAGGAAGCCACAAAAACCAACACTTGCTCTAGCCAAGGATCGCCCGAATTGTAAGGCCTGACGCCAGAAGAACTCTGCACAGACGAGAAAATCGAATCCAGCAATAACAACATCCATTATGCAGTGATGATAACGGATCGATTTTGCCACCACATGGATATGTTATAGTTGATATTACTTATCTTGCTTTTCAACCAATTCCAAGCTGTCATTTTCACATTCTTTAGTAGCCTCTCTATGCCCACATCCTTATTGCAAAACACCTTGTTGTTCCTCGCCTTCCAAATATTTCAAATGCAGGCGAACCAGATTGTAACAAATATCTTTTGCACAATTCTGTCATTCTTGAGAATATACGAAAATTGCTCGAGGTGCGCCAAACTGTCCTTTTGAAGAGTTGTCTTTATTCCTATCCCTTTACATATTGAGTACCAAATATCTGCAAAAATTTAACACTCGAAAAAGAGATGAGCTACCGATTCCTCGCAACCACACCCTCCCTCGCACAACCTCGAACGTAAACCCATCATTCCTCTCTTTATAAGATTGTCTTTAGTAGCTGGTCTATTTTGAAAAATTCTCCACACCAAACATGACACTTTGGACGGTACCTCCTTACACCAAGCTTTCCCCCAACTTGGATTTGAAGAGCTTGGAAAATTATGGATTAATTATTTATAAACCTCTTTGACTAAGTACTCACTCAAATTTTCCAAAACAACTGTTCTTACTTTACATAAATCGTTCCACGAAATGGAACAACCCCTCCCCCTAAACCATCCTCCAACTCTCTCCTCCCATACCTATTAACCAGCGATCGAAACCACAGAGAATCCCTCTCATTTCTTTATTTCTAACCCCACTTTTCCAACAAAGCGTGGTTGAACTGCCTTAAATTTCTAAGGCCAAGGCCCCCCTCTTCTATAGGTCTACAAATTGTATTCCAATTTATCCAGCTGATTTTTCTCTCTTCCTCACTCTCTCCCCATAAATTTTAAAAAAAAGAGATTCAAGTTTAAGGATAATACCCGACGGAGCCTTGAAGAATGAGATCAAATAGACGGGCAAAGCTGACTTTAACACTACCACCCAACTACCTATTAATAACTGCTTGTGCTTCTATTTTGACGATCTCTCTCACGACTTCTATCACCGAATGCCACATACCTTTTCTCCTCGGATTTGCACCTATTAATAAACCAAGGTAATTAAAAGGCGTGTTGCCGATTTCACATCTTAACATTGTAGCTGCCACCTCGATCCAGTTTTGATTTATGTTGATTCCAATCAACTTACTTTTATGGAAGTTCACCTTTAATTCTGACAATGCTTCAAACAATTTCAAATTTGTCTTGATGATTTTAATATTTTTCCATCCATTCTCTCCATTTATCAAGGTGTTATCCGTATAGTGCAAATGTGTAAATCTTTCACCACCATTCTCAAATTTAAAACCTTTATACTTATCCAACTCAACTGCTCTTTTCATCAAGATGTTTAATCTTTCTGCTGCCATTAGAAAGAGAAACGAAGATAACAGGTCTCCTTGCCTTAGTCAACGACCCATTTTGAATTCCTTTGTATGGATTTCATTAAGCAAAACTGACCCTGAAGCAGATTTTAAGCATTTTGACATCCACCTCCTCCATTTTTCATTAAATCCCATATTCATCATCATACTATCATTGAATTCCCAACCAACCGAATCGTATGCCTTCTCGAAGTTAACTTTGAACATTATCACCTTTCTTATCCTCTTCCTTGCTTCATCCACAATTTCATTTACTATTAAAATTTTGTGTAATATTTGACTTCCCGAGATGAATGTCGATTGTATTCCAGAGAATATTGAACCTATCATTGATTTTAGTCTATTAGCAAGCACTTTAGCTACCACTTTATAAATACATCTGATCAAAGATATTGGCATAAATTATGATAATCTCAACAAATTTTTCTTCTTCGGGATCAAGACTGCAAATGAGCTATTAGCCTCCTTGGTTATTCGACCGTTTGAGTGGAGTTCCGCTAGAACTCTGCAGAAATCTTGTTTTATTTCTTCCCAAAACTCCTTAATAAAACCAAAATTTACCCCGTCTGGACCCGACCTTTTAGAGTTATCGCATTCCCAAACAGCTTGACAAATTCCCTCTTCCGCAAATTCTTTGACCAATTCAGAACTTTATAATTCATCCATTCTTTTTACCTGTATATTATCTACCGATGGTCTTACTCCTCTCGTTGCAAACTGTCTTTGGAAGTGCTCGAAAACCACGTTCTTAATATCCTCCACTTCTGTAAAACTCATGTTATTCTTTTCCAAACATAAAATCTCATTTCTTTTCCTTCTCTTGTTCACACACCCATGGAAATATTTTGTGTTGGCATCGCTCTCCTTTAACCATCTGGATCTTGCTTTTTTCCGTTGTATGTTGCAATTGAGATTTGAAAGTCTATGTATTGTCGCTGTGAACACTCTTATTTGATGAATCTATTCTTCTGAAAGAACCTCTGTTTCACTTTTAATTTTGAGCCTATTAAGATCCTATTTTGCCACTTGAATTTTCTCTCCCAGATTTTGTGTATGGTTCTTATGCCACTCCTTGAGCCTCGACTTAATTTGTTTGAATTTTTCTTTAAGCACGTAACTCTTATGTTATGCACAATATGTTCTACTGTTATATGATTTGGTGCACATTTGTGTTCATTTAATGTTATTATATTTTGTGCTCATGTGTGTTGAAAATAGGTTTCAATTTTATACATAATTGTGTTGAAAAACAGGTTTCAATTTTATGTCATAACAGATGACACAAGGATGCACCAATTACTCAGTTATCATAAATGAACCACTTATACTACAATAATTATGCCAACATATAATATCATTTCATTCATTCAAAACAAGTTACAAATAATACTTTACTAAACAATTACATCAAAACAGATTAACTATAATATCTTATTACATAGTTAGGTCAAATTTTGTTACATGATCCTAAACCTAGAAGGAAAAAAACCCAGAAACAAATAACTACAACTATTACAAAGTTCACCTTCTTTCTTATGCGATCCACATTTTTCTTCAAATCCTCAATCTCTCTTGAACATAGCTCAGTACCAATCTCTTTCCCAAAATTTTCCCCATTTTTCTCATCAGTTCTATGATTTGTCCTTCAGTTAGAGTTGTTTCTCTTTCACCAAAAAATTCATCATCCTAATGGAATAAGTGACAATAATCCTTTTTATCCCAATACTTGCACTTTGAGAATTTTATCCCAGGATTTGCATTCGACTTTGAAACAAACATCTTCAT